>JAYJMM010000110.1:1200000-2400000 GCA_037349105.1 Limnomonas spitsbergensis
CCATTGGCCGGTGGCCCAAGCAGCCGTGCTTGCTGCACCCTGCTCCCCCTGCCACAGATTGCCTTGCAGCTGAATTGTAGCTGAAGCACCCTAACATAAGCAGTGGTCCCCCAACCACCCAGGCCCCATATCCTCCATGGATTATTTCCACATTCCCGTGCATCACTTGCTCCACTCCCTGACACACTTTCAATTGTAAGTCCCTCTTGCAGCTGTTTCCTCAATAACAAAGTACTCAAGGTACCACAGCATCAAGGGCCCGCACGCAGACGTGGCGCCGCAGGAACTCCACACTTCTGTACACACTTCTACGGGGACTCACCAACTGCGGGTGGGACCGCCCAGCACAGGAAGCCGAGTCGCAAGCAAGACAGCAGATCCGGGTCACACAGACAGTCTTGCCCTTCAACCTGGCATGAATACGTCACCACTCACACGTATAGGCCTGTCAGCGCACCTGAGGTACGAGGTCCTGGCGAGATTGCCAGAGCGCCGTAGTGGATGCCATTGTAGATCAGCATGACATGCTTGGGGTAGCCTGCAAACATGAAGATAAAGCATGCAGCTTGAGACATGAGTTGGTAAACAGCGTTACCCGGTGCAGAGTCTGTGGGCAGCAATATGCAGGACCAGTTTCCAGCGATTCTGTGCACCTATTTTATGTTTTGTGGGGGCCGCAGGCGCAGCGTCGACTGACACCAACTGGATGCGTGTAGGCAGATGATGCCTCAGACGCACTTTGGCGGCCATGTGGTGGATACTGGCAGCTGACCGCGGCACCCTTCGCAGTAGGCCACCTGTCGGATCGTCGACGAGCATTGTGGGAAAGAAGACATGGAGCTCGCATCAGCCAATCAGGTCACCCCACTTCAATCCCTGGAACATCTCTGGATCCCTGGATCTCGGGATCCACATCTCTGGATCCCAAGAACGATGCTGAGACAGAGGCATCAAGAAAGGATAAAGAATAGTGGGCGCTTCTGCCAGGCCCTGGCCTGCTTGCTTTGGTGGCGTTGGACATGTTGGCGGCGCCGTCACTACCCAGCCTGCAGTTCTTGCTCAGCACCTGCTGCCTCCACAGCCTGCCCTCCACTCAGGCCATCAACCCTCCACGTTCACAGGTAGCATCAATCGACGATAGACAGGCAGGTGAGATATCTTGTCAAAGCAGGACGTTATGTAGTCCAGCTGAGGATTGTCATCGAGGGCATCTTTTAGGGGTACCAGCGCATAGAGGAGCCGCCCAGGAGAGGCATCGCAGTGAAAGAGGTGCCAGCATTCAGATTGTTCAGAGAAAGGTCACTGCGGTAAGGGGGCGGGTGGAGTGTCAGTATTTCAGAGGAAGAATCTCTCAGGATCTAGAATTCCTGACGGATGGAGAGGGCGAGGGGTCCGGGGCGTGGGCCACAATTTGATCCCCTTCCTGTCCGCCAGCTCCTTCCAATACCTAGCCTGCTTACTTGTTACCCAAGGCCAGCAGGCCCCTACGTTGGTCAAGCAATTTCAAAAATAAGACTAAAATACCGGTAACTTATCCCTGTCTGGCCTACCTTCTGGCTCTCCTAGTCCTCCTTGATGTTCTCGTCCATGATTGCCGGGAGTTTGAGCTACTGCTGCAGACTCTCCATATTCTTGAACAGCTGGTCATCTTCCTCCTTAAATGAGGCCGCGGCATCGATATACCGGTTCTTGAGGGGTACTTGAAGTCAGGTTCAGGACGGGAGGTCAGTAAGGCACCTGGCACCGAAATGAAGTATCGTTCAAAAACTGCGGCGCAGGCTCGGTGTGAACTATTGGTCCAGTCCGAAACGGTCCAGGGACTAGGGTCCAAAACTGCACCCCAAGTGTCACCATGCACGCATTCACCTTGCCCATGCAAAGATAAATTGCCTATGCTGGCCAGTGCCACAATTTGCTGATCGTATGAATTCCTCCCATATAAAGAGAAACGAAGACCAAACGCTATGAGTCTGTGACAGAACGGAGAGTATCCAGGGCAGAGGTTGAATGCTCAAGAGCGCAGAGCGTGAGGAAAGAATACTCCGGAACCGTTCGTGGCGAGAGAGTACGGTTCTCCACCGCTTATTGTCGTTTCGCTGCCTTATTCCTCCACAGATAATTCCAACCATGCAGACCCACTATCACAGCAATACCCCACATACCTCGACGTCAAATCCCAGCGGCATCGGTAAGTGCTGGATAATGATATGGATGTTGAGGCCTACGCTCAGTCGATGTAGTCCAGCCTAATCGCATAAATCGCCACTATAAAGTAGCCATAATTGGGGAATCCTTGCTCCAGCAACCGCAACCGGGTGTCCATCTGAACCGTCTGATTCCCCTTGCCCCTGCCACCTCGTCACTCGTCAGCCCAGGCCCCACTCAGTGATATCACTGCAGTCCCTGTCCTGTGTATTAACCATCAATCGAATGGCATGTAAGGCTCCTGTTTTCTGCATGCCCCCTTCTGAGTGGAAGGCACATAATAAAACCAAAACATGCCCCAGCACGTGTCCATGGAGCACCTGGATACCGTACACTGATGACTTTCAGCTGCCACCGTGCCATTGATTGCATGATTCATGCCCCAGGGCGTACCAGTGGTATCTCTCCCACTTTCTCAATCCCCGAATCCCCATGTTCCCCCCTCTCTCTTTCTTAGTGGTACGGCCCCGAGCGGTCCCTGTTCCTGGGCCCCTTCACCGCCTCTCCCTCGTACCTGACAGGAGAGTTCCCCGGCGACTACGGCTGGGTAAGTGTTCGGCAACCTTGGTTGACATGCATGCGCATCAATCAGGGCACCTGGTCGAAGCTGCCCCATGCACCGCTGTCCCCATGCACGTTTGCAAGAGTACAGCAAGCGCATGTCGTCCCTCCATCCCCTCAATCTGGATGACAAATTAGCTCACGCACACCAATGATATCCTGACTCAAGTTATGTTTTCATCCATGTCAGCTACCTAGGCAGTACCGGTACCGCCTACTGCACATGCTACTCTGCTAGGTCACATGTTGTACAAGTCTTGTATTCTGAAATCTCATTCCCCTTCTTTCCCCTTCGTAGGACACAGCTGGTCTATCTGCTGACCCCGAGACTTTCTCTAGATACCGCACCACTGAGGTCATCCATGCCCGCTGGGCCATGCTTGGCGCCCTAGGCTGCCTCGTCCCAGAGCTGGACCAGTCCCCCAACGCCCAGCCCGTCTGGTTCAAGGCTGGTGCCCAGATTTTTGCTGACGGTGGCCTTGACTACCTAGGCCAGTCTAGCCTGATCCACGCCCAGTCCATCGTTGCCATCGTGGCCTGCCAGGTCATCCTGATGGGACAGGCTGAGGCCTTCCGCGCTGGTGGTGCTGCCGAGTCTGTTGGCCTTGAAGATCTGGACACCCTGTACCCCGGTGGCCCCTTCGACCCCTTGGGCCTGGCTGACGACCCTGACACCTTCGCTGAGCTGAAGGTCAAGGAGATCAAGAACGGACGCCTCGCCATGTTCTCCATGCTGGGCTTCTACGTGCAGGCCATCGTGACCGGAAAGGGCCCCCTTGAGAACCTGACCACCCACCTGGCTGACCCTGTTGCCAACAACGCCTTCATCTACGCCACCAAGTTCACGCCCAGCGCATAAACTCATGCCCCCCCCGGACATTTTTGTACCATATTAGTTTTTCACGTAACGGTATTTGTATCTCAGGTGGCAAGTGCTGCAGCTTGAAATCATATCATGGACCCATAGCGAGAGAGCATAATTATAGCAATATCGTAATGAGTGTATGTTGGTATTTGTTTTCTTTCATCCTTCTATTTCTCGCTTATTTTTGTAAGGATCAGAATGCCAATGCCTCACTTCTCCTGCTGGCCCGTGTTTGTTCATGCTTGTGCTCCAAATCAGCCAACAGCTTTTGCTAGGATTGGCCAACCATCACTGCCTCAGGCTCTGTATCTAGCTTACAGAATTTGGCATGATAGAAACCAAGTTCCTGGTTCCTCCAGGTCAGCTGGTGAAATGCAGATGCCTCGTGTGTTTCACAATCAGCTCCTCGTACTCTGCGAATGACAGCAGCGTCCTCCAGTCTATGCTCCACATGCCAACAACGGATATTCCATCAGCGTCTCCTACAAGTTAGTAAGGACATGACACCTCTTGCACATGCAAAGGCTCGGCCGCATGGGCGCTCCCGGCTGTCTGGTCGGGAGGAAATGTCCCTTACAATTTAGTACAGCCTATACATTGCGTGGCAATCTTTGCTTTTCATGTACTCCTTTAATCCATTCAAAAAAATTGCACCTTGTTTGTTAGGAGGACGGGCCATTTAAGCATTGTGAAAATCAGCATGGCAGAACCTTACCTAAAAAGATGACAGGGACTAGGACAAGCCAAATCCAACATGTCGAATCATCATTAGCCTCAATGTTCCTTCCACGACTAACTGGTATAAATCCAGGTCGGTCCAGGGCAGTAGCATGCATTATGTTGCTCAATTGCTATTAGCTCTACTAGCATGCAGCAACAGCTTCAGGTATCAATGGGTGGTGTTGAAAAACACCGGTTTGGTTGACTGGGAACAAGAGGAGGAGGCGGGAAGCAAAGCTTAAGCCCTCTCGCCGCGAATGCGCCTGGCGAGCTGGATGTCCTTGGGCATGATGGTGACACGCTTGGCATGGATGGCAGCCAGGTTGGTGTCCTCAAACAGGCCAACCAGGTAGGCCTCAGCTGCCTCCTGGAGTGCCAGGACGGCCGAGGACTGGAACCGCAGGTCAGTCTTGAAATCCTGGGCAATCTCACGGACCAGGCGCTGGAAGGGCAGCTTGCGGATGAGCAGCTCGGTTGACTTCTGGTACTTTCGGATCTCGCGCAGGGCGACAGTGCCAGGGCGGTAGCGATGGGGCTTCTTCACGCCTCCGGTGGCAGGGGCGCTCTTGCGAGCTGCTTTGGTGGCCAGCTGCTTCCTGGGGGCCTTGCCTCCGGTGGACTTGCGGGCAGTCTGCTTGGTGCGGGCCATTTATGTGAAGCGGCTGAAAGTATATTCAACGTATCAGCCTGTTGACTCTCCTTAATTTATACGGGTCCGCACCAGCACTGATCTGCTGATCCTGTCCATGAGCGGTGGTGTTCGACCAGCCGGATCGACAGACCACAGCTGTCGTGTCCAATTTTGAGCCTATTTAGGCCATACCCGACAACACCATTCTACAGACACTCTCCCTTTCTTTATCAATCTCTTTCAAATACAATGTCTGGACGCGGCAAGGGAGGCAAGGGACTCGGCAAGGGAGGCGCTAAGCGCCACCGCAAGGTCCTTCGTGACAACATCCAAGGCATCACCAAGCCTGCCATTCGCCGCCTGGCTCGCCGTGGAGGCGTGAAGCGTATCAGCGGCCTCATCTACGAAGAGACTCGCGGAGTCCTGAAGGTCTTCCTCGAGAACGTCATCCGTGACGCTGTGACCTACACTGAGCATGCCCGGCGTAAGACGGTGACCGCTCTCGACGTCGTTTACGCCCTCAAGCGCCAGGGCAGGACCCTCTACGGCTTCGGCGGTTAAGCAATAAGAGACCTCATCACTTCATCATGCTCCTCACCAACAACCGGTGTTTTTCAACACCACCAATTACATACTGTATCACATGTTTTACGGCATCTTGGGCCACTGACTGGGGCTGGTCTTCAAGTTCTCGTACATTTCTGCCCATGCTTGGTGGTTCCACGTACATTTAACCGTTTGGGGCTTTTGCAGTATGCCCTCCTGACAGGGTTATAGTGTATGCTGGTGAAGGTCACGATTGCCCCAGTGTTGGCTGCTGAGTCGCCAGCCAAGGTTCTGGCACAAAACATACCCGAATATTCACTCAAATCCGGACGGCCATGAGATGCTGCTGGGGCAAGCAAGAGCGAAGGTAGCTCGTACCCGACTGCTGTAAATATCTATTGCCTGCACAGGCCATTCATCAGGTTTTTTCTGAACCGTATGGTCAAGGAGCAAAGTTTGTATGAAGCGGCAAGGGCCATCAACAGTTTTATGTTAATCCGCGAAGCCTCTTTAATGGAAACTGGCGCTTTGCCAGCAAGATAAAACGCAGCAACTGCAAGGGTAGGTGGGAACGCAAACCGGAACAGCATGATCACAAGAATACTGGTACCGGTGTGGGACTTTGTACACAAGCGAACATGTCAAACTTTAATGAAGGTAGTAAGCCGCGTGACCCTTCCATGATTAATTAACAAACTGTGGGTTATTCCGCGGGCACTGGCCAATTAACAGGAAACGGTGCGGAGGCAAAGGACGTCTATGGGTACATGATTGTGTACCTCGCCCAAAGCCTTCGAAATAGGGGTCTAGACCAGGCTTTTCCCTTGGACATACAGTCAGGTGTAAGCCTCACATGACCTGCCATGTCACACATGGCCTGCCATGCAAGAGGTGACCTGTAGCTAAAAGTAACTGAGAGTAACTCTAGTGCTATCACAGCACCAGACAGACCCGCGTACGACCGGCTGTCGCTTCGTCTGTTGGTGAGAAGTCCAACAGACCTAGTTTAAACAACTACGTACCAACTACACGCATACTCCTCGCTGCTTTCTGAGTTCAGGCGCAGACGCAAGACGGTTTCATATCCATTAATGGCTATATTCTTTCAACCTTGCAGCGCTCTGTGTTCTACAATTTATCGAGACTTAAATCAGGCCACACACCTCAACAGACATACGAATGCGGCTCAGGTAGCACAGCAGCCGGAGCAGCAGCAGCAGCAGCAGCAACAACAGGGGCAGCAACAGCAGCGGCCGCAGCAACAACAACATGAGCAGTAGCAGCAACAGGAGTAACAGCAGCAACAGGAGTAGCAGCAGCAGGAGCAACAGCAGCGGCAACAGGAGCAGCAGCAGCAGCAACAACAGGAGGAAAAACAACAGGAGCAGGAGCAGCAGTAGCAACAGCAGCGGCAACAGGAGCAGCAGCAGCAACAACAACAGGAGCGAGATGCAGCAACAGGAGCGAGCAGCAGCAACAACAACAGGAGGAGAAGCAACAGGAGGAGAAGCAGCAGTAGCAACAGCAGCGGCAACAGGAGCAGCAGCAGCAACAACAACAGGAGCGAGAAGCAGCAACAAGAGCGAGCAGCAGCAACAAAAGCGAGCAGCAGCAGCAGCAACAACAGGAGGAGAAGCAACAGGAGCAGGAGCAGCAGTAGCAACAGCAGCGGCAACATGAGCAGCAGCAGCAACAACAACAGGAGCGAGAAGCAGCAACAAGAGCGAGCAGCAGCAACAAAAGCGAGCAGCAGCAGCAGCAACAACAGGAGGAGAAGCAACAGGAGCAGGAGCAGCAGTAGCAACAGCAGCGGCAATAGGAGCAGCAGCAGCAACAACAACAGGAGCGAGAAGCAGCAACAGGAGCGAGCAGCAGCAACAAGAGCGAGCAGCAGCAGCAGCAACAACAGGAGGAGAAGCAACAGGAGCAGGAGCAGCAGTAGCAACAGCAGCGGCAATAGGAGCAGCAGCAGTAACAACAACAGGAGCGAGCAGCAGCAACAGGAGCGAGCAGCAGCAACAAGAGCGAGCAGCAGCAACAGGAGCGAGCAGCAGCAACAACAACAGGAGGAGAAGCAACAGGAGCAGGAGCAGCAGCAGCAACAGCAGCAGCAACAGGAGCAGCAGCAGCAACAACAACAGGAGCAAGAAGCAGCAACAAGAGCGAGCAGCAGCAACAAGAGCGAGCAGCTGCAACAGGAGCGGGAGCAGCAGCAGCAGCAGCAACATGAGTAGCAGCAGCAGGAGCAGCAGCAGCAGCAGCAGCAACAACAACAGGAGCAGAAGCCGCAGCAGCAGCAACAAGAGCAAGCAGCAGCAACAGGAACAGCAGCGACACAGCAGCAGCAACAACAACAGGGGTAGCAGCAGCAACAGGAGCAGCAACAGCAGCAGCAAGGGCGGCAGCAACAGCAACAACAACGGGAGCAGCAGCAGCAGGAACAGCAGACGCAGCAACAGGAGCAGCAGATGCAGAAGCAAAAGCAACAACAACAGCAGCAGGAACAGAAGCAACAGCAGCAGCAGAAGAAGCAACAACAGCAGAAGCAACAGCAACAACAAGAGGAGCAGCAACAGCAACAGCAAGAGGAACAGTTGCAGCAGCAACAGCAAAAGGAGCAGCAGCAACAACAGCAAGAGGAGCAGCAGTAGCAGCAACAGCAACAGGAGCAGCAGCAGCATCGCAATAATAGCAGAAGGAGCAGGCTCTTTTTGGCACCATTTTACGATTCATCCTTCCCCTCAGTCATCCCCTTCTTCTCCTCCCTACCCCTCCACTACATTCTCCTCCACCCACTTGCCCCCTCACCCTCGGTCCCTACCTTCCTTGTGGGTAGGCAGGTCATGATGATCTTGCAGCCCGCAGCCGATGCTGCGAGCATGGACCTGAACGCGTTGCCGTCATCCACTGAGAAAGAAAGAAAGCTACGCCCCGTGGGGGGCGTGAGAGTTAAGGAAACAGGGCAGCCAGGGCTGAAGCCACATCCGCGCCGTTACCGTCATCCACCGTCAGATACCTGATGACGCCCGCAGGGCAATCCAAAGGATAGGCTGGTCACACTGAACTCCTTGAGGGAGGAGGAAGAGTGGGGAAGAGTGATGGGCAGGGCATACATTTGGGGAAATCACGCATGCACCCACCCACCCCTGCTTTAACAAAAGCAAAGTTCAGTCAGGTCTGGGTTTCCGGGACCAGGGGGGGTAGCATGTGTGACAGGGGAGTGTGCAATCTGTGACTGGGGTGGGGTGGGAGAAAATGGGTGCACTGTGATATTTCCTCTCTTCTGCACGAACACTCTTCCGCTCCTGCTATACATCTGGCCCCCAACCCAAAATGTTGTATTGCTTAACCAACCATAGTTGCCGACCTTGCTGCCCCCTTCCCCCCTTCCATCGCTCCTCCATTGGGCCGCCCAATCCCTGCTCTACTACTCCCCTCTCCCCCTGCTCCCTGCCCTCCATACCCACCTGACGCAGTTATTGTTCCCTCCCCGCCCTGTTCCTACACTGTCCCACACCTTCACTCCCCTCTCCCCCCTGCTCCCTGCCCTCCATACCCACCTGACGCAGTTATTGTTCCCTCCCCGCCCTGTTCCTACACTGTCCCACACCTTCACTCCCCTCTCCCCCTGCTCCCTGCCCTCCATACCCACCTGACGCAGTCATTGTTCCCTACCGGCCCTGTTCCTACACTGTCCCACACCTTCACTCCCCTCTCCCCCTGCTCCATGCCCTCCATACCCACCTGACGCACTCATTGTTCCCTACCGGCCCTGTTTCTCCGCTGTCCCACTCCTTCACTCCCCTCTCCCCCCTGCTCCATGCCCTCCATACCCACCTGACGCACTTATTGTTCCCTACCGGCCCTGTTTCTCTGCTGTCCCACTCCTTCACTCCCCTCTCCCCCCTGCTCCATGCCCTCCATACCCACCTGACGCACTTATTGTTCCATCCCGGCCCTGTTTCTCTGCTGTCCCACTCCTTCACTCCCCTCTCCCCCTGCCCTCCTGACGCGCTCTTTGTAAGTACCAGTTTGAGGATTTGAGGCCTCACACATGGGACATCAATCAAGTATTGTTTAATAGTTAGGTGAAACCCGGTGCGGTTGTTTGATTCGGTTTATAAATACCTTACCTCAACATTGTACCGGTAGTTTGGTACCCAGCCGGCTAAGAAATCGGCACCGGAACCCAGTATATTGAGAGGTCCCTCCTTCACTGACCAGCAGGTCATGCCATCCACCACACAAGTGCATCCAGCCTTGCTCCCAAGAAGCACCCGCCACGCACGAGTACCGAGCCTTGCTCCCAAGACCTGGAGGGGCGCACTTGGTTTGTCCGGGTGCTTTATTTACAATTCAGCTGCATCAAAGCCAGCGATTGGAGTGGCCTGGTGTAGCAAGCGCTGTTGCTACGGCTTTTGGTAACAGGCCGTGCAAGGTTCTGCTCCCAACAGCTCAGGGATGGCTGCACAACACCCCCAGCGGTCTGCCAGAGGTAGTGAACTAGTGCACACTTGAATGTTTGCCTATGAGACAGAGGGGGGCCAGGTGGGAGCAAGGTTAAAGTTCATCTCTATATGACCATTCTTGGCTCATTAACGCCCAGTAAACGCATTGGTCAGGTGCACACTTGAATAAACACTTTAGTGCGGGACCAGGGGTTCAGGTGGGGCCAGGTCAAGGAATGCCTCATGGACTATAAGGTACTTTGGTGCGGCGTCCTTGGAGCCGACATGGTATCTGCACGAGATCTGCATGGTGCTTGCGTGGGATCTGCGTTGGGCCTGCATGGGATCTGCGTTGGGCCTGCATGGGATCTGCATTGGGCCTGCATGGGATCTGCGTTGGGCCTGTATGAAACTTGCGTTGGGCCTGCATGGGATCTGCATTGGACAAGCTTGAATCTACATTGGGCTTGCCCGAGAGCAGCCTGTGGCCCACCAGTTCAATTGTCCAGGGCCACAGGATGCGAAGCTGTGCAGGAATAGTCTTCATGCTCTGGAAAGGGCACCCAGACGGGACTCTTAGGTGCTCACACGACCAAGGCTTCTGGCCATGATATCATTGTCCGTCATTTTAAACTCTCCGGTGCCCAAGTTTACCAGCAGGAGTGGTCTTTGGCTCGCACGCTATATGTAGTGCAATTTACAATGATGTGGTGGTGTTGAAAAACACCGGTTTTGTTGTCGTTTGTAAGGTCAGGGTTGTGGACATTTAAACCTCAGCAGACTCTCCATCCTTCTTGCTCTTCTTGGGCAGCAGGACGGAGTGAATGTTGGGCAGGACACCACCGGATGCGATGGTGACGGTGCCCAGAAGCTTGCTCAGCTCCTCATCGTTGCGGATCGCCAGCTGGATGTGTCGGGGGACGATGCGGTTCTTCTTGTTGTCGCGGGCAGCATTACCAGCCAGCTCGAGCACCTCAGCAGCGATGTACTCGAGCACAGCGGCCAGGTAGACCGGGGCACCAGCTCCAATGCGCTCGGCGTATTTGCCCTTCTTCAGGTAGCGAGCGACGCGACCCACGGGGAACTGCAGGCCGGCCTTGGCGCTGCGCGACACGGCCTTCTTGCCTCCTGCAGCCTTGCCGCGACCACCACCAGCGGATACTGTCTTGCCTGCCATTTGATCGAATTGGGTGAGAGAAGGGTGAAGGGAACAATTGGGGCTGTGAACTCGACCAGCCTACTACTGTTTAAATGGACGGGTCGATGGCCGGATCAGCAGGCCGGCTGTCGGGCCTGCTGATCCGGTCGTCGGGACATTTGAACTGTACATAAACGTCTTGCGGCAGCCTTATGTCACAACGTCTCGTCCCGCAGAATCACCACTCCGATTTTATCCATATCCCTTCAGTGAACAGAATGGCACCCAAGGCACCCGCTGAGAAGAAGCCCACCGAGAAGAAGGTCGCGAAGAAGGTCGCTGTCAAGAGCGTCGATGGCAAGAAGAAGAAGAAATCCGGCAAGGCAGTGGAATCCTACAAGATCTACCTGTACAAAGTGCTGAAGCAGGTCCACCCCGACACTGGCGTCTCCTCCAAGGCTATGAGCATCCTCAACTCCCTCATGAACGACATGTTCGACAAGATCGCCACCGAGGCTGCTCGCCTGGCCCGCTACACCAAGAAGCCCACAATGACCTCCCGTGAGATCCAGACCGCTGTCCGCCTGGTCCTGCCTGGAGAGCTGTCCAAGCATGCTGTCTCTGAGGGCACCAAGGCTGTCACCAAGTTCACCTCGGCCTAAGCAGCTCACAGGCTCAACCCAGCTCAAGGCCCCATCTGAATGTCTCATCAAACTAAACCGGTGTTTTTCAACACCAACATTCTTTACCTTCCTTATCATTGCAATTTTATTAGTTTTCCTTATCATTGCAAGATCTCGTGCCTCCACCATTCACATAATCTCTTACAGTCCGGCAGACATGGCATCAGTATCATTTTGAGATGGTCAATGATGTTGCTGCTGCCCCTGTCCTCATTGTGCGTGAGGTTTTGGATCGTTGCTGGCAAGGACCTTGAGTGCTCCCACCTCCTTTCCTTTCTGAACTTCGGAAAATTCAGATTACTAACATGTCCGACCTAGCGGCACGTCCTAACCATCATCGATGCCATGTTCCCACTAGGCAAGCAGCATCTGCTCCTCAGCTTGCTTATCAAGCTCTTTCTGCCTCGGCTCATGAGCTTGCATTGGCGTGTACGCCCCTGCCTCGGTGGCATGGGTTTGAAGGCGACAGCCCTATTTTTGAACCTCATTGGCCAGCATGGCTATATTGGCTTTACCAAGAGGACAGCCGCAATAATGCTAAGGTATGAAAGAAGAATAGAGGAAGACTTCATCCCACTGCACCTCAACAGCTATGCTGAGCAGCAAATGCGCCCCATGCCGCGCCGTCTTGGCTTCCAAAGGTCTGAAATAAGCATACCACACATTATTGGATACAGTCAACATGTGGCAAGATTGAGGCAACACGTAATAAAACGTCACTGTTAAATGACTGTAATAGCAATCCATGTCCGTGCGTTGCGTGTTCAAATTACTATTACATACAGCTGCAGGAGCGTAGTTGTAAGCTGTCGCTGGCACGGACAACAGCTCTAGCCGCCTAGCCGGACATGCATGGCTGATGGCCCCTTGTTTGACGAGGCACCATGCCACCATGTCAGTGGATAACCTGTGGCCAAATAAACCCAGAGGCTTGGAAATAATTACCATAGTGGAATGTTTATGAATAAAATTGTACTTGACCCGGTGTCTGAAGACATCAGCCACATAGAGCCTGATATGGCCAGATCTCTCAGATCCACAGGGTTCAGGGCACCTCAGCCCTGATCTGTACTGCAGATCAGTGCAGGTCAGCGATGCACTGACACAACAAAGAGGATCCGGCTGGATCAGATTTCAGGTCGTATCGGGATCTAAATCCGGATCAAACGGAGGCCAGGTTGGAATGGGGGCCTGACACTCTGGATACCATGCCCCATTCGAAAGCAGAAGCAGGGCAGCTCAAGACGGCTACTCCTCAGTCTTGCGGTTAAGGAGCGGTGGGCCTGCTGTCAGGCTTCTCCTCACGAGTGCTGACGCCGGAGGTGGCGGTGTACAGCACTGGAAGGAGATCTCCGTCGCGACGCTGCACGCGGCCTGGTAGCTGGCGCCGCTCACCGCAGAGGAGGACACCACCAGGCCCGCGCCGCACGGGATGGCCGAGTCTGCGGAGCATCCGTCGCCTGCCGCAGAGGCCCGTCTGATTAGCAGGGGCATGCCTGCCTCGGAGCTGAGTGCGGCAAAGCATGCCGTGGTGCTCTCCAAGTCCAAGTACGTGATCGTGAAGAGCACGCTGCCTCCAGTGTCTGCGCACGAGATGGATCGATAGGGCACCGCAGCGGCGGCTGACAGCACGGCGTCGATCGCGGCCTCTATGCACGGGCCGTTGGAGGTGCAACTCATGGGGGTGTTGGGTGAGGTGGCGAATAGGTAGGTGTAGCTGACCACTGATGGTGCTCTTGGAGACAAGGGAGCAGGAGGGGGGTAGGAAGAAGGGGAAGAGGGAGGAGGAGCGGGGTAGGAAGAGGGGGATGAGGGAGGGGGTGGGGCAGGCAGGGGGGGAGGAATGAGTGAAGGCGGAAGTGGGAGCGGGGAGTCGGATGCGGGTCTGGGCGGGGAGGGGGGAGCCAAGGGTGGGGCGGGAGGTACCGGCACTTTGCCTGAATCAGGAGGGGGCGGCTGGGCGCAGCAGAGTCCTGGCTGCGGTTTCGTATCAGCAGTGACGGCCGTGCAAGCGAGAAGGAAAGTGTCGTTGTCGTACACGGTCGATGAGACGACCAGTTGGGATGAGCCGCAGGGCAGGGCTGCGGCTGGGGTGCATGCTTCAGCAGAGGCCTGAGGAGGGGTTGGGGAGCATGAGAGGGGGGGGGGGAGAGTAAATGTCGGTGGAGGCGTGAGGGGGAGCTGGGAGCAGAGGAGGTGGGCGTGCGGGTGATGCAAAGATATATTCAGACATCCACGCGCATCGCTTTGGGGCGGTTTGACCAAAATATCAGAAACGACCTAGTCCTGGCCCTGGATGTGCAGGCCGCGAGAGTTGGTAGGTGCTTTGGGAGCGCAGTTGTTTCAAAGAGGTAAGGTGCGACACCGGCCGCCTCCGGGGGTGGGGGGCAGACAAAGCTGTGCTTGTGCCTGCACCAGCACCTGCAAAAGGAGCCTGAATCTGCTATAATCTGCATAAGTGCATATGCTACAAATCTGTACCTGCAGCAGATCTGTGCCTACAAAAAATCCAAACCTGCAACAATCTGAACCTGCGAAAAATCTGCGCCAGCATTGCAGTACAAAGGAGTGCATGCCAGACGCATATACGAGGGTCTAGGGTCTATGGTCTACGATCTAAAGTCTACGGTCTACGGTCTATGGTCTACGGTCTACGGTCTACGGTCTATGGTCTACGGTCTACGGTCTACGGTCTACGGTCTATGGTCTATGGTCTATGGTCTATGGGACTATGGGACTATGGTCTACGGTCTATGGTCTACGGTCTACGGTCAATGGTCTATGGTCTACGGTCTATGGTCTATGGTCTACGGTCTATGGTCTACGGTCTACACTTGTTTGCCACCTGAGATATGAAATAGGGCATGCCCGATTTGGAAGTGAGGCTGCTGAAGCTCGCCTCTGTTGTGGTGTCATTGCTGTAGCCTCCAATCTGAATACATGGAAGGTACGAGGGTACAGGGTGCAAGGGTGCAGGTTGATACATGGAAGGTACGAGGGTACAGGGTGCAAAGGTACAGGTTGATACATGGAGGGTACGAGGGTACAGGGTGCAAGGGTACAGGTTGATACATGGAAGGTACGAGGGTACAGGGTGCAAGGGTACAGGTTGATGCAAGGAAGGTACGAGGGTACAGGATGCAAGGGTGCAGGTTGATACATGGAAGGTACGAGGGTACAGGGTGCAAGGGTACAGGTTGATACATGGAAGGTACGAGGGTACAGGGTGCAAGGTTACAGGTTGATACATGGAAGGTACGAGGGTACAGGGTGCAAGGGTGCAGGTTGATACATGGAAGGTACGAGGGTACAGGGTGCAAGGGTGCAGGTTGATACATGGAAGGTACGAGGGTACAGGGTGCAAGGGTGCAGGCTGATGCATGGAAGGTACGAGGGTACAGGGTGCAAGGGTACAGGTTGATACATGGAAGGTACGAGGGTACAGGGTGCAAGGGTGCAGGCTGATGCATGGAAGGTACGAGGGTACAGGGTGCAAGGGTGCAGGTTGATACATGGAAGGTACGAGGGTACAGGGTGCAAGGGTGCAGGTTGATACATGGAAGGTACGAGGGTACAGGGTGCAAGGGTGCAGGTTGATACATGGAAGGTACGAGGGTACAGGGTGCAAGGGTGCAGGTTGATACATGGAAGGTACGAGGGTACAGGGTGCAAGGGTGCAGGCTGATGCATGGAAGGTACGAGGGTACAGGGTGCAAGGGTGCAGGTTGATACATGGAAGGTACGAGGGTACAGGGTGCAAGGGTGCAGGTTGATACATGGAAGGTACGAGGGTACAGGGTGCAAGGGTGCAGGCTGATGCATGGAAGGTACGAGGGTACAGGGTACAGGTTGATATGGAGTGCATTTCTCCTCAACATAAAAGGCCTACAAAGGGTTTAGGGTTATTGAGAAAGTTATTTAGGAAGTTAGGGTTTAGGGTAATTAAGGAAGTCATTGCATTACACCTAAATGTAGAGGCCTAGAAAGGGTCGCGGGTTTAGATAAGTACTTGTATCGTACATCAATAGAGGCCTAGAAATAGTTTAGCGTTTAGGGGCTTGGGAAGTTCTTGCATTATACGGTATACCTCAATATAAAGGCGTAGAAAGGGTTAAGGGTTTTGGGTTAAAGCAGGTTTCTGGAGTGCACTTTATTGTACAGGCCTAGAAAGGGTTAAGGGTTTAGGCAGGTCCTTGAAGTTAAGGGTTTAGGCAGGTCCTTCAAGTTTACCTCAATGTAGAGGCCTCCAGCGGTATCGATGCATGTCGTGGGATCTGACGGACGGGCCAGAGGGGGAGTTACTGCAGCCAGCGTTCGATCCGCAGCTGTTATTAGGCACCGACCGTTAACTGCACAGCTGATGAGACCGGAGCTCGACGTGACAAAGATGGTCGTGTAACCGGGGTTGGGCAGGGGGAACGGCGGCGGCGGCGGCGGGGGCGGGGGCGGGGGCGGCGGAGCGAGCGGGGCGGCGGCTGGGGAGGGCGGGGTCCCGCAGCAGAGGCCGGGCTGAAGCGAGGAGTTGCCCTTGATCGGGGCGCAAGAGGCTTTGAAGTCGGCTGGGACTGACATGGAGGAGGCGAGGACTTCAGAGCCGCAGGCCAGGGGTGTGGTGGCCGCGGCGCAGCTTGCTGCAGCGGTGGAAAGGAAGGTGGCCATACCTGCATTTTTTTCAGATTTTAATTTCAGGCATGACTACTGCATGAGTTATCAGATTAGGAAATTCGGATGCTTTGGGTGCCAAGAAGCATGCAGAGTGCAGATAGAGAGTGGGCTTGTGCGTTTGTAGGGATGAAGAGTGATTTCTATATATTCAGACATCAGATTCGGATATTCGGATTCGTTAACATATGGCACGCTGGGGGGCTTGCATAATGCAGATGCGCAGTGGGCTTGTGGGATGTACTATGATGAGTTTTTTCGGTGAGGATCAGGTGTCGTTACAAAGTCAACGCAGCCACCCAAAGCCTTTTTCAAAAAGGCCAGACAGAGCGAGCAGGGAGGAAACCAGCACGGAAATCCAGGGGGGAACAAAAAGCTGCATCAGGTCAGCTGTTTGGCAGAGGCGGTTCAGAGGAGGGGTCGAGCTTGGTGCCAGCTCTGTCATGAATGAAGGCATGCAAGGGCCATTCAGACCTTGCAATAAATCTTCTCCTAGACCGTGGAATGCAGATTGATGCAGGGGGGGTGGAGGAGTGTTATTGGTATCTCTGATACGATTCAGCTACAATTCAGCTACATCATGCCCTGCAGCTGTGAAAACTTGCTTTAGCTACGATTCAGCTACTATGGAATGCGGATTGACGCTGGGTGCTGCATGTGCTGGCTGTCGGGAGATGGATTTGATCTCTCGAGATATGTATCCCTTAAGTACAGTCCTTCTGCCCCATTTGAATGCCGCTAGTGTACTTGACATCACCGACCTTGGTCGCTCGCGAACACCGCATAGCAAGCCGATGCATCCGCGTCGTACGAGAAGCTTCCGATCATGAAGGTGAGGCCAGTGACGGTGGAGATGCACCTACGCGCGGTTGGGTTGAAGCGTGCGGGTGGGTTGGGTTGGGTTATAGCGTGCGGTTGGGTTGGGTTAGGTTGGAGCGTGCGGTTGGGTTGGGTGGGAGTGTTGAGGCCTGCCTTCAGGTTGCGAGTGCCAAATATTCATTTTGAAGTTGTTTCATTCTAGGGGAGCATCACTTTTGATGCATGGGACATGTGCCCGTAAACCCGTTTGGGCACTGAAGTGTACTAGAAATTTTGCAGACAAAAATATTGACCCCCCTGGGCGAGCAACCAACACATGAGCACATACAAGCGGCGAGGTAATGAAACACATATTCCAGAAAAAACAAGCCTTGCTGTAGAGATGTTAATCAAGGTGATAATTTGTACCAGAGCGGTAGATATGAATAGATCACAGAGCTTCAGGTGAAAGGCTGGTTTTGCATCTTTCGCTCGTCTAAGGCGTGGGACTGCGGGGGAAAGGGTCCGAATTCAGGAGCATGGGTCAAGTTATTCTTGGAGGTTCACCTGATGGGTTCTGAAGGCGGGACCAATGGCGGGACCGCAGCTCGCATGGTCGCGTTGATAGCAGCCGATATGCACTGCCCATGGGTTGCGCAGCTCATGCTAGAGGTCTTGAAGAAAAGGTAGTTGTAGGCCGGGTTGTTGAGCGGAGACGGGGATGGGCGCGGGGGCGGATAAGGTGGCCCGCCGGCGAGGGGCAGAGGCTGGGGGAAGGTGGCGGGCGGCGGCGGAGTGCTGGCAGAGCAGCAAAGCTCGGCCTGTGCGTAAAAGCCGCTGTCATGCGCAGGCTTGCAAGCAGCTTGGTAGCTGCCGCTGCCGCTGCTCGTATAGGAGACGATGAGGGTGGAGTTGCATGGCACCGCCGAGTCCGCTGAGCAAAGGGCCGTCGCATCATGAAAGCGGCATCATGAAAGGATAAAGAAGAGTGGGCGCTTCTGCCAGGCCCCGGGCTTCTTGCTTTGGTGGCGTTGGACATGTTGGCGGCGCCGTCACTACCCAGCCTGCAGTTCTTGCTCAGCACCTGCTGCCTCCACAGCCTGCCCTCCACTCAGGCCATCAACCCTGCACGTTCACAGATAGCATCAATCGACGATAGACAGGCAGGTGAGATATCTTGTCAAAGCAGGACGTTATGTAGTCCAGCTGAGGACTGTCATCGAGGGCATCTTTTAGGGGTACCAGCGCATAGAGGAGCCGCCCAGGAGAGGCATTGCAGTGAAAGAGGTGCCAGCATTCAGATTGTTCAGAGAAAGGTCACTGCGGTAAGGGGGCGGGTGGAGTGTCAGTATTTCAGAGGAAGAATCTCTCAGGCTCTAGAATTCCTGACGGATGGAGAGGGCAAGGGGTCCGGGGCGTGGGCCACAATTTGAATACCTTCTTGTCCGCCAGCTCCTTCCAATACCTAGCCTGCTTACTTGTTACCGAAGGCCAGCAGGCCCCTACGTTGGTCAAGCAATTTCAAAAATAAAACTAAAATACCGGTAACTGATCCATGTCTGGTATACCTTCTGGCTCTCCTAGTCCTCCTTGATGTTCTCGTCCATGATTGCCGGGAGTTTGAGCTACTGCTACAGACTCTCCATATTCTTGAACAGCTGGTCATCTTCCTCCTTAAAATGAGGCCGCGGCATCGATATACCGGTTGTTGAGGGGTACTTGAAGTCAGGTTCAGGACGGGAGGTCATCAAGGCACCTGGCACCGAAATGAAGTATCGTTCAAAAACTGCGGCGCAGGCTCGGTGTGAACTATTGGTTCAGTCCGAAACGGTCCAGGGACTAGGGTCCAAAACTGCACCCCAAGTGTCACCATGCACGCATTCACCTTGCCCATGCAAAGATAAATTGCCCATGCTGGCCAGTGCCACAATTTGCTGATCGTATGAATTCCTCCCATATACAGAGAAACGAAGACCAAACGCTGTGAGTCTGTGACAGAACGGAGAGTATCCAGGGCAGAGGTTGAATGCTCAAGAGCGCAGAGCGTGAGGAAAGAATGCTCCGGAACCGTTTGTGGCGAGAGAGTGCGGTTCTCCACCGCTTATTGCCGTTTCGCTGCCTTATTCCTCCACAGATAATTCCAACCATGCAGACCCACTATCACTGCAATACCCCACATACCTCGACGTCAAATCCCAGCGGTATCGGTAAGTGCTCGATAATGATATGGATGTTCTTGTTATTAAAGCACGGATCGTTCAAGGCTCAGGCCACGAAATGCTGAATCACGCTTGAGTACCAGGAACCGGACCATGAACGCTTCAATAAAGCAAATGGCATTTTGGGGAAAGAGCCAAAGGCATAGTGCCAGGCAGGGCATTGGGAGCAAGTTGAATTAGACCCCCCCCCCCCCCCTCCTGCTGGGAGCCCCACTCGGTCCCACTCCTCCCACCAGCCCTTCCATAGTTCTATCCTCACCTACCGGGTGGGTGCCTGGGTGGGGTGCCCAGATACATCCGTTCCATCTTACCGGTATCAGGTCAGAGATCTGTCTCAGGTATAGTGGTGTCAGTAAATCAGAGAAACCCTTGGCTTGCCAGCACGCTGCGTTCTCTTGATGGCAAATCCTGATAAACCTGGGTCAATGAAGCGTCCCAAGCAGGTTGCGACAGCATCCGTCTGCAATTAAAGTGCAGTATCCCAGCACTGAACCGCCCAGTCTCTGACGCCAGCTCGCACCAACCGTCTCGTGTGCAGGGGCGATTCTGATTCACCCGCGATCTTCCACACTTTTGAGCACTTTGGGGCATTCAAAAGCCGCTCGATTTGACAGCATCAGCATCTCCCAGCACTTGAATTCCCTTCTTTCTCAGTACTTGTACCACTCAAAATGTCTGCCCTCGTGAAGAAGCAGGCTATGTCCACCGTGTCGAGGCGCTCCACTGTCATGGTGCAGGCTGCCAAGAAGACCGTTTCCAAGAAGGTCGCTTCGTCCGACTCTATGGTGAGGCCTACGCTCAGTCGATGTAGTCCAGCCTAATCGCATAAATCGCCACTATAAAGTAGCCATAATTGGGGAATCCTTGCTCCAGCAACCGCAACCGGGTGTCCATCTGAACCGTCTGATTCCCCTTGCCCCTGCCACCTCGTCACTCGTCAGCCCAGGCCCCACTCAGTGATATCACTGCAGTCCCTGTCCTGTGTATTAACCATCAATCGAATGGCATGTAAGGCTCCTGTTTTCTGCATGCCCCCTTCTGAGTGGAAGGCACATAATAAAACCAAAACATGCCCCAGCACGTGTCCATGGAGCACCTGGATACCGTACACTGATGACTTTCAGCTGCCACCGTGCCATTGATTGCATGATTCATGCCCCAGGGCGTACCAGTGGTATCTCTCCCACTTTCTCAATCCCCGAATCCCCATGTTCCCCCCTCTCTCTTTCTTAGTGGTACGGCCCCGAGCGGTCCCTGTTCCTGGGCCCCTTCACCGCCTCTCCCTCGTACCTGACAGGAGAGTTCCCCGGCGACTACGGCTGGGTAAGTGTTCGGCAACCTTGGTTGACATGCATGCGCATCAATCAGGGCACCTGGTCGAAGCTGCCCCATGCACCGCTGTCCCCATGCACGTTTGCAAGAGTACAGCAAGCGCATGTCGTCCCTCCATCCCCTCAATCTGGATGACAAATTTGCTCACGCACACCAATGATATCCTGACTCAAGTTATGTTTTCATCCATGTCAGCTACCTAGGCAGTACCGGTACCGCCTACTGCACATGCTACTCTGCTAGGTCACATGTTGTACAAGTCTTGTATTCTGAAATCTCATTCCCCTTCTTTCCCCTTCGTAGGACACAGCTGGTCTATCTGCTGACCCCGAGACTTTCTCTAGATACCGCACCACTGAGGTCATCCATGCCCGCTGGGCCATGCTTGGCGCCCTAGGCTGCCTCGTCCCAGAGCTGGACCAGTCCCCCAACGCCCAGCCCGTCTGGTTCAAGGCTGGTGCCCAGATTTTTGCTGATGGTGGCCTTGACTACCTAGGCCAGTCCAGCCTGATCCACGCCCAGTCCATCGTTGCCATCGTGGCCTGCCAGGTCATCCTGATGGGACAGGCTGAGGCCTTCCGCGCTGGTGGTGCTGCCGAGTCTGTTGGCCTTGAAGATCTGGACACCCTGTACCCCGGTGGCCCCTTCGACCCCTTGGGCCTGGCTGACGACCCCGACACCTTCGCTGAGCTGAAGGTCAAGGAGATCAAGAACGGACGCCTCGCCATGTTCTCCATGCTGGGCTTCTACGTGCAGGCCATCGTGACCGGAAAGGGCCCCCTTGAGAACCTGACCACCCACCTGGCTGACCCTGTTGCCAACAACGCCTTCATCTACGCCACCAAGTTCACGCCCAGCGCATAAACTCATGCCCCCCCCGGACATTTTTGTATCATATTAGTTTTTCACGTAATGGTATTTGTATCTCAGGTGGCAAGTGCTGCAGCTTGAAACTATATCATAGACCCATAGCGAGAGAGCATAATTATAGCAATGTCGCAATGAGTGTATGTTGGTATTTGTTTTCTTTCATCCCTCTATTTTGTAAGGATCGGAATGCCAATGCCTTACTTCTCCTGCTGGCCCGTGTTTGTTCATGCTTGTGCTCCAAATCAGCCAACAGCTTTTGCTAGGATTGGCCAACCATCACTGCCTCAGGCTCTGTATCTAGCTTGCAGAATTTGGCATGACATGTAGAAACCAAGTTCCTGGTTCCTCCAGGTCAGCTGGTGAAATGCAAATGCCTCGTGTGTTTCACAACCACAATCAGCTCCTCGTACTCTGCGAATGACAGTAGCGTCCTCCAGTCTGTGCTCCACATGCCAACAACGGATATTCCATCAGCGTCTCCTACAAGTTAGTAAGGACATAACACCTCTTGCCCATGCAAAGGCTCATCCGCATGGGCGCGCTCGGCTGTCTGGTCGGGAGGATATGTGTCCCTTACAATTTAGTACAACCTATACATTGCGTGGCAATCTTTGCTTTTCATGTATTCCTTGAATCCATTCAAATAAATTGCACCTAGTTTTTTTGGAGGATGGGCCATTTAAGCATTGTGAAAATCAGCAGGGCAGAACCTTACCTAAAAGATGACAGGGACTAGGACAAGCCAAATCCAACATGTCGAATCATCACTAGCCTCAATGTTCCTTCCACGACTGACTGATATAAATCCAGGTCGGTCCAGGGCAGTAGCACACATTATGTTGCTCAATTGCTATTAGCTCTACTAGCATGCAGCAACAGCTTCAGGTATCAATGGGTGGTGTTGAAAAACACCGGTTTGGTTGTCTGGGAACAAGAGGAGGAGGCGGGAAGCAAAGCTTAAGCCCTCTCGCCGCGAATGCGCCTGGCGAGCTGGATGTCCTTGGGCATGATGGTGACACGCTTGGCATGGATGGCAGCCAGGTTGGTGTCCTCAAACAGGCCAACCAGGTAGGCCTCAGCTGCCTCCTGGAGTGCCAGGACGGCCGAGGACTGGAACCGCAGGTCAGTCTTGAAATCCTGGGCAATCTCACGGACCAGGCGCTGGAAGGGCAGCTTGCGGATGAGCAGCTCGGTTGACTTCTGGTACTTTCGGATCTCGCGCAGGGCGACAGTGCCAGGGCGGTAGCGATGGGGCTTCTTCACGCCTCCGGTGGCAGGGGCGCTCTTGCGAGCTGCTTTGGTGGCCAGCTGCTTCCTGGGGGCCTTGCCTCCGGTGGACTTGCGGGCAGTCTGCTTGGTGCGGGCCATTTATGTTAAGCGGCTGAAAGTATATTCAACGTATCAGCCTGTTGACTCTCCTTAATTTATACGGGTCCGCACCAGCACTGATCTGCTGATCCTGTCCATGAGCGGTGGTGTTCGACCAGCCGGATCGACAGACCACAGCTGTCGTGTCCAATTTTGAGCCTATTTAGGCCATACCCGACAACACCATTCTACAGACACTCTCCCTTTCTTTATCAATCTCTTTCAAATACAATGTCTGGACGCGGCAAGGGAGGCAAGGGACTCGGCAAGGGAGGCGCTAAGCGCCACCGCAAGGTCCTTCGTGACAACATCCAAGGCATCACCAAGCCTGCCATTCGCCGCCTGGCTCGCCGTGGAGGCGTGAAGCGTATCAGCGGCCTCATCTACGAAGAGACTCGCGGAGTCCTGAAGGTCTTCCTCGAGAACGTCATCCGTGACGCTGTGACCTACACTGAGCATGCCCGGCGTAAGACGGTGACCGCTCTCGACGTCGTTTACGCCCTCAAGCGCCAGGGCAGGACCCTCTACGGCTTCGGCGGTTAAGCAATAAGAGACCTCATCACTTCATCATGCTCCTCACCAACAACCGGTGTTTTTCAACACCACCAATTACATACTGTATCACATGTTTTACGGCATCTTGGGCCACTGACTGGGGCTGGTCTTCAAGTTCTCGTACATTTCTGCCCATGCTTGGTGGTTCCACGTACATTTAACCGTTTGGGGCTTTTGCAGTATGCCCTCCTGACAGGGTTATAGTGTATGCTGGTGAAGGTCACGATTGCCCCAGTGTTGGCTGCTGAGTCGCCAGCCAAGGTTCTGGCACAAAACATACCCGAATATTCACTCAAATCCGGACGGCCATGAGATGCTGCTGGGGCAAGCAAGAGCGAAGGTAGCTCGTACCCGACTGCTGTAAATATCTTTTGCCTGCACAGGCCATTCATCAGGTTTTTTCTGAACCGTATGGTCAAGGAGCAAAGTTTGTATGAAGCGGCAAGGGCCATCAACAGTTTTATGTTAATCCGCGAAGCCTCTTTAATGGAAACTGGCGCTTTGCCAGCAAGATAAAACGCAGCAACTGCAAGGGTAGGTGGGAACGCAAACCGGAACAGCATGATCACAAGAATACTGGTACCGGTGTGGGACTTTGTACACAAGCGAACATGTCAAACTTTAATGAAGGTAGTAAGCCGCGTGACCCTTCCATGATTAACTAACAAACTGTAGGTTATTCCGCGGGCACTGGCCAATTAACAGGAAACGGTGCGGAGGCAAAGGACGTCTATGGGTACAGGATTGTGTACCTCGCCCAAAGCCTTCGAAATAGGGGTCTAGACCAGGCTTTTCCCTTGGACATACAGTCAGGTGTAAGCCTCACATGACCTGCCATGTCACACATGGCCTGCCATGCAAGAGGTGACCTGTAGCTAAAAGTAACTGAGAGTAACTCTAGTGCTATCACAGCACCAGACAGACCCGCGTACGACCGGCTGTCGCTTCGTCTGTTGGTGAGAAGTCCAACAGACCTAGTTTAAACAACTACGTACCAACTACACGCATACTCCTCGCTGCTTTCTGAGTTCAGGCGCAGACGCAAGACGGTTTCATATCCATTAATGGCTATATTCTTTCAACCTTGCAGCGCTCTGTGTTCTACAATTTATCGAGACTTAAATCAGGCCACACACCTCAACAGACATACGAATGCGGCTCAGGTAGCACAGCAGCCGGAGCAGCAGCAGCAGCAGCAGCAACAACAGGGGCAGCAACAGCAGCGGCCGCAGCAACAACAACATGAGCAGTAGCAGCAACAGGAGTAACAGCAGCAACAGGAGTAGCAGCAGCAGGAGCAACAGCAGCGGCAACAGGAGCAGCAGCAGCAGCAACAACAGGAGGAGAAGCAACAGGAGCAGCAGTAGCAACAGCAGCGGCAATAGGAGCAGCAGCAGCAACAACAACAGGAGCGAGATGCATCAACAGGAGCGAGCAGCAGCAACAGGAGCAGCAGCAGCAACAACAACAGGAGGAGAAGCAACAGGAGCAGGAGCAGCAGGAGCAACAGCAGCGGCAACAGGAGCAGCAGCAGCAACAACAACAGGAGCGAGAAGCAGCAACAAGAGCGAGCAGCAGCAACAGGAGCTGCAGCAGCAGCAACAACAGGAGGAGCAGCAACAGGAGCAGGAGCAGCAGTAGCAACAGCAGCGGCAATAGGAGCAGCAGCAGCAACAACAACAGGAGCGAGATGCAGCAACAAGAGCGAGCAGCAGCAACAAGAGCGAGCAGCAGCAGCAGCAACAACAGGAGGAGAAGCAACAGGAGCAGGAGCAGCAGTAGCAACAGCAGCGGCAGCAGGAGCAGCAGCAGCAACAACAACAGGAGCGAGCAGCAGCAACAAGAGCGAGCAGCAGCAGCAGCAACAACAGGAGGAGAAGCAACAGGAGCAGGAGCAGCAGTAGCAACAGCAGCGGCAACAGGAGCAGCAGCAGCAACAACAACAGGAGCGAGATGCAGCAACAGGAGCGAGCAGCAGCAACAGGAGCAGCAGCAGCAACAACAACAGGAGGAGAAGCAACAGGAGCAGGAGCAGCAGTAGCAACAGCAGCGGCAACAGGAGCAGCAGCAGCAACAACAACAGGAGCGAGATGCAGCAACAAGAGCGAGCAGCAGCAGCAGCAACAACAGGAGGAGAAGCAACAGGAGCAGGAGCAGCAGTAGCAACAGCAGCGGCAATAGGAGCAGCAGCAGCAACAACAACAGGAGCGAGCAGCAGCAACAAGAGCGAGCAGCAGCAACAGGAGCTGCAGCAGCAGCAACAACAGGAGGAGCAGCAATAGGAGCAGGAGCAGCAGTAGCAACAGCAGCGGCAATAGGAGCAGCAGCAGCAACAACAACAGGAGCGAGCAGCAGCAACAAGAGCGAGCAGCAGCAACAAGAGCAAGCAGCAGCAGCAGCAACAACAGGAGGAGAAGCAAGAGGAGCAGGAGCAGCAGTAGCAACAGCAGCGGCAGCAGGAGCAGCAGCAACAACAACAACAGGAGCGAGCAGCAGCAACAAGAGCGAGCAGCAGCAGCAGCAACAACAGGAGGAGAAGCAACAGGAGCAGGAGCAGCAGTAGCAACAGCAGCGGCAACAGGAGCAGCAGCAGCAACAACAACAGGAGCGAGATGCAGCAACAGGAGCGAGCAGCAGCAACAGGAGCAGCAGCAGCAACAACAACAGGAGGAGAAGCAACAGGAGCAGGAGCAGCAGTAGCAACAGCAGCGGCAACAGGAGCAGCAGCAGCAACAACAACAGGAGCGAGAAGCAGCAACAAGAGCGAGCAGCAGCAGCAGCAACAACAGGAGGAGAAGCAACAGGAGCAGGAGCAGCAGTAGCAACAGCAGCGGCAATAGGAGCAGCAGCAGCAACAACAACAGGAGCGAGCAGCAGCAACAGGAGCGAGGAGCAGCAACAAGAGCGAGCAGCAGCAACAGGAGCAGCAGCAGCAACAACAACAGGAGGAGAAGCAACAGGAGCAGAAGCAGCAGTAGCAACAGCAGCGACAACAGGAGCAGCAGCAGCAACAACAACAGGAGCGAGAAGCAGCAACAAGAGCGAGCAGCAGCAACAAGAGCGAGCAGCAGCAACAGGAGCAGGAGCAGCAGCAGCAGCAGCAACAGGAGTAGCAGCAGCAGGAGCAGCAGCAGCAGCAGCAGCAGCAGCAGCAGCAGCAACAACAACAGGAGCAGAAGCCGCAGCAGCAGCAACAAGAGCAAGCAACAGCAACAGGAACAGCAGCGACACAGCAGCAGCAACAACAACAGGGGTAGCAGCAGCAACAGGAGCAGCAACAGCAGCAGCAAGGGCGGCAGCAACAGCAACAACAACGGGAGCAGCAGCAGCAGGAACAGCAGACGCAGCAACAGGAGCAGCAGATGCGGAAGCAAAAGCAACAACAGCAGCAGCAGGAACAGAAGCAACAGCAGCAGAAGAAGAAGCAACAACAGCAGAAGCAACAGCAACAACAAGAGGAGCAGCAACAGCAACAGCAAGAGGAACAGTTGCAGCAGCAACAGCGAAAGGAGCAGCAGCAGCAACAGCAAGAGGAGCAGCAGTAGCAGCAACAGCAACAGGAGCAGCAGCAGCATCGCAGTAATAGCAGAAGGAGCAGGCTCTTTTTGGCACCATTTTATGATTCATCCTTCCCCTCAGTCATCCCCTTCTTCTCCCCCCTACCCCTCCACTACATTCTCCTCCACCCACTTGCCCCCTCACCCTCGGTCCCTACCTTCCTTGTGGGTAGGCAGGTCATGATGATCTTGCAGCCCGCAGCCGATGCTGCGAGCATGGACCTGAACGCGTTGCCGTCATCCACTGAGAAAGAAAGAAAGCTACGCCCCGTGGGGGGCGTGAGAGTTAAGGAAACAGGGCAGCCAGGGCTGAAGCCACATCCGCGCCGTTACCGTCATCCACCGTCAGATACCTGATGACGCCCGCAGGGCAATCCAAAGGATAGGCTGGTCACACTGAACTCCTTGAGGGGGGAGGAAGAGTGGGGAAGAGTGATGGGCAGGGCATACATTTGGGGAAATCACGCATGCACCCACCCACCCCTGCTTTAACAAAAGCAAAGTTCAGTCAGGTCTGGGTTTCCGGGACCAGGGGGGGTAGCATGTGTGACAGGGAAGTGTGCAATCTGTGACTGGGGTGGGGTGGGAGAAAATGGGTGCACTGTGATATTCCCTCTCTTCTGCACGAACACTCTTCCGCTCCTGCTATACATCTGGCCCCCAACCCAAAATGTTGTATTGCTTAACCAACCATAGTTGCCGACCTTGCTGCCCCCTTCCCCCCTTCCATCGCTCCTCCATTGGGCCGCCCAATCCCTGCTCTACTACTCCCCTCTCCCCCTGCTCCCTGCCCTCCATACCCACCTGACGCAGTTATTGTTCCCTCCCCGCCCTGTTCCTACACTGTCCCACACCTTCACTCCCCTCTCCCCCTGCTCCCTGCCCTCCATACCCACCTGACGCAGTCATTGTTCCCTACCGGCCCTGTTCCTACACTGTCCCACACCTTCACTCCCATCTCCCCCTGCTCCATGCCCTCCATACCCACCTAACGCACTCATTGTTCCCTACCGGCCCTGTTTCTCCGCTGTCCCACTCCTTCACTCCCCTCTCCCCCCTGCTCCATGCCCTCCATACCCACCTGACGCACTTGTTGTTCCATCCCGGCCCTGTTTCTCTGCTGTCCCACTCCTTCACTCCCCTCTCCCCCCTGCTCCATGCCCTCCATACCCACCTGACGCACTTATTGTTCCATCCCGGCCCTGTTTCTCTGCTGTCCCACTCCTTCACTCCCCTCTCCCCCTGCCCTCCTGACGCGCTCTTTGTAAGTACCAGTTTGAGGATTTGAGGCCTCACACATGGGACATCAATCAAGTATTGTTTAATAGTTAGGTGAAACCCGGTGCGGTTGTTTGATTCGGTTTATAAATACCTTACCTCAACATTGTACCGGTAGTTTGGTACCCAGCCGGCTAAGAAATCGGCACCTGAACCCAGTATATTGAGAGGTCCCTCCTTCTCACTGACCAGCAGGTCATGCCATCCACCACACAAGTGCATCCAGCCTTGCTCCCAAGAAGTACCCGCCACGCACGAGTACCGAGCCTTGCTCCCAAGACCTGGAGGGGCGCACTTGGTTTGTCCGGGTGCTTCATTTACAATTCAGCTGCATCAAAGCCTGCGATTGGAGTGGCCTGGTGTAGCAAGCGCTGTTGCTACGGCTTTTGGTAACAGGCCGTGCAAGGTTCTGCTCCCAACAGCTCAGGGATGGCTGCACAACACCCCCAGCGGTCTGCCAGAGGTAGTGAACTAGTGCACACTTGAATGTTTGCCTATGAGACAGAGGGGGGCCAGGTGGGAGCAAGGTTAAGGTTTCATCTCTATATGACCATTCTTGGCTCATTAACGCCCAGTAAACGCATTGGTCATGTGCGCACTTGAATAAACACTTTAGTGCGGGACCAGAGGTTCAGGTGGGGCCAGGTCAAGGAATGCCTCATGGACAATAAGGCACTTTGGTGTGGCGTCCTTGGAGCCGACATGGTACCTGCGCGAGATCTGCATGGTGCTTGCGTGGGATCTGCGTTGGGCCTGCATGGGATCTGCGTTGGGCCTGCATGAGATCTGCGTTGGCCTGCATGGGATCTGCATTGGACAAGCTTGAATGTACATTGGGCCCGAGAGCCCGCCTGTGGCCTACCAGTTCAATTGTCCAGGGCCACAGGATGCGAAGCTGTGCGGGAATAGTCTTCATGCTTTGAAAAGGGCACCCAGACGGGACTCTTAGGTGCTCACACGACCAAGGCTTCTGGCCATGATATCATTGTCCGTCATTTTAAACTCTCCGGTGCCCAAGTTTACCAGCAGGAGTGGTCTTTGGCTCGCACGCTATATGTAGTGCAATTTACAATGATGTGGTGGTGTTGAAAAACACCGGTTTTGTTGTCGTTTGTAAGGTCAGGGTTGTGGACATTTAAACCTCAGCAGACTCTCCATCCTTCTTGCTCTTCTTGGGCAGCAGGACGGAGTGAATGTTGGGCAGGACACCACCGGATGCGATGGTGACGGTGCCCAGAAGCTTGCTCAGCTCCTCATCGTTGCGGATCGCCAGCTGGATGTGTCGGGGGACGATGCGGTTCTTCTTGTTGTCGCGGGCAGCATTACCAGCCAGCTCGAGCACCTCAGCAGCGATGTACTCGAGCACAGCGGCCAGGTAGACCGGGGCACCAGCTCCAATGCGCTCGGCGTATTTGCCCTTCTTCAGGTAGCGAGCGACGCGACCCACGGGGAACTGCAGGCCGGCCTTGGCGCTGCGCGACACGGCCTTCTTGCCTCCTGCAGCCTTGCCGCGACCACCACCAGCGGATACTGTCTTGCCTGCCATTTGATCGAATTGGGTGAGAGAAGGGTGAGGGGAACAATTGGGGCTGTGAAATCGACCAGCCTACTACTGTTTAAATGGACGGGTCGATGGCCGGATCAGCAGGCCGGCTGTCGGGCCTGCTGATCCGGTCGTCGGGACATTTGAACTGTACATAAACGTCTTGCGGCAGCCTTATGTCACAACGTCTCGTCCCGCAGAATCACCACTCCGATTTTATCCATATCCCTTCAGTGAACAGAATGGCACCCAAGGCACCCGCTGAGAAGAAGCCCACCGAGAAGAAGGTCGCGAAGAAGGTCGCTGTCAAGAGCGTCGATGGCAAGAAGAAGAAGAAATCCGGCAAGGCAGTGGAATCCTACAAGATCTACCTGTACAAAGTGCTGAAGCAGGTCCACCCCGACACTGGCGTCTCCTCCAAGGCTATGAGCATCCTCAACTCCCTCATGAACGACATGTTCGACAAGATCGCCACCGAGGCTGCTCGCCTGGCCCGCTACACCAAGAAGCCCACAATGACCTCCCGTGAGATCCAGACCGCTGTCCGCCTGGTCCTGCCTGGAGAGCTGTCCAAGCATGCTGTCTCTGAGGGCACCAAGGCTGTCACCAAGTTCACCTCGGCCTAAGCAGCTCACAGGCTCAAACCAGCTCAAGGCCCCATCTGAATGTCTCATCAAACTTAACCGGTGTTTTTTAACACCAACATTCTTTACCTTCCTTATCATTGCAATTTTATTAGTTTTCCTTATCATTGCAATATTATCACAATTATTTAAGATCTCGTGCCTCCACCATTCACATAATCTCTTACAGTCCGGCCGGCATCAGTGTCATTTTGAGATGGTCAATGATGTTCTTGTGCTGCTGCCCCTGTCCTTATTGCGCGTTAGGTTTTGGATCGTTGCTGGCAAGGACCTTGAGTGCTCCCACCTCCTTTCCTTTCTGAACTTCGGAAAATTCAGATTACTAACATGTCCGACCTAGCGGCACGTCCTAACCATCATCGATGCCATGTTCCCACTAGGCAAGCAGCATCTGCTCCTCAGCTTGCTTATCAAGCTCTTTCTGCCTCGGCTCATGAGCTTGCATTGGCGTGTGCGCCCCTGCCTCGGTGGCATGGGTTTGAAGGCGACAGCCCCATTTTTGAACCTCATTGGCCAGCATGGCTATATTGGCTTTACCAAGAGGACAGCCGCAATAATGCTAAGGTATGAAAGAAGAATAGAGGAAGTCTTCATCCCACTGCACCTCAACAGCTATGCTGAGCAGCAAATGCGCCCCATGCCGCGCCGTCTTGGCTTCCAAAGGTCTGAAATAAGCATACCGTCAACATGTGGCAAGATTGAGGCAACACGTAATAAAACGTCACTGTTAAATGACTGTAATAGCAATCCATGTCCGTGCGTTGCGTGTTCAAATTATTATTACATACAGCTGCAGGAGCGTAGTTGTAAGCTGTCGCTGGCACGGACAACAGCTCTAGCCGCCTAGCCGGACATGCATGGCTGATGGCCCCTTGTTTGACGAGGCACCATGCCACCATGTCAGTGGATAACCTGTGGCCAAATAAACCCAGAGGCTTGGAAATAATTACCATAGTGGAATGTTTATGAATAAAATTGTACTTGACCCGGTGTCTGAAGACATCAGCCACATAGAGCCTGATATGGCCAGATCTCTCAGATCCACAGGGTTCAGGGCACCTCAGCCCTGATCTGTACTGCAGATCAGTGCAGGTCAGCGATGCACTGACACAACAAAGAGGATCCGGCTGGATCAGATTTCAGGTCGTATCGGGATCTAAATCCGGATCAAACGGAGGCCAGGTTGGAATGGGGGCCTGACACTCTGGATACCATGCCCCATTCGAAAGCAGAAGCAGGGCAGCTCAAGACGGCTACTCCTCAGTCTTGCGGTTAAGGAGCGGTGGGCCTGCTGTCAGGCTTCTCCTCACGAGTGCTGACGCCGGAGGTGGCGGTGTACAGCACAGGCCCTCCTGGAAGGAGATCTCCGTCGCAACGCTGCACGCGGCCTGGTAGCTGGCGCCGCTCACCGCAGAGGAGGACACCACCAGGCCCGCGCCGCACGGGATGGCCGAGTTTGCGGAGCATCCGTCGCCTGCCGCAGAGGCCCGTCCGATCAGCAGGGGCATGCCTGCCTCGGAATTGAGTGCGGCAAAGCATGCCGTGGTGCTCTCCAAGTCCAAGTACGTGATCGTGAAGAGCACGCTGCCTCCAGTGTCTGCACACGAGATGGATCGATAGGGCACCGCAGCGGCGGCTGACAGCATGGCGTCGATCGCGGCCTCTATGCACGGGCCGTTGGAGGTGCAACTCATGGGGGTATTGGGTGAGGTGGCGAATAGGTAGGTGTAGCCGACCACTGATGGTGCTCTTGGAGACAAGGGAGCAGGAGGGGGGCAGGAAGAAGGGGAAGAGGGAGGAGGGAGATGGGGAGGAGGAGCAGGGTAGGAAGAGGGGGATGAGGGAGGGGGTGGGGCAGGCAGGGGGGGGGGAATGAGTGAAGGTGGAAGTGGGAGCGGGAGTCGGATGCGGGTCTGGGCAGGAAGGGGGGGGCCAAGGGTGGGGCCGGAGGTACCGGCACTTCGCCTGAATCAGGAGGGGGCGGCTGGGCGCAGCAGAGTCCTGGCTGCGGTTTCGTATCAGCAGTGACGGCCGTGCAAGCGAGAAGGAAAGTGTCGTTGTCGTACACGGTCGATGAGACGACCAGTTGGGAGGAGCCGCAGGGCAGGGTTGCGGCTGGGGTGCATGCTTCAGCAGAGGCCTGAGGAGGGGTTGGGGAGCATGAGAGGGGGGGGGGAGAGTACATGACTGTAGAGGCGTGAGGGGGAGCTGGGAGCAGAGGAGGTGGGCGTGCGGGTGATGCAAAGATATATTCAGACATCCACGCGAATCGCTTTGGGGCGGTTTGACCAAAATATCAGAAACGACCTAGTCCTGGCCCTGGATGTGCAGGCCGCGAGAGTTGGTAGGTGCTTTGGGAGCGCAGTTGTTTCAAAGAGGTAAGGTGCGACACCGGCCGCCTCCGGGGGTGGGGGGCAAACAAAGCTGTGCTTGTGCCTGCACCAGCACCTGCAAAAGGAACCTGAATCTGCTATAATCTGCATAAGTGCATATGCTACAAATCTGTACCTGCAGCAAATCTGTGCCTACAAAAAATCCAAACCTGCAACAATCTGAACCTGCGAAAAATCTGCGCCAGCATTGCAGTACAAAGGAGTGCATGCCAGACACATATACGAGGGTCTAGGGTTTATGGTCTACGGTCTACGGTCTATGGTCTACGGTCTATGGTCTATGATCTATGGTCTATGGTCTATGGTCTATGGTCTATGGTCTATGGTCTATGGTCTATGGTCTATGGTCTATGGTCTATGGTCTATGATCTTTGGGACTATGGTCTATGGTCTACGATTTATGGTCTACGGTCTATGATCTATGGTCTATGGTCTATGGTCTACGGTCTATGGTCTATGGTCTATGGTCTATGGTCTACGGTCTATGGTCTATGGTCTATGGTCTATGGTCTATGGTCTATGGTCTATGGTCTATGGTCTACGGTCTACGGTCTATGGTCTAGGGTTTATGGTCTACGGTCTATGGTCTACGGTCTACGGTCTATGATCTATGGTCTATGGTCTACGGTCTATGGTCTATGGTCTATGATCTATGGTCTATGGTCTATGGTCTATGGTCTATGGTCTATGATCTTTGGGACTATGGTCTATGGTCTACGGTCTATGGTCTATGGTCTATGGGACTATGGTCTATGGTCTATGGGACTATGGTCTATGGTCTACGGACTATGGTCTACGGTCTACGGTCTATGGTCTATGGTCTATGGGACTATGGGACTATGGGAGAGCCCGTGCACGCAGCATGCTGCATGGTACCAGAGGACAGACCCTGGGGCGCGGATTAAGGGAGACACAAGAATGCAGGGTACTTTTCTTTGTGACTCAGCAACAGGTCAGCTACATGAAAGCTACACGCCAACTTCCGGCCGTGGGCCCCGGGTGATGTCAGCAACCCTGCTTGGGCCGCCGACCATAGGCTGGCCTAGATACGCCCCAACGGGGCCATTTGCGGTCGCTGGGCATGATGTCTCGTAGCCGAAAAGGGGAACTTAACAAATGGCGGATGGGTATACGGAAGGTCTGATCCTATCCCGACCCAGATTTATTTGTCTGAGCCCAGCACAGTCATGCTCCATGAGTACATTTGAATTATAGTTCCTTGCCAGCAGTATTAGACCTGCCTCATCGCCCAAATGTCGTTTGTGAAGTGACCGAGTCAATGATGTTGCTCAAAGAGGCTCGGCCGCGTGGGCGCTTAACCACAGGACTGGGAGGAAAGAACGAAACACAAAGGGGCAGGGGGGGAAACGAGGAAAAGTGGGAAATAAAGTGAATTGACCGAGTGTGGATGCCTGTTCAATGATGCCAGGCCACCGACAAGGAGCAGGCCTTGTTGCAAGTGAAACGGATATTGAATATCGGATCTCATTGGCAGATCATTACCTCCACGCAGTCCCCACCTCCACCCAGTCTCTAACATTGTTTACTTCATTGCTCACCAGACCACCTTTGGGGGGCGCTGGGCGGCAACCCCTGGGCCAATAGGGACCCAACCTTGACCGACAGAAGGGCCATTGGCCGGTGGCCCAAGCAGCCGTGCTTGCTGCACCCTGCTCCCCCTGCCACAGATTGCCTTGCAGCTGAATTGTAGCTGAAGCACCCTAACATAAGCAGTGGTCCCCCAACCACCCAGGCCCCACATCCTCCATGGATTATTTCCACATTCCCGTGCATCACTTGCTCCACTCCCTGACACACTTTCAATTGTAAGTCCCTCTTGCAGCTGTTTCCTCAATAACAAAGTACTCAAGGTACCACAGCATCAAGGGCCCGCACGCAGACGTGGCGCCGCAGGAACTCCACACTTCTGTACACACTTCTACGGGGACTCACCAACTGCGGGTGGGACCGCCCAGCACAGGAAGCCGAGTCGCAAGCAAGACAGCAGATCCGGGTCACACAGACAGTCTTGCCCTTCTACCTGGCATGAATACGTCACCACTCACACGTATAGGCCTGTCAGCGCACCTGAGGTACGAGGTCCTGGCGAGATTGCCAGAGCGCCGTAGTGGATGCCATTGTAGATCAGCATGACATGCTTGGGGTAGCCTGCAAACATGAAGATAAAGCATGCAGCTTGAGACAGGAGTTGGTAAACAGCGTTACCCGGTGCAGAGTCTGTGGGCAGCAATATGCAGGACCAGTTTCCAGCGATTCTGTGCACCTATTTTATGTTTTGTGGGGGCCGCAGGCACAGCGTCGACTGACACCAACTGGATGCGTGTAGGCAGATGATGCCTCAGACGCACTTTGGCGGCCATGTGGTGGATACTGGCAGCTGACCGCGGCACCCTTCGCAGTAGGCCACCTGTCGGATCGTCGACGAGCATTGTGGGAAAGAAGACATGGAGCTCGCATCAGCCAATCAGGTCACCCCACTTCAATCCCTGGAACATCTCTGGATCCCTGGATCTCGGGATCCACATCTCTGGATCCCAAGAACGATGCTGAGACAGAGGCATCAAGAAAGGATAAAGAAGAGTGGGCGCTTCTGCCAGGCCCTGGCCTGCTTGCTTTGGTGGCGTTGGACATGTTGGCGGCGCCGTCACTACCCAGCCTGCAGTTCTTGCTCAGCACCTGCTGCCTCCACAGCCTGCCCTCCACTCAGGCCATCAACCCTCCACGTTCACAGGTAGCATCAATCGACGATAGACAGGCAGGTGAGATATCTTGTCAAAGTAGGACGTTATGTAGTCCAGCTGAGGATTGTCATCGAGGGCATCTTTTAGGGGTACCAGCGCATAGAGGAGCCGCCCAGGAGAGGCATTGCAGTGAAAGAGGTGCCAGCATTCAGATTGTTCAGAGAAAGGTCACTGCGGTAAGGGGGCGGGTGGAGTGTCAGTATTTCAGAGGAAGAATCTCTCAGGATCTAGAATTCCTGACGGATGGAGAGGGCGAGGGGTCCGGGGCGTGGGCCACAATTTGATCCCCTTCCTGTCCGCCAGCTCCTTCCAATACCTAGCCTGCTTACTTGTTACCCAAGGCCAGCAGGCCCCTACGTTGGTCAAGCAATTTCAAAAATAAGACTAAAATACCGGTAACTGATCCCTGTCTGGCCTACCTTCTGGCTCTCCTAGTCCTCCTTGATGTTCTCGTCCATGATTGCCGGGAGTTTGAGCTACTGCTGCAGACTCTCCATATTCTTGAACAGCTGGTCATCTTCCTCCTTAAATGAGGCCGCGGCATCGATATACCGGTTCTTGAGGGGTACTTGAAGTCAGGTTCAGGACGGGAGGTCATCAAGGCACCTGGCACCGAAATGAAGTATCGTTCAAAAACTGTGGCGCAGGTTCGGTGTGAACTATTGGTCCAGTCCGAAACGGTCCAGGGACTAGGGTCCAAAACTGCACCCCAAGTGTCACCATGCACGCATTCACCTTGCCCATGCAAAGATAAATTGCCTATGCTGGCCAGTGCCACAATTTGCTGATCGTATGAATTCCTCCCATATAAAGAGAAACGAAGACCAAACGCTATGAGTCTGTGACAGAACGGAGAGTATCCAGGGCAGAGGTTAAATGCTCAAGAGCGCAGAGCGTGAGGAAAGAATACTCCGGAACCGTTCGTGGCGAGAGAGTACGGTTCTCCACCGCTTATTGCCGTTTCGCTGCCTTATTCCTCCACAGATAATTCCAACCATGCAGACCCACTATCACTGCAATACCCCACATACCTCGACGTCAAATCCCAGCGGCATCGGTAAGTGCTTGATAATGATATGGATGTTCTTGTTATTAAAGCACGGTCGTTAGCGGTTGGCAAGGCTCAGGCCACGAAATGTTGAACCACGCTTGAGTACCAGGAACCGGACCATGAACGCTTCAATAAAGCAAATGGCATTTTGGGGAAAGGGCCACAGGCATAGTGCCAGGCAGGGCATTGGGAGCAAGTTGAATTAGACCCCCCCCCTGCTGGGAGCCCCACTCGGTCCCACTCCTCCCACCAGCCCTTCCATAGTTCTCACCCACCGGGTGGGTGCCTGGGTGGGGTGCCCAGATACATCCGTTCCATCTTACCGGTATCAGGTCAGAGATCTGTCTCAGGTATAGTGGTGTCAGTAAATCAGAGAAACCTTTGGCTTGCCAGCACGCTGCGTTCTCTTGCAGGCAAATCCCGATAAACCTGGGTCAATGAAGCGTCCCAAGCAGGTCGCGACAGCATCCGTCTGCAATTAAAGTGCAGTATCCTAGTAGTGAACCGCCCAGTCTCTGACGCCAGCTCGCACCAACCGTCTCGTGTGTAGGGGCGATTCTGATTCACCCGCGATCTTCCACACTTTTGAGCACTTTGGGGCATTCAAAAGCCGCTCGATTCGACAGCATCAGCATCTCCCAGCACCCTCATCTTTCTCAGTTTTCACCACTCGAAATGTCTGCCCTCATGAAGAAGCAGGCTATGTCCACCGTATCGAGGCGCTCCACTGTCATGGTGCAGGCTGCCAAGAAGACCGTTTCCAAGAAGGTCGCTTCGTCCGACTCTATGGTGAGGCCTACGCTCAGTCGATGTAGTCCAGCCTAATCGCATAAATCGCCACTTTAAAGTAGCAATGGGGAATCCTTGCTCCAGCAACCGCAACCGGGTGTCCATCTGAACCGTCTGATTCCCCTTGCCCCTGCCACCTCGTCACTCGTCAGCCCAGGCCCCACTCAGTGATATCACTGCAGTCCCTGTCCTGTGTATTAACCATCAATCGAATGGCATGTAAGGCTCCTGTTTTCTGCATGCCCCCTTCTGAGTGGGAGGCACATAATAAAACCAAAACATGCCCCAGCACGTGTCCATGGAGCACCTGGATACCGTACACTGATGACTTTCAGCTGCCACCGTGCCATTGATTGCATGATTCATGCCCCAGGGCGTACCAGTGGTATCTCTCCCACTTTCTCAATCCCCGAATCCCCATGTTCCCCCCTCTCTCTTTCTTAGTGGTACGGCCCCGAGCGGTCCCTGTTCCTGGGCCCCTTCACCGCCTCTCCCTCGTACCTGACAGGAGAGTTCCCCGGCGACTACGGCTGGGTAAGTGCTCGGCAACCTTGGTTGACATGCATGCGCATCAATCAGGGCACCTGGTCGAAGCTGCCCCATGCACCGCTGTCCCCATGCACGTTTGCAAGAGTACAGCAAGCGCATGTCGTCCCTCCATCCCCTCAATCTGGATGACAAATTAGCTCACGCACACCAATGATATCCTGACTCAAGTTATGTTTTCATCCATGTCAGCTACCTAGGCAGTACCGGTACCGCCTACTGCACATGCTACTCTGCTAGGTCACATGTTGTACAAGTCTTGTATTCTGAAATCTCATTCCCCTTCTTTCCCCTTCGTAGGACACAGCTGGTCTATCTGCTGACCCCGAGACTTTCTCTAGATACCGCACCACTGAGGTCATCCATGCCCGCTGGGCCATGCTTGGCGCCCTAGGCTGCCTCGTCCCAGAGCTGGACCAGTCCCCCAACGCCCAGCCCGTCTGGTTCAAGGCTGGTGCCCAGATTTTTGCTGACGGTGGCCTTGACTACCTAGGCCAGTCTAGCCTGATCCACGCCCAGTCCATCGTTGCCATCGTGGCCTGCCAGGTCATCCTGATGGGACAGGCTGAGGCCTTCCGCGCTGGTGGTGCTGCCGAGTCTGTTGGCCTTGAAGATCTGGACACCCTGTACCCCGGTGGCCCCTTCGACCCCTTGGGCCTGGCTGACGACCCCGACACCTTCGCTGAGCTGAAGGTCAAGGAGATCAAGAACGGACGCCTCGCCATGTTCTCCATGCTGGGCTTCTACGTGCAGGCCATCGTGACCGGAAAGGGCCCCCTTGAGAACCTGACCACCCACCTGGCTGACCCTGTTGCCAACAACGCCTTCATCTACGCCACCAAGTTCACGCCCAGCGCATAAACTCATGCCCCCCCCGGACATTTTTGTACCATATTAGTTTTTCACGTAATGGTATTTGTATCTCAGGTGGCAAGTGCTGCAGCTTGAAATCATATCATGGACCCATAGCGAGAGAGCATAATTATAGCAATATCGTAATGAGTGTATGTTGGTATTTGTTTTCTTTCATCCTTCTATTTCTCGCTTATTTTTGTAAGGATCGGAATGCCAATGCCTCACTTCTCCTGCTGGCCCGTGTTTGTTCATGCTTGTGCTCCAAATCAGCCAACAGCTTTTGCTAGGATTGGCCAACCATCACTGCCTCAGGCTCTGTATCTAGCTTACAGAATTTGGCATGACATATAGAAACCAAGTTCCTGGTTCCTCCAGGTCAGCTGGTGAAATGCAAATGCCTCGTGTGTTTATTTCACAATCACAATCAGCTCCTCGTACTCTGCGAATGACAGCAGCGTCCTCCAGTCTGTGCTCCACATGCCAACAACGGATATTCCATCAGCGTCTCCTACAAGTTAGTAAGGACATAACACCTCTTGCCCATGCAAAGGCTCGGCCGCATGGGCGCTCCCGGCTGTCTGGTCGGGAGGAAATGTCCTTTACAATTTAGTACAACCTATACATTGCGTGGCAATCTTTGCTTTTCATGTACTCCTTGAATCCATTCAAATAAATTGCACCTAGTTTGTTTGGAGGACGGGCCATTTAAGCATTGTGAAAATCAGCATGGCCGAACCTTACCTAAAAGATGACAGGGACTAGGACAAGCCAAATCCAACATGTCGAATCATCATTAGCCTCAATGTTCCTTCCACGACTGACTGATATAAATCCAGGTCGGTCCAGGGCAGTAGCACACATTATGTTGCTCAATTGCTATTAGCTCTACTAGCATGCAGCAACAGCTTCAGGTATCAATGGGTGGTGTTGAAAAACACCGGTTTGGTTGACTGGGAACAAGTGGGAAGCAAAGCTTAAGCCCTCTCGCCGCGAATGCGCCTGGCGAGCTGGATGTCCTTGGGCATGATGGTGACACGCTTGGCATGGATGGCAGCCAGGTTGGTGTCCTCAAACAGGCCAACCAGGTAGGCCTCAGCTGCCTCCTGGAGTGCCAGGACGGCCGAGGACTGGAACCGCAGGTCAGTCTTGAAATCCTGGGCAATCTCACGGACCAGGCGCTGGAAGGGCAGCTTGCGGATGAGCAGCTCGGTTGACTTCTGGTACTTTCGGATCTCGCGCAGGGCGACAGTGCCAGGGCGGTAGCGATGGGGCTTCTTCACGCCTCCGGTGGCAGGGGCGCTCTTGCGAGCTGCTTTGGTGGCCAGCTGCTTCCTGGGGGCCTTGCCTCCGGTGGACTTGCGGGCAGTCTGCTTGGTGCGGGCCATTTATGTTAAGCGGCTGAAAGTATATTCAACGTATCAGCCTGTTGACTCTCCTTAATTTATACGGGTCCGCACCAGCACTGATCTGCTGATCCTGTCCATGAGCGGTGGTGTTCGACCAGCCGGATCGACAGACCACAGCTGTCGTGTCCAATTTTGAGCCTATTTAGCCCATACCCGACAACACCATTCTACAGACACTCTCCCTTTCTTTATCAATCTCTTTCAAATACAATGTCTGGACGCGGCAAGGGAGGCAAGGGACTCGGCAAGGGAGGCGCTAAGCGCCACCGCAAGGTCCTTCGTGACAACATCCAAGGCATCACCAAGCCTGCCATTCGCCGCCTGGCTCGCCGTGGAGGCGTGAAGCGTATCAGCGGCCTCATCTACGAAGAGACTCGCGGAGTCCTGAAGGTCTTCCTTGAGAACGTCATCCGTGACGCTGTGACCTACACTGAGCATGCCCGGCGTAAGACGGTGACCGCTCTCGACGTCGTTTACGCCCTCAAGCGCCAGGGCAGGACCCTCTACGGCTTCGGCGGTTAAGCAATAAGAGACCTCATCACTTCATCATGCTCCTCACCAACAACCGGTGTTTTTCAACACCACCAATTACATACTGATTGCCCCAGTGTTGGCCGCTGAGTGCCAGCCAAGGTTCTGGCACAAAACATACCCGAATATTCACTCAAATCCGGACGGCCATGAGATGCTGCTGGGGCAAGCAAGAGCGAAGGTAGCTCGTACCTGACTGCTGTTAATATCTTTTGCCTGCACAGGCCATTCATCAGGTTTTTTCTGAACCGTATGGTCAAGGAGCAAAGTTTGTATGAAGCCGCAAGGGCCATCAACAGTTTTATGTTAATCCGCGAAGCCTCTTTAATGGAAACTGGAACTTAGCCAGCAAGATAAAACGCAGCAACTGCAAGGGTAGGTGAGAACGCAAACCGGAACAGCATGATCACAAGAATACTGGTACCGGTGTGGGACTTTGTACACAAGCGAACATGTCAAACTGTAATTAAGGTAGTAAGCCGCGTGACCCTTCCATGATTAATTAAAAAACTGTGGGTTATTCCGCGGGCACTGGCCAATTAACAGGAAACGGTGCGGAGGCAAAGGACGTCTATGGGTACAGGATTGTGTACCTCGCCCAAAGCCTTCGAAATAGGGGTCTAGACCAGGCTTTTCCCTTGGACATACAGTCAGGTGTAAGCCTCACATGACCTGCCATGTCACACATGGCCTGCCATGCAAGAGGTGACCTGTAGCTCAAAAAGTAACTGAGAGTAACTCTAGTGCTATCACAGCACCAGACAGACCCGCGTACGACCGGCTGTCGCTTCGTCTGTTGGTGAGAAGTCCAACAGACCTAGTTCAAACAACTACGTACCAACTACACGCATACTCCTCGCTGCTTTCTGAGTGTTGCAGACGCAAGACGGTTTCATATCCATTAATGGCTATATTCTTTCAACCTTGCAGCGCTCTGTGTTCTACAATTTATCGAGACTTAAATCAGGCCACACACCTCAACAGACATACGAATGCGGCTCAGGTAGCACAGCAGCCGGAGCAGCAGCAGCAGCAGCAGCAACAACAGGGGCAGCAACAGCAGCGGCCGCAGCAAAAACAACATGAGCAGTAGCAGCAACAGGAGTAACAGCAGCAACAGGAGTAGCAGCAGCAGGAGCAACAGCAGCGGCAACAGGAGCAGCAGCAGCAGCAACAACAGGAGGAAAAACAACAGGAGCAGGAGCAGCAGTAGCAACAGCAGCGGCAACAGGAGCAGCAGCAGCAACAACAACAGGAGCGAGATGCAGCAACAGGAGCGAGCAGCAGCAACAACAACAGGAGCGAGAAGCAGCAACAAGAGCGAGCAGCAGCAACAGGAGCTGCAGCAGCAGCAACAACAGGAGGAGCAGCAACAGGAGCAGGAGCAGCAGTAGCAACAGCAGCAGCAATAGGAGCAGCAGCAGCAACAACAACAGGAGCGAGCAGCAGCAACAGGAGCGAGCAGCAGCAACAGGAGCGAGCAGCAGCAACAAGAGCGAGCAGCAGCAGCAGCAACAACAGGAGGAGAAGCAACAGGAGCAGGAGCAGCAGTAGCAACAGCAGCGGCAACAGGAGCAGCAGCAGCAACAACAACAGGAGCGAGAAGCAGCAACAAGAGCGAGCAGCAGCAACAAAAGCGAGCAGCAGCAGCAGCAACAACAGGAGGAGAAGCAACAGGAGCAGGAGCAGCAGTAGCAACAGCAGCGGCAATAGGAGCAGCAGCAGCAACAACAACAGGAGCGAGCAGCAGCAACAGGAGCGAGCAGCAGCAACAAGAGCGAGATGCAGCAACAGGAGCGAGCAGCAGCAACAACAACAGGAGGAGAAGCAACAGGAGCAGAAGCAGCAGGAGCAGCAGCAGCAACAGCAGCAGCAACAGGAGCAGCAGCAGCAACAACAACAGGAGCAAGAAGCAGCAACAAGAGCGAGCAGCAGCAACAAGAGCGAGCAGCTGCAACAGGAGCGGGAGCAGCAGCAGCAGCAGCAACAGGAGTAGCAGCAGCAGGAGCAGCAGCAGCAGCAGCAGCAACAACAACAGGAGCAGAAGCCGCAGCAGCAGCAACAAGAGCAAGCAGCAGCAACAGGAACAGCAGCGACACAGCAGCAGCAACAACAACAGGGGTAGCAGCAGCAACAGGAGCAGCAACAGCAGCAGCAAGGGCGGCAGCAACAGCAACAACAACGGGAGCAGCAGCAGCAGGAACAGCAGACGCAGCAACAGGAGCAGCAGATGCAGAAGCAAAAGCAACAACAGCAGCAGCAGGAACAGAGGCAACAGCAGCAGAAGAAGAAGCAACAACAGCAGAAGCAACAGCAACAACAAGAGGAGCAGCAACAGCAACAGCAAGAGGAACAGTTGCAGCAGCAACAGCAAAAGGAGCAGCAGCAGCAACAGCAAGAGGAGCAGCAGTAGCAGCAACAGTAACAGGAGCAGCAGCAGCATTGCAGTAATAGCAGAAGGAGCAGGCTCTTTTTGACACCATTTTACGATTCATCCTTCCCCTCAGTCATCCTCCCCCTCAGTCATCCCCAAAGAAAGCTACGCCCCGTGGGGGGCGTGAGAGTTAAGGAAACAGGGCAGCCAGGGCTGAAGCCACATCCGCGCCGTTACCGTCATCCACCGTCAGATACCTGATGACGCCCGCAGGGCAATTCAAAGGATAGGCTGGTCACACTGAACTCCTTGAGGGGGGAGGAAGAGTGGGGAAGAGTGATGGGCAGGGCATACATTTGGGGAAATCACGCATGCACCCACCCACCCCTGCTTAAACAAAAGCAAAGTTCAGTCAGGTCTGGGTTTCCGGGACCAGGGGGGGTAGCATGTGTGACAGGGGAGTGTGCAATCTGTGACTGGGGTGGGGTGGGAGAAAATGGGTGCACTGTGATATTCCCTCTCTTCTGCACGAACACTCTTCCGCTCCTGCTATACATCTGGCCCCCAACCCAAAATGTCGTATTGCTTAACCAACCATAGTTGCCGACCTTGCTGCCCCCTTCCCCCCTTCCATCGCTCCTCCATTGGGCCGCCCGATCTCTGCTCTACTACTCCCCTCTCCCCCTGCTCCCTGCCCTCCATACCCACCTGACGCAGTTATTGTTCCCTCCCCGCCCTGTTCCTACACTGTCCCACACCTTCACTCCCCTCTCCCCCTGCTCCCTGCCCTCCATACCCACATGACGCAGTTATTGTTCCCTCCCCGCCCTGTTCCTACACTGTCCCACACCTTCACTCCCCTCTCCCCCTGCTCCCTGCCCTCCATACCCACCTGACGCAGTCATTGTTCCCTACCGGCCCTGTTCCTACACTGTCCCACACCTTCACTCCCCTCTCCCCCCTGCTCCATGCCCTCCATACCCACCTGACGCACTCATTGTTCCCTACCGGCCCTGTTTCTCCGCTGTCCCACTCCTTCACTCCCCTCTCCCCCCTGCTCCATGCCCTCCATACCCACCTGACGCACTTATTGTTCCATCCCGGCCCTGTTTCTCTGCTGTCCCACTCCTTCACTCCCCTCTCCCCCCTGCTCCATGCCCTCCATACCCACCTGACGCACTTATTGTTCCATCCCGGCCCTGTTTCTCTGCTGTCCCACTCCTTCACTCCCCTCTCCTCCTGACGCGCTCTTTGTAAGTACCAGTTTGAGGATTTGAGGCCTCACACATGGGACATCAATCAAGTATTGTTTAATAGTTAGGTGAAACCCGGTGCGGTTGTTTGATTCGGTTTATAAATACCTTACCTCAACATTGTACCGGTCGTTTGGTACCCAGCCGGCTAAGAAATCGGCACCTGAACCCAGTATATTGAGAGGTCCCTCCTTCACTGACCAGCAGGTCATGCCATCCACCACACAAGTGCATCCAGCCTTGCTCCCAAGAAGCACCCGCCACGCACGTGTACCGAGCCTTGCTCCCAAGACCTGGAGGGGCGCACTTGGTTTGTCCGGGTGCTTTATTTACAATCCAGCTGCATCAAAGCCAGCGATTGGAGTGGCCTGGTGTAGCAAGCGCTGTTGCTACGGCTTTTGGTAACAGGCCGTGCAAGGTTCTGCTCCCAACAGCTCAGGGATGGCTGCACAACACCCCCAGCGGTCTGCCAGAGGTAGTGAACTAGTGCACACTTGAATGTTTGCCTATGAGACAGAGGGGGGCCAGGTGGGAGCAAGGTTAAGGTTTCATCTCTATATGACCATTCTTGGCTCATTAACGCCCAGTAAACGCATTGGTCATGTGCGCACTTGAATGAACACTTTAGTGCGGGACCAGGGGTTCAGGTGGGGCCAGGTCAAGGAATGCCTCATGGACAACAAGGCACTTTGGTGTGGCGTCCTTGGAGCCGGCACCTGCGTGAGATCTGCATGGTGCTTGCGTGGGATCTGCGTTGGGCCTGCATGGGATCTGCGTTGGGCCTGCATGAGATCTGCATTGGCCTGCATGGGATCTGCATTGGACAAGCTTGAATGTACATTGGGCCCGAGAGCAGCCTGTGGCCTACCAGTTCAATTGTCCAGGGCCACAGGATGCGAAGCTGTGCGGGAATAGTCTTCATGCTTTGAAAAGGGCACCCAGACGGGACTCTTAGGTGCTCACACGACCAAGGCTTCTGGCCATGATATCATTGTCCGTCATTTTAAACTCTCCGGTGCCCAAGTTTACCAGCAGGAGTGGTCTTTGGCTCGCACGCTATATGTAGTGCAATTTACAATGATGTGGTGGTGTTGAAAAACACCGGTTTTGTTGTCGTTTGTAAGGTCAGGGTTGTGGACATTTAAACCTCAGCAGACTCTCCATCCTTCTTGCTCTTCTTGGGCAGCAGGACGGAGTGAATGTTGGGCAGGACACCACCGGATGCGATGGTGACGGTGCCCAGAAGCTTGCTCAGCTCCTCATCGTTGCGGATCGCCAGCTGGATGTGTCGGGGGACGATGCGGTTCTTCTTGTTGTCGCGGGCAGCATTACCAGCCAGCTCGAGCACCTCAGCAGCGATGTACTCGAGCACAGCGGCCAGGTAGACCGGGGCACCAGCTCCAATGCGCTCGGCGTATTTGCCCTTCTTCAGGTAGCGAGCGACGCGACCCACGGGGAACTGCAGGCCGGCCTTGGCGCTGCGCGACACGGCCTTCTTGCCTCCTGCAGCCTTGCCGCGACCACCACCAGCGGATACTGTCTTGCCTGCCATTTGATCGAATTGGGTGAGAGAAGGGTGAGGGGAACAATTGGGGCTGTGAAATCGACCAGCCTACTACTGTTTAAATGGACGGGTCGATGGCCGGATCAGCAGGCCGGCTGTCGGGCCTGCTGATCCGGTCGTCGGGACATTTGAACTGTACATAAACGTCTTGCGGCAGCCTTATGTCACAACGTCTCGTCCCGCAGAATCACCACTCCGATTTTATCCATATCCCTTCAGTGAACAGAATGGCACCCAAGGCACCCGCTGAGAAGAAGCCCACCGAGAAGAAGGTCGCGAAGAAGGTCGCTGTCAAGAGCGTCGATGGCAAGAAGAAGAAGAAATCCGGCAAGGCAGTGGAATCCTACAAGATCTACCTGTACAAAGTGCTGAAGCAGGTCCACCCCGACACTGGCGTCTCCTCCAAGGCTATGAGCATCCTCAACTCCCTCATGAACGACATGTTCGACAAGATCGCCACCGAGGCTGCTCGCCTGGCCCGCTACACCAAGAAGCCCACAATGACCTCCCGTGAGATCCAGACCGCTGTCCGCCTGGTCCTGCCTGGAGAGCTGTCCAAGCATGCTGTCTCTGAGGGCACCAAGGCTGTCACCAAGTTCACCTCGGCCTAAGCAGCTCACAGGCTCAACCCAGCTCAAGGCCCCATCTGAATGTCTCATCAAACTAAACCGGTGTTTTTTAACACCAACATTCTTTACCTTCCTTATCATTGCAATTTTATTAGTTTTCCTTATCATTGCAATATTATCACAATTATTTAAGATCTCGTGCCTCCACCATTCACATAATCTCTTACAGTCCGGCAGACATGGCATCAGTATCATTTTGAGATGGTCAATGATGTTGCTGCTGCCCCTGTCCTCATTGTGCGTGAGGTTTTGGATCGTTGCTGGCAAGGACCTTGAGTGCTCCCACCTCCTTTCCTTTCTGAACTTCGGAAAATTCAGATTACTAACATGTCCGACCTAGCGGCACGTCCTAACCATCATCGATGCCATGTTCCCACTAGGCAAGCAGCATCTGCTCCTCAGCTTGCTTATCAAGCTCTTTCTGCCTCGGCTCATGAGCTTGCATTGGCGTGTGCGCCCCTGCCTCGGTGGCATGGGTTTTTGAAGGCGACAGCCCCATTTTTGAACCTCATTGGCCAGCATGGCTATATTGGCTTTACCAAGAGGACAGCCGCAATAATGCTAAGGTATGAAAGAAGAATAGAGGAAGTCTTCATCCCACTGCACCTCAACAGCTATGCTGAGCAGCAAATGCGCCCCATGCCGCGCCGTCTTGGCTTCCAAAGGTCTGAAATAAGCATACCGTCAACATGTGGCAAGATTGAGGCAACACGTAATAAAACGTCACTGTTAAATGACTGTAATAGCAATCCATGTCCGTGCGTTGCGTGTTCAAATTATTATTACATACAGCTGCAGGAGCGTAGTTGTAAGCTGTCGCTGGCACGGACAACAGCTCTAGCCGCCTAGCCGGACATGCATGGCTGATGGCCCCTTGTTTGACGAGGCACCATGCCACCATGTCAGTGGATAACCTGTGGCCAAATAAACCCAGAGGCTTGGAAATAATTACCATAGTGGAATGTTTATGAATAAAATTGTACTTGACCCGGTGTCTGAAGACATCAGCCACATAGAGCCTGATATGGCCAGATCTCTCAGATCCACAGGGTTCAGGGCACCTCAGCCCTGATCTGTACTGCAGATCAGTGCAGGTCAGCGATGCACTGACACAACAAAGAGGATCCGGCTGGATCAGATTTCAGGTCGTATCGGGATCCAAATCCGGATCAAACGGAGGCCAGGTTGGAATGGGGGCCTGACACTCTGGATACCATGCCCCATTCGAAAGCAGAAGCAGGGCAGCTCAAGACGGCTACTCCTCAGTCTTGCGGTTAAGGAGCGGTGGGCCTGCTGTCAGGCTTCTCCTCACGAGTGCTGACGCCGGAGGTGGCGGTGTACAGCACAGGCCCTCCTGGAAGGAGATCTCCGTCGCAACGCTGCACGCGGCCTGGTAGCTGGCGCCGCTCACCGCAGAGGAGGACACCACCAGGCCCGCGCCGCACGGGATGGCCGAGTTTGCGGAGCATCCGTCGCCTGCCGCAGAGGCCCGTCCGATCAGCAGGGGCATGCCTGCCTCGGAATTGAGTGCGGCAAAGCATGCCGTGGTGCTCTCCAAGTCCAAGTACGTGATCGTGAAGAGCACGCTGCCTCCAGTGTCTGCACACGAGATGGATCGATAGGGCACCGCAGCGGCGGCTGACAGCATGGCGTCGATCGCGGCCTCTATGCACGGGCCGTTGGAGGTGCAACTCATGGGGGTATTGGGTGAGGTGGCGAATAGGTAGGTGTAGCCGACCACTGATGGTGCTCTTGGAGACAAGGGAGCAGGAGGGGGGCAGGAAGAAGGGGAAGAGGGAGGAGGGAGATGGGGAGGAGGAGCAGGGTAGGAAGAGGGGGATGAGGGAGGGGGTGGGGCAGGCAGGGGGGGGGGAATGAGTGAAGGTGGAAGTGGGAGCGGGAGTCGGATGCGGGTCTGGGCAGGAAGGGGGGGGCCAAGGGTGGGGCCGGAGGTACCGGCACTTCGCCTGAATCAGGAGGGGGCGGCTGGGCGCAGCAGAGTCCTGGCTGCGGTTTCGTATCAGCAGTGACGGCCGTGCAAGCGAGAAGGAAAGTGTCGTTGTCGTACACGGTCGATGAGACGACCAGTTGGGAGGAGCCGCAGGGCAGGGTTGCGGCTGGGGTGCATGCTTCAGCAGAGGCCTGAGGAGGGGTTGGGGAGCATGAGAGGGGGGGGGGAGAGTACATGACTGTAGAGGCGTGAGGGGGAGCTGGGAGCAGAGGAGGTGGGCGTGCGGGTGATGCAAAGATATATTCAGACATCCACGCGAATCGCTTTGGGGCGGTTTGACCAAAATATCAGAAACGACCTAGTCCTGGCCCTGGATGTGCAGGCCGCGAGAGTTGGTAGGTGCTTTGGGAGCGCAGTTGTTTCAAAGAGGTAAGGTGCGACACCGGCCGCCTCCGGGGGTGGGGGGCAAACAAAGCTGTGCTTGTGCCTGCACCAGCACCTGCAAAAGGAACCTGAATCTGCTATAATCTGCATAAGTGCATATGCTACAAATCTGTACCTGCAGCAAATCTGTGCCTACAAAAAATCCAAACCTGCAACAATCTGAACCTGCGAAAAATCTGCGCCAGCATTGCAGTACAAAGGAGTGCATGCCAGACACATATACGAGGGTCTAGGGTTTATGGTCTACGGTCTACGGTCTATGGTCTACGGTCTATGGTCTATGATCTATGGTCTATGGTCTATGGTCTATGGTCTATGGTCTATGGTCTATGGTCTATGGTCTATGGTCTATGGTCTATGGTCTATGATCTTTGGGACTATGGTCTATGGTCTACGATTTATGGTCTACGGTCTATGATCTATGGTCTATGGTCTATGGTCTACGGTCTATGGTCTATGGTCTATGGTCTATGGTCTACGGTCTATGGTCTATGGTCTATGGTCTATGGTCTATGGTCTATGGTCTATGGTCTACGGTCTACGGTCTATGGTCTAGGGTTTATGGTCTACGGTCTATGGTCTACGGTCTACGGTCTATGATCTATGGTCTATGGTCTACGGTCTATGGTCTATGGTCTATGATCTATGGTCTATGGTCTATGGTCTATGGTCTATGGTCTATGATCTTTGGGACTATGGTCTATGGTCTACGGTCTATGGTCTATGGTCTATGGGACTATGGTCTATGGTCTATGGGACTATGGTCTATGGTCTACGGACTATGGTCTACGGTCTACGGTCTATGGTCTATGGTCTATGGGACTATGGGACTATGGGAGAGCCTGTGCACGCAGCATGCTGCATGGTACCAGAGGACAGACCCTGGGGCGCGGATTAAGGGAGACACAAGAATGCAGGGTACTTTTCTTTGTGACTCAGCAACAGGTCAGCTACATGAAAGCTACACGCCAACTTCCGGCCGTGGGCCCCGGGTGATGTCAGCAACCCTGCTTGGGCCGCCGACCATAGGCTGGCCTAGATACGCCCCAACGGGGCCATTTGCGGTCGCTGGGCATGATGTCTCGTAGCCGAAAAGGGGAACTTAACAAATGGCGGATGGGTATACGGAAGGTCTGATCCTATCCCGACCCAGATTTATTTGTCTGAGCCCAGCACAGTCATGCTCCATGAGTACATTTGAATTATAGTTCCTTGCCAGCAGTATTAGACCTGCCTCATCGCCCAAATGTCGTTTGTGAAGTGACCGAGTCAATGATGTTGCTCAAAGAGGCTCGGCCGCGTGGGCGCTTAACCACAGGACTGGGAGGAAAGAACGAAACACAAAGGGGCAGGGGGGGAAACGAGGAAAAGTGGGAAATAAAGTGAATTGACCGAGTGTGGATGCCTGTTCAATGATGCCAGGCCACCGACAAGGAGCAGGCCTTGTTGCAAGTGAAACGGATATTGAATATCGGATCTCATTGGCAGATCATTACCTCCACGCAGTCCCCACCTCCACCCAGTCTCTAACATTGTTTACTTCATTGCTCACCAGACCACCTTTGGGGGGCGCTGGGCGGCAACCCCTGGGCCAATAGGGACCCAACCTTGACCGACAGAAGGGCCATTGGCCGGTGGCCCAAGCAGCCGTGCTTGCTGCACCCTGCTCCCCCTGCCACAGATTGCCTTGCAGCTGAATTGTAGCTGAAGCACCCTAACATAAGCAGTGGTCCCCCAACCACCCAGGCCCCACATCCTCCATGGATTATTTCCACATTCCCGTGCATCACTTGCTCCACTCCCTGACACACTTTCAATTGTAAGTCCCTCTTGCAGCTGTTTCCTCAATAACAAAGTACTCAAGGTACCACAGCATCAAGGGCCCGCACGCAGACGTGGCGCCGCAGGAACTCCACACTTCTGTACACACTTCTACGGGGACTCACCAACTGCGGGTGGGACCGCCCAGCACAGGAAGCCGAGTCGCAAGCAAGACAGCAGATCCGGGTCACACAGACAGTCTTGCCCTTCTACCTGGCATGAATACGTCACCACTCACACGTATAGGCCTGTCAGCGCACCTGAGGTACGAGGTCCTGGCGAGATTGCCAGAGCGCCGTAGTGGATGCCATTGTAGATCAGCATGACATGCTTGGGGTAGCCTGCAAACATGAAGATAAAGCATGCAGCTTGAGACAGGAGTTGGTAAACAGCGTTACCCGGTGCAGAGTCTGTGGGCAGCAATATGCAGGACCAGTTTCCAGCGATTCTGTGCACCTATTTTATGTTTTGTGGGGGCCGCAGGCACAGCGTCGACTGACACCAACTGGATGCGTGTAGGCAGATGATGCCTCAGACGCACTTTGGCGGCCATGTGGTGGATACTGGCAGCTGACCGCGGCACCCTTCGCAGTAGGCCACCTGTCGGATCGTCGACGAGCATTGTGGGAAAGAAGACATGGAGCTCGCATCAGCCAATCAGGTCACCCCACTTCAATCCCTGGAACATCTCTGGATCCCTGGATCTCGGGATCCACATCTCTGGATCCCAAGAACGATGCTGAGACAGAGGCATCAAGAAAGGATAAAGAAGAGTGGGCGCTTCTGCCAGGCCCTGGCCTGCTTGCTTTGGTGGCGTTGGACATGTTGGCGGCGCCGTCACTACCCAGCCTGCAGTTCTTGCTCAGCACCTGCTGCCTCCACAGCCTGCCCTCCACTCAGGCCATCAACCCTCCACGTTCACAGGTAGCATCAATCGACGATAGACAGGCAGGTGAGATATCTTGTCAAAGTAGGACGTTATGTAGTCCAGCTGAGGATTGTCATCGAGGGCATCTTTTAGGGGTACCAGCGCATAGAGGAGCCGCCCAGGAGAGGCATTGCAGTGAAAGAGGTGCCAGCATTCAGATTGTTCAGAGAAAGGTCACTGCGGTAAGGGGGCGGGTGGAGTGTCAGTATTTCAGAGGAAGAATCTCTCAGGATCTAGAATTCCTGACGGATGGAGAGGGCGAGGGGTCCGGGGCGTGGGCCACAATTTGATCCCCTTCCTGTCCGCCAGCTCCTTCCAATACCTAGCCTGCTTACTTGTTACCCAAGGCCAGCAGGCCCCTACGTTGGTCAAGCAATTTCAAAAATAAGACTAAAATACCGGTAACTGATCCCTGTCTGGCCTACCTTCTGGCTCTCCTAGTCCTCCTTGATGTTCTCGTCCATGATTGCCGGGAGTTTGAGCTACTGCTGCAGACTCTCCATATTCTTGAACAGCTGGTCATCTTCCTCCTTAAATGAGGCCGCGGCATCGATATACCGGTTCTTGAGGGGTACTTGAAGTCAGGTTCAGGACGGGAGGTCATCAAGGCACCTGGCACCGAAATGAAGTATCGTTCAAAAACTGTGGCGCAGGTTCGGTGTGAACTATTGGTCCAGTCCGAAACGGTCCAGGGACTAGGGTCCAAAACTGCACCCCAAGTGTCACCATGCACGCATTCACCTTGCCCATGCAAAGATAAATTGCCTATGCTGGCCAGTGCCACAATTTGCTGATCGTATGAATTCCTCCCATATAAAGAGAAACGAAGACCAAACGCTATGAGTCTGTGACAGAACGGAGAGTATCCAGGGCAGAGGTTAAATGCTCAAGAGCGCAGAGCGTGAGGAAAGAATACTCCGGAACCGTTCGTGGCGAGAGAGTACGGTTCTCCACCGCTTATTGCCGTTTCGCTGCCTTATTCCTCCACAGATAATTCCAACCATGCAGACCCACTATCACTGCAATACCCCACATACCTCGACGTCAAATCCCAGCGGCATCGGTAAGTGCTTGATAATGATATGGATGTTCTTGTTATTAAAGCACGGTCGTTAGCGGTTGGCAAGGCTCAGGCCACGAAATGTTGAACCACGCTTGAGTACCAGGAACCGGACCATGAACGCTTCAATAAAGCAAATGGCATTTTGGGGAAAGGGCCACAGGCATAGTGCCAGGCAGGGCATTGGGAGCAAGTTGAATTAGACCCCCCCCCTGCTGGGAGCCCCACTCGGTCCCACTCCTCCCACCAGCCCTTCCATAGTTCTCACCCACCGGGTGGGTGCCTGGGTGGGGTGCCCAGATACATCCGTTCCATCTTACCGGTATCAGGTCAGAGATCTGTCTCAGGTATAGTGGTGTCAGTAAATCAGAGAAACCTTTGGCTTGCCAGCACGCTGCGTTCTCTTGCAGGCAAATCCCGATAAACCTGGGTCAATGAAGCGTCCCAAGCAGGTCGCGACAGCATCCGTCTGCAATTAAAGTGCAGTATCCTAGTAGTGAACCGCCCAGTCTCTGACGCCAGCTCGCACCAACCGTCTCGTGTGTAGGGGCGATTCTGATTCACCCGCGATCTTCCACACTTTTGAGCACTTTGGGGCATTCAAAAGCCGCTCGATTCGACAGCATCAGCATCTCCCAGCACCCTCATCTTTCTCAGTTTTCACCACTCGAAATGTCTGCCCTCATGAAGAAGCAGGCTATGTCCACCGTATCGAGGCGCTCCACTGTCATGGTGCAGGCTGCCAAGAAGACCGTTTCCAAGAAGGTCGCTTCGTCCGACTCTATGGTGAGGCCTACGCTCAGTCGATGTAGTCCAGCCTAATCGCATAAATCGCCACTTTAAAGTAGCAATGGGGAATCCTTGCTCCAGCAACCGCAACCGGGTGTCCATCTGAACCGTCTGATTCCCCTTGCCCCTGCCACCTCGTCACTCGTCAGCCCAGGCCCCACTCAGTGATATCACTGCAGTCCCTGTCCTGTGTATTAACCATCAATCGAATGGCATGTAAGGCTCCTGTTTTCTGCATGCCCCCTTCTGAGTGGGAGGCACATAATAAAACCAAAACATGCCCCAGCACGTGTCCATGGAGCACCTGGATACCGTACACTGATGACTTTCAGCTGCCACCGTGCCATTGATTGCATGATTCATGCCCCAGGGCGTACCAGTGGTATCTCTCCCACTTTCTCAATCCCCGAATCCCCATGTTCCCCCCTCTCTCTTTCTTAGTGGTACGGCCCCGAGCGGTCCCTGTTCCTGGGCCCCTTCACCGCCTCTCCCTCGTACCTGACAGGAGAGTTCCCCGGCGACTACGGCTGGGTAAGTGCTCGGCAACCTTGGTTGACATGCATGCGCATCAATCAGGGCACCTGGTCGAAGCTGCCCCATGCACCGCTGTCCCCATGCACGTTTGCAAGAGTACAGCAAGCGCATGTCGTCCCTCCATCCCCTCAATCTGGATGACAAATTAGCTCACGCACACCAATGATATCCTGACTCAAGTTATGTTTTCATCCATGTCAGCTACCTAGGCAGTACCGGTACCGCCTACTGCACATGCTACTCTGCTAGGTCACATGTTGTACAAGTCTTGTATTCTGAAATCTCATTCCCCTTCTTTCCCCTTCGTAGGACACAGCTGGTCTATCTGCTGACCCCGAGACTTTCTCTAGATACCGCACCACTGAGGTCATCCATGCCCGCTGGGCCATGCTTGGCGCCCTAGGCTGCCTCGTCCCAGAGCTGGACCAGTCCCCCAACGCCCAGCCCGTCTGGTTCAAGGCTGGTGCCCAGATTTTTGCTGACGGTGGCCTTGACTACCTAGGCCAGTCTAGCCTGATCCACGCCCAGTCCATCGTTGCCATCGTGGCCTGCCAGGTCATCCTGATGGGACAGGCTGAGGCCTTCCGCGCTGGTGGTGCTGCCGAGTCTGTTGGCCTTGAAGATCTGGACACCCTGTACCCCGGTGGCCCCTTCGACCCCTTGGGCCTGGCTGACGACCCCGACACCTTCGCTGAGCTGAAGGTCAAGGAGATCAAGAACGGACGCCTCGCCATGTTCTCCATGCTGGGCTTCTACGTGCAGGCCATCGTGACCGGAAAGGGCCCCCTTGAGAACCTGACCACCCACCTGGCTGACCCTGTTGCCAACAACGCCTTCATCTACGCCACCAAGTTCACGCCCAGCGCATAAACTCATGCCCCCCCCGGACATTTTTGTACCATATTAGTTTTTCACGTAATGGTATTTGTATCTCAGGTGGCAAGTGCTGCAGCTTGAAATCATATCATGGACCCATAGCGAGAGAGCATAATTATAGCAATATCGTAATGAGTGTATGTTGGTATTTGTTTTCTTTCATCCTTCTATTTCTCGCTTATTTTTGTAAGGATCGGAATGCCAATGCCTCACTTCTCCTGCTGGCCCGTGTTTGTTCATGCTTGTGCTCCAAATCAGCCAACAGCTTTTGCTAGGATTGGCCAACCATCACTGCCTCAGGCTCTGTATCTAGCTTACAGAATTTGGCATGACATATAGAAACCAAGTTCCTGGTTCCTCCAGGTCAGCTGGTGAAATGCAAATGCCTCGTGTGTTTATTTCACAATCACAATCAGCTCCTCGTACTCTGCGAATGACAGCAGCGTCCTCCAGTCTGTGCTCCACATGCCAACAACGGATATTCCATCAGCGTCTCCTACAAGTTAGTAAGGACATAACACCTCTTGCCCATGCAAAGGCTCGGCCGCATGGGCGCTCCCGGCTGTCTGGTCGGGAGGAAATGTCCTTTACAATTTAGTACAACCTATACATTGCGTGGCAATCTTTGCTTTTCATGTACTCCTTGAATCCATTCAAATAAATTGCACCTAGTTTGTTTGGAGGACGGGCCATTTAAGCATTGTGAAAATCAGCATGGCCGAACCTTACCTAAAAGATGACAGGGACTAGGACAAGCCAAATCCAACATGTCGAATCATCATTAGCCTCAATGTTCCTTCCACGACTGACTGATATAAATCCAGATCGGTCCAGGGCAGTAGCACACATTATGTTGCTCAATTGCTATTAGCTCTACTAGCATGCAGCAACAGCTTCAGGTATCAATGGGTGGTGTTGAAAAACACCGGTTTGGTTGACTGGGAACAAGTGGGAAGCAAAGCTTAAGCCCTCTCGCCGCGAATGCGCCTGGCGAGCTGGATGTCCTTGGGCATGATGGTGACACGCTTGGCATGGATGGCAGCCAGGTTGGTGTCCTCAAACAGGCCAACCAGGTAGGCCTCAGCTGCCTCCTGGAGTGCCAGGACGGCCGAGGACTGGAACCGCAGGTCAGTCTTGAAATCCTGGGCAATCTCACGGACCAGGCGCTGGAAGGGCAGCTTGCGGATGAGCAGCTCGGTTGACTTCTGGTACTTTCGGATCTCGCGCAGGGCGACAGTGCCAGGGCGGTAGCGATGGGGCTTCTTCACGCCTCCGGTGGCAGGGGCGCTCTTGCGAGCTGCTTTGGTGGCCAGCTGCTTCCTGGGGGCCTTGCCTCCGGTGGACTTGCGGGCAGTCTGCTTGGTGCGGGCCATTTATGTTAAGCGGCTGAAAGTATATTCAACGTATCAGCCTGTTGACTCTCCTTAATTTATACGGGTCCGCACCAGCACTGATCTGCTGATCCTGTCCATGAGCGGTGGTGTTCGACCAGCCGGATCGACAGACCACAGCTGTCGTGTCCAATTTTGAGCCTATTTAGCCCATACCCGACAACACCATTCTACAGACACTCTCCCTTTCTTTATCAATCTCTTTCAAATACAATGTCTGGACGCGGCAAGGGAGGCAAGGGACTCGGCAAGGGAGGCGCTAAGCGCCACCGCAAGGTCCTTCGTGACAACATCCAAGGCATCACCAAGCCTGCCATTCGCCGCCTGGCTCGCCGTGGAGGCGTGAAGCGTATCAGCGGCCTCATCTACGAAGAGACTCGCGGAGTCCTGAAGGTCTTCCTCGAGAACGTCATCCGTGACGCTGTGACCTACACTGAGCATGCCCGGCGTAAGACGGTGACCGCTCTCGACGTCGTTTACGCCCTCAAGCGCCAGGGCAGGACCCTCTACGGCTTCGGCGGTTAAGCAATAAGAGACCTCATCACTTCATCATGCTCCTCACCAACAACCGGTGTTTTTCAACACCACCAATTACATACTGATTGCCCCAGTGTTGGCCGCTGAGTGCCAGCCAAGGTTCTGGCACAAAACATACCCGAATATTCACTCAAATCCGGACGGCCATGAGATGCTGCTGGGGCAAGCAAGAGCGAAGGTAGCTCGTACCTGACTGCTGTTAATATCTTTTGCCTGCACAGGCCATTCATCAGGTTTTTTCTGAACCGTATGGTCAAGGAGCAAAGTTTGTATGAAGCCGCAAGGGCCATCAACAGTTTTATGTTAATCCGCGAAGCCTCTTTAATGGAAACTGGAACTTAGCCAGCAAGATAAAACGCAGCAACTGCAAGGGTAGGTGAGAACGCAAACCGGAACAGCATGATCACAAGAATACTGGTACCGGTGTGGGACTTTGTACACAAGCGAACATGTCAAACTGTAATTAAGGTAGTAAGCCGCGTGACCCTTCCATGATTAATTAAAAAACTGTGGGTTATTCCGCGGGCACTGGCCAATTAACAGGAAACGGTGCGGAGGCAAAGGACGTCTATGGGTACAGGATTGTGTACCTCGCCCAAAGCCTTCGAAATAGGGGTCTAGACCAGGCTTTTCCCTTGGACATACAGTCAGGTGTAAGCCTCACATGACCTGCCATGTCACACATGGCCTGCCATGCAAGAGGTGACCTGTAGCTCAAAAAGTAACTGAGAGTAACTCTAGTGCTATCACAGCACCAGACAGACCCGCGTACGACCGGCTGTCGCTTCGTCTGTTGGTGAGAAGTCCAACAGACCTAGTTCAAACAACTACGTACCAACTACACGCATACTCCTCGCTGCTTTCTGAGTGTTGCAGACGCAAGACGGTTTCATATCCATTAATGGCTATATTCTTTCAACCTTGCAGCGCTCTGTGTTCTACAATTTATCGAGACTTAAATCAGGCCACACACCTCAACAGACATACGAATGCGGCTCAGGTAGCACAGCAGCCGGAGCAGCAGCAGCAGCAGCAGCAACAACAGGGGCAGCAACAGCAGCGGCCGCAGCAAAAACAACATGAGCAGTAGCAGCAACAGGAGTAACAGCAGCAACAGGAGTAGCAGCAGCAGGAGCAACAGCAGCGGCAACAGGAGCAGCAGCAGCAGCAACAACAGGAGGAAAAACAACAGGAGCAGGAGCAGCAGTAGCAACAGCAGCGGCAACAGGAGCAGCAGCAGCAACAACAACAGGAGCGAGATGCAGCAACAGGAGCGAGCAGCAGCAACAACAACAGGAGCGAGAAGCAGCAACAAGAGCGAGCAGCAGCAACAGGAGCTGCAGCAGCAGCAACAACAGGAGGAGCAGCAACAGGAGCAGGAGCAGCAGTAGCAACAGCAGCAGCAATAGGAGCAGCAGCAGCAACAACAACAGGAGCGAGCAGCAGCAACAGGAGCGAGCAGCAGCAACAGGAGCGAGCAGCAGCAACAAGAGCGAGCAGCAGCAGCAGCAACAACAGGAGGAGAAGCAACAGGAGCAGGAGCAGCAGTAGCAACAGCAGCGGCAACAGGAGCAGCAGCAGCAACAACAACAGGAGCGAGAAGCAGCAACAAGAGCGAGCAGCAGCAACAAAAGCGAGCAGCAGCAGCAGCAACAACAGGAGGAGAAGCAACAGGAGCAGGAGCAGCAGTAGCAACAGCAGCGGCAATAGGAGCAGCAGCAGCAACAACAACAGGAGCGAGCAGCAGCAACAGGAGCGAGCAGCAGCAACAAGAGCGAGATGCAGCAACAGGAGCGAGCAGCAGCAACAACAACAGGAGGAGAAGCAACAGGAGCAGAAGCAGCAGGAGCAGCAGCAGCAACAGCAGCAGCAACAGGAGCAGCAGCAGCAACAACAACAGGAGCAAGAAGCAGCAACAAGAGCGAGCAGCAGCAACAAGAGCGAGCAGCTGCAACAGGAGCGGGAGCAGCAGCAGCAGCAGCAACAGGAGTAGCAGCAGCAGGAGCAGCAGCAGCAGCAGCAGCAACAACAACAGGAGCAGAAGCCGCAGCAGCAGCAACAAGAGCAAGCAGCAGCAACAGGAACAGCAGCGACACAGCAGCAGCAACAACAACAGGGGTAGCAGCAGCAACAGGAGCAGCAACAGCAGCAGCAAGGGCGGCAGCAACAGCAACAACAACGGGAGCAGCAGCAGCAGGAACAGCAGACGCAGCAACAGGAGCAGCAGATGCAGAAGCAAAAGCAACAACAGCAGCAGCAGGAACAGAGGCAACAGCAGCAGAAGAAGAAGCAACAACAGCAGAAGCAACAGCAACAACAAGAGGAGCAGCAACAGCAACAGCAAGAGGAACAGTTGCAGCAGCAACAGCAAAAGGAGCAGCAGCAGCAACAGCAAGAGGAGCAGCAGTAGCAGCAACAGTAACAGGAGCAGCAGCAGCATTGCAGTAATAGCAGAAGGAGCAGGCTCTTTTTGACACCATTTTACGATTCATCCTTCCCCTCAGTCATCCTCCCCCTCAGTCATCCCCAAAGAAAGCTACGCCCCGTGGGGGGCGTGAGAGTTAAGGAAACAGGGCAGCCAGGGCTGAAGCCACATCCGCGCCGTTACCGTCATCCACCGTCAGATACCTGATGACGCCCGCAGGGCAATCCAAAGGATAGGCTGGTCACACTGAACTCCTTGAGGGGGGAGGAAGAGTGGGGAAGAGTGATGGGCAGGGCATACATTTGGGGAAATCACGCATGCACCCACCCACCCCTGCTTAAACAAAAGCAAAGTTCAGTCAGGTCTGGGTTTCCGGGACCAGGGGGGGTAGCATGTGTGACAGGGGAGTGTGCAATCTGTGACTGGGGTGGGGTGGGAGAAAATGGGTGCACTGTGATATTCCCTCTCTTCTGCACGAACACTCTTCCGCTCCTGCTATACATCTGGCCCCCAACCCAAAATGTCGTATTGCTTAACCAACCATAGTTGCCGACCTTGCTGCCCCCTTCCCCCCTTCCATCGCTCCTCCATTGGGCCGCCCGATCTCTGCTCTACTACTCCCCTCTCCCCCTGCTCCCTGCCCTCCATACCCACCTGACGCAGTTATTGTTCCCTCCCCGCCCTGTTCCTACACTGTCCCACACCTTCACTCCCCTCTCCCCCCTGCTCCCTGCCCTCCATACCCACCTGACGCAGTTATTGTTCCCTCCCCGCCCTGTTCCTACACTGTCCCACACCTTCACTCCCCTCTCCCCCTGCTCCCTGCCCTCCATACCCACCTGACGTAGTCATTGTTCCCTACCGGCCCTGTTCCTACACTGTCCCACACCTTCACTCCCCTCTCCCCCCTGCTCCATGCCCTCCATACCCACCTGACGCACTCATTGTTCCCTACCGGCCCTGTTTCTCCGCTGTCCCACTCCTTCACTCCCCTCTCCCCCCTGCTCCATGCCCTCCATACCCACCTGACGCACTTATTGTTCCATCCCGGCCCTGTTTCTCTGCTGTCCCACTCCTTCACTCCCCTCTCCCCCCTGCTCCATGCCCTCCATACCCACCTGACGCACTTATTGTTCCATCCCGGCCCTGTTTCTCTGCTGTCCCACTCCTTCACTCCCCTCTCCCCCTGCCCTCCTGACGCGCTCTTTGTAAGTACCAGTTTGAGGATTTGAGGCCTCACACATGGGACATCAATCAAGTATTGTTTAATAGTTAGGTGAAACCCGGTGCGGTTGTTTGATTCGGTTTATAAATACCTTACCTCAACATTGTACCGGTCGTTTGGTACCCAGCCGGCTAAGAAATCGGCACCTGAACCCAGTATATTGAGAGGTCCCTCCTTCACTGACCAGCAGGTCATGCCATCCACCACACAAGTGCATCCAGCCTTGCTCCCAAGAAGCACCCGCCACGCACGTGTACCGAGCCTTGCTCCCAAGACCTGGAGGGGCGCACTTGGTTTGTCCGGGTGCTTTATTTACAATTCAGCTGCATCAAAGCCAGCGATTGGAGTGGCCTGGTGTAGCAAGCGCTGTTGCTACGGCTTTTGGTAACAGGCCGTGCAAGGTTCTGCTCCCAACAGCTCAGGGATGGCTGCACAACACCCCCAGCGGTCTGCCAGAGGTAGTGAACTAGTGCAAACTTGAATGTTTGCCTATGAGACAGAGGGGGGCCAGGTGGGAGCAAGGTTAAGGTTTCATCTCTATATGACCATTCTTGGCTCATTAACGCCCAGTAAACGCATTGGTCATGTGCGCACTTGAATGAACACTTTAGTGCGGGACCAGGGGTTCAGGTGGGGCCAGGTCAAGGAATGCCTCATGGACAACAAGGCACTTTGGTGTGGCGTCCTTGGAGCCGGCACCTGCGTGAGATCTGCATGGTGCTTGCGTGGGATCTGCGTTGGGCCTGCATGGGATCTGCGTTGGGCCTGCATGAGATCTGCATTGGCCTGCATGGGATCTGCATTGGACAAGCTTGAATGTACATTGGGCCCGAGAGCAGCCTGTGGCCTACCAGTTCAATTGTCCAGGGCCACAGGATGCGAAGCTGTGCGGGAATAGTCTTCATGCTTTGAAAAGGGCACCCAGACGGGACTCTTAGGTGCTCACACGACCAAGGCTTCTGGCCATGATATCATTGTCCGTCATTTTAAACTCTCCGGTGCCCAAGTTTACCAGCAGGAGTGGTCTTTGGCTCGCACGCTATATGTAGTGCAATTTACAATGATGTGGTGGTGTTGAAAAACACCGGTTTTGTTGTCGTTTGTAAGGTCAGGGTTGTGGACATTTAAACCTCAGCAGACTCTCCATCCTTCTTGCTCTTCTTGGGCAGCAGGACGGAGTGAATGTTGGGCAGGACACCACCGGATGCGATGGTGACGGTGCCCAGAAGCTTGCTCAGCTCCTCATCGTTGCGGATCGCCAGCTGGATGTGTCGGGGGACGATGCGGTTCTTCTTGTTGTCGCGGGCAGCATTACCAGCCAGCTCGAGCACCTCAGCAGCGATGTACTCGAGCACAGCGGCCAGGTAGACCGGGGCACCAGCTCCAATGCGCTCGGCGTATTTGCCCTTCTTCAGGTAGCGAGCGACGCGACCCACGGGGAACTGCAGGCCGGCCTTGGCGCTGCGCGACACGGCCTTCTTGCCTCCTGCAGCCTTGCCGCGACCACCACCAGCGGATACTGTCTTGCCTGCCATTTGATCGAATTGGGTGAGAGAAGGGTGAAGGGAACAATTGGGGCTGTGAAATCGACCAGCCTACTACTGTTTAAATGGACGGGTCGATGGCCGGATCAGCAGGCCGGCTGTCGGGCCTGCTGATCCGGTCGTCGGGACATTTGAACTGTACATAAACGTCTTGCGGCAGCCTTATGTCACAACGTCTCGTCCCGCAGAATCACCACTCCGATTTTATCTATATCCCTTCAGTGAATAGAATGGCACCCAAGGCACCCGCTGAGAAGAAGCCCACCGAGAAAAAGGTCGCGAAGAAGGTCGCTGTCAAGAGCGTCGATGGCAAGAAGAAGAAGAAATCCGGCAAGGCAGTGGAATCCTACAAGATCTACCTGTACAAAGTGCTGAAGCAGGTCCACCCCGACACTGGCGTCTCCTCCAAGGCTATGAGCATCCTCAACTCCCTCATGAACGACATGTTCGACAAGATCGCCACCGAGGCTGCTCGCCTGGCCCGCTACACCAAGAAGCCCACAATGACCTCCCGTGAGATCCAGACCGCTGTCCGCCTGGTCCTGCCTGGAGAGCTGTCCAAGCATGCTGTCTCTGAGGGCACCAAGGCTGTCACCAAGTTCACCTCGGCCTAAGCAGCTCACAGGCTCAACCCAGCTCAAGGCCCCATCTGAATGTCTCATCAAACTAAACCGGTGTTTTTTAACACCAACATTCTTTACCTTCCTTATCATTGCAATTTTATTAGTTTTCCTTATCATTGCAATATTATCACAATTATTTAAGATCTCGTGCCTCCACCATTCACATAATCTCTTACAGTCCGGCAGACATGGCATCAGTATCATTTTGAGATGGTCAATGATGTTGCTGCTGCCCCTGTCCTCATTGTGCGTGAGGTTTTGGATCGTTGCTGGCAAGGACCTTGAGTGCTCCCACCTCCTTTCCTTTCTGAACTTCGGAAAATTCAGATTACTAACATGTCCGACCTAGCGGCACGTCCTAACCATCATCGATGCCATGTTCCCACTAGGCAAGCAGCATCTGCTCCTCAGCTTGCTTATCAAGCTCTTTCTGCCTCGGCTCATGAGCTTGCATTGGCGTGTGCGCCCCTGCCTCGGTGGCATGGGTTTTTGAAGGCGACAGCCCCATTTTTGAACCTCATTGGCCAGCATGGCTATATTGGCTTTACCAAGAGGACAGCCGCAATAATGCTAAGGTATGAAAGAAGAATAGAGGAAGTCTTCATCCCACTGCACCTCAACAGCTATGCTGAGCAGCAAATGCGCCCCATGCCGCGCCGTCTTGGCTTCCAAAGGTCTGAAATAAGCATACCATACATTATTGGATACAGTCAACATGTGGCAAGATTGAGGCAACACTTAATAAAACCGTCACTGTTAAATGACTGTAATAGCAATCCATGTCCGTGCGTTGCGTGTTCAAATTATTATTACATACAGCTGCAGGAGCGTAGTTGTAAGCTGTCGCTGGCACGGACAACAGCTCTAGCCGCCTAGCCGGACATGCATGGCTGATGGCCCCTTGTTTGACGAGGCACCATGCCACCATGTCAGTGGATAACCTGTGGCCAAATAAACCCAGAGGCTTGGAAATAATTACCATAGTGGAATGTTTATGAATAAAATTGTACTTGACCCGGTGTCTGAAGACATCAGCCACATAGAGCCTGATATGGCCAGATCTCTCAGATCCACAGGGTTCAGGGCACCTCAGCCCTGATCTGTACTGCAGATCAGTGCAGGTCAGCGATGCACTGACACAACAAAGAGGATCCGGCTGGATCAGATTTCAGGTCGTATCGGGATCTAAATCCGGATCAAACGGAGGCCAGGTTGGAATGGGGGCCTGACACTCTGGATACCATGCCCCATTCGAAAGCAGAAGCAGGGCAGCTCAAGACGGCTACTCCTCAGTCTTGCGGTTAAGGAGCGGTGGGCCTGCTGTCAGGCTTCTCCTCACGAGTGCTGACGCCGGAGGTGGCGGTGTACAGCACAGGCCCTCCTGGAAGGAGATCTCCGTCGCGACGCTGCACGCGGCCTGGTAGCTGGCGCCGCTCACCGCAGAGGAGGACACCACCAGGCCCGCGCCGCACGGGATGGCCGAGTCTGCGGAGCATCCGTCGCCTGCCGCAGAGGCACGTCTGATCAGCAGGGGCATGCCTGCCTCGGAGCTGAGTGCGGCAAAGCATGCCGTGGTGCTCTCCAAGTCCACGTACGTGATCGTGAAGAGCACGCTGCCTCCAGTGTCTGCGCACGAGATGGATCGATAGGGCACCGCAGCGGCGGCTGACAGCACGGCGTCGATCGCGGCCTCTATGCACGGGCCGTTGGAGGTGCAACTCATGGGGGTGTTGGGTGAGGTGGCGAATAGGTAGGTGTAGCTGACCACTGATGGTGCTCTTGGAGACAAGGGAGCAGGAGGGGGGTAGGAAGAAGGGGAAGAGGGAGGAGGAGCGGGGTAGGAAGAGGGGGATGAGGGAGGGGGTGGGGCAGGCAGGGGGGGAGGAATGAGTGAAGGCGGAAGTGGGAGCGGGGAGTCGGATGCGGGTCTGGGCGGGGAGGGGGGAGCCAAGGGTGGGGCGGGAGGTACCGGCACTTTGCCTGAATCAGGAGGGGGCGGCTGGGCGCAGCAGAGTCCTGGCTGCGGTTTCGTATCAGCAGTGACGGCCGTGCAAGCGACAAGGAAACTGTCGTTGTCGTACACGGTCGATGAGACGACCAGTTGGGAGGAGCCGCAGGGCAGGGCTGCGGCTGGGGTGCATGCTTCAGCAGAGGCCTGAGGAGGGGTTGGGGAGCATGAGAGGGGGGGGGGGGAGAGTAAATGTCGGTAGAGGCGTGAGGGGGAGCTGGGAGCAGAGGAGGTGGGCGTGCGGGTGATGCAAAGATATATTCAGACATCCACGCGCATCGCTTTGGGGCGGTTTGACCAAAATATCAGAAACGACCTAGTCCTGGCCCTGGATGTGCAAGCCGCGAGAGTTGGTAGGTGCTTTGGGAGCGCAGTTGTTTCAAAGAGGTAAGGTGCGACACCGGCCGCCTCCGGGGGTGGGGGGCAAACAAAGCTGTGCTTGTGCCAGCACCAGCACCTGCAAAAGGAACCTGAATCTGCTATAATCTGCATAAGTGCATATGCTACAAATCTGTACCTGCAGCAGATCTGTGCCTACAAAAAATCCAAACCTGCAACAATCTGAACCTGCGAAAAATCTGCGCCAGCATTGCAGTACAAAGGAGTGCATGCCAGACGCATATACGAGGGTCTAGGGTTTATGGTCTACGGTCTACGGTCTATGGTCTACGGTCTATGGTCTACGGTCTACGGTCTATGGTCTACGGTCTACGGTCTACGGTCTATGGTCTATGGTCTATGGTCTATGGTCTATGGACTATGGGACTATGGTCTACGGTCTATGGTCTATGGTCTACGGTCTACGGTCAATGGTCTATGGTCTACGGTCTATGGTCTATGGTCTACGGTCTATGGTCTACGGTCTACACTTGTTTGCCACCTGAGATATGAAAAAGGGCATGCCCGATTTGGAAGTGAGGCTGCTGAAGCTCGCCTCTGTTGTGGTGTCATTGCTGTAGCCTCCAATCTGGATACATGGAAGGTACGAGGGTACAGGGTGCAAGGGTGCAGGTTGATACATGGAAGGTACGAGGGTACAGGGTGCAAGGGTACAGGTTGATACATGGAGGGTACGAGGGTACAGGGTGCAAGGGTACAGGTTGATACATGGAAGGTACGAGGGTACAGGGTGCAAGGGTACAGGTTGATGCAAGGAAGGTACGAGGGTACAGGGTGCAAGGGTGCAGGTTGATACATGGAAGGTACGAGGGTACAGGGTGCAAGGGTACAGGTTGATACATGGAAGGTACGAGGGTACAGGGTGCAAGGTTACAGGTTGATACATGGAAGGTACGAGGGTACAGGGTGCAAGGGTGCAGGTTGATACATGGAAGGTACGAGGGTACAGGGTGCAAGGGTACAGGTTGATGCAAGGAAGGTACGAGGGTACAGGGTGCAAGGGTGCAGGTTGATACATGGAAGGTACGAGGGTACAGGGTGCAAGGGTACAGGTTGGTACATGGAAGGTACGAGGGTACAGGGTGCAAGGTTACAGGTTGATACATGGAAGGTACGAGGGTACAGGGTGCAAGGGTGCAGGTTGATACATGGAAGGTACGAGGGTACAGGGTGCAAGGGTGCAGGTTGATACATGGAAGGTACAAGGTTACTGGGTGCAAGGGTGCAGGTTGATATATGGAAGGTACGAGGGTACAGGGTGCAAGGGTGCAGGTTGATGCATGGAAGGTACGAGGGTACAGGGTGCAAGGGTGCAGGTTGATACATGGAAGGTACGAGGGTACAGGGTGCAAGGGTGCAGGTTGATACATGGAAGGTACGAGGGTACAGGGTGCAAGGGTGCAGGTTGATGCATGGAAGGTACGAGGGTACAGGGTGCAAGGGTACAGGTTGATACATGGAAGGTACGAGGGTACAGGGTGCAAGGGTACAGGTTGATACAAGGAAAGTACGAGGGTACAGGGTGCAAGGGTGCAGGTTGATACATGGAAGGTACGAGGGTACAGGGTGCAAGGGTGCAGGTTGATACATGGAAGGTACGAGGGTACAGGGTGCAAGGGTGCAGGTTGATACATGGAAGGTACGAGGGTACAGGGTGCAAGGGTGCAGGTTGATACATGGAAGGTACGAGGGTACAGGGTGCAAGGGTGCAGGTTGATACATGGAAGGTACGAGGGTACAGGGTGCAAGGGTACTGGTTGATACATGGAAGGTACGAGGGTACAGGATGCAAGGGTGCAGGTTGATACATGGAAGGTACGAGGGTACTGGGTGCAAGGGTGCAGGTTGATACATGGAAGGTACGAGGGTACAGGGTGCAAGGGTACAGGTTGATACATGGAAGGTACGAGGGTACAGGGTGCAAGATTGCAGGTTGATACAAGGAAGGTACGAGGGTACTGGGTGCAAGGGTACTGGTTGATACATGGAAGGTACGAGGGTACAGGGTGCAAGGGTGCAGGTTGATACATGGAAGGTACGAGGGTACAGGGTGCAAGGGTGCAGGTTGATACATGGAAGGTACGAGGGTACAGGGTGCAAGGGTACTGGTTGATACATGGAAAGTACGAGGGTACAGGGTGCAAGGGTGCAGGTTGATACATGGAATGTACGAGGGTACTGGGTGCAAGGGTGCAGGTTGATACATGGAAGGTACGAGGGTACAGGGTGCAAGGGTGCAGGTTGATACATGGAAGGTACGAGGGTACAGGGTGCAAGGGTGCAGGTTGATACATGGAAGGTACGAGGGTACAGGGTGCAAGGGTACTGGTTGATACATGGAAAGTACGAGGGTACAGGGTGCAAGGGTGCAGGTTGATACATGGAATGTACGAGGGTACTGGGTGCAAGGGTGCAGGTTGATACATGGAAGGTACGAGGGTACAGGGTGCAAGGGTGCAGGTTGATACATGGAAGGTACGAGGGTACAGGGTGCAAGGGTGCAGGCTGATACATGGAAGGTACGAGGGTACAGGGTGCAAGGGTGCAGGTTGATACATGGAAGGTACGAGGGTACTGGGTGCAAGGGTGCAGGTTGATACATGGAAGGTACGAGGGTACAGGGTGCAAGGGTGCAGGTTGATACATGGAAGGTACGAGGGTACAGGGTGCAAGGGTGCAGGCTGATACATGGAAGGTACGAGGGTACAGGGTGCAAGGGTGCAGGTTGATACATGGAAGGTACGAGGGTACAGGGTGCAAGGGTGCAGGTTGATACATGGAAGGTACGAGGGTACAGGGTGCAAGGGTACAGGCTGATACATGGAAGGTACGAGGGTACAGGGTGCAAGGGTGCAGGTTGATACATGGAAGGTACGAGGGTACAGGGTGCAAGGTTACAGGTTGATACATGGAAGGTACGAGGGTACAGGGTGCAAGGGTGCAGGTTGATACATGGAAGGTACGAGGGTACAGGGTGCAAGGGTACAGGCTGATACATGGAAGGTACGAGGGTACAGGGTGCAAGGGTGCAGGTTGATACATGGAAGGTACGAGGGTACAGGGTGCAAGGTTACAGGTTGATACATGGAAGGTACGAGGGTACAGGGTGCAAGGGTGCAGGCTGATGCATGGAAGGTACGAGGGTACAGGGTACAGGTTGATATGGAGTGCATTTCTCCTCAACATAAAAGGCCTACAAAGGGTTTAGGGTTATTGAGAAAGTTATTTAGGAAGTTAGGGTTTAGGGTAATTAAGGAAGTCATTGCATTACACCTAAATGTAGAGGCCTAGAAAGGGTCGCGGGTTTAGATAAGTACTTGTATCGTACATCAATAGAGGCCTAGAAATAGTTTAGCGTTTAGGGGCTTGGGAAGTTCTTGCATTATACGGTATACCTCAATATAAAGGCGTAGAAAGGGTTAAGGGTTTTGGGTTAAAGCAGGTTTCTGGAGTGCACTTTATTGTACAGGCCTAGAAAGGGTTAAGGGTTTAGGCAGGTCCTTGAAGTTAAGGGTTTAGGCAGGTCCTTCAAGTTTACCTCAATGTAGAGGCCTCCAGCGGTATCGATGCATGTCGTGGGATCTGACGGACGGGCCAGAGGGGGAGTTACTGCAGCCAGCGTTCGATCCGCAGCTGTTATTAGGCACCGACCGTTAACTGCACAGCTGATGAGACCGGAGCTCGACGTGACAAAGATGGTCGTGTAACCGGGGTTGGGCAGGGGGAACGGCGGCGGCGGCGGGGGCGGGGGCGGCGGCGGCGGCGGAGCGAGCGGGGCGGCGGCTGGGGAGGGCGGGGTCCCGCAGCAGAGGCCGGGCTGAAGCGAGGAGTTGCCCTTGATCGGGGCGCAAGAGGCTTTGAAGTCGGCTGGGACTGACATGGAGGAGGCGAGGACTTCAGAGCCGCAGGCCAGGGGTGTGGTGGCCGCGGCGCAGCTTGCTGCAGCGGTGGAAAGGAAGGTGGCCATACCTGCATTTTTTTCAGATTTTAATTTCAGGCATGACTACTGCATGAGTTATCAGATTAGGAAATTCGGATGCTTTGGGTGCCAAGAAGCATGCAGAGTGCAGATAGAGAGTGGGCTTGTGCGTTTGTAGGGATGAAGAGTGATTTCTATATATTCAGACATCAGATTCGGATATTCGGATTTGTTAACATATGGCACGCTGGGGGGCTTGCATAATGCAGATGCGCAGTGGGCTTGTGGGATGTACTATGATGAGTTATTTTCAGTGAGGATCAGGGTGTCGTTACAAAGTCAACGCAGCCACCCAAAGCCTTTTTAAAAAAGGCCAGACAGAGCGAACAGGGAGGAAACCAGCACGGAAATCCAGGGGGGAACAAAAAGCTGCATCAGGTCAGCTGTTTGGCAGAGGCGGTTCAGAGGAGGGGTCGAGCTTGGTGCCAGCTCTGTCATGAATGAAGGCATGCAAGGGCCGTTCAGACCTTGCTATAAATCTTCTCCTAGACCGTGGAATGCAGATTGATGCAGGGGGGGTGGAGGAGTGTTGTTGGTATCTCTGATACGATTCAGCTACAATTCAGCTACATCATGCCCTGCAGCTGTGAAAACTTGCTTCAGCTACGATTCAGCTGCTATGGAATGCGGATTGACGCTGGGTGCTGCATGTGCTGGCTGTCGGGAGATGGATTCGATCTCTCGAGATATGTACCCCTTAAGTACAGTCCTTCTGCCCCATTTGAATGCCGCTAGTGTACTTGACATCACCGACCTTGGTCGCTCGCGAACACCGCATAGCAAGCCGATGCATCCGCGTCGTACGAGAAGCTTCCGATCATGAAGGTGAGGCCAGTGACGGTGGAGATGCACCTACGCGCGGTTGGGTTGAAGCGTGCGGGTGGGTTGGGTTGGGTTGTAGCGTGCGGTTGGGTTGGGTTGGGTTGGAGCGTGCGGTTGGGTTGGGTGGGAGTGTTGAGGCCTGCCTTCAGGTTGCGAGTGCCAAATATTCATTTTGAAGTTTTCATTCTAGGGGAGCATCACTTTTGATGCATGGGACATGTGCCCGTAAACCCGTTTGGGCACTGAAGTGTACTAGAAATTTTGCAGACTAAAATATTGACCCCCCTGGGCGAGCAACCAACACATGAGCACATACAAGCGGCGAGGTAATGAAACACATACTCCAGAAAAAACAAGCCTTGCTGTAGAGATGTTAATCAAGGTGATAATTTGTACCAGAGCGGTAGACATGAATAGATCCCAGAGCTTCAGGTGAAAGGCTGGTTTTGCATCTTTCGATCGTCTAAGGCGTGGGACTGCGGGGGAAGGGGTCCGAATTCAGGAGCATGGGTAAAGTTATTCTTGGAGGTTCACCTGATGGGTTCTGAAGGCGGGACCAATGGCGGGACCGCAGCTCGCATGGTCGCGTTGATAGCAGCCGATATGCACTGCCCATGGGTTGCGCAGCTCATGCTAGAGGTCTTGAAGAAAAGGTAGTTGTAGGCCGGGTTGTTGAGCGGAGAAGGGGATGGGCGCGGGGGCCGATAAGGTGGCCCACCGGCGAGGGACAGAGGCTGGGGGAAGGTGGCGGGCGGCGGCGGAGTGCTGGCAGAGCAGCAAAGCTCGGCCTGTGCGGAAAAGCCGCTGTCATGCGCAGGCTTGCAAGCAGCTTGGTAGCTGCCGCTGCCGCTGCCGCTGCTCGTATAGGAGACGATGAGGGTGGAGTTGCATGGCACCGCCGAGGCCGCTGAGCAAAGGGCCGTCGCTCGGCGGAGGAACGCGGGCATGCCGGTTTCGGAGGTGAGCGCTTCGAAGCTCCGCCGCGTGTCGACCGCTGCGAGGGCTGTGACCGTGAACAGCAGCTCAGAGCCACTGACTTCGACGCAGTCAATGGATTCCGAGGAGCTTCCCAGCGGCTGAGCTGTCAGAGAGTTGTTGATCGCGGAAGCGACGCAGTCGCCGTGCGCTGTGCAAGTGATGGTGGTTTCTGGGGGCGCTGAGAAAAACAAGTATAATGCGCCCGGATCTGAGGCCGGAGGGGAGGTCGGGATCGCTGGAGGTGGATCCAGTGGGGGGGAGAAGCTGGCCGGCATGTCCGGCGTGGGAAAGGAGTGGGGTGGCGGAGGAGGTAGGGGTGGACGACGGGGTGCCGACGCTGGAGGAGGGGAGGCATAAGAAGGGGCAAGCAGAGGGGGCGGTGGAGGGGAGGGTTTGGAAAGGACTGGCAGGGGGGGGGCATAGACTGGGGGTGTGGGGACTGGCTGTGGCGCCGGTGGAGCGGGTGGAGCGCAACACAGCCCGGGCTGGAATGAGTAGTTCCCGGGCATCGGCGAGCATGAGGCCTGGAAGCTGCCCTTGTTCGCGCTAGTTGCGCTGACAACAATGGGACCGGAGCCGCACGGAACGGCGGATTCCGGGGAGCACGAGGGGGAGGAGGCTAGGGATATGAATTGCGTCATGCCGGCCTCGGATGCTAGTCCATCGAAATAGGTCTCTGAGTCCTGCGCATCGGTGTACGAGATGGTCAGGAGGAGGCCTCCGCCTGTGGCCACGCAGGTGATGGCTTCCGGGACTGTGTTGTTCAGCGATGTTTCTGTCATGGTGGAGAGTATGGCGGAAATGATGCAGTTGCCCTGGCTGGAGCAGTTGAAGGTCAGACCTGGCGCAGTCGTGATGAAAACGTACGTGGAGCCTGGCGTGGGGGGGGACGGCGAGGGAGAGGGAGGATAGGGGGGAGGAGAGGCGGGACGAGGGGGCGGGCCCGAGCGGGGTGGAGGAGGGGAGGGGTGGGCAGTGCCTGGTGGGACGGCTAAGACAGGGACTGGTTGAGGAAGAGGTGGTGACAGGGGCGTTGGTGGGGTGCAACACAGCCCCGGCTGGAGGGAGTAGTTCCCGGGCATGGGCGAGCACGAGGCCTGGAAGCTTCCTTTGTTGCCGCTAGTAGCGCTGAGGACAATGGGACCGGAGCCGCACGGAATGGCGGAATCCGGGGAGCACGAGGTGGACTTGGCTAGGGATATGAACAATGATATGCCGGCCTCGGATGTGAGGCGGTCGAAACAGGTCTCTGAGTCGTTTTCGTCCCGGTACGTGATGGTGAAGAGGGCGTTGCCGCTGGCTATGACGCAGGATATGGATTCGGGGGCCGGGGTGTTTGGCGATGTGTCCATGAGGGTTGAGGCGATGGCAGAGACGATGCATGCGCCCTGGGTGGAGCAGTTGAAGGTCAGCCCTGGGGCGGCGGAGATGAAAACGTATGTGGATCCAGATGTCGTGGGGGAAGGTGAGGGAGAGGTAGGAGGGGGAGGAGGATAGGCAGTGGGTGTGGGGGAGGGATGAGAGGGAGGAGGAGAGGGAGTGGAAGAGGGAGATGGAGGAGGGGAAGGAGGGGGAGGAGGATAAGCAGTGGGAGAGGGAGAAGAGGGAGGAGGATACGCAGGACGAGAGGGAGGGTTGGTGTCGGGAGGTGGTGGACGGGGGTAGGCAAGGGATGGCTGAATTGGGGGAGGGGATGGGGAGAGGGCCATGGGTGACAGTGGTGTTGGGGGAGAGGGTTTTGGTGGGGAAGGTCGGGGAGAGGGAGCGGGCGAGGGGGAAGGGGAGGGTAGGGGCGAGGCGCGCGGAGTGGGGGAGCGGGATGGAGAGGGTGAGCCGGAGGGTGGCGCGCAGCACAGCTGTGGGAAGGCGGGCAGGCTGTTGAAGATGACGTCCTGCACATTCGGATTCAAAAGCAGAGCAAAGGCACATGTTACTACCTGTATGTGTAATTCGAAATCTGAGGAGCGGACTAGGGTATAACTTGGAGGTGGTAAACCCTACCTCAGACCAGAACTAGGCGCATGTTGTTGGCACGTTGAGGAGGAACGTGAGGAAGCAACACCGTGCAGGTGTGTGTGAGGGTTAAAGAAACGGTGCGGCATGGGCCGAGGCCGGGGTTGTGCAGTCACCATCATGTTAAAAGAAATCGAGAACGCTGGGAGTACATCGCTATTTTGTGTCTGAGAGCATGACTGGGTGTAATTTCGGAAAGCTCCGGAACATCCCTATGACAGGTTCATGCACTACTAATTTCAGGGGTGTTGCTGATGTACTGCAGCTACAGTCCAATCGTTGAAGGGGTGCTGCTGCTGCGATTCAGCTACAACTCAACTACGCCACGGTCCATGGCCGGGTGGCCTCTGGCCATGGGCCGCTTAAGGCTGGATCCCAATTGGCCCAGTGGTGGCTGCCAAAGGTGGGGTCTGGGGCACACTAAAATAAAGAGACGACACTACGTTGAATAGAAGCTGTCAAGAAGCTGTCATTTTTGTCTGGAACCGTGCACAACCTGATCAGTACATGGCAGACTGCTCAAGGCATGCCCAGCAACCTGTTTCTCACGATCTCTGGATTCTCTGGATTCACTCTTTTCACTTAAATGCCATCGGTTACACAGGTATCGGTTGCAACCCCCTCACTCTTGTTCACTTAATCGCCGTACCCAAATCATGACAGGTGCGCACCTGCCCGGAGCACGAGGCCTCCTCGCTGTACAGCACGCCATCAAAAAGGGTCTGCACATCAATGCGGGAGCCGCACGACACGGCCGCAGCGACAGCGCATGTGGGGGTCGAGACCTGTGCGGAATTGCGTGGAGTTAAGGGTTACGGGTTAAGGGTTTAGGGCTACGAGTTTAGTCAGTGCATGTGGGGTCAAGACCTGTGCAAAATTGCGTGCAGTGTAAGGTTTAGGGTAACGGTATAAGGGTTCAGGGTTCAGAGAGAGCATGCGGGGTCTAGACCTGTAAAGGCTGTAAGGATTGCGTGGAGGATTAGTTCAGCCCGAGTGCTAGGACCCAGAGGGCACATTGGTGACAAATAGGCCTCTGCAAAGCAGATCTGGGCCTTTGGATCTGGGCGTATGATCCAGGGGCTTTATTTGTGTGCGTCTTTTCAGGGAAAACCCACTAAGCCTTTTAAGGGGAACCAGTAGCCGTCAGTTGTCAGTTTCGTATGAATTTGAATTTGCCTCACTAAATGCCCCAGTGCCCCAGCCACTGTTAACTGTAAGGTGCTTGAGCAACTATTGAGCATTCAGCAACTTTGCGGCCCATGGCTATGGGGGCCTGGCGCAGCATATGCCCTGCTACTTGGGCCAGCAGCAATAGGCGGGTCAAAGTGTTTTCCTCTCTGGCCTAGTGGTGGCTTCTCAGCGGCCTGATAATTTAGTCTGGCGTACAGTGCTGAAGGAAAAAAGGATGCGTGCTCCGGATTTGAGTGATGGAGGCCTAGGGTGAGATTAATATAGGCTTAGAGTATAATAAATGTAGACGTACAGTCTCAGTGATGCAAGCTTAAGCTTTGAGTAATGAAAGTATATAGGGTTTAAGGGTGAAGGTGTAGGGTTTGAGTGATAACAACTGATGTTAAGGGTTTGAGTGATAAAAACCCGTTTTAAGGGTTTGAGTGATAAAAGCTCGTGTTTAGAGTGATGCAGACATACAGTTGGAATGATGTGCACTTCAGAGTGCTATTTGTTGAAGTAAAAAGTGAGAGAAAGATGCAGGGTTCAGTTAAGAGTGATGCAGGGCCGGGTTAAGAGTGCTAGATGTAGGGTTTGGTTAATAGTGATGTCAGGTATGGCTCGGTTACGAGTGATGTAGGGTTTAGTTAAGAGTGCTGTAGGGTCCGGTTAAGAGTGATGTAGGGTTCGGTTAAGAGTGGTGCTCTGATATGAAGTTCAATAAATAGGGATTCTGGGTAGGCGTGTTGTGATTCAGAGTGATGCAGATTCTCATCTCAGGGCTGTATCTGGGAAATGAAGGTAAGAAAGGCGTGTTGTCATAATGTAAGCTTATGTGTTTATAGTGATGCCGGGGTGGGTTGAGCGTGACATAGGGTTGTGGTAAGAGTGATGTGTGATTATAAGAGTAAAGTTGGGTTGGATTTAGAGTGGTGTAGGCCTATGATCGAGGTGTGCACCTGGTTGATAAAGAAGGCCATGCTGTCCTCCAGTGTCATGATGTCGAACAGCCCCTTCGAACCTGCATGGGCAGACATCGATCGGTGCCGTTTAAAATATTTCAGCTACACTTCACCTGCATCACAGCCTGTAGCCCCTAGGGGGGGGACACTTGGCTCTAAGAAAGGAAGGAAGGAAGGAAAATATGCCCCCCTAGGGTCGTGCGGGTCAAGGGAGCAGTGTACCTCGGGGCCGGTTAGGCAGCCTACTTTGGTCACCAAAGGGCTAGCTGATGACAGATTGAAGGGCGTTGAGGCGTGACCTTTTCACACAGGTCACTAGTTCGCGTAAGTGCGCCGACACGTTTGTTTGTGGGCACGTGTCCCATGCAACACTGCTGGTAAATTTCCGCAGGAATTTGAATTTTCTTCCCTCTCTGTTTACCTTGTTCGTCAGCGTACGTGACCACGATGGCGAGCCCCAAGCCCTTCTTTTGGCACTCCGGCGTCTTGACTGGCGATGCGGAGCCGGCTCTGGCAATCAAAGCACCCACCTGAGAATCAGTGAAAATTGAAGCCGGGGCCTCAGCTACACTTCAGCTGCAATGCAGCTGCAATTCACCTACACTTCAGCTACAATTCAGCTACATCACGTTGCAGAGCCGGCTCTGGCAATGAGGACATTCACCTGAGGACCAGTGCAAATTTTGGGGTGCCTCAGCTACATATCAGCTACAATGCAGATACAATTCAGCCACAATAATATAGCTGTCATTCAGCTACAATTAAGGATCGACGGGTCAAAGCTTCATGGTTTCAACCCTAGACCGACCGACAAGGTTCTGCACACGCCAGGGTTAGGGTGAAGGGTGAAGGGTGAAGGCTTCAGGTGCAGGATAGGATATTATTTTCAGGGCGCCACTCAGGTTTAAGGGCTCAGGGTTAGGGTTAAGGGTTTGAGGTTGAGGGTTGAGGGCGAAGGGTCTTGAGCTTCAATCTAAACCGACCGCCATGCTAATGCAGGCACTATTGTTGGCACAGCTCAGGGCCAGGGTTTTAAGTCAATAGGTTAGGGTAAGGGTGAAGGGTTAAGGATATAAAGCTAGACCCTCAACTGACCGCCGAGATGATGCAGGCACCATTGATAACGCAGCTGACAGTCAGGTCCAGGACGAACAAGTTGGTGCTGTTGGTGGGAGGGGCTCGGGGCGCCGGGGGGAGCGGCAACGGGGGGTGGGGCACCGGTGAAGTCCCGACTGGGGAGGGCCGCGGCGAGGGGGAACGTGAGGGCGGCAGCGGCGGCGGCGGCGGCAGCAGCGTTTGCGGAGGAGCCGGAGGCGGGGGGGCGGCGGAGGGGCAAAGTGTCTGGGCCTTGTTGTAGCTTGCTGGCAGGCACTGAGCAGATAGGACCTGGGAGTTGGGCAAGTGCGGACGATGGAGGTAAGGGGATAGGAGACAGAGGAGCAGGATGTTTTAGGTTTGAGGTTTGAAGTTTGAGGTTTAGGGTTCAGGGTTTAAGGTTTAGGTTTAACAGAGCAGATAGGACATGTGATCCAGGAATAATAAGAGGGTCAGGTAAATGGGTGGCCTCTCCAATCCACGCGCTAGATTAAGGTGAGAGAAGCAGGAGGGTTTAAAGTTTAGGGTTCAGAGTTTAGGTTTTAGGCTTAAGGTTTAAGGTTAGGTTTAGGGTTCACTGAGCAGACAGGGCCCGGGAGCCAGGCAAAATAAGAGGTTGGAGGGAAATGGGTGGCTACCTCACTTGACGTGCTTGCTTGCCTATGTATGTATTGATTTATAAGAGGGTGGAGGCAACGGGATAGGGGAGCAGAGGAACAGGAGGGTTCAGGGTCATAGGTTATAGGTTGTATTAGGGATGCGGGTTTAGTGATTGAAGGGGGGGGGGTGAAAGGGGGGCTGGGGATTAGGGAGTGAAGGGAAGGGGTAAGGGAAGAAAAGGGATGTGTAGACAGAGGATGAGGGAAGACGAGCAGAGGATCAGGGGTGGCAGTACATGGATATGAGAACGTGGGGAATGGGGGTCAGGGTTTAGTATTGACAACGGCAGCAACATCCGCTTACGTTTCTAAGCTCTGTTGTGAAGTGTGAACCCTGCTCGTACCCTGGAAGGAAGTGTTCATACAATCCACACTTGTCTGGTGGTCTTGGTTACCACAGGGCCTACATCCACCCTAGATGTCCCCTATTTCTTTAATATGGTTCCCGAGAGGGCAAGCCCAGTGCGCGCAAATAGGTCCCCCCCTGGTATGGGGGTAGCTCCTCACCAGCGACATGCACGGACGCCAGCCGGAAGCCTGCGACAAGCTGACGAACACTTGTGGCGCCATGTCAAGGACCTGAACATGACAGAGAAGGCAGATACCGTACATGCTCCCAATATAGGGTAGTCGAGGGGATGTTATCAAGGTTGATTGGTTGAGGGCTCAAAACAGCTCTGCAATCAGGCCACTCACACCCTCAGTCCCGCATCTAGAGGTACAAGTGCCGTACTAATGGCGCCATGTTGAGGACCCGAGCATGATAGAGCCAGCGGAGGATAAATACTCCCAGTCTCAGATAGGTGGGGAAGGGGGGCTTCGGGTGGTGGGTTAAGGGCTTTGGCTCAAAACAGCTCTGCAATCAGCAAAATCTCACCCTCAGTCCCTCATATACATTTCAGGTGTACGTCAGGTACGACTGCTCTACCAATGGCGCCTTGTTGAGGACCTGAGCATGAGAGAGCCGTCAGAGGGTTTATGCTCCCAGTATCGGATAATCTTAACCCTAAACCCTGTGGGGGCTTAGGGTTGAGGATTGAGGGCTTTGGCTCTGTGATCAGGCCGCTCACACCCTCACACATTCGAATAGATCTTTGGCACACACACTCAACCCAACCCTAAACCCTAAATCCTGAACCACAAACATCCAAACAATACTTTGGCGCGCACCTGCAGCAGGCCTCACCAGGAATACTCCGTTTAATGTACCAAGGGGGGGCGGAGTTTTATTTATTTCCTAAAACCTGAACCCTTAACACTTAACCCTAAACTATACGCACTTCACCCTTTCTCATAGACTACACATGATACAACCATACGCGCGCTCCGCCAGTCGATAAACACTCTCGGCAGCACCGCCTTACGAGCCATGGGCTCAACAACATCTGAATATGTGTGAAACGTGGCTTTATTACTCACACGTTTCAAACGCCAGGTTTCAAACCCGCTCCATCAGATACAAGTAATTCCTGCCATAAAAAGGATGCTGCACACTTCAAAACTTTTGGGCCCCTGGAACCCAGCTCTCCACAAGCACCATGCCAGCTGCGGGCTGCTTCTGGAGGCTCCCAAAAGAAGGAAAGACTCCTCCTCCGCTGAACCTGGAGGCTCCCGACTGCCCCTCTCACCAGCATGGCGTCATCAGCACTCATTGCGGTGCCGAACATGGTCATGATCCACACCCCGGGCTGGTACTCGTTGGGGGGGATGATGCACCTACAAAGGGGTCCAGGGTGCCATTGCTCATTTGTGTGGTCTGTAGTATGTACAGGCATGTAGTACTGGTGTATAGCACACACATGTAGTACAGCCATGCAGTACATGTATGTAGACTGTGGATGTCGTTAGCAGCCGTTAAGAGCTGATGCCCCTGTGCGAGGGTTCAGGGTGCCACGGTTTAATTGTGTGAGGCACAAACAGGGTTGTAGTACAGGGTTGTAGTACATACATGTAGTACACAGCTGTATAGGGATAATGCACCTGCAAGGGGTCCATGGTGCCACGGTTCACTTGTGTGAGGCACAAATAGGGTTGTAGAGTTGTAGTACATGTGAAGTTTGTGAAGTTTTTACAGTCCACCATAGCTTTACATTTGATGCATGGGTCATGTGCCCGTAAACCGGTACTGGCACTTGATACACTAGGACAGTAAGCGAAAACCAGTGACCCACCTGGGCAAGCAACTAGAACACAACCACTACAGTGGCGTGGGAATCATCATGCATGTGTTACAGACATGTAGTACACAGCCGAATAGCGATGATGCACCTGCAAGGGTTCCTGGGTGCCAGGGCTCCATTGTGTTGCGGTAAGCACAGGCTATAGTGCAGACATGTAGTACAGCGATGTAGGACAGGCATGTAGGACAGGGATGCGGTACGGGAATGTGGTGCGTAGATCGTACAGGGATTTAGCCCTTCCTCAAATCAGCAAAGTCTGATGATCCCATCACCCTCACGTCACAGCACTCAGGTCAGCGGAATAGCTGATCCCATCACTCTTAGTGATTTCAAATCATACCAGTCTGCTGATTTCATCACCACTACCTTACCTCAGTGAAGCGTGCTGCTACCATCACTAGTAAGTGAGTCTTGGCGCGTTCCAGCTAGGCCCCCTGCCAATGGTATTAGCTTAAATATCTTTCTGGATAGATGCTTGCGTTCATACCTAAACGAATCTCCAAGCTCGATCCTTGCATTTATGCCTAAAATGACGTCACAACTAGACTCCAGTATTCATACCTAGACTCCTGTATTCATACCTAAACGAGTCTCCCAGCTTGATCCCTGCATCCGCCACCTCCACGTTGAGTTGCTCAGACAGCGTGTCACACAACGCCGTTGCTACCTGCTGCGTCATACTTGTTGCCGTGATCGAGGACATTGCGAAGCGGAGGTAACAGGGCCCCGTCGGCCATGGGGGGGCAGGAGGAGGCGGGGAGGGCAATGGGCGAGGCGGAGGAGGAGGAGGAGGGCTAGGGGGGACGGGAGGAGGAGGAGAAGGGTGAGGGAGAGGGGGAGGGGGGGGAGACGGGGGGGGAGGAGGAAGAGGGGGAGAAGGAGGAGAAATGGGAGGAAAAGGGGGAGGGGTTGGAGAGGGGGGAGGAAGAGGAGGGGTAGGAGGAGGGGGGCTGTGCAAAAAAGGCGATCGTGTTGGGCTGGGGGATGGGTCTGGAGAAGTCCCTGGCGATGGGCTGGGAGAGGGTACTGGGGAGGGGCTTGGCGAGGGGGCAGAAACCGGGGAAGGTTCTGGTGCAGGTGATGGGGTGGGGGATGGAGATGGGGATGGGACTGGGACCAGGGAGGGGCCCGGGGGAGGGCCACACTCTGTCTGAGACAGGCTGGCATCGGGCTGATCCTGCAGGCAGCATGCAAGAACGCAGTGGGGGGATGAGTAAGAGGGAGAGGTTTAGGGTTAAGGGTTTAGGGTTCACAGATTTTGGGTTTATCGATTCGAATGCTTTTCGGGTGGTAAGGGTTGGGGAGTTGAGCAGGGCAAAGAGGTTCAGGATTCAGGGTTCAGGGTTAAGAGGTTGCTTAGGTTGAGGGATTTAGGGTTAAGGATGGTCAGGATGGTTAGGGGTGGGATGAGTAGCAGAGCAGAGAGTTGGAAGGCTTGGGATGGGTTAAGGAGCAGTGTGCATGGGGGGGAGGGAGGCGGGGGGTAGAGCCAAGAGAAGATTGAAATGAATGAAGAAAAGTACGCCCCGCAGGGGCGTGAGGATTGAGGAAATAGTGCGGCATGGGCCGATGCCGCGCCCGTGCCGTTACCAAAGCAGAGAGGGGATGCAGGGATGTACATATAGGGGGGGGAGAGGTGGGGGAGGTTGCAGTTGCCATCCTCTCAAAGCTATGTATCTAGATGGTTATGGCGCGGACGCAGCCATGGCCCATGCCGCACTGTTTCCTTTACACATCGGGGCGTGGTTTTCTTTCTTCCTATGTTCCTAGGAATAAGGTTTGGCGCTATTTTAAAATAAACAGGATCCACTCTGCATGGTGCTGAGCCATCCTGGTATAGCTACATCATATGAGCTGCTGCACCAGCCAGCCTTCACCGCTAGCTTTTACCACCCTTTTGGCTACCCTCGTGGTCACCCTTTTGGCGACCCTATGGGTTAAACTTTTGTATACCCCCCTCGGCCACCCTTTCGGTTGCGCCTTGTCGCCAGCTGGAGCCACAATTTGGGCACCCCTCGTTCCTGCAATTCTGGTTTAAGCCCATCTTGGTTACTTACTTGGCCACCCTTCTCCGCTCAAGCCAACATGCTGGTCACTCTTCACCACTATGTTCACCCATCTAGCCACTTTTCATCACCCAGGCCATCCTTGTGGTCACCCTTTTGGTTATCTTTCACCGCCCAAGCCATCCTCATGGTCACACTTTGCCGCTCAAGCCACCCGTTTTGACACTGGGGGTTTAACCACCCTTATCTGCTAAACACATTCATGTTGCCACCTTTTGCACACCCCTCACTGTACAATCCACCGTCCTGGTCACCCTCCTGGTCACCCTTCACTGCTCAGTCTATCATTTCGGCAACCCTTGTGCGCAACCTTAGCCGCTTAAGCCACCCTTAAACGCCCAAGTCACCCTTGTTGTCACTCTTCATGGCTCAATCCACCCTTTTGGTCACCCTTCACCGCTCAAGCCACCCGCTTGGTCACCCATCAACGCCCAAGTCACCCTTTTGTTACCTGAGCGGTAAGGAGCAGGGAGGTGCATGCCCATCCAGAGGCGGCTGCGAGCTGCGGCAGGGCGCCGCCCTGCTGGACCTGAGTCAGCACCTGCAATATAGGGGGACAGAGTGAAATGAGCTCCGATATATTTTGAATTATTTTGAATCCAGGATACCGGTATGTGTTAATACTCCGGATTTTGACCTGCTGGACCTGAGCCAGCACCTACAATACAGGGGGGACAGAGTGAACTGAGCGTCCAAGATATTTTGATGTATTTTGAATCCAGGATACTTATCACCAATCCAACATATTTGCTGCTGGACCTGATCCAACTCCTGCAATCCAGAGGGATTATGAATTGAGTATCCACGATATTTCCAATTATTTTGAATCTAGGATACTTGTTGAGAATCCAGATGTCGCGCTTCTGGACTTGAGCCAGTACCTGCAGAGCGAAGGGACAGAGAGAACTGACCATCTAGGATCCTTGTCAACAATCTCCAACTTAAAAACTATTTGTGAATCTAGGGAGATGGCTGCATGCTGCGTCAGGGCGCCGCGCTGCTGGACCGGATCCAGCACCAGCAGAGGCACAGAGTGGACTGAGCGTCTAGGATACTTGTCAAGAATCTGCCTGTTACATCTCTTTTGTGAATCAAGGATATTTGTGAAGAGTCTTCCAGTAGCATTTTGTGTGAATCCAGGATGTTTGTTGAGAATCTTTTGGTTAGATAGTTGTCATGAATCCAGGTCGCATGTTCTGAATCAGAGTAATTGCAGCTGCACCTGAGCCAGCACCTACGCTAGGGTTGTATAATACACCGATGATGCGTATACCGGTATCAATATATCATACATTGGAACGGGGTGTTCAGAATCCAGAATACTTGATACAAATCCGTTAGTTGTTTTAAATACGGAATACTTGTGATAAATCCGGGCTGCTTGTTGTCACTCCGGGATACTGGTCCTTATCAAGATATGCTCCAAGTCCAGCATATGGCACTTGTTACAAATCTGAGATATTAAATGTACATCCAGATTTGAATTTTAGCTCTCACTGGCCCTATGTTCACAATGGAGTTGGCTGCGGCCCTGAGCTATGCTGTCCCCTCAACCAACTTCCTCAAATCTCAGAACTTTCTAACACGCCCCTAGCTTCCTGTCTCTCCTTGAACCTAAATCCGTTAACAATGAAGCGGGATGAGGCCCTGCGCTGCGCGGTTCCCTTAGCTCTCACACCCCTAGAGTCCCATTATTTTTTTACCTGGGTCCCGTTATTTCTTTTACCTGGGTCACGTTTGCAGTGGAGCAGGATGCGACCCTGCGCTGCGCTGTTCCCTTAACCTGTCACGCACCCAGGGCAGCAGGGCGCCGACATTTCTTTCAACTGGATTGTGTTATATGTCTCACCTGGCAGGCTCGTGGTAATGGTGTAGACAAGGCCACGGCCCATGCCGCACTGCTCCCTTTACATTAACGCCCCTGCGGGACGTAGTATTTATTTCTTTCGCACATGGTTGCTGTTCACAATGGAGTTGGCTGCTGACCTGCGCTGCACGGTTCTCTCAACTCGCACCCCCCTATGTTTCCGTTACTTTTTTCACCTGGATCCTGTCATTTCTTCAACCTGGGTTCTGTTATTTCTTTCACCTCGAGACCGCCTGTGGTGGAATGGGCATCGGATCCAAGTTGCACTGTGTCCTTAACTCTCAAAACCCTATCGGAGGGCCCTGGTTATTTCTTTCACCTGGGTTTCATCATCCCCTGGTTATCTCTTTCACCTGGATTCCGTCCGTGGTGGTGTTGGCAAGGGCGAACATGGTGATGGCCCAGAGATCACTGCCATATGGGGTGGGTCCGCCAGAAGTGCAGCTGAGGAGGGGCAGGGGGAGGGGGGGGAGGAGAGAGGGCTTTACGGTGGGTTTAGGGGCAGGGGCAGGGGTGTTTGGGGTTAAGGGTCGAGGGTGGGCTAAGGGACAGGGGGGAGGGGTGCTGGGGTTACGGGTGGAAGGGGAAGGGGGGAAGAGTATTGGGGTTCAGGGTAAAGGGTGGGTAAAGGGACAGGAAGAGAGGGTTCAAGGTGTGTGGGGTGGGGCTTAGAGTGAGATAAGGGACAGGGAGAGAGAGTAAATAGGGGGGGAGGGGGGGAGGACTTGGGGTGAGCCAAGGGGCGGAGAAAGAGGGTTCAAGGTGTGTGGGGGGGGTAGGCCTTAGGGTGAGCTAAGGGAAGGGAGAGAGGGTCAAAGGGGGGGGGGGGGGGGGGGGGTCTTAGGGTGGGCTTAGGGGCAGCAATAGACGGTTAAAGGGGGGGGAGGGGGGGGGGGGGGGCTTAGGGGCAGGGAGAGACGGTTAAAAGGGGGGGAGGGGGGGGGGCTTAGGGGCAGGGAGAGACGGTTAAAGAGGGGGGAGGGGGGGGGGCTTAGGGGTAGGGAGAGACGGTTAAAGGGGGGGGAGGGAGGGGGGCTTAGGGGTAGGGAGAGACGGTTAAAGGGGGGGGGGGGGTTAGGGACAGGGAGAGACGGTTAAAGAGGGGGGAGGGGGGGGGCTTAGGGGCAGGGAGAGACGTTTAAAAAGGGGGGAGGGGGGGGGCTTAGGGGTAGGGAGAGACGGTTAAAGGGGGGGGTGGTAGGGACAGGGAGAGACGGTTAAAGAGGGGGGAGGGGGGGGGCTTAGGGATAGGGAGAGACGGTTAAAGGGGGGGGAGGGGGGGGGGCTTAGGGGTAGGGAGAGACGGTTAAAGGGGGGAGGGGGGGGGGGCTTAGGGTGGGTGACGGGGCAGGGAGAAAGGAAATATCGGGGGGGGGGGGGGGGAGGGGGGGGGGGCAGCAGTATGTGTGTGTGGGGGGGTATTCTTACCTTTTAAACTAATTACCCGCTTTACGATTTGAATTGTCGAGATATGCACACAGCTACTGGGCAGCTATCCCTGCAATATGTATCGGTTCAGCAGGTACATAGATCTTGATCTGATGCTGAATAGTTATCCAGTGGCATCCTACCAGCTACCTATCAGCTACCTATCATCTGCCCAGCAGCTACCTGAAGTTGGAAAGAAGCTTCACGGGTGGTATGAATTCTGCATTGAACTTCTCCGCCACCTGGTTGCACACCTGCTGCACCTGTGGATCCAGGGTATATAGATTAGGCATGGATCAGGATCTAGGGTTGATAGATCAGACGTGAGTCAAAAAAAACAGTTGAAAGATCAGGCATGGTCAAGGTCCAAGGTGTTAGATTAAGCAGGTCAAGATTCAAGTTGTTAGATGAAGCATGGGTCAGGATCCAAGGTTTCAGATCAAGCAGGTCAAGATCCAAGTTGTTAGATCAAGCATGGGTCTAGATCCAAGTCGCTAGATCGAGCATAAATCAAGACATAGGTAGCTAGATCAAGTTATGGGTCAATATCCATGGTTTTAGATTAAGTTTGGGTGAAGGTCCAAGGTTTTAGATTTTGCATGGGTCAACATCCAAGTTGCTCGATTGAGCAAGGGTCAACATCCATGGCTGGCGTCAGATTTCAGTTAGAAAATTAAGTCATTCAAATCATTTCAAAAACATTTTAAAAGTCAATTTGGTGCATCACATAGACAAGCACCGCCCCTTTTGCTTTTCAATGTAAGGTGAGTAAAACACTTATGGCGCGTCACTGTTCATTTCAGCAGGGTGCTTCAGCTACAATCTAGCTACAATCCAGCCACAATTCAGCTACAATTCAGCTACAATTCAGCAACATCCGAGCCTCCACCAGTGGGAATCGTCTCTGAGAAATCATACCGCAGCGCATTACCTCTTCAATCGTTTGGCCCGTTACCGCCAGGGTCGCCACGGCAAACCGTAAGTAACACGAGTCGTTCGGCAAGGGGGGCGGAGGAGCGGGGGACGGAGGAATGGGAGGAGACAAAACGCGAGGAGAGGGACGGGGAGCAGGGGATAGTTGAGGGGGAGCAGGAGAGGGGGAGGAGGGTCTCGGAGTAATCTGTGGGGGCTGGCTCGGGGGCCCCGGGCCCGGCGACAGTACTGATGGTGATGCGGGAGGAGGGAGCGATGGCGGGAACGATGCAAATCTGGGCGGCGGGACGGGCGACCCAGAGGCCCGGGGCGGAGGCGGCGGCGAGGGGGGCGGCGGCAGAGGGGATGGGATGGGCGGCTGTGGCGGCCACGGCGGGGGCGGCGGCGACCAGGGGTAGGGCGGCTCTGGAGGAGCAGGCGGCATGAGAGCGGTGGTGCTCGTGGGGCAACACGCTTTGCTGCAGGGGGGTACAGGTTAAGGTTTAAAGGGTTGAGGGTTTAGGGCTCGGTGTTCAAGTTTGGGGTTTAAGGTTGAGATTTGAGGGTTAAGCCTTTGAGATAAGTGAGGTTCAGGGTTAATGCTTTGAGGTTAATAATTCTGCTTAACGAGTTTAGCGATGAGGGATTCTGGGGCATATTATTTGTTTAGTCTAATAAAAAGTGCACTCGGCCGCTTTGGGGGGCGGCCAGATGGCCAAACTCGAGGACGATGGGGATGAGCACAAGATCGGTCTAGTGGCCCAGGCAACAGGGCATGTCCCCCTACGTGTTCTCCACCACAGGCTGGAGCGTAGCAGGATTTCATCTGAATCATAGCTTAATCTTAACTGAATAGCTGAAACGTGCTACACAACACAGCTAAAAAATAAAATATTGTGATTGATGGGGACAAGGATTTTTAGATCCCATCAATCATCAAGCATGGGGATTTTCAATGCAAGGCCCTGTAAAGCCCATGCTGTAAAGTAACCTGAAACCCCAAATCCCGTAGAACATACAGTTCTGTACATTTGAGTTGCCATCCCTGTTGAATTCCGGCTGACAACTGGCATCTACGATCGATGTCTAATATTGTCTTCTTACTTTTCGTACCGTATATTTGATTTGCCTTCCCTCGGCCATCAAAAAACGATTTCATTGAATGCTGCACTCAAGGCGAATTGTCAACCGAAAAACTTAATTGCCGACTGAAAGCTTGCGTTGACAATCGATCATTACTACAGTCATGGATCCCTCAACCCCAAACAAAGTTAACTCTGAGGGAAGGGAAAGCAAACCTACTGCATTTCTTTATTGTATACATCTTATGTTTTTATGTATCCCTCACCCCCAGACGATGTTTATCATGAGGCTCTGAAGGCAATTCACATCCACACCATGCAGGAATCTGAAGCCTGGGAACCGCAGCCCTGAACCCCAATGCACACCCTCTCATAATCCCCATTCTACACCCTAACATTAGCCTTATACCTTTTACAGTAACCCTAAAACCTAAATCAACCTGGCTGTAATCCTATATGTCAACCGTTGCAAAACCTTCAAACGAACACTCACGTGAACCCACTAAAACAACTATCAAACATGAACTGTCAAACCCGCACCCATGTCCTTAACCCTGACCATCTTTAAGCCTGACAATCCTCAACCCTGACCATCATCCTTCAAGCCTAGGCCCTCACCTTCCTCACCTGAGCCCTATCGTTTACCTAAACGCTAACTTTGTTCAAATCATGCTGCTCTCAATCATGAGACGATGCACGCACGGGACAAGGCTGCTATCCTTCACCCTGTTGATCCTAACAGTTCCTCCGGGGAAGCTCCACCAATCACAGAACCCTTTCTACCAATCACTAAACCCAATCTACCAATCACTGAACCCAATCTACCAATCACTGAACCCAATCTACCAATCACTGAACCCTTTCTACCAATCACTGAACCCAATCTACCAATCACTGAACCCAATCTACCAATCACTGAACCCTTTCTACCAATCACTGAACCCAATCTACCAATCACTGAACCCAATCTACCAATCACTGAACCCAATCTACCAATCACTGAACCCAATCTACCAATCACTGAACCCTTTCTACCAATCACTGAACCCAATCTACCAATCACTGAACCCAATCTACCAATCACTGAACCCTTTCTACCAATCACTGAACCCAATCTACCAATCACTGAACCCAATCTTCCAATGACTGAACCCAATCTACCAATCACTGAATCCAATCTACCAATCACTGAACCCAATCTACCAATCACTGAACCCAATCTACCAATCACTGAACCCAATCTACCAATCACTGAACCCAATCTACCAATCACTGAACCCTATATATTTACTCTCACGCCAACGTTTTGAACTCCACCTGCTATCGATCATTGAGACGATGCACTGGTTCCCGTTGCGGCAGAACTGAATGAGGTTGCGGCAGGGCCTGGACACCGTGAGGCAGACGGGCACTCCTGCAGTGTGGAAGGGTGCTCGGATCAAATTCAGGGTTTGGGGCCAAGGGAATGGAGGGTTCCCTTCAGTTGCTGTTGGGATATGTGGGTTCATGGATTGGCTGGATACCGGAACCTTAAGTCAGAAAATTGTGGGTGGAAATCTCTGTATATGTCTGAGAAGTTTTTTTTGGAGAGGAAATACCGGTATCGGCAATTCCTGAAAAGATCTGACAAGGTTTGAAGAGAGACACGGCTGAGGACTAAAATCCTCTTGCTGTGGGTCCAAAGACTTCAATATGGTTTATTGGCTTCCTTGAACCACGCCTGAAAGCGCAATGTTGATCCAGAAACATGTGTCTGCTGCATGGGGCCAGCTGCATGGGGCCTGTTGCCTGGGGTCTGCTTCATGGGGCCTGCTTCATGGGGCCTGATGCATGGGGCCAGCTGCATGGGGCCTGATGCATGGGGCCTGTTGCATGGGGCCTGTTGCATGGGGTCTGCTGCATAGGGCCTGTTGCCTGGGGTCTGCTACCTGGGGTCTGCTGCATGGGGCCAGTTGCTTGGGGCCTGTTGCATGGGGCCTGCTGCATGGGGCCTGCTGCATGGGGCCTGTTGCATGGAGCCTGTTGCATGGGGCCTGTTGCATGGGGCCTGTTGCATGGGGTGTGCTGCATGGGGCATGTTGCATGGGGTCTGCTGCATGGGGCCTGCTGCATGGGGCCAGCTGCATGGGGCCTGCTGCATGGATTTTAATATTGATAAGGCTGCAGCACAATTCTACCCCCACTCTCCCCCACACGCATGTGACGCACCTGACAAGTTGCTGAACTGTATGCTCTGAGCGAGGTCCATGACCACTGTCTTACTGAATGCGTACGGCCGGATGATGGTGAGCGTGCTGGCCACACCGTCGACAGTCCCACCAAGGAGCGCGGAGTCTGGGCAGCCTTCAGCTGCAGGCGCAGGTGTGTGTCAGTTATTACACCTCAGGTTTCATACCTCAACTTTCACACCCTTGAGGTTTCGGAGTTTCCTAAGCTTCGATTTGTCAGTAATACGGAATCGGAAACCCACTACAATCCAGATTCGATAACCCACTACAATCCGGGTTCGGAAACCCACTACAATCCGGATTCGATAACCCACTACAATCCGGGTTCGGAACCCACTACAATCCGGATTCGAAAACCCACTACAATCCGGATTCGAAAACCCACTACAAATTGGGTTAGGAAACCCACTACAAATTGGATTCGGAAACCCACTACAAATTGGATTAGGAAACCCTAGTACTGCGCTACTGGCACCCCAATAAGCCATTGAAAATGCATAGTATCCAAATTAATAAATCTGAAGTAGGATGCAGGCATGAGTGCGTGCCCCCCCCCCCCCCTCTGGCTCCCAAGCTCTCACTCATTTCTAGGTAGATCTCTCCCAAGTCTTGCTTGCAGCAGGGCGCTTCCGGCAGCTCATCGCACTGCGTACCCACGTCCAGAGTCACGTCCCAGCAGTAGGTGACTGAGGCGTCCGGGCTCACGGAGTTCCTCGGGTCCCCCTCTGCAAGCAGCAGGCGAAAGGGAGGGCGCGGGGAGGGTCAGGGTAGGAGGTTCACGCTCTGCATGGAGAACAGCATGGAGGGCTGCATAAAGGGCAATGAGAGGATCCCCCTCTGCATTCAACAGATGGCAGGGAGGATAGCGAGCCACCATTGTTTCCTTTGCATCAATTCAAGCAGGCGGCAGGGATGGGGGCAGGAGGGTCACGCTCTGCATGGAGGGCGGCAGGGAGGGCAACCAGAGGATCCCCCTCTGTAAGCAACAGACAGCTGGGAGGACGATGGGGGAGCCATTGTTCCCTTTCCATCAACGCAATCAGGTGACAGTAAGTGCGGTGGCCAGGGTCACACTCTGAATGGAGGGCAGCAGGGAGGGTTCCCTCCTGCAAGCAACAGACGGCAGGGAGGATAGCAAGATACCATAGTTCCCTCTGTATCAATGCAATTAGGCGACCGGGAGGGCGGCAGGAGGGTCGCCCTCTGTGTGGAGGGCGGGGAAGGTATACCTTAACATGGAGTTCCATCTCCATCGTGTTTTCTGTGACAGCGGATGTCACTTTATCGGTCCGGCGATGGTTTGTTCCCCGTTGGCCCCACCCGCAGGCCTGCCAAAAGAAAGTGGTCTGATTTGCAGTGAAATAAACACTGCCGCCTCGGCAGTCTTTAATCGGTTACACATTTAGTTGGCTTTAATTTAACTAAATTGGTTGCTCAAAAATTCTATATACCTACGAAGTACTGAATAGTAGGGACCATTAGGACAAAAAAACACCGACACAAAAGAACAGAAAACAGGTGATTGGATACGCGACCGCCTCGCAACCGCTACAAAACACGGCAGAGGTGGCACCTGCAGATTATTACTAGAAGCTACCACTCACGATTTCCTGCCACTGACGAAGCCATGTCAATGTTTTCATTATTTTGCATAGGTTTGCAAGGGCAATGTCAGCGCACCATGAATGGGATTCTAGCATTAAACCTCAACCCTCAACCCCTCAATCCTTAGGTTGAGGGGTTGAGGGTTAAGGCTAAACCATGGACTTTCAATTATAAGGATCCTATTATTCCGAGCCTGGAAACACATAAGTAAATGTCAACTGTACCACTCCACTGTGCTAACCCCTATGTCCGTGCCGCATCTGCACCCGTACCGCAGTAACCGCACCCTTTGACACTGCTGCCCCCAGCAACAGCGGTCTTCAAGCGAAGCTGTTGCTTCCCGAGCTTCAGTTGTGAAAATCTCAAGCGGCGATGTGGCTTACCAAGCATTAATTGTGAGAGGTCAAAAGCGACGCTGTTGCTTACCGAACCTTAGTTGTGAGAGGCGTCATGTGACGCGGTGCTGAGACCCGCGCCGGCCGTGCAGGTGCGCTGTGCGCAAGTGCGCTGTGCGTCCAGCATTGGCCGTATCTAAACGTGTAACGCATCATACAGTCGACAATGGAGGCTAGCGTGTGTGGGCATCCAGATCGTTCCTCGCTGTCCCCGAGATCTCTGCCCGTGCGTAAAACGGGTTTAGGGTCAGGGCGTCTTGCATCAGGGTCATGCATGGTCTCGCAAATAAGCAAAACTGAAAGTGTGATTGGATTATCCTGCTGCCTCAAATCCGAGTTATTGGACTTTATTAAATCCAAACAAAATAGTTTGTGCAGTTTGCACGCTTAATTTGGAGTGAGACGCTTTCAATTTCCACTGATTTCTTAGTATGTCTCGATTTGCTTGGCACGCTACCATGGAAGTATGTAGACGCGAGGGGGGTGGCAAAAAAGAAAGTAAAACACCCCATCCTAATAAAAATGTCAAACGACCCCTGGTTACCCCTCCCCCCCGCCTCCGGAACCTAGTAAACCGAACCTTGGTTGTGAGAGGCGTCATGTGACGCTGTTGCTTACCAAACCTTAGTTGTGAGTGGCCTCAAGTGACGCTGTTGCTTACCGAGCCTTAGTTGTGAGTGGCCGAGGTCGTTGTCACAGGTTGCAAACGGGAAGAGTGACATAGCTGTACTGCCTGGACGGTACTGCTCGGGTACGGGTGCCAGGAGCTCCCTCCCTCTCCTGAACCTTCATGAACGACAGCAGCAGTCGGAGGCAGATGCAGGGTCAGTAGGAGCAGTGGAAAAAATAGTAGCTTGCAAATTGAAGGTGAAGACTTGAGGTATGCAGATTTAAGATACGTACTGTAGTCACGGACGTAGTTCGTTGTTTTGATCGTTGTTCAGGGAGCAACGAAATCAATTGTGGAAATGTTTTTGACTGGAATTTTTAATGTTCAGGGGCAATGAATGAAAAATATCGCCAAACAACGACTTTTTAAGCAAAATCAAACTTCGAAAACAACAAAACACGTCCGTTACTACGGTATTAGACATGCAGATTTCAGGTACCGGCTAGCAGATTTTAGTCGCCCAATTTACGTGCTCTCAACCATCGCTACGAGGTCAGCCTCAGTGCCACACTCAGTCTATTCCGGATGCGGTGCATGTGCGGTACATGTGCGGTGCATGTATGGCAAAAAGACGGCACGGGTACGTACAAGCTATTCCTCAAGCAATTGTACATTTTTGCCACTCTTTGCAGACTAGTAGACTACCCCACGACCACCAACAGCCAGGTTGAGACCAATCCTGGACGGGTGTGCGGCCGGCCGGCCAAGCAATGTGGCTGGCAGTGCCTCGGGCCTCCAGCCGGAGGCCGCAAGCCAGAGTGTAGCCAGCACCCAGCCCAGTCACACAAAACGAGCCTCTGACTGTAGTGCTGCCTCAGTACACCAACCTTGCAGCAGGGTTCTGGTTAAAAGATTTAGGGTGTATTGGTCTGGGTTGACTGACTTGGGGTGGTGACAGGCGCCCCAACTTCAGGATGGAAGTGTTTATTTAAGCGCAATTCAGCTACAATTCAGCCACACTACAGCCCACGGCTGTTACTCCCAAGATGCACAATGCAGCTGAATTGTAGCTGAAATATAGCTCAACTGTAGCTACCACCCCTCCTCAAGCAACTTTTATGTTCCAAGCGCAGGGTGGATCCGCACCTTGAGTTGTCTAAGTGTGATGACCTGCCGTGCCCCCCTGAGATGAAAGAGGGACAGAACAGGTGAGGGAATCAGGGCAGGGGCTGGGGCAGGGGTTGGGCCAGGGGTAAGGTCAAGGTAAGGGGCAGAGACACGAGCAGGGGCAGCACTATTTGTTTTTTAGTGCCTCAGCTACATCACGGCCGAAGGCAGGGGACTGGTGCTGCATGGCTGCATGCCCAGCTGCTTGGGTCACCGGCCGCATGCCGCTCCATGACTGTCCTCCATCTGCTCAGTGATGGCTTCGCAGTAGCCTAACTAAAGTAATGGTATGGTTTGCACTGATGAAACACACGCGGGGCATGAGACTGGTACTGAAGGACCGGCATTTTGATGACCCCATCTACCCAATTCATGCAGGTGCAGTCGGTGATGCAATACATGTACGGTCTTCTCAGTGTGCCACTGTGCTATCTGCCGCACGGCCTAAAACGCTGCATACATTGATCGTCATCGCGCACCTGAGGCGAGAGAGGCGAGGAGACACGAGTTGATGAGCAACAGCGCCCGCCACGACGGCCCCCTGGCTGCCATGCACTTGGGTCCCAGCGGTCACAGCAGCGGTACTAGATGCGAAGCTGGTGGGATAACTTATGGGTATTGTCAATATAGTCGTTTGTGTCATTGCTTCTTGCGTTGTTGCGTCATGTTGATCGGAGGCCGGAATGCACGCAGAAACGAGGGTATCACACGCCTCGCCTGGTTAATTTGCATTGCAAGAGCAGCGAATTGTGTTGTGAGAAGTGTTTTAAGCATGGCCGCGCGATTACAGACTCATCATATATGGGGAGAGGCCTCCCTCGAAATGTCGAGTGTCACTCATCCCGCAACATTTCGACCCGTACGCAAAGTGTGACCTCGCTCTGTGCACCCGCTCTGGGTCAAATCGGCCGGGAGGCCAGGCAACGCGTTGCGAAATTAGGATTCTCTATATATGCGCGCAATGACAAATCATGCAGCTGGGCATCACACCAGTGCTGATGGGGTGTGAAGTGTGAACAAGGCACTCCACACCGCCATTTGCTCAAGTCAATTGAATATAGTCAGCATCAGACTGAGGCCCTAGCCCCAACCTCCATGCCTCCCCCTCCCAGCCATGTGGCCCAAACGCAGCAGCAGGGCCTGGCATTTTAATATGAATTAGTAATCTGTTGTTTCTCCAAGGTGGCACCAGACCCAGCGGAATGACAAAAAGGCAGCATACCGGTATTACCGCTTCTACCTACTGAATGACCAAGGTGAACTTGCTATCCTTTCTTTCCTCTTATGCCTTCTCCCTTGACTTTCCTAGCTGTCTTTTCGTTTGCCGACGTGGCCGAGCTTCATCTCAGCATGGCCCAGAGGTGTAATGTGATTAACTGAGTGACCAAGCTCAGCACTGCTTCTTTACAGTGCTTAAGCTACCACGCAGCTGCATCCCGGCCTCGAAATGTGCCCTACAAGGTGAATATTTAAGTGCAAATCTGGAACGTGTCACACCCTGAGACTTAAGACCACATGTGGAGCTTGTGAAGTTTTTACCGTCCGACAAAGCATCACAATTCATGTATGCGACAGGTGCCCAAAACCGGTTTGAGCACTAAATACCCGAGTGGCTGAAAGGAACGAAAAGGGATAGGGTTTGGGTTTTCAGTTGAGTTGAGGACATCGGTTACCAAACGCCAAAGTGTCCTACAATGTGGAAGGCTCGTTCTTCGCGGTCGCCCCAGTGTTTTGCGTAATTTTTTTTTCCTATGGCGTATCTCGTGCCTCCCTAGCTTATGACAGTGCACTGCAACGGAGGCGCGCGGAGTGGATCGAACGAGCCGTACTTTCCTGGGCATGCTATTTGCAGGGGTTTGTGGTGAAAAGTGGTGCAGATTTCAGAAACAGGCCAATGCGTTGCTTCGTGTTAGGCGCAAGGTCGTTTGCATGTCTGTTTGCAATGTTTATGCTCGTGGTGGGGCAGCCACGGCCTCGGCCACGTTGGTTTTAGACCTTGTCGACCGAAAGCACTGCACAGTACGTGATGTGCACTCGCGTTGCGTTGCTTTAAGCGCAAACTCGTTTTACAGGTTCGCTGTGTTCTCAGTGCTATTGTCGGTGATCCGTTTCGCTGTAGCCAGCGGCTTTGCAGGTTCTTAACTTGCAGGATGACAGTTGACACCACCGGTTGACACTGCAGAACATGTGAAAGACCAACGTAGGGACCATCGAGTACATTTGCGTCAGGCGCATGCTATTTCCACGTCTTTAGTTTGTCAGTGTTGGCAGGATTGCTTGCCTGTTTTAGTTTTCAGTGAATGTAGTGCGACATTTCCGACAGAGCGTCGAGTGACATGCACCGACTCTGTCGTCCAGACACACCACAACTGCAGCGATTACAAAGGAACCCAAGAAACAGGCATGCACACTGCACAGGTCAATATTCTCGTAGATCGGCACTTATGTCTGTTCCAATTCAGGCTAAGGGCTGGTCCGCTGCTGAGTGCGGTGTGCAATCAGACTGTGCTGTGTGCAGAGTATCACTTCTGGCATGCACCCAGCTTGCAAATGCAGTTTATGCGATGACAATTTTTGACAAAGTGACAGGCACCATGCACAGCTGGTGGACAAACCAGGAATCCTGGCGGAGACAGGCACGTTGCAGCAGCCTGCCATGCACCTTAAGGTACAGCAAACATGCAGGAGGCGCACTCCTGAGTTCCATACACACAGCATGCACCTTCTTATTAACAGTTGACGCTCAAGATCATCGGATGGACCACGCACTTGAGTATGACCTATTGCTATAGTGCTATGCAACCGGTCCTCGCTGGACAGTCAAAACAAGTGCTTGGCAGACATGGAGACACAGCTGACATTCACAACCGAGCAGCAACAATTAGGCACAAGCGCACACACAGTACCCACATGCACAACAACTACAGTATGCCCCACAGCACAAGCAACACCCAGCATTCAACCAACAAAGCAGCACCATCACCCAGCATTTTCAGAATGCAAGCAGACGAAGGGACAAACTGGGCGACTGCTTCCGGAACACACAGCGTGGGACACCTCACCTGTTTGCAGGGCACACACGTCACTCGGGGGCTGCGCCAAAGGCACAGCTTTTACAAATAACCTAGGACGGCGAGCGGAGAAACAGTGTCTCTCTGATAGCAAGCAACCAACACACAACCACAAAATAGTGGCTTGGGAATGCACCCCAGAAGATCAGCCCCGATGACAAAAACATGACGTGGGTGCAAAGAAATATAGTTGAGCACCACCCACAAACATATGAACGGATGCAAGGGTGTTTTCGTGAAATGTGAAAATTCGGTGTAAATCACTTACAGGAGACTCTAAGGGGTCAGCCAAGGGAGAAGGCACAAGAGGAAAAATTGTGGGGATCTTTGCCACCTTACCCGGGTTTCTTTTGGTGTATTTTCTTTTCTTGAACCCTTCGCTCTTTTCAGGGTTGTTTTCTTTCGGGTGCGAACAACCATCGGCGTGTCAGTGCGATAACGCACGGTCTGCAACAACTTTTCTGCCACCGGCAGGTTTCGAACTCGCGACCTCCGCTTGATCAGTATTGTCGGTGCTAGGCATTGCTAATGCGCTTCTTTTCATCGAGGCCGCGCTTGCGGCAGAACACTACGTCGCAACCCACCCCTGGCCTGTGCCTGCGGAGCGTCGTGAGCCGTCGCTTCGGCATAGTAGGTTTGGTGACCGTCTTTTCTCTTTTCTTTTTGTTTTTTTAGTCACTTTTTTTTCTAGGCACACTTTTTTTACAGTCTCCCATGAAGGTGATCCCTAAAGAAAGGATAGCAAGTTCACCACCAAACAACAAGTAACACAAGGTCAGGCAAACCGTAGGGCCCAGAGGTGTTAAGTCTTTAACTTAAGGGGTTTTGCTGATCTGGCCGAGCCTTATTAAAGCAGGGCCCAGAAGTGTAACGTCTTTAACTTACTGGAGACCCTAAGGGGTTTTGCTGACATGGCCGAGCCTTATTTAAGCAAGGCCCAGAGGTGTAACGTCTTCAACTTAAGGTTGGCCGTAAGGATACAAAGTCTTATGTGCGTCTGCAATAGAGGCTCTTGACGACTAGAAGAGCTTGCGTAAGGAGCAGCCATCTGCTCAAGACCAGCTGACAAAATATCTAATACGTGACGTTGCACCAGAGAAGTTTTACAGTCCAGCAGAGCATCACATTTGATGCACGGGACATATGCCCGTAAATCGGTACATGCACTTGAAACACTAGGGCAGTAAGCGAAAACCAGTGACCCCTGGGCAAGCAGCAGTAGTTCAGCACTGACACATTTGTCCACACATGTCAGCGTGCAGGGTCAAATTAGGGAGCGGGCATGGGCGGGTCCTCCGAACCATGCTAGACGCTTCTTCGATTTGTACTGGGGCAGGCTTGGGTGAGAGACCCTGGCTTTTGTGGAAGACGTGGTAGACATCGTTGAGGTGTAGACGTTTTCAGAGGCTGGAACTTCCTTTGTCTTTCTTTTCCAGCCTTTTTGTCCGTCCCTTCACTTCATTTCCCATTTCCCTTTTTTCTGTCCCCTTGTGTTTGTTTCGTCATCATGAAGTACGCAAGTACAATGACATACACGCACATCCCTCCTTCGTCTAGAGATTACTCATTTGTCCAGAGATTACTCCTCTGCCCACAAATGACTCATTTGTCCAGGCCTGCCAGCCGCTCGGTCACGTCCTGCTCCTTCCACGCCGTCGTCATCATTGCCGTCATGTAGTACGCCAGCACATTGCCGTAGAGGTACATGAACCAGATGCCGGTGAGGAGGCCGGGCGCTGCAGCCAACGCCGCGCTCACGGCGGACAGAGTGGCCTACGAGAGGCATTTGACGTTTTCGTGGACGAGGAGAGCGCACAAGGGTTCAGGGTTGAAGGAGAAAACAAAAAGGGGATGCAATAGATGCCGACGGGCAGTAGGATCTTCGGGCAAAACAAAAAGGGGATGCAATCGGGCAAAACAAAACAAAAAGGGTGGCAGGGATAGCATTGCACGCCATGCTGACACCAAGCAGAGGCCTACATTTGTTTGAAGATTCAAGCCCCTGGTTTAAGAAAATAAGCAGGGTTATATTAAGGTTATCAGCTAAGGATTTAAGAACAGAAGCAGGATTAAATTCAGGCCAAGGGTTCCCAGCATAAATGCCAAGAGCACAGGGGCGTTTGAACGTGCGTTTTGTTATAGGGCTTAGGGTCTAGACTTATAGTTTGGATTTCTATTTACAGTTTTGGCAAATATAGCCATGTAATGTTTTGATGGGGTGCAGGGTTAAGGGTTTGGCTTTTTATACACGGCACAAGCTCGGGAAAAGGTTTGTTAAATAATGAAGACTCGGTAGAGACATGTTCTGCACAACTAAATGCAACTCAGCAGCGTTTCAGCTGTACGCCCTGGCCTACCGCCGAGGAGCCCTGGCGCAGCATGCCCTACTCTGCTCTGCTTGGGCCGCCGGGCGGGCATGCTTTGGTCTCGATTAATCCCCAGTGGCGGCCGCCCGGCGCCCGGCGGCTCCCCACCGGGGGTCAGTTGTGCACTGTCAAAATAACACAGGCGAGTCTCCAGGGTGTACCGGGTTGAACCCTGAGCCCTTAATCATAAACCCCAATTAGGTTATCAGGGCGCGAGAGATTGAACCCTGAACCATTTGTCACGAACCACAATCAGGGTGCAAGAGGTGGAACCCTGAATCTGAGGGCGCAGCTAAAGGCCAATCCAGGTTGAACCCTGAACCCTGATCAGGCCACACCAGTTTAAACCCGGTCCCAAAAACCCATGCCTGGCCATGCCATTCCAGAGAGTACGATAGTCACCAAGCCTGGATTGTATTTCAAAATTTACCCATGGCTTCTACCTATGTTTGTGATACAAATCTCATAATTACAGCCCGACCTGAACAATCGCGGCTTTGCAGACACACAACAAGTAGCGTCAAATTTATACCGAGTTTTACCTGCGACCTCTTTTGCTGCCAGCTTTGCCAGGTAGAGGGGATGCAATACATTATTGAGACGCCCCACCTGGACAGTCGCAAGATCTCTCTTCGAAAGCGCAACTGGCGATACCAAAGCCATGCTCGGTTTCATTCACCCGCGACAACCCCGCGACCACTTATACCGTCAAATTTGTCAGGTAATTGGGGGATGCATGTCACAAATTTTCAGCCTCACCTGGACAGTCCCGGCATCGCAGACACATCCCGTGGCATCAAAACCATACTGGGTCCCCAGCTGCAAACAGGGTTGAGGAATGAGGATACAGGGCAGGGTTTAAGGCTTATGAATCAGGGCAGGGTTTAGGGCTTATGATGCAGGGTTCGGTTTAGGGCTTGAGATTCAGGGTAATGTTTAGGGCTTAAGATTCAGGGTAATGTTTAGGGCTTAATGATTTAGGGTAGGGTTTATGGCTTATGATTCAGGGTAGGGTTTAGGGCTTATGATTCAGGGCAGGGTTTATGGCTTAATGATTTAGGGTAAGGTTTAGGGCTTATGATTCAGGGTAGGGTTTAGGGCTTATGATTCAGGGCAGGGTTTAGGGATTATGATTCAGGGTAAGGTTTAGGGCTTATGATTCAGGGCAGGGTTTAGGGCATATGAATCAGGGTAATGTTTAGGGCTTATGATCCAGGACAGGGTATAGGGCATATGAATCAGGGTAAGGTTTAGGGCTTATGATTCAGGGCAGGGTTTAGGGCATATGAATCAGGGTAATGTTTAGGGCTTATGATCCAGGACAGGGTTTAGGGCATATGAATCAGGGTAAGGTTTAGGGCTTATGATTCAGGGCAGGGTTTAGGGCATATGAATCAGGGTAAGGTTTAGGGCTTATGATTCAGGGCAGGGTTTAGGGCATATGAATCAGGGTAATGTTTAGGGCTTATGATCCAGGACAGGGTTTAGGGCATATGAATCAGGGTAAGGTTTAGGGCTTATGATTCAGGGCAGGGTTTAGGGCATATGAATCAGGGTAATGTTTAGGGCTTATGATCCAGGACAGGGTTTAGGGCATATGAATCAGGGTAAGGTTTAGGGCTTATGATTCAGGGCAGGGTTTAGGGCATATGAATCAGGGTAAGGTTTAGGGCTTATGATTCAGGGCAGGGTTTAGGGCATATGAATCAGGGTAAGGTTTAGGGCTTATGATTCAGGGCAGAGTTTAGGGCTTATGATTCAGGGTAAGGTTTAGGGCTTATGATTCAGGGCAGGGTTTAGGGCATATGAATCAGGGTAATGTTTAGGGCTTATGATCCAGGACAGGGTTTAGGGCATATGAATCAGGGTAAGGTTTAGGGCTTATGATTCAGGGCAGGGTTTAGGGCATATGAATCAGGGTAATGTTTAGGGCTTATGATCCAGGACAGGGTCGAGGGCTTAGTTCAGGTTCAGGGTAGGGTTTATGGCTTATGATTCAGGGTAGGGTTTTGGGCTCATGATTCAGGGTAGGGTTTAGAGCTTATGATTCAGGGTAGGGTTTTGGGCTCATGATTCAGGGTAGGGTTTAGGGCAGCACCAACTTCTGTACACCTTAAGTTGTTACTTCTGCACATCTTAAGGTGCAACTTCTATAACCCCGCATTGGTCTGGTGCATGAAAGCTGTCCAAGCGGGCAAATAAATTGCACCAGACCCCTCCCCTCTGCAGCGGGTTGGGAAACCACCCCTAACCACCCCAGGCCTGATGGGGACCAAACCTGGACCGGCCTCTGGCCGGCGGCCCAGGCAGTATAATATACTGCACCATCCACTCCCCCCGCTGTGATGTAGCTGCACGATAGCTGAAAAAACCCTGGTCGGGTCCCAAGCAGCAGGGCTTATTGCACTCAGGGTTCAAGGTTGACTGTACCTGTCCCTCACTTCCCAACCTACACTCACCCCAAAGAAATTCAAGCTGTTGGCGTTGAAGCACGTGGCCGGGCAGGCGTACACATCGCTGCTGGTCGGCAGGGCTCCAGAAGCCAGCGTCACGCGCATCTGCGCGGTCAGTGTTGCCTGCAGGCTACCTCTCAACACGTACGTCCACGCTGAAAGCACGCAAGCACGCACACACTGCTAACGTATTTTGAATGCTTGTCATATCAATGCCAGAAGGCGCAAATCCACGCTGCGAGCAGACGCTGATTATTATTTTAAAAGCATGCCGAGTCATGGTCAGTACACATGGAGATGCGCGCAGCTGTGCGATAAGCGTAGTCTGCAGTCCGCCTTTCAACGCGAAGGTCCATGCTGCATACATGCATGCAGGCACGCACTGATTGAATGCATGCCATATCATTGCTACTAGCAGGGTTAGCTGGTACGGAAATACGGTACGGTAAAGGATACCGATACGGTACAGACAAAATAAACGGACTGGTAAGAAAATGCCCGACATGATGTTTTCACACGGTACTATATTGCGGTACGGGATTGGGTTCAAACAGTATTTGGGTCAAACGGCAAGACCGGGTAACCCTAACCCTAAACCCTGATTGTTAGCATACGCTGATATGGGCAGAGCTGTGCAATGATGATGATGACCAGGGGGGGGGGGGCAACCAGCGGTTCCGGGGCGGGAAATTTTGTCAAAGCGTGTAATTTGCAAATTGGAAGCCAGGAAATGGATGAGTACTGTTGCATGCAAGCACCTTGCAACATGCGGATCCACACGCAGCGGGTTTGAATAATAACATAAATCCTACACAATCGAAGGAGCTGCTGCAAGTCAGATGAGGCAACAAAAAAACAAGACGCACAGACGAATGCACGCACCAGAGCTCAGTGACACGTGCTTGAATCATTATCCAACAACAAAAAGATTCGTGTCCAAAACATGTTCTCTTTCAATCTTCACACCAATTTTCATAGCAATCTTCACAGCAATTTTCATGGCAATTTTCATAGCAATCTTCACAGCAATCCTCACCCCACTGCACCCAAAAAAGCACGGAACGCATACACCGGTTTGAAGAACCAAAAGAAAAAAGACACACATCATCTCCCGTTCTACTTGCACGTGCCACTCACCACAGGGTTAAGGATTAAGGGTTTAGAGTCAACAGTAAGGGCTCAGGGTCGCTCACCTAGTGGTACGGCAGAGCGGGTGGCTTCCTTTATCTCCGCCTCACGGCGTATGGTGCAATTTTAAATATTTGTTTTCAAGGGTTCAGGGTACCACCGCACCGCCCAGCATGATCAGGGAATGAGGGAGCATCTGCCAGGATGCAGCGACTGCTGGATCTAGGCTGCTGATGCAATACCCCAGAAGCCAGCTACCCACCAGAAAAACACACACGATCACTACCAGGACTTCCATATCCGAAACATTACTCAACCGCCTCCATTTTATTACACTCCACACCCTAATTGCCTGCCTATTGAGAACAGGCCATCCACCAGCGAAAGCAGCATCACTCCCGGGACTACGAGACTACCCATATCTGCAACCATATCCTAACTGACACGATACCTTTCTCCCTTCATTGCTCTCCACATCTCCTTCTCTCGCCTACCACACACACTTTCCTCCTAACCCCATACACACCTTCCTGCCCATCACACACACTTCCAAGATCATCACGCACATGCCACCCACCAGCAAAAGCAGCATCACCCATCATCAGGAGGACTAGCCACACCTGCAGCAGCAGCAGCAACTGAAGTGTGAACAAGTCCAAGCTGGAGCGGTAGCAACAGCAGCAGCTGAAGTGTGAACTCAGTCAGACGGTGAAGGGGCCTCCTTACGATGCTGAAGCCACAAAACCCAAACCCTTATGAATCTACACAGCTGCAGGTAAAGCCTTAACCCTAAGGAATGTATAGCCCTCCAAACAAACCCCAACACGTTAAGGAATATACGCAGCTCCAGGCGAACCCCAAACCATAAGGAATCCGAACACCTCAAAGTAAATCACAAAGTTTAAGGAATCTTCACAGATTCAGGCAAACCCTGAATTCCTAGAACCCTAAGCAGCATCAGGCCATCCCTAAACCCTCAACCCAAAGCATCCTACACCCCAATTTAGGCAAGCACAACATGACGATCAGCCCAAGGCAGCATCAAGGCTGTCTTGAAAAGGTCAATCTTCTTTTTAAACATCGAAACATTTTACACGCTGGACCCTTAATCTCACCATGATAACTTGAAAGGCCAACACAGCCCTCGCGGGATAACGGGACCAACAGAAACTGCCACGGACAGACCGAACACTACGATCCACTGCAAAGTGCAAACCCTGAACCGACCACCCTGAACCACGGCAAGCCCTCAACGCTTGACCCATAATGATGCGGCACCAAATCCAGCCAACTCAGGTTAAAGATCCACACCAACCCTCAAACCCTAACCCACCGCCAAAAAGATCCGTCACCAACCCTAAAAGAAGATCCACCGTAAACCCTAACCCACCACCAAGAAGATACGCCTCCAACCCTCAAAGAAAATCCACCTTCAAACCCTGAACCCTAACACATCATGATGAGCCACCAGCCCACCGAGATTCGCCAACCCTCCGACCCACCAGAAGATCCGCCACCAACCCACCACCAAAAAGATCCGCCACCAGCCCTCAAACCCTAACCCACCATGATAAGCCACCAGAGCCCTTGCAAGATCAAGATGGCGAAGAAAAAATACGGAGTGTACTTGTCTATGTTGCCTGCGGGCATTACAAAAAGTATGAAGTGTTCAACAGGCATCTAAAAAGTATGGGGAATTGGAGTGATCTTGTGCAAGTTGCGTGCGGGGCGTGAAAATTGTGTGAAGAGTTTAACTGGCATTGAAGTGGCATTCAAAAAGAATGAAGCGTTCAAAAACGGGCGTTGAAGTCAATACAGAGGGTGCAACAAGTGTTCACCAGACATAGCAAAAAAATTGTGCAACAAAGATTCTCGAAGTTATGAGGGTGCGCATTACCAGCGGGCGTTTTGAAGCACAGCTGATAACTCGATAAAGCATGAAGCATGGGCAGGAGACAAAGGCAACAAAGATCCACAGATCTCAGCCAGCGTAAATCCCCAGATCCAAACCAATGTCAGATTCCTAGATCCCAACCAGCGTCACATCCCCAAATCCCACCAGCTTCAGATCTCCAGATCCTTACCAGAATCTGATCCCCAGATCCCTACCAGCTTCAGATCTCCAGATCCCATCGAGTTACAGATCCCCAGAGCCTTGCCAGCTTCAGATCCCCAAATCCCACCAGCGCTAGATCTCCAGATCCCATCGAGCTTCAGATCTCAAGATTCTAACCGGCATCAGATCTTCACACCCCACCCAGAGTCAGGTCGCCAGATCCTATCCAGGGTTAGATCTTCACACCCCACCCAACATCTGACCAACGGAACCTTACCAGAGTCGGATCTCCAGATCCTAACCAGCGATAGATCCCAACCGATGTCAACCTCCTAGTTCTCAACCAGCATCACCTGCCTACTGAATCCACACACATAGCCACGCACAACCAGGCATGGACATCATCCCATCAGCCATCAGCCAAGACCCTGGACCCAAACAGCAGCCAACGGAGCCAGCACAGGCCCTTCTGGTCTCACCCACCCGTCAGGTCCAACTCCGGGTCCAGAACCCACTCACCCGTACAGTCCAGGTACGCGTCCAGGTCCAGAACCACTCACCTGTCAAGTCCAGGACCAAGACCAGGTCCCACCCGCCCATCAGGCCCAAGTCCAGGTCCAGAACGCTCTCACCCGTCAAGTCCAGAACCCACCCGTCAGGTCCGGATCCAGGTCAAGAACTCACCCACCCACCCGTCATGTCTATTACCCACTCACTTACCCGTCAGGTCCAGGTCTAGCACCCACTCACCCGTCAGGTCCAGGTCCGTGGCCAGCATCCCTCGCACGGCCCCCATAGCTATGATGAGGCCAACAAAGATGCAGTATATGGCGGAGGTTGCGGTCAGCGAGGAGTACACCGAGGCCACGCTACCCCTGGCGACATCCGTGTAATTGATGCCGAGGATCTGCACCGCTGCCCGCAAGTTGTTGTAGGCGACAGTGGTGAAGTGCACCCTACGGTTGAAGTGTGGGACAGGGGAGGAGGTTTCAGCTTCCACCTGGCGCCCGTTGACCGTCTGGAATCGTGCAGATGGGCACACAGGATGAGTGACGGAAGAAAGGCACGGCGATGAGCAGAGGTCCCTCCGACGTTGTTTTCAGTGTTGTTGTGAAGGTGCTGACGCGGCAAGTCTAAAGCCAATTTCGAAAGGGCTTTAGACAGAGCAAAACGAGGAAAAGCCAGACAGATTTAGTGTGTCTGTAACACCTTTGCGTAGCTGTCAGCATGAGTGAAAAGTACTGTATATCTCAAGGAGTTACTCTTCAGCTGCACCCAAACAGCTGCTATTCAGCTAGACACGAGCTACTCTTCATCCACACCCAGGCTACTCTTCGGCTACACCCAGGCTAATATTCAGCTACACCTAAGTTACAGCTCCGCTACACCCAGGCTACTCTTTACCTGTAACCAGGCTAGTATTCAGCTGCAGCTGCTGTAGCTGAAGAATGCCATTCCTCAGCTACATGCAATCTACTGTTCCGCTATACCCAAGCTCTGCTCAGCTACACCTACAGTACACCCCAGTTCGTTGGCCGGCCAGTCAATATTTGGTCCCAGTCCGTCCAGTGGCAGTCCCCACAGGACGTCTGGCAAACACTAAAAGAAACACGAGCAAAGGACATGCCAGGCAGCAAGCGTGCATGTTATAGCCTCAAAGGGGCCAAGTGATCAACCCGAGAACTAACCGTAGGCTGATGTATGAAGTGGCTAATTGCTTAAATGAAAGGCGCAGGGCTTTGCACGAGCCTGCCCGGATACCTAAAGCTTGAGGCGCCGAAGTTGCTGATTCTGCTTCTGCGCCCATGTCTTGTTGCAAGGCAGGCCCTCCCAATCGTGTCATGGTTGTATCTCAATAACGCAACTGCGCATCCACACGTCGCGTTGCCAGATATGCCTAGCCAATCATCCCAATCGTGTACTCTAGTTGCAACATGATAAAGTGTCTACTGGGCCACATGTGTTGTCCCTCGCCAGACGCAAAGGCGGTTTTCCCAATCATGTCTACTTAACGTCACATCGCCTAAGAATCCACATTGCTGCTTAATTGCAAGACCTGGCCATGGAGATGTGACCCAGGCCGCGGCCGCAGCGATTGAAGCAGAGCATGCAGGTTGCCTGCAGGTGGCCCATGCAGCGCGTGGCACATGGAACATATGACCCATGCGGCCATGCAACACCTGGCCCAAGTATTGCTTGACGTGTGCAGGGCGTGGCCCAAACAGCGCACGAGTGCATGACCCATACTGGGCATAGCCCCATGCAAAGCGTATGCAATGGAGCGCACAGCCCATGCAGAGCGTGGCCCTTGCATGCATGACCCATGCAGATCGTATTCCATATTTCCATGTAGCGCACAGCCCATATAGAGCGTGGCCCATGCATGCGTGACCCATTCAAATCATGTTCCATGTAGCGCATAGCCCATGCATGCATGACCCATGCAAAGCGTGTTCCATGTAGCACGTAGCCCATGCATGCATGACCCATGCAGAGCATGGTTCAAGTAGCACATAGCCCCAGCAGCACAGCACCCATGCAGCACATGGGTGCTGTGCTGCAGTAATCTGGGCTGCAATCTGGGCGCAGCTGATGGCAGCTGGCTGCCGAAGTGGACATGGTAGCCCTATGCAGACCAGAGTCTGCAGCCTTGTAACCAATGCTGCACATTCTGGCCGGTCGCTTTGAAACAAAAGCTCAGCACTCACCATAGACCGATACCAATGCACATGAATACAACGCCAGCTACGGGGACGTAAGGCATGTACCAGAAGCCCTTCTTCGCTCTGGGCAAGGCGGAAGGAAGGAGAGAAGGCGCTTAACAGCACAGCTTTTGAGGAACGGGGAACACGAGCAAAGAGAGGGTCAAGCAGGAAGCGTGATTTGACTTGCGAGCGTCGCATTGCACATTTGTTGGCACCTTGTCGGATATGACAAGCCGCTGGACTTCATGCTCAGCACAGCTGTTTTGAATCCCAGGCGCTGGAGCGGGGAGGGAGCCCCTCAGCTTTGCTTCGCCCCTCGAAGTTTTTTCGAAGCAGTCGGGGAGGGCGACGAAATCGAAAGCTTCACACTCGAGCGCACTGCTTTGATTGCTGTAGACAACTGCGGGCGAAGGCCTCAAAATATGTCTGGGCGGGGTCAGTGAGATCCCGGTGAGATCAGTGAGCGGGCTAAAGGGGGCATGCAGCGATGCTGCCTGCCACCCCCGCCCCCGGTACCGTGGTAACTTCCTAGTCACTGCTCCCAGGGGTCACAGCTTCCTCGTCATCGGTTGAGTCGGTTGGGATCGCCAAACGTAGGCGATGGCGGGTTTTGGTGAGTTATGGGGAAGCAGATAGCACAGTGAAGGCGAAAACAAGAGATTTTAGTGATATGTTGTGTTGTGTTGCATCGAGGCGATGCAAACGCAAGATATCGGTGTGTACCAGACTACCAGGCCCCTCCTGCAACCGACCAACCTCTCTACCGTAGTCACACTTTATCGTCTTATCTATTCCGTTCAGTGCTGTGCCAATCTCTTTCGTATTCCCAACTCCTAAATTTTAAGACGTCTGCCATTTGAATGAGCTCGGATCCGAAAAGCCGAAAGGCACTCCTATCCAGGTCTTGGGATGCTGCTGCGGATCTGTACACCAGGTGGGCGTAGGGGCCAAGATATGCACCCAGGCATGAACCACCATTTGAATGGGTGCCACAGCTATCATCAAGTTAACATATAGCATACGGATGTAGAGGCCTGATGCATGAAATCTGGGCGCTTGGGCCACATGCAAAAAGCCTATCAAGGCGTGGCCACTGCGTGGGGGCCTAGGCATGCGCCTAGCCATCAATCCCCCTGTCACACACACAGGCTGAGGTGCTGGTGTGATACTCCACAATGCATCATTGAAACTACCAACAGTTGTTAAAAACGATGGGGAGGTCACTGTTGTGGTTATAGATGGGAGCGTTGGCCAAAACTTCAGTCCTGTGCATGGTGAGTTCATGCATGGCAAGGGATTGCCCATGCATGTCCAGGGCTTGTTTATGCACATCAAGGACATGCACATTCATGACGAGGGTTTGCCCTTTTGTCGAAGGCGTACCCATGCGTGGAGAGAACATGCCCATGCATGGCGAGGACCTGCCCATGCACGGCGAGGGCATGCCCATGCATGTCGAGAACATGCCCATGCATGTATGGGTAGGTCATACCCATGCTGTGATGGTCTCCACTGCTTGACACAGCTGCTCATTTAACTTCGGAACCGGAGTACACAGCTGGAGCCCAGCTTGCCCCGTTACTGCTTTGAGAGCATTCCATTTCAACCGAAACCTACTGCTGCAGGACAAGCTGATTGGGGACAATGCCTTTGCGCATGCATGAGGGTGCCCCTGCGAGTGCATGGGGTGCCCATGCCAGTGCATAGCGAAGCGTGCCGCTGAACAGGGCAGCATGTTTGATTTTTAAACCTTCAAATGCTTTGTATGAGCATCATTATCATCGGATTGCATTTGATTTCTTGAAATGCAATTTACCTTAGCTTTCCCCTCCTCCCGACCTCTTTCCTTCCCCCTGGGATATAAAAGCTGTCCTTGGGGGAGCTGGCATCCCGGAGAGGTTCATTCATAGCTCAGTGTTATGTAAGGCCATATCTGACCACCTTTTGTACGTCCTGCCTCCCCTCCTCCCTGCCGCGCACACAGGGAGCTAGCGCCTCCGAGAAGATGATTCCCAGTGCAGAAGACCACCTCAAACGCGTCATGCCTCCCCTCTTCCTTACCCCGTACCAGGGAGCTGGCACCCCGATTTCTCCCCTGGATCCAGGAAGCCATATCCGACCACCTTTGGTACGCCCTGCCTCACCTCCTCCCTGCCACGCACACAGGGAACTGGCACCCCGATTTCTCCCCTGGATCCAGGACGCCATCTCGAGGCTGACGCTGCACCGGGGGGACCTGCCCAATGGAGCGCTGGTCCTAGTGCCCTGCTGTGGACCCGGTGAGGACCGGCACAGCACCTAAACCCTTAAACCATAAATCCTAAACCATCATTCCCACAGGGTGCTGGTCCCAGTGCCCTATTATTGACCCGGTGAGGACCTGCGCCGCACCTTGACCCTAAACCCGAAATCCTATGGGGTGCTGGTCCTAGAGCCCTCTTATGGACCGGTAGGGGACCTTGACCCGACCCTAAACCCTAAACTTGTAACCCTATCGGGTGCTGGTCCTAGTGCCATGCTGTGGACCGGGTGAGGGCCTGCACCGCACCTTGACCCTCAAGCCATAAAACTTCGACCCAAAATCCTAGGGGCGCTGGTCCTGGGTGAGGACATGCACTGAGCCTTAACCCTAAACCCTTCACGCTACATCCCGAACCCTAACTCGTACGGGATGCTGGTCCTAGGGCCTTGTTGTGGACCCGTTGAGGACGCGCACCTCGCCTAAACCCTACTCCCTAAACCCTAATACCTGAATCCTAAATCCTACGGGGCGCTGGTCCTAGTATAGTCCTAGTGTCCCGTTGTGGACCCAGTGAGGGCCTTGTCTTAACCCTAAACCCTATACTCTTAATTCTAAACCTTAAATCCTACGAGGCGCTGGTCCTAGCACTGCGCCGTTGTTGTTTTACAGTGCGCACTGAATCAGATTGGTGGGAGGCAGCTAGGCTGCATTCAACGGGCAGACGGGAACCGAACCTTGCCCGGCTTGCAGCCGATGGATGCAGATGCAGACACCTTGCTTAACCATCCCCTATTAAGCTCCAAGCCGAGTGTTGCTGGATAGTAGCTTGAGGCCCCCTTCAAACAAGCAGTGCTTGCTCCATGAAACAAGCAGTGCATGCACTATGAAACAAGCAGCGCCTGCTCTATGAAACAAGCAGTGCCTCCTCTATGAAACAAGCAGCGCCTACTCAATGAAACAAGAAGTGCCTGCTCTATGAAACAAGCATCGCCTGCTCTATGAAACAAGCAGTGCCTGTTCTATGAAACAAGCAGTGCCTGCTCTATGAAACAAGCAGTGCCTGCTCTATGAAACAAGCAGCGCCTGCTCTATGAAACAAGCAGCGCCTGCTCTATGAAACAAGCAGCGCATGCTCTATGAAACAAGCAGCGCCTGCTCTATGAAACAAGCAGTGCCTGCTCTATGAAACAAGCAGTGCTTCCTCTATGAAACAAGCAGCGCCTGCTCTATGACACAAGCAGTGCCTGCTCTATGAAACAAGCAGTGCCTGCTCTATGAAACAAGCAGTGCCTGCTCTATGAAACAAGCAGTGCCTGCTCTATGAAACAAGCCGTGCCTGCTCGATGAAACAAGCAGTGCCTGCTCTATGAAACAAGCAGCGCCTGCTCTATGAAACAAGCAGTGCCTGCTCTATGAAACAAGTGGTGCCTGCTCTATGAAACAAGCAGCGCCTGCTCTATGAAACAAGCAGCGCCTGCTCTATAAAACAAGCAGAGCCTGCTCTATGAAACAAGCAGCGCCTGCTCTATGACACAAGCAGTGCCTGCTCTATGAAACAAGCAGCGCCTGCTTTATGAAACAAGCAGAGCCTGCTCTATGAAACAAGCAGCGCCTGCTCTATGACACAAGCAGTGCCTGCTCTATGAAACAAGCAGAGCCTGCTCTATGAAACAAGCAGTGCCTGCTCTATGAAACAAGCAGCGCCTGCTCTATGAAACAAGCAGCGCCTGCTCTATGAAACAAGCAGTGCCTGCTCTATGAAACAAGTAGTGCCTGCTTTATGAAACAAGCAGCGCCTGCTCTATGAAACAAGCAGCGCCTGCTCTATGAAACAAGCAGCGCCTGCTCTATGAAACAAGCAGTGCCTGCTCTATGAATCAAGCAGCGCCAGCTCTATGAAACAAGCAGTGCTTGCTCTATGAAACAAGCAGCGCATGCTCTATGAAACAAGAAGTGCTTGCTCTATGAAACAAGCAGTGCCTGCTCTATGAAACAAGCAGAGCCTGCTCTATGAAACAAGCAGCGCCTGCTCTATGAAACAAGCAGTGCCTGCTCTATGAAACAAGCAGCGTCTGCTCTATGAAACAAGCAGTGCCTGCTCTATGAAACAAGCAGTGCCTGCTCTATGAAACAAGCAGTGCTTGCTCTATGAAACAAGCAGTGCCTGCTCTATGAAACAAGCAGAGCCTGCTCTATGAAACAAGCAGTGCCTGCTCTATGAAACAAGCAGTGCCTGCTCTATGACACAAGCAGTGCCTGCTCTATGAAACGCCTGCTCTATGACACAAGCAGTGCCTGCTCTATGAAACAAGCAGTGCCTGCTCTATGAAACAAGCAGTGCCTGCTCTATGAAACAAGCAGTGCCTGCTCTATGAAACAAGCCGTGCCTGCTCGATGAAACAAGCAGTGCCTGCTCGATGAAACAAGCAGTACCTGCTCTATGAAACAAGCAGTGCCTGCTCTATGAAACAAGCAGTGCCTGCTCTATGAAACAAGCAGCGCCTGCTCTATGAAACAAGCAGTGCCTGCTCTATGAAACAAGCAGTGCCTGCTCTATGAAACAAGCAGTGCCTCCTCTATGAAACAAGCAGCGCCTACTCAATGAAACAAGAAGTGCCTGCTCTATGAAACAAGCAGCGCCTGCTCTATGAAACAAGCAGCGCCTGCTCTATGAAACAAGCAGTGCCTGCTCTATGAAACAAGCAGTGCCTGCTCTATGAAACAAGCAGTGCCTGCTCTATGAAACAAGTAGTGCCTGCTTTATGAAACAAGCAGCGCATGCTCTATGAAACAAGCAGCGCCTGCTCTATGAAACAAGCAGCGCCTGCTCTATGAAACAAGCAGTGCCTGCTCTATGAATCAAGCAGCGCCAGCTCTATGAAACAAGCAGTGCTTGCTCTATGAAACAAGCAGCGCATGCTCTATGAAACAAGAAGTGCTTGCTCTATGAAACAAGCAGTGCCTGCTCTATGAAACAAGCAGAGCCTGCTCTATGAAACAAGCAGCGCATGCTCTATGAAACAAGCAGCGCCTGCTCTATGAAACAAGCAGCGTCTGCTCTATGAAACAAGCAGTGCCTGCTCTATGAAACAAGCAGTGCCTGCTCTATGAAACAAGCAGTGCCTGCTCTATGAAACAAGCAGTGCCTGCTCTATGAAACAAGCAGAGCCTGCTCTATGAAACAAGCAGTGCCTGCTCTATGAAATAAGCAGTGCCTGCTCTATGACACAAGCAGTGCCTGCTCTATGAAACAAGCAGAGCCTGCTCTATGAAACAAGCAGTGCCTGCTCTATGAAACAAGCAGTGCTTGCTCTATGAAACAAGCAGCGCCTGCTCTATGAAACAAGAAGTGCCTGCTCTATGAAACAAGCAGTGCCTGCTCTATGAAACAAGCAGTGCCTGCTCTATGAAACAAGCAGTGCCTGCTCTATGAAACAAGCCGTGCCTGCTCGATGAAACAAGCAGTGCCTGCTCGATGAAACAAGCAGAGCCTGCTCTATGAAACAAGCAGTGCCTGCTCTATGAAACAAGCAGTGCCTGCTCTATGAAACAAGCAGCGCCTGCTCTATGAAACAAGCAGTGCCTGCTCTATGAAACAAGCAGTGCCTGCTCTATGAAACAAGCAGTGCCTCCTCTATGAAACAAGCAGCGCCTACTCAATGAAACAAGAAGTGCCTGCTCTATGAAACAAGCAGCGCCTGCTCTATGAAACAAGCAGCGCCTGCTCTATGAAACAAGCAGTGCCTGCTCTATGAAACAAGCAGTGCCTGCTCTATGAAACAAGCAGTGCCTGCTCTATGAAACAAGCAGTGCCTGCTCTATGAAACAAGCAGAGCCTGCTCTATGAAACAAGCAGTGCCTGCTCTATGAAACAAGCAGTGCCTGCTCTATGACACAAGCAGTGCCTGCTCTATGAAACAAGCCATGCCTGCTCTATGAAATAAGCAGTGCCTGCTCTATGAAACAAGCAGTGCCTGCTTTATGAAACAAGCAGCGCATGCTCTATGAAACAAGTAGTGCCTGCTCTATGAAACAAGCAGCGCCTGCTCTATGACACAAGCAGTGCCTGCTCTATGAAACTAGCAGTGCTTGCTCTATGAAACAAGCAGCGCATGCTCTATGAAACAAGCAGTGCCTGCTCTATGAAACAAGCAGCGCCTGCTCTATGACACAAGCAGTGCCTGCTCTATGAAACTAGCAGTGCTTGCTCTATGAATCAAGCAGCGCATGCTCTATGAAACAAGCAGTGCTTGCTCTATGAAACAAGCAGAGCCTGCTCTATGAAACAAGCAGTGCCTGCTCTATGAAACAAGCAGTGCCTGCTCTATGAAACAAGCAGAGCCTGCTCTATGAAACAAGCAGCGCCTGCTCTATGAAACAAGCAGCGCCTGCTCTATGAAACAAGCAGCGCCTGCTCTATGAAACAAGCAGCGCCTGCTCTATGAAACAAGAAGTGCCTGCTCTATGAAACAAGCAGTGCCTGCTCTATGAAACAAGCAGTGCCTGCTCTATGAAACAAGCAGTGCTTGCTCTATGAAACAAGCAGAGCCTGCTCTATGAAACAAGCAGAGCCTGCTCTATGAAACAAGCAGTGCCTGCTCTATGACACAAACAGTGCCTGCTCTATGAAACAAGCAGTGCCTGCTCTATGAAACAAGCAGTGCCTGCTCTATGAAACAAGCAGTGCCTGCTCTATGAAACAAGCAGTGCCTGCTCTATGAAACAAGCAGTGCCTGCTCTATGAAACAAGCAGTGCCTGCTCTATGAAACAAGCAGTGCCTGCTCTATGAAACAAGCAGTGCCTGCTCTATGAAACAAGCCGTGCCTGCTCGATGAAACAAGCAGTGCCTGCCCTATGAAACAAGCAGTGCCTGCTCTATGAAACAAGCAGTGCCTCCTCTATGAAACAAGCAGCGCCTACTCAATGAAACAAGAATTGCCTGCTCTATGAAACAAGCAGCGCCTGCTCTATGAAACAAGCAGTGCCTGCTCTATGAAACAAGCAGTGCCTGCTCTATGAAACAAGCAGTGCCTGCTCTATGAAACAAGCAGCGCCTGCTCTATGACACAAGCAGTGCCTGCTCTATGAAACAAGCAGCGCATGCTCTATGAAACAAGCAGTGCCTGCTCTATGAAACAAGCAGTGCCTGCTCTATGAAACAAGCAGTGCATGCTCTATGACACAAGCAGTGCTTGCTCTATGAAACAAGCAGTGCCTGCTCTATGAAACAAGCAGTGCCTGCTCTACGAAACAAGCAGCGCCTGCTCTATGAAACAAGCAGTGCCTGCTCTATGAAACAAGCAGTGCCTGCTCTATGAAACAAGCAGCGCCTGCTCTATGAAACAAGCAGCGCCTGCTCTATGAAACAAGCAGTGCATGCTCTATGAAACAAGCAGTGCCTGCTCTATGATACAAGCAGCGCCTGCTCTATGAAACAAGCAGTGCCTGCTCTATGAAACAAGCAGTGCATCCTCTATAACACAAGCAGTGCCTGCTCTATGAAACAAGCAGCACCTGCTCTATGAAACAAGCAGTGCCTGCTCTATGAAACAAGCAGTGCATGCTCTATGAAACAAGCAGTGCATGCTCTATGAAACAAGCAGTGCCTGCTCTATGAAACAAGCAGTGCCTGCTCTATGAAACAAGCAGCGCATGCTCTATGAAACAAGCAGTGCCTGCTCTATGAAACAAGCAGTGCCTGCTCTATGAAACAAGCAGCGCCTGCTCTATGGAACAAGTAGCGCCCGCTCTCTAAAATAAACAGCCCCCTAAAACAAGCAGCACACCGCACTTAAGGGCTCGTGAGGTTTGACCTAGTGCGCTCCAAAGCTGCCTTAACCCTCATACCTTAAAGCTGCCTTAACCCTGATTTCTCAAAGCTGCCTAAACCCTCATTCCTTAAAGATGCCTAATCCCTCGTTTTTCAAAGATGCCTAAATCCTCATTCCTCAAAGCTGCCTAAACCCCTCATTCCTCAAAGCTGCCTTAACCCTCATACCTCAAAGCTGCCTGAACTCTGATTTCTCAAAGCTGCCTAAACCCTCATTCCTTAAAGATGCCTAATCCCTCGTTCCTCAAAGATGCCTAAATCCTCATTCCTCAAAGCTGCCTAATCCCTCATTCCTCAAAGATGCCTCAACCCGTCATTCCTCAAAGATGCCTTTACCCGAAACCATTTACCCTGACACCTAACCCTAAATTATGCCCCCCCCACCACCACGTCTGTCAGGCTTGGAGCTGCCATTGATTGCCAAGGCGCTGCATCACCGCCACCCGCTCCTCGGCGTGGACTTGTCCGGGGAGATGGTGGCAACGACTTTGCGAACTATCGATGGGTACCGAGAAGCTGCTTCCGTCGCAACAACAACAGCGACAACGGCAGCAAACGCCACAAAAGCAGCAGTAACACCGGCAACAAATGCTACAACAGCGGAAGCAGCATCTGCCCGGAATCCTCGAGGTTTCGATGCTGGATTCGATATGAGTGCCGAGGTGGGCTCAGGGTTTAGGTTATAAGTCCTATTCCCTGAACCATGGCTTTGATGCTGGACTTGATGTACGTGCAGAGCTGGGTTCAGGGATCAGGTTACAAGTCTTAGACCCTGAATTGTGGCTTTCATGCGGGAAGCGATACACGTGGAGGGTGGGCTCAAGGGTTTAGGCTACAAGTCCTGAACCACGGCTTTGATGCTGGATTGTATATGTGTGCAGGTTTGTGTCTAGGGCTCGTATCAAGGACCTTCAACCCTGGCTTTGGCTTTCAAGCGAATGCAAATTATGATATTAGGTCAAGCAATGGCCCGAGCAGCCGGCCTTGCTGCCTGGTTCCGCCAGCTCCATTAATATACATGTCAGAGTGACTCAGTGATCCAGCTCATCATGGCGCTTCAGCTACATCATATGGCTTCAGCTACAATTCAGCTACATCACGGCCTGCGCCGGTGGGGGGCTGCTGAAGCTTGCCCTCCTGCTTAGGTCCATCTGCTGGAGGTTTGGTCCCCCTCGGCCCGGCGGTGGCCTTCCGACCTCCAGACGGAGGTGCTCTGGTGCGCATTAGTGCCAACACTGTGGCAAAGAGCTTAGGCTGCCGCTGGATGTTTTTCCTGCCTCGCAAACATGTCTCCAAAACCTGGCCAAATTTAATGCAAACTGCCTCCGTGAAGATTGGCGTCGCCTCGGATCTGCGTGCAGATCATGCATGACGGTGTTGCGGTGGCCAATACCGATTCCGATCCGTTGCCCTTAAGTCTGGCTCTACACCAAATTCAAGAATTCAAAAAAAAACTGCACTCACACAGGTCGGCGATGCCACAGACCTGCACTTGACGCATGGTGGATCTGCAGCGGCTGTTTTCTCTACGTTTGGCCTCCAGCAGCTGGGCCCGGCAGCGCCCAAGGTCAGTGGGTCGCATAGCAGCTACAGCAGCAGAAGTAGTAACAGAGCAACAAACGCAGTAGCAGCAACAGAAGGGCAACAGTAGCAACAGCAGCAGAGCAACAGCAGTAGCAGCAGCTACATCAGCCAGCCGCAGCAACAGCAGCAACACAATTTATTGTCCAGGGTTGAGACTTAGGGTGAAAAACCGTAACTCTGACCCCCCCCACCCTTGCACTGCGAGCGCTTGTGTCCTGGCTGCGCTCCCTAGCCCCTCTTGTTGACGGTCAATCTTAGAAACCCTTAACCCTTCCCTTCAATAAAGCCCTAGCCCCACCCTCTGCAGGCGCTAGTGTCCTGGCTGCGCTGCCTGGCCCCTCTTGTTGACGGTCAATCTTAGAAACCCTTAACCCTTCCCTTCAATAAAGCCCTAGCCCCACCCTCTGCAGGCGCTTTTATCCTGGCTGCGCTGCCTGGCCCCGGGTGGTGTTGCGGTGGTGGTGCTGTGGCCCAGCCAATGTGAGCAGCAAGGGCCTTGGCAGCTGTATGACCAATCCGTGAAAGAGCTCGCACGGCGGCAGCGGGAAGCAGCAGCAGAGGCAGGAGCAACGATAGCAGGAACAGCAGGAACAGCAGCAAAAACACCAGCAGCAGCAGCACCAGCAACAGCAGCAGCAGCGACAACAGCCGCAAGAACAGCAGGAGCAACAAGAGCGAGAACGGACCGGCGAAGCGAAGCTGCTGCTCCCTCTGAGGCATCTGGAGCTGGTCTTCCCTCCACGGCATCGGGAGCCGCTCTGCCCTCTGCGTGGACAGCAGCAGGAGAATTAAAGACAGAAGCAGATGCGACAGCTGCAATAGCATCTGTGGTACCCCCAGAGTGGGAGATGCAGCTGGCATCTGTGGCTGACCAGGTGCTCGTGGACATATGTTGCCCCCAATATATGAATATATCTAAAACCGCACATAATAGTCCATAATAGTTCACATCATAGATGACACGTAATTCAACTCGTAGCTGGCACCCTAGTTCATGCTGTATTGCGTTTAGTACCCCACATCATAGTTTACATTCTTATTCGCACAAGCTCCACCTGGCAAGCAGTGGCTTTGGAGGCACAGTTGCAAGCCGGTTACACATAACTCTGTCACCAATACAAGGCCGAGAGCGTCAGGGCCTGGATTCCATCTCACATTGTTGTGCACGCACTTAAAGAGCCATGGTCCTAGACTTGTTGTTCTCAGGTGCTCGGTTTGGTACTCCTGGAGGGTGCCCCGGTCCAGCACTCCAGCAGGGGATGGCCTGAACCATGGAACCTAGAACCTCAAAAAGGTCGTGAACCTAAATCTGGACCCCTAGACCCTGACCCTCAACCCTAGTCAGAACCAGGCTTCTGGTGCATGGCTTATTTCCCTTCTGTTCTCTGGTGCATCGTATGGAGGAGAACCTGATTTTCAGCAAGAGATGGCCCTGACCTTGTACCACAAAACCCGCAACCCTACACATGGCCAGGGTTTAGGGAGCATGGCTTATTTGTGGTCTGTCCTTGCTTGTTGGTCTCAGGTGCCTGGGGTGATGCTGCTGGAGGACTCCCTGGTTCAGCATGAAATGGCCTGGCCGGATGCAGACGCCTTCTGGGAGGTGAGAAGCTTTGGACTCGGGGCCTTGTGATTATTTACGTGTGCATAACATGCTCTACCTATGGGACCTGCGCCTTGCTCGCTTGTGCTCAACATGCTCTACCCTTGGGGGCAGCCTGCGCCTTGCTCGCTTGTGCTCAACATGCTCTACCCTTGGGGGCAGCCTTTGCCTTGCTCGCTTGTGCTCGACATGTTCTACATGGGGCACCTGATGGCGGATGCTGTGCGTGTGAGTCGCTGCAGGTGATGACCCATGGTGGCCCCTGGCATGCGCGCCGCATGTCGTTTGGCGACATGTACATGTCTGAGCTGGAGCAGCTGTTTATGGAGGGCGTGGCCGCCTTGCCATCCTGGGTTGGCAAAGGGGGGGCAGCAGGAGCAGCAACAGAGGGAGAAGGGGCAGCAGCAGCAGCAGGGGGAGGAGCAGCTGCGGGAGGAGGAGGAGGAGGAGGAGGGAAAAGCCATGCATGTGATGCCATGCCGCCTTCTCCTAAGTTGGAAGGTCCCCCCTGCCGGACGCCCCTGGTTTCTCTCCGCAGCGTACCGTCCGGAAGCCAGCCGAGGAGGCCTGTCGGGCCACTGGTGCATGCGCCCCGCGCTCGTATGCTCGTGTTTCAGAGGCGGTCGGGGGCAGTAGGTCCGACCAGGTGGGAGACTGGCAGGCCGCAACTCAAGCTGTGACCCGTCTCAGTGCTGCTAGTTGTCATTACGCTATTTAAGCCAGACTGAAACTGCAGGCCTGGGACTTTGACTGATGGTAACGGCGAGGAGCGCGGATGCGGCTCGAGGGTCCATGCAGAGATGATTCCTTAACATTGAGGCCCCTAAGGAATGTTGTTTCTTTTACTCTTGCAAGCCTGGGCTATGGGTGGGAGGGCCCAGGGCCGGTTCAGTTGTTGGCGATTGTGGTTTCAGTGCACATCTCTTGGCAACTTGGTATAGAGCGCATGTGCCCCGAGCTAACTTATATTGCATGTTTGGTGTCAAGGAACATGTGAGTATGGCTCTCGTGCTGGCTACCGGGAAGATTCATACGGCTGCGGGCTGGGGATACACCGGATACACCGAGGCCGCAGACCGAGGTGATTTATCCCAGGCCTGCCCGAGACCGAAGCAATATAAACCGCGTAACCGATGAGGGCTCCTCCATTACCCGTGCTTAATTTCGAGTTACATTAGGTGGCATGCCACGTGGCGCAAGCGTCACTTGCTTGCTTGATACGCAGGGAAATTCAAATTGCCTGACAACATCGTGCTATCAGATCGCTCCTACCTCCGACGTCATGTGTGACGATCATCAACAATCCTGCGGTTTTGATGTCGTCGTGGGTATCCTTGCTCCGGTGTGTTGATCCCGTTCCTCGGGTGGAGCGGGGTCTTCGACTAAAGTTTCCCCGGGTCCCCCTGACGGCCCGGTAGCAACAGGTTACTTTTACACCTCTGTCACTCGGCGAGTGCTGGTCCCCGGGAGACATCCCTATACAATACCAAACATTTTTTCGCTTGCCGGCAGAAAAAGACCTGTTACTCCAACCAAAAGTGAATAAACAGATGAAGCCTAAAGCAAACCACATGGGTGTAGTTAACCAAACGCTACCACCGTATATAGTAGCTAACCAGCTAGATATTTTCGGAGCGAAGCGCACGTAACGTCGGGGGCCCCAATTTAATTCGCGGTGTTACAAGTAAGAAAGCATATGGAAGTTTAGAAATAACAATGGGATTACAGGATGAACATGCTTTAAATATAATAAAACAGAAATTAGGAGGATCAATAAAATTACGTTCAGGTGTAATATCACGTTAAACCTGTCCTATATGTCCCACTGCTGACCTAGTCTGTCGCGAACTAATTTCCAGGGTAGTTGCAGACAAGGTAGCCAAATACGCTTTGGTTAAAGCGGCTCCAAGAGGTCAATTTGGGTAACAGATGGTAGAAGCGTAGCTCTTACCGTCTGGGACCCTAATTGTGTGGAGACCTCGCCTGCAAGCAGGTGAGGAGACCTCGCCTGCAAGCAGGTTTTGGTCCCAGGATCGCAAGGTCGAATCTCTTTGAGGCCCGCCTCGGCCCTCCACCTACGGTGCAGCAGAGCAGCTGAGCCGCGGAGTAACTCCTAGAGCTCTATTTGGGTGCCAGACGGTAAGGGGCCCCCAAAAAGCCTTCCACTTTGTGGAGGAGCGTGGATATTATATTTTGATTTATTAACAGCACACATGTTATTTACGGTAACTAGTGTAAGTTTAGCTGTTCATATATTGCTCTGCAATCCTCTTGACTTCTTGGGTCACTGTGCCCCCTCCTGCCCCCTTTGTGACATAGTCCCTGGTTTCGGTTGTGCTTGTCTTGTTCGCCGTTCTTGCTTCGTGTTGTGCGGGCCTTGGGGTAGTTTGGGCCTTATGGCTGGCTGCTAGTTTGTGAGTTGTGTCTTTGAGGGTGGGGGGTTATGCCTTAGGGACTCCTCAGCCCTATGCCCTCATTGTGTCCAGGCTTCTCCTTTTCTGGTTTCCTGTCAGCTCTTGTCTCCTTCTGTAGGTTGGATCCCTTTTTCGGGTTTGGTGGAAACGTGTGTAGCCGCTTTTGGGTGGAATTCTGGTGGTAGCGTGCTTTAGCTAGAGGGGTGTCTTGGCGGGGTTTCAATTTTTTAAAAGACCTTAATCTCACTTTTTACGCATGAGTTATTGCGGCCGTGTGAGTGCTTGTTGGTCGTGTGCCTTTCTTGTTCCTGCTCGCCTTCTCTCAGCTGCCGACGAGGGCCCTATGCGCACCCAGGCTGTTTTTTGTGTGTGTCCGTGTCTCAGGTTTTCTAGGGGTGGGCGGCCGGCCTCACACCTTGTTAAGTCAAATTAAAAGAAAATATGACGGGAAAAACGATGCTTTAACCTCCTTTGAGTTTCTGCCTCTATCGGCGAACGATATCAGATTTTCAAAAGGACCTCCTGGAAGCCCAAGCTCGAGACCGTGTACCGCACATGCCAAGGGTTCGTTACAAGCCCTGACAAAAGATCTGCAACCAAGGCCCAAGAGATCCCTGCGACTGATGTCTAAGCTGCTGAATGATCTTCCGATATTAATCGATCTTCATCAGAGCCTCCCCATATTCAAAGAGAAGTTGAGGAGGAAGAAGTATCTTTGCAGATTCCAAGACGGAATAGGCTCTCAATCCTCGATACTCTTCACAGTGTATGTTCATCACGGCATATGCCAGTTGTACAGGAGCAAGAGGATCTCGGTAAGTGCATTCTTTTTATGTTGCTGTCCTATAAAGCAAGCAGGCATCAGTGGCCAAGCAATGCATCCTCCACATCTGATCTGACAAAATGAACAGCTTACAAATGGTACCGGTATGTGTGACTCTGCGGGATATCCACTATTGCTGAATCTCTCATGTTTGGTGACTCGTCAATCTGCTTCCTGTGCCACCCTCTTCTGTTTTTTATTTGCTTTTGACTGTAAAGGACTCCGAGGAGAAACCAGCTGATGCACCTACAGCCCTTGATGATGCCATGAAGCTAGACAAGCTGCCAATGCCGCAAGCTCACTCCACCACAGGTAACTCTAACTGAAAATGTTCAAGAAGGTATCAGATTTCCCCTGTTATTGTGACACCCAATTTGTGTTTATCTCGATAATAGTCAAGTTCAGAATGCTTAGGTCTCGGTCAGGTCTGGGATAATCACCGAGGCTTGCGGCCTCGGTAATTATCCCCAGCCCTGACCTCAACCTCAGCATTATAAACTGATTTGGGCAGTCCATTGCCCCACACATATTTTTCCTTTCCACCCATTCCAGGCAACATGAAATCTGCACAAGATGCTGGGGCTATGCCACAGAACGCGCCGCCAACGCTGCCAGCCGCCTCAGCAGGCAGTTTCTGGGCTCGCTGTGGATCTGAAGTTGGCAGCTGCTTTTGCAGCCAGTGCAGCAAAGTGATCAGGTGCGTATGTGGTACAGACATCAAGCACTGGTTACGATCCTTCTTCCCTTGATCTGGCAGTGCAATCAGAAGTTTGATTTCAATTCAAGATATGCAAGATCCCTCTACGATATGCAAGAACACATATCTTTTAGCGAGGAAACAATATCATTGCGCTGTATGTATTTTACCTCGTTTCAGCTGCATGGATTCAATTTAATTGCAGAGTGGATGTCGCCCTAGGCCTGGTGTCAAACAGCCTTGGCATGGCTGCTAAGGACCCTATGCTCGCTGGAACATTTGATGACCTTTAACCTCACTCTCAGGTTTTTTCTTGAAGCGCGTCTGCCGCCTCGGGCTGGCGTTAAAAAGACCCTGGTCTGGCTTCTGGTGCCGGGCATGCTCTGGCATCATAGGACCTTCGACCTAAATGCTTTTTTGCTGCTGCCTTGGGCTGGCGTTAAAAATATTCTGGTCTGGCCAACATGTGCTCCGGCATCATAGGACCTTCAACCTAATTTTTTTTTCTTTTTTGCAGCTTTCCTGCCGCCTCGGGCTGGTGTTAAGAAGACCCTGGTCTGGCCAAAATGTGCTCTGGCACCATAGGACCTGCTACCTTATTTGATTTCTATTATTACGCCAGTCACTGTAGCGAGCATTGTCCCCCCGAAACCACCAAATTTTGAAGACTTGGGAGACGGCACCGTTGGCTGCGAGAGCGATTGCGATCGATAGCGCGCATTTTTGCGAATTTTTCGGTGAAAGTTATGCCAGTCCTGTGGCCGGAGCGCGAACCTCGATCCTCTGAGGGGACGGTGTGCCTGACTGCTGACGTTCCGGACCCCAATCGCCACAACAAGTTTCATGTGGCCAGGAACTAACCGGCCACAGACAGAGGGATCTTCTCCAGAAGGTTCGGATCTGGAGGCTTCACTTAGCAATAGCTAAAGAAATGAATCGATTCCAGAATCGTCCGAATACTTTGTTTGCAAGTCGCGATGTTGATGTTCCTGACGTCGGTGGTGGGTCATTCGTTCGGGGGGAGGTGCTGGCTGACGTGTCGGAAGCCGCCCCTCCGCCCGACATTGGGGAGCTACCGACCTGTCAAACGTCAAGTCACGCGTCTGCCCCGTGCCGAAGTAGAACCTGCAAGGTCCGACCTAGGCTGGCGTACAAGATGTTTAAAAAATAAAAATATCACGAAAACTGAAGGTAAAGTCACTTTGTCCCAGATTACCACTTTATAATCAGTCGATTATATTGCTAGTAACTTGAAATTAAAATACCAGTATTCCAATCAGGGGGGTCAAATTGCCATGTCATGGCGCCCTCTCTTAAAATTTAATTTGCACGTAGAATGCTTTACCTACTCGTGCTGCCACCAAACAGATAAGAAGAGCGTCCAGGTTTCATAGTTCAGCGCATAAAAGCACGCCAGAGCGTATGATCGACCACTTGACATCACAACAAGTCTGAGTGCCCTAAGCAAGTCTGCGAGTAACTTCCAGAGACACGCCTGTCATTGACCCTACGCCTGGCAGGCCATACAGTGCCGAACACTCCTGATCAGAGATTTGAACCAAGATCTAGCGTCACGGCGTGCCTTCCATCGATCTTACACCTTTACAAGTAGTCAGAGTTCCTTCCAATTCCCTTTTCCGGACTGCACCCTCGTCGCACAGGTACCGAGATATTATGTGACTTCAGTTCAAGTACCTTTCGGAGCATGTCCCCCTCCGCACACCTCATTGCGGCACATTTCCCTTCTCACCCCACCCCTGGCCATGCCCAACCCCGACAGGCCGTAGTCAACGTATCTTATTCACCAATGGCTTTCGGGCCTCAGACACCCCCATTTTTCTGAGGCGATGTGAGACTACCATTTAGCACGCCTCTTGATAGCGATTCGAAGTTTACGTTTAAAATATTCAGATCCGTCATGACATGGCAAGGCGCTTGTCCTGACCATGCCCATTTGCACCATCGCACACCAGTGGCCCGAGACCACTTGCCAAAATGAACTTCACAAAAGCAGGCACGAGTCGGCCATCATCCTGAGACCTCGTGCCAACAAGCGCACTCGTTACATCGAGGCTCGCCTGGTAAGGGGCATACCGGCAACAGCCTGGGTAATGACGCACGCGGCAGCAAGCAGCAGAATGCTCGAGCCTGTTTAAAAAACAGCTCTCGCGAAAGGCGGACACAAATAGTCACGTCCATGCTGCACCGCAGGTTTGGCCGCAAAGGGCTTGGGCCTGCTGGTGCATGCAGCCAGAGCATGCATCAACAGGACCCTCGTGAATAGAGATCACTCTTTTCCAATTTGAGAGTGAAGCCACGTTCTATCCAGCCGTCTGTCTCAAGACAAGATATCAGCTACCCGAATCTGGCGGGCATGTCAGGGTTAAATAGTTACTTTGCAGTCAGAGGGGAATAAGATGTCTCGGATATCCCTGAAGGGGGTAATTTAAAACGACAGTGCGGAGCGAGGGGGATACCATGTCCCCATATGGAGCGCGTGCTCAAGACTAAAAATCTGCTTTTGCGAGGATGTGTCTACTCCGCGGAGGCCACCGCTGACTCCCCCGACCTTGGGCCAGATCCTGGCTTTGCTCCCCGGCCGCCACCACCGCCACCGCCACCGCTTCGTCCAGGAGCAGGGCCCACCCGGCCGCCCCTCCCACTGGCGCCCCCTGCCCGAGCACTACCCGCCCTGGACCCGCCGCCGCCGCCCCTGCCCGCAGAAGCCTCCGCACCCCCAGCCGTAGGGCCTGCCAAGGTGGCGGCGGCAGCCACAGGTGTGGCAGCGGCCTGGTTCGGAGCATCGCTGGCCGAAGTTGCCGGCGCCACGCTGCCCCGGCCAGCTCCGCGTCCGTTGCGCCCTGAGAAGCCCCGTCCAGCCCCATCACGCCCGCATCCACCTCCTCCTCCCTCCTGGCTAGGCCGCACTCCTTCACCGTCAGGCGCCCCGCGGCCGCCGCGGCCCCTGCTGCCGCCACCTCTTCCGCGCCCCCCCATCGCCCTCTCCGCCCCTAGAGCGGGCTGGGGGGTAGCAGCGGCCGGGCTACGGTTGGCTCCGGAACCATGGCCTTGGGCAGACGTGCCCTTAGCAGTAGTGGCAGCCGCAGATGTCGGCCCAGCGGGCTTCGAGTCGAAAATGTCATCAGGCAGATTGGCCACAGCTGAGCTACCGCTGATGCTCCTCGGCGGCTGTTGCTGCTGTTGCAATCTGGGTCCCAGGTTTTGCTGCTGTTGTTGCTGAGGTGTAGGACCAAAGACCCCACCGGATTTACTAGGCTGTGGACCGGAGGGCCTGCCAGGCTGACCCGGTGCCGAGGCAAAGCCCCCCGCCACCATCATCGGCACGGCGCCGCCACCGCCCGACATCGGGTGTGCAAACGCACCCGGGGCGTTATGACTGGCCGCAGCCAAGGAGGGTCCGTTGGGCAGCGCTTCGCCGGGCGCAGAGGCAAAAGATGTCACGGGCATGGCCAGCGGCCCAAGAGCAGAGGGAGTTCCCGATGAGTTCATCCCTACAAGCCCCGAAACCGACCCGGTGCTCCAATCCGGCGGTTTGTTGCTGGGGAGGAACGGCTGCTGGCTCCAACCGCTGCCGGCGCCAAGACCACCAAACGGACTTCCCCCGCTGAAAGGGCTAGACCCGCCGCCGGGCGGCCCACCGTACCCTCCGCGCTGTGGGGAGGGGCTGTTGAAGCTGCCAAAGTGCGTGGTAGGGAACATAAGCTGTGCCCCCGCCGCGGCCGAGGCAGACAAGGCTGCCGCAGCCGCAGCCTGTGAGGCACCATCGCGTATAGGCGAGGCAGCGGCACCGATGGCCGGGTGGCTAAACCCCGGGGTCACAGGGAAAGCAGACGTGCCCCCCCATGGGGTCGCGCCCATGGCGCCCGGTCCGGCGGTGGAGGCAGCTGCTGCCGGCACAGCCGAGCCTGCCGTCGCTCCGGTCCCACCGCCTGCAGGCCCTCCCTTTGTCTGGTCGCGCCACATTGCTGCGATGCCTGAGGGGGGCTGAGCGGGGATCATAGAGGGCCCTGCTGCTGCGGCTGCAGACACCGGCCCCGCGCCGAAGCCGAAAGGCCCGCCCATTGAGGCGCGGCCTGCTTGCTGTGCAACACTTGCCGAGGAAAAACCTCCAAGACCAGCCCGCTGCTGCTGCTGCTGTTGTAGCTGATGCTGCTGGTGTTGCAGGTGTTGCAGCTGCTGCTGTTGCGGAGCCATCTCAACGGTCAGGTCCGCAGGCAGGGCCAGCAACCCATTGTTCAGAGGCTCGGCCTTGGGGCCAGACACAACATCCGCCACATGCGAGGATGAAGCCCCGCCCTGACCCTTGATCGCATGCCCTGGTTTGGCGCCCATGTGCCTATCGAATTCGACAACCGGGTCTGCAAAAGACGGGCCTCCGCTCCCCACACCCCGCTCCTGAAGCGGCTTGCTTGAGGCGGGACCAGGGGCACCCCAATGGCCGGCCGAGCCACCTACGCCTCCTCCTCCACCCCCTGGAGGAGCACCCCTGACCATCGTGTCCAGCGCGGCTGCGACTGCCACCTCAGAAGAGTGCTGCAAAAGCTGTGCTGAAACCGGTTGGGCGGAGCGCGGACCGGCTGCGGCTCCGGCCGCCATGCGGCCGCCCCGCACGACCGCCGGGGCGTCGCCACTGCCGCCGCGGAGTTGCCACGACTGGTCGCCCCCGTTTGAGCCGTCGACGTCAGCTTCGCCAGCACCCCCTCCCCCGCGGCTCCCACCACGAGAGGCTGCCGCGCCGCCGCGCCCACGTCCCACCGCCGTGCTGGCTCCTCCGCCGACTCGGCTGCTTCGCAAGCCGCCGCTAATGCCCTCAGCAGAGGCAGACTCCTCGCTGGCGAGGCCGCGGCCCTGGCCTCCACCCCTGCTGCCGCCTCTGCTGCCACGGCCACCGCCGCCGCTGCTGCCTCTTTCACTGCGCCAGTGGTCACCCCCCCGGCCGCCCGCTGCATGCTCTTGCCCCCGTGTGCTGCAAACGATGGAGGCGGAAAATAGTTCGCATGCTTGTCAGGGCAGACACATTCGCATTTCTAAAAGGCTTTTCTTGTCGTTTCAGACGATAGATCGCCCGGCGGCAAAATCGTAGCGATGAATGCCATGCAGGTATATCATGCCGGAAAGGTTGGATCTAATTTGGTGCCACACAATTGGAAGGAATCCACTGATGTGCTTTTTCATTAGGGGTACGAGATGTACTTGTTGGATCTGATACATGCACCAAAAACCCCGTCCTTCAAATGCATGGCTACTTGGATTGTAAAGAATCCCAGACACTGATCAGGCTACTTGGATTGTAAAGAACCCCAGACACTGATCAGGCTGCTTGGATTGTAAAGAATCCCAGACACTGATCAGACTGCTTGGATAGTAAAGAATCCCAGACACTGATCAGGCTGCTTGGATTGTAAAGAATCCCAGACACTGATCAGGCTACTTGGATTGTAAAGAATCCCAGACACTGATCAGGCTGCTTGGATTGTAAAGAATCCCAGACACTGATCAGACTGCTTGGATAGTAAAGAATCCCAGACACTGATCAGGCTGCTTGGATTGTAAAGAATCCCAGACACTGATCAGACTGCTTGGATAGTAAAGAATCCCAGACACTGATCAGGCTGCTTGGATTGTAAAGAATCCCAGACACTGATCAGGCTGCTTGGATTGTAAAGAATCCCAGACACTGATCAGGCTACTTGGATTGTAAAGAATCCCAGACACTGATCAGGCTGCTTGGATTGTAAAGAATCCCAGACACTGATCAGGCTGCTTGGATTGTAAAGAATCCCAGACACTGATCAGGCTGCTTGGATTGTAAAGAATCCCAAACACTGATCAGGCTGCTTGGATTGTAAAGAATCCCAGACACTGATCAGGCTGCTTGGATTGTAAAGAATCCCAGACACTGATCAGGCTGCTTGGATTGTAAAGAATCCCAGACACTGATCAGGCTGCTTGGATTGTAAAGAATCCCAGACACTGATCAGGCTGCTTGGATTGTAAAGAATCCCAGACACTGATCAGGCTGCTTGGATTGTAAAGAATCCCAGACACTGATCAGGCTGCTTGGATTGTAAAGAATCCCAGACACTGATCAGGCTGCTTGGATTGTAAAGAATCCCAGACACTGATCAGGCTGCTTGGATTGTAAAGAATCCCAGACACTGATCAGGCTGCTTGGATTGTAAAGAATCCCAGACACTGATCAGGCTGCTTGGATTGTAAAGAATCCCAGACAATGACCAGGCTGCTTGGATTGTAAAGAATCCCAGACACTGATCAGGCTGCTTGGATTGTAAAGAATCCCAGACACTGATCAGGCTGCTTGGATTGTAAAGAATCCCAAACACTGATCAGGCTGCTTGGATTGTAAAGAATCCCAGACACTGATCAGGCTGCTTGGATTGTAAAGAATCCCAGACAATGATCAGGCTGCTTGGATTGTAAAGAATCCCAGACACTGATCAGGCTGCTTGGATTGTAAAGAATCCCAGACACTGATCAGGCTGCTTGGATTGTAAAGAATCCCAGACAATGACCAGGCTGCTTGGATTGTAAAGAATCCCAGACACTGATCAGGCTGCTTGGATTGTAAAGAATCCCAGACACTGATCAGGCTGCTTGGATTGTAAAGAATCCCAAACACTGATCAGGCTGCTTGGATTGTAAAGAATCCCAGACACTGATCAGGCTGCTTGGATTGTAAAGAATCCCAGACAATGATCAGGCTGCTTGGATTGTAAAGAATCCCAGACACTGATCAGGCTGCTTGGATTGTAAAGAATCCCAGACACTGATCAGGCTGCTTGGATTGTAAAGAATCCCAGACACTGATCAGGCTGCTTGGATTGTAAAGAATCCCAGACACTGATCAGGCTGCTTGGATTGTAAAGAATCCCAGACACTGATCAGGCTGCTTGGATTGTAAAGAATCCCAAACACTGATCAGGCTGCTTGGATTGTAAAGAATCCCAGACACTGATCAGGCTGCTTGGATTGTAAAGAATCCCAGACACTGATCAGGCTGCTTGGATTGTAAAGAATCCCAGACACTGATCAGGCTGCTTGGATTGTAAAGAATCCCAGACACTGATCAGGCTGCTTGGATTGTAAAGAATCCCAGACACTGATCAGGCTGCTTGGATTGTAAAGAATCCCAGACACTGATCAGGCTGCTTGGATTGTAAAGAATCCCAGACACTGATCAGGCTGCTTGGATTGTAAAGAATCCCAGACACTGATCAGGCTGCTTGGATTGTAAAGAATCCCAGACACTGATCAGGCTGCTTGGATTGTAAAGAATCCCAGACACTGATCAGGCTGCTTGGATTGTAAAGAATCCCAGGCACTGATCAGGCTGCTTGGATTGTAAAGAATCCCAGACACTGATCAGGCTGCTTGGATTGTAAAGAATCCCAGACAATGACCAGGCTGCTTGGATTGTAAAGAATCCCAGACACTGATCAGGCTGCTTGGATTGTAAAGAATCCCAGACACTGATCAGGCTGCTTGGATTGTAAAGAATCCCAAACACTGATCAGGCTGCTTGGATTGTAAAGAATCCCAGACACTGATCAGGCTGCTTGGATTGTAAAGAATCCCAGACACTGATCAGGCTGATTGTAAAGAATCCCAGACACTGATGACGAAATGCATGTGAAGCATCCCAGACACTGATGACGAGATGCATGTGAAGCATCCCAGACGTTGGACATCCCGGAACATTCAAAGTTTTGTGACAAAACAAGAAAGATATGTACCGGTATCACGCAAAAAACACCGAGGACCAGGGGTGTTCTTCGCACACACGGCTGACATTGACGGAATATATATTCCAATAAATCAATACTGAGCTCACTAAAAGGGGCACTGATCACGACACATTACTTTTGCATCCTGGCAGGCATCAAGTCTGGAACGACCGTCAGGCAGAACTGGTCTCACCTGTCCTCTGCACCCAGGTCTCTGGTGAGCTCCACTGGCTGCTGTTGCTGCTGTGTCAGCTGTTGTTGGTGTTGTTGCTGCAGTTGCGTCAGCTGTAGTTGTTGCAGCTGTTGGTCCTGATGCGGCGACGTGGCATGCGGCATCGCCGTAGAGCCTTTGGACACTGCAATTGTTATGCAAGATACAGTAATCTTGAGTTACAGTTTCAGACGTAAGTTTAAGACGCACGTGTCCATACGAGTCTCGTGCGGTCCTTCAAAAGACTCCGTGGGGATAATACTCGAAACATACTACTGCCATTCAAGAGATTCTGCGTGCCAACCTGTAAAGGCGTCACCTCCTCCCCATGCGCACGTCTCCTGCAGATATTTCCTGTCTCTGTATATTTCCTGTCCCGGCAGATAACGAGCCGTCTCCCCCTCCCCTCTCCTTTTTGCTCACCTTGCATATATTGCCTGGCCATTAATTGGTCCATCTGCTCTTTCTGCTGCTTTAACGCCTGCTCGGGGAACAGAGGCTGCTGACGTCTGCCCTCCTGCTCTATCTGCTGCGGCTGTTGACCCTGCCGAGCTGGCTGAGCCTGCCTGCCCTCCTGATCCAGCTGCTGCCCTTGCCGTAATTGCTGAGTCTGCCTACTATCCCGCTCCACCTGCTGCTGCTGATGCCCTTGTCGGGCTGGCTGAGGCTGCCTGCCCTCCTGCTCCACCTGCTGCTGCTGATGCACCTGTCGAACTGCCTGAGGCTGCACCTTACTGAGCTCCTTGAGCAAGTCGTCGTCAAAGGAGCCGAAGAGGGCGCTGCTCACGACTGACGGCTGCTGCAGGGTGATGCTCACAGGGACCGGCCTCTGCTGTTGCTGTTGTTGCTGCTGTTGTTGTTGCTGCATGGTACTGCTGACAGGCGCCGGCCTCGGCTGCTGTTGCTGCTGACCGCCTGAGGCTGCTTGCCGATGTGGCTGAGCATGCTGAAGCAGATTTGGGGGCTGCTGCTGCTGCTGCAGGGGCGGCTGTTGCTGATGCTGCTGACCGCCTGAGTTTGCTGCCTGCCGCTGCGGCTGAGCATGCTGAAGCAGAGTCGGAGGCTGCTGCTGCTGTTGCTGCTGCTGCACTTGTTGCGAACCATCCGGGGCTGCCTGCCGCTGCAGCTGAGCATGCTGAAGCAGAGTTGGGGGTTGCTGCTGTTGCTGCTGTTGTTGCTGCACTTGCGGACCATTCGGGGCTGCCTGTCGCTGCGGCTGAGCATGCTGAAGCAGGGTTGGAGGCTGTTGTTGCTGCTGGGGCTGTTGTTGCTGCTGCTGTAGCGGACCGCTCAAAGCAGCCTGCCGCTGCGACTGAGCATGCTGAGGCAGAGCTAAGGGCTGCTGTTGCTGCTGGGTCTGCTGCTGTTGTTGTTGCTGACTGCCCAAAGCAGCTTGCCGCTGTGCCTGGGCATGCTGAGGCAGAGTTGGGGGCTGCAGTTGCTGTTGCTGCTGACTGCCCGAGGCCCCCGTCCGCTGCGGCTGTGTGTGTTGTAGCAAGGTTGGGGGATGCTGAAGGTAATGCTGCTGCTGAGGCTGATGCCCCCCCGTGTACGGCGGATGACGCACTAAGTGCTGCTCGCCCATCATGTTCCGCGCGTCCTGGGACGGGTGCGGAGCCAGGCCTTCTCGAGGCGGCGGTGGCGGCGGCAGCGGGGCCATTCCCTTGCCGTCTGTGACTGGCAGCTGCTGCGCCCCGGGGTACTTGCTGCCTCCGAGACCAAGAGGCGGGCGGCCGCCGGCGGAAGAGGAATCTGGAGGCAAGGGGGGGGAGCAGTGGAGGATAAAGAAGCGTCGGCAGCAAGCAAAACGCGCTGACCAAAACATATTCATTTTAGTGTGCTAAAACATGGCACTTATGGCAGGCCGCTGGGTCCCATCGTTGGGCGGATTATCACCAGACCATGATGACCGATACAACCTTTGGTGGCCCAAACAGCAGGGCTCCTTTCACCAGCCCCTCCCCCGGCCCTTCCCCATCAAATGGGTGTGTGGCTGAGATGTGGCTGAAGATGTTAAGGTTTACAGGATTCTGCATTGCCATCTGGCGCCAGACGTTATGAGTGGTCGTGAGACCCTCTAAACCTTGGGACAAGAAGCACCCTTAACCTTGAGGGAAGCACCCTTGACAACGCTTACCAAAGCATTCCCGTCGGTCTGCATGAGGCGGCCCGGCCTTCTGCACATCAAGCTCTGCTTCCTGCAGCACGAGGAGCACACAAGGAATAAATGCAAATTGACAGCTGGCATCTGGGACTGAAGGCGAGCAAAACAAATTAGCTTGCACGAGGAACCTCTTGCACTTTGAGGGGCAGAAGATTGGCAAAAGCGGAAAATGCAAGAAGGTCAGATGGCAGCTGGGAATAAAATGCAACTTAAAAAGGTCAGCCTGTGCGTGGAGCCTCCAAAAGCACTAGGAGCTTAAGGGAGCTGGAGCATCCTATAATAAACTCCGCAGCCTACCGGTACTCAACCTCGTAAACCCTCCTCACCTCCTCCTTGACCGGCTTCTTCCAAGGGGGGGCGTCACCGCTCCCCCCCACACCCGCGATCGCGATTCCGCCAGCGCTAGCGACCGCGCACCGTGCCGCCATCTGCAGCTCCAGCTGCTTCAGCTTCTGGCTAGCCCGCTCGCGCCGCCGCTTCTCCTCGTCCTCTTCAACGACCTCGCGCACGCCCGAGGCCAAGCGCGATTTCGCCAGATGACCCCCATGCTGCACATGAGGCGAGCACGGAATGTCCATCAGTCCAGAGGCTGAAATGTCACAGTGTTCACCGTACATTCACAGGCCGTCTCATTCAGCCCGTTGGTTTGGGGCCAACCCTAAGCATCTTTAATTATGAGGGAAGGCAACTTGAGTCTACTGTACCGTACTTCCCTTACATTAAAAGGCAGGGGGGTGCCCATATCCTACATCATCCTCAGAAAATGAGCATGAGGGGGGCCTCCATACTGCCTCCATGCCTTGGCCTCATTTCATTTCCAAAATATAGCCTCTCGGGAAAAGAGCTCATCCTGCCTCCCAGCTGCCGCCCAGCTGCCTCTATTCCCCGACACATATATCTCCTTCCTTTCCATCCGCTTCCCCATCCCGACCTTCTGTTCGCTACATCCCTCTTCTCCCTTTGCCAGTGGCAAGCTTGCGGGCTCCACACAAACCTTTGCCAGCTGCCTCCATCCCTTCACACCTCCATTCCATTCTTTTTAAAAGCAGAACGCTCCCTCCCCAAAGACATATCAGAAACCCACAGTTGCCTACCAGTCTAGCCGCTCGCGACCACAACTGCCTACCAGGCCAGCCACAGCTGCCTCCCATGCCAGCCACTGGCGACCACCCTGCCGATGTCTTGATATTGACTTGTCCAATGCTCCCCCACTTTCCCCTCTGTTTTTTGCTAAACAAACGTTTTTTCTTTCTATTTTAATTTCATTCTAAAAACAGCGGTGCTATCACCACCTCCACGTTTTACACTCACATGAGGTGCTTGTTCGCCATCACTGGCAGGCAGGCTGTCCCCCAGAGACGGCGTTGCCTCGTCATTCTCTGTGGGGGGCAAGCTGCGCTTCTCCGCAGCCAAATCGATCCGCTCCTCGGTCTTGCGCTATGGAGGGAGGTGGAGGGCCAAGAGGGCGAGGAGCTGAACATCGTGTGCGTTTTGCCAGGTTAAGGAGCAAACCTCGCGATTCGCAATTGCTTTAGAGGTAGCGATTGCGAATGTGGACCTCCGTTTGGACAGGCTTCAGCATGGAGAGCACACCAAGCTTTTTGCTAAGCCTCTAGTATACACATGCATCCACATCTGCAACCGCGTTCAGGCCCTGAACCCTACAGCCGCATGGAAAACAGCTTCCACCTCAACTGCAGTAAGCACACCCCGCATGTACACAGGACACCAGGACTTAAGTGCCTCATTCCTACGTTTCATCACAAGTCATCCATAACCAGCACCCTCATCTGACTTATCCCACTGTCAAGAACATCAAAACAAAGGGGCAAGGGCATGGGCCCTGCTCAGCGGATGCAGACACTGCATAAGGCCCACCAGGGGACCCGTTCTATGCATGCTCGCGAGCAAGGGGGGGTATACCCGCCATGCGCCCAAGCAGCCCTCAACGCATGGCAGCGCTCACGCACCCTATCCAGATCTGCAGCCACGCGCCGCAGCTCAGCCTGGAAGGCGCGGCGCTCTGGATCATCCTCGTCCTCCGGCTCATCAGCCTGCGGACACGTGGCAAAAGTAAGCTTGCAGACCATGCTTGCTAATAGCAATTTGCTATTCTTCCTTGGTAAGAATAATGATGCTGCTAGCTGCTGCCGCCACATCGCCACAACCAACTCATGCTTATGCTGCACTCCGTCGCTGCTGCACTCGCGAGGATATCCCGGCGAGTATGGTGGACATTGGAACTGAATGAGAAAAATGAGAGATGCTTCTGATAAAATCCATTAAACAAAGTGAGATTTTACAAAGGCCAAACCGACCGGGAAAGAACCCGAAACCGGATACACCGACAGATGGCAGCCCATGCAGCCATGCAGGCGCCCCGAGATTTTTATTGAAGTCAGTAGGGTAGGAGCATTGCTGCATGAGCACGGCATGCCGTGCTCATGCAGCAATGCTCCTACCCTACTGACTTCAATACCGGTAGTTGCATCCTTTATCGAGCACTGATACCTGAGCACTGCGCGGGGGCGGCGGGGGAGGGAATAGACCACGGTCCTCATACGGGTCGTAGTTGCGCGTCCCGTAGCCCTCCGTTGGCCCATCATAGCGGTCGGGCGGGCCGCCATGCCGTCGTGGGGGAGGCGGAGGTGGGGCTGCATGGGAGTCTGCATAGCTGCCGCCGCCACCGCGGGGGCCATAGGATGGACCGTGCGCTGCCGGAGGCTGACCGTAGCCATGGTCGTACCCACCACCGCCGCCGCCGTAGCCTCCGTAGCCCCCTGCTCTGCCTCCTGCTCTGTCTCTGGCATCCTCATCATATCCGCCCCGGGGCCCATAGGCGCTGTCGTGATCGTGGCTGCGCCCCCCATGCCGTGCGTCGCCACCCCCACCCCCAGGTGGGTGGTCCCATCCGCCACCTGGCCGTCGGTCCCCTACGAAACGGTCGTCGTCGGACTTATCCGGTCGGTTCCTGCGTGGTGGCAGCAAACGAGTCGGGGAGAGGTCGGGATCGGGAGCTGGGACGGAAGCGTGCATGGCAGTTTGCAGGGAACAATTTGAAAATGAGGGTCGTTTATGCTCTTACCAGTCGCTGCCTCGCCAACCGCCGGGACCGCCTCGCTCGTCGTCGGCCCATCGCGAGTCCTGCATGTTCAGAAGCTGCGTCAGGATGAAAATGACAGCGGAGCTGCAGGCGGACAGGCAGAGAGAAGCATGTCGCGTCATCACTCCAACCCCGAGTTTTGCATGCATGTGAGTGCCCGTGTGTGCGCACCCTCACCGATTGATCTTGCCCTGGCTTGCCAAGTCTGCTGAGGTTCACAGCTGCCTCCGCTTTCGCGCTGGCAGCAAGGCTGGGGTATTCTGCCGGGTTGAGCATCGGGTCCGCGGTGGAGCGACGGGAGGGCGGAGCGGATGGCACTGAGGCTACTGCTGGAGGTTGCCACGGCCCAGCTGGCTGCGCTGATGCCCATGTTGAGGTGGATGCTATAGCCTGTGCTGCCTCTTGAGCCGGGTCCTCGGGTTTGGTCCAAGTACCGGATCCACCACTCGCAGGTACGAGCTGCGTGGATGGGTCGTTGCCTGCATGCTCCTGCGTTGATGGACATGTTCGGCATGTGTAAGGTGGGGCCAAGAAAGTGAGGGTGACAACCGGGCACGTACCTTTTTTATGGAAGGCAAGTTTACGGGCTTGGGCACCGAGAGCTTTGCTCCGCTGGCAGCCCTAGGACGCTGCATGGTACAATACCAGAACACACAACATTTATTCAGCTGTTTGAAACAAAAATGGCCGCCACGATCTTGAATGAGAGGGAGTTTCGTCAGCACATTTCATAATGAAATTTAAATTTTCACCTTGCTCAGAACCAGTAAGCCTCCCTTCGTAAGAGTCGAACCACCCTGGACCAGGCCAGAGGCCGAAGCCCCACCGCTTTGACCAGTCTTTGAGGTCAATGACGCATTTAGATTCAAGTTGGCATATTTTGCCTGGGCATTACTCTTCTGTTGCGAAAAAGACATGTCGTTCGTCACGAGTCATCAAGTGCGTTTGGAGCAAGGCTAGTGTCCCAAACTCTCCTCTATGCACCCGATTTTAATCTAAATAGCGGGGACTATCTATGTTCATTTGATGAATCCTTACAGATCCGACATCGCACCACACTCCTTTCCACACAACGCAGTACTTCAGGGGGAGATTTTTGGCACGTGCGCTCGGGTTCGCATGCGAATTGCGAAAGAATAGCACGGCCTGTCAGGGAAGAGCAGGCCGAAACATGGTGTCTTAATACTATTTGGGATGGAGGTCTATGATTGATGCCTAGTGGCTCCAATGCGATAAACAGCATGTCCACGGCAAAATTAACTGCTTTCGATCATTCATAGCATGTATGCAGCATGTGCATGGACAGAATGTGCGAGGTGAGACGGGTAGTGCGTGACCACCGGTAACACTGATAGGCCCCGCTGAATGGCATGATTCCCGGGATATTGCCTCTCTTGCGTGAGCCTGGTATTCCCAGGGTTGAGCCCCTTATGGCAGCTTGTTTCCTCCCAACCAGACCCGTGGCCGGGCCCCTGGGGCAGGACCCAGAGGTTTCACGTCATTAACCTGTGGCAAATTATTAGCTTTGTGACTCTCATATACCTTACGCCAATTATGGTATGTGAGTACTGCTGTGCACTGTGCAGCCATGTGTGACCTCTGTATCCATGTGAAACCGTACTAGGCTAAAGGGCTGGACGGACTAAAATACGCTGCCTCCATAAGCTCTGCATGGTATACTCCAGTGGGTGTACACTGACATGTATGCTGTATATCCCTAGTCCCCCCCCCCCTCCAGTTTTTGTTTGAGGTTTTGTGTTTCCCTGAAGATATCATGGCGTAGCAAGATGCATGGCCAGCTCAACCCCAACTCACATAGCAATTGCAACAGTTCAATCATATGGCTGACCGGCTTACCCAGCATGGGCAGCCAGTTCAGGTGCATGGCAACTGTGATGTTCTTGCCCCTGACGAGGACGACCGGTAGCAAGGTGGTATTTTCAAGGTGTAGCTTGACCATCGCTGTCCCGTGGCAGCTGCATGCAGCTGCTGCCTAGCTATTGCTAATAGATACGGGTGCAAGCATGCACAGCTGCGTCATGCAGCTTCATCACTTCAACGGAAGGGTTAAAACATTTTAACCCCTTCATCTTGCACCCTGCCGTCCATGCCGGAGCTAGGGAGCTCCTCAAGGGGCGTGTGTTGGGCATCGCACAGAAGCTAGGTTGTCGCTGTTGCTGCTCTGGATAGTGATGTTTTTGCTCCAGCTTCTGCTTTTGTTGCTGATGCTGCAGCCCGTGCGGTAGCCGGTGAAACAACAGCCGCATGTCCAGACTCCAGAGACAGTCCCCCCCTGCAGCTGCACCTGCAGCACCTCAATATTCCTTGTATGTTCTGGCAGCTCTTTGCTCCGGCTGTTGCTGCTGATATTCCTGCTGGCTGCTGCTGCTTCTGTTGTTGCTGTTGTTGTTGTTGCTGCCCATGCTGCCCCTGTCGTGTTGCTTCTGATGCTCTTGCTGCATACATTAGAACCGCAGCTGCATAAAGGCGTAGCTTGACCATTGCAGTCTCATGCTACCCATGCTTTTGATCCTCAGAGATAACAGCATGCGTGACGCAGCTAAACTGCGGCTGTATGCAAACGCGCAGACTCAGCGAGCTTCTCGAGGGGCATGAGCTGGGGATCGCACTACCTGACATAGAAGCAAGGCTGTCGTTGCTGTTTTTGTTGCTAAAGCTAATGTTGCTGATGCTTTTGTTGTTGATGCTGCTCTCCTGTTGTTGCTTATGCGGCTGTTGTTGCTGTTGTTGTGGTTGTTCCCGCTCTGGCTCATGCAGCTCATGCAGCAGCAGCTAATACAACAGCTGTCTCTCCGGACACAGTCCCCCCTGCAGCTGCTGCTGTAGCACTAGAGGGGTCCGACGCTAGGGGGAAAGTCGATTCCGCTGTGTCCCCATCCTACTTTCGGGCGTGCTGTCGCTTTTGACAGCAGGGGGCGACAGGCTGTCGCTTTCGACAGTAGAAGGCGATCGGCTGTCGATATTGTGCTAAAACGAACAGCGAACAGTGTGGAGCTCGCTGTCGCTGTACAGCCTTCTCAACAGCCGTTTCTTGTAGCTGAACGTCGGCTCTCCCCACTTTTCCTCGTCAAAGGTGTTCCTCGGAATCAGTCGTATCTTATTCTCATACAGGCTATTGCGTTCTCCGCACTTCAGGTTGGACGTTTGATTTTTACTAGTAGATACGACTCAGACGGAAATCGTAACACTCCAATTGGTGAACCATCCAGCCCTCGATTGTTGTGTCACGAACTGGACGGCTTGGCGCAGTACACAGCAAGCTGCAGGGGCAGCATGCAAGAAGTGGTAGCTTGGCGGAGAGCGTGGGGCAACCCTGGGCGAGATCGCCAACGACTCTACTCCATCGGCCATGGAGAGAGTGCAGATGATGCAAAGCTATGTGAACGCAGTGCGCACCTAGGGGCCAGCCTGGACACGGACTGGGTTGGATCAGCCATCCTGATGGATGGGCTGCCCTCTTGGCCACACTTGTTGAAGCAGATTAGGCGTTACATCGACAGCTCTGGGATGATATGTTATTGTCATGTAATTTCATTGTTTTCCTGATTAACGAACCTTTGTATAGTGTTTGCATTTGTCTGCCCCTCCAGACCCACCTAATCTTAAGCATCCGTCACGCCGGGCCCCCCAGATTCTTATTTTCAGCACGTTGGTGCCTTGCGGCAGTTTGTCTTTCGTTTTAGATGAAGGCCAGCTGCTATCCCCTGCTGACAAACGCTGGGTGTGAATGGGATTCTCATGTTCTCAGCATATACCCATTTTTTCCGACCTGTGGCATATCCAGCCCTCCCTCGTGACCGAGGGGGGGGGGGGCAAAAAGAAAGATTAAATATCACATCCTGAGAAGTCCTGGAGCCTGACCCCCCCCTCCCTTGAAACCTACTAAAATTATAATATGTCACACCCTAAACCCATCGGCAGAGTAACAGCATTGGGCATGCCTCAGTAGGCTCAGGCCCAGCCCCATTTTGCAGGTGTGAGCTAGGAGTGTGCTAGGTTACTCTACAGTTCCCAATTTGGGCTCTTGGGTTACTTGTTTGAAGGAGTTTCATTGCTTTGAGCCGAAAAGAGTGTAGAGTTGCCTGGAAGCCTCGGTATTGGTATCGGAACAATTAGGAAGCTACTGAGAATTAGGTTTTGGGTTTGGCTACGTATATATGTCCTTTGCAGTAGGATTCCGTCTTCTTCAACCTGGCTCATACGCATCCCGCACATTGTTACATGCAGAGTATACGAAAGCAGGGGCCTGGCTGGAAGAGCCCTCAGATTGCAAGACAAGGCCAGTGGGAAATAATTAATTATGATGCACTATTATATAAGCCAGCATCACAGAATAGCAATGATGCAATCTGGAAATTCTGAAGGTATGATACAGCCCATCATGGTCGCTGCCCGCTGCATGGAAAATGAATTTTGATTAAACCTTAGTATTCAACCCAACATATACCGGTTATTGTAACACCGCAGCGGCTCGCTCCTCCCCTGTTCGTGCCTTTTTGCTATGCAAGATGGTAACGGAGGGGCACATAAGTGGTCCATCATTCATTGAATGCTGTCATGTTTCAATTACCCTCACGCCACTAGGGAAGGTTCGGAGGGCGTCACATTCTTATTTGCGATTGTCATTTACCAGGCACTCACTCAAGCATGTATCTAGTCTTCTTGCTTGCCTCTGTAGCTAGAATGGGAACACCTATGTATTCCTGGACTTGTACCATTTCATGCCCTCAGCATCTATTATAGTGGCCGTCAGCTAGCTACAATTCAGTTACACTGCGGCCTCCGGCTGGAGGTCCCTGTTGCAGCCTGCCCCGCTGCTTGGGCCTCCGGATGTAGGCTGATCCATGTTAGGTGTGCATTAAACCAGTGGTGGCCTCAGGGCGGGGCCAATCAAAGGAGCTCTAGACGACTAGAACACCTCTATCTTGTTGGACTTATACCATTTCCCGCCCTCAAACTCACGAGGCACTGTCTTCATGAACTCCCTTACACTGATCCATGACCCCAACGGGCGCATCCCGGGCCTAGGCATGTAAGTCCCTCTGTTATGCTCAGCCCCAGCTTTGATCCCAACCTCTTCTTCAACCTCATGCTGTGGGGATACCTGAGGTGGGAAAATCTAGAGGTGGATACCTGAGGAGGGGGGTGGGGAGGATAGGGAGGATAGGGAGGAGGGGGATGGTGCCGGCCGCAGTTTGGCAGAAAGCATATGAGTTGCATGCAACATGTTACCGCTTGGCAGTGGTACGCATCTGGAACAATAGAAGTCAAATAGGCTGAAGGGACACACCTCACTCACCTGGTATCGGAGCACCTCACACACTTGGTATCGGAGCAACTTGGAGAAGTCCTTGAGCTGCTGGAATGAGTAGCATGTCCTCGTCCGCTTGTTGAGGTACATGCAGGGGGTCCAGTTGGTTTCGGAGCCATAGCTGAGCCTCTCCATCACGGACTGCACTTCGCACGACTGCACTGATCTGATCACTGTGCCCTTGGTTGCAAATGATAGGACTTCAACCCCTCCCCCACTTCAGCCCCCCCCCGTCCCTTCCAACATGAACATTTCCTGGATTTTGTAAGATTTTGAAGCCGTGACCCATGTGTGTCGTGTCCCTCCCCTTCACTTGCTGCACTGTGGTGCCCCTCCCCTGGCTTTGACTGCATCCAGGGCAATGCCACTGTCTATTACCCCATGCTGAAGGATCCCTGATTCCCTGGCTCTTATAAGCTCCCTGGTTTTTTTGAAACTCCCTAGCATTTGTAAGACGCAGATTCTTGTCGCCCTGCGGCCCATCTTCCCAGTCCTAGTCCCGTGCTCCAAAACTGGCTGCCCTAGGCATTGGCTTCAGTCTCCCAGTTGCAGGCTCCAGAGGCATTGGACTTAGGTCCTTCATCTATCACGACTACGATGGCAGTAGTGCTGTCATGATCCCTCACTTGATTGCAAACTGTTGCCCGCCGTTGCCAACGATCCACTTCGCCTCCTCGTCGTTTGCTTTGGCCCACTCGATGGCTGTCAATATGTCATCTGGAGTATCTTTCCACACTTCTAGGTAATGCTCCTATTCACACCCAGGGGACATGTGGGGGTCGGGGTGCGGGGGTGGGGGAGGACATGCGACAAAAACACCCCCACCCCACCCAACGGGCAACATTAGGCACACTGGAGAGGGGGTGGGGAGGGATAAGCAGGGTAACCCGGTACGGAAACACGGTACGGGAATACGGTGCGGTACGGTACGGATACGGTACGGACAAAAGGGACGGTACGGTAGGCCAATACGGTCCAAGATTTTCCCCATTTTCAAGGCTCAGAACAGCAGGATCCACACAGAGAAAGACATGCATGCAACACTCACATGACTGTTTGATCCCATGCACATCCTGACATACTGCATGGCTGCATGACAGTCCCCATGCAATTTTTGCATGGCCCCCAAATAACCACCAAGGATCTCCATGCATGCATGCAGATTTACCAGGCTGACATGATAGGAGAAAATATGATCATTGATGCAGTCCCAAACTCCTCACAGATCGCCATTACAATGTTCCAACATGCCATTCAGCATTTCAGTAATTCAGCTAGTCCATATAAACGCTACCCACCAGCATGGCACATGAAATTTTACATGCATGAATATAGCAATAGAAACAAGAGGCCTCAGAATCACCTTGCATAGTTGCTGAGTTGCATGGCATGCATGGAAATCACTTCGTAAGGAGACACGGAGCTCCTGTGTCTTGCCTCCCTCCTGGGAGTCCTGGACTCATGGGCTCCTACTCCTCCTGGCCTCCTGCCCTCCTCCCTCTATGCAGCTTTGGATTGTGACTTGGTGCCAAGTTCTGTCTTATTGCCACTAGGTTTTGGATTAGACTTGTACTTTCACGAGCAACGAATGCCTCTTTACCACTGGAAGCGAGCGAGCTTACGTAGATTTTGATGCCCTGGATGTGTGGACTGTGGACGGTGTGGATTTGCCAGACGAGGGAGACGATCACACGACATCACCGCAATATGCCTGTATCACCCGTCCTAACGTCTTACACGCCGCAACTTGTCCTGTTATGCCCGCGAGGTGATTGGTAAATCGCGTAGTGTTGACGATAATATAATTACAAAATTTGTATCGCCCACGCTTGGCCTGGCCAGCCTTCGATGACGGCTGCAAAATCCAATGCGAATCAGCCGTGTACGCTGCATTCCTGTTCGCAGCGCTACCTCCATCGCTCTCATGCAGTCATGCAGTGCAGGAAATGGCGACCGTACTTGGCCGTGTTGCAAACGGTACGGTACGGTACGGATACGGTACGGGATTTTAGGCCAATACGGCCCGTACTGGGTAACCCTGGTAAATCCCGGATAAGGGCCAGGAAGGATGGCTTGATTGATACATTTTGACGGCAGCATTAGTCAAAGTCGAATTACGATGGCACTCATCCTCTGCGCTGCGTTTTGTGGCCAGAATATATTTTGAGCACTACCTCTCATGGAGGTTAGGCTAGGCTGGGCTGGGCGAGGCTGGAGCAGTAGGCACACACCGAGGGGGCTAGTATGGCCCTTGCTGAAGGCTAGGGCCCCCTCGCGCACCTTATGCTTCAACAGGTGGTAATAAGACGTCTTGTAGCCCGACTCCTCCTTGAAGATGAGGGAATTCATGGGCAGAAGAAGGTCCACCCTGGCGAGAAGGGGCAAGCGGTGTAATGGGGCAAGATAGGCGAAAAGCTACGCCGCACAAGGGGCAGGTGGGTGAACGAAATTGTGCAGCCTGGACTGAGACTGAGGATGACAACCTTCCGACATTAGGAGAGAGCATCCGGGAGTAGGCTCTCAAGCGGGCATGGGCTCCAAGAAATTGCCAATAAGGATGCAAGGGAGACTATGCATGATGATGCAGGGAGGCTCTTCTTGCTTCCATTGGCTGTCTCTCGAGGACTGTGTTTATAGAGCCCAGCCTACGTCCGCCTTAACGACAATTGAACCCCCGTTTAAAGTGCAGGCTGGAGCTTACATAGCCCAGTCTGGTATTAGCCAAGGCATGACTTGAATCACAGTTTAATGCATTGGAGCTGACAGAGAGCACCAATTGGTAAGTTGATTGTGAGTAGTTGGGGGTAGATGGGGGTAGCTGGGTGTAGCCGAGAGGAAACAGCCGCACTTGGAACTGAAAGCTAGGAATTGGAAGCTAGGAAATGAAAGATCGTAATATGTGAAGCTTTTCTGCACCAAGCTTGAGCCAGGCGAAGGTCGATTTGGTGCCCTCGACATGGCGCGTCCGAACTTAGCTGTCATACGACCTCGAGGCTTTGTTTGAAGCAATAAATTATACCATATTTTGCTCTAACAACTCAGTTGCGCGAGTGAGCGCTGATTCACGGACAACTGGCATGTGTTAAAGACGTCAGGACGTCAGGCAGGTCGCAAACTTTTTTGTCCGCTACTTTCTGCACTCGGAATTCAAAACATTAAAGACACGTATCATAGTCGATTAAAATGAATGAAAGAAAGTAAAAGAAAAGAAAAGATAACGCCGATGCGGCGTGGATTTTGGGAAGTACAGGTTGACGACGGAGACGCCCAAGCCCCGGTCTGTATACTACCCTTTAATAAGGGGGAAAGGGTTATGGCGGGTCAGTTAGAACTTAAAACATGGGGAGATGCAGGCCGGCAGTCGGCTGGACTGTTTTCAAGGAAACGTCGGAGTCGATGGATGGAAAGGCAGACTGGACAATGTGAACTGCTAGTTGTTTAAGCAGTGGGGGGACGTGGAGGGGTGGGATACTAGTACTTAGGACTGGAAAGAGGTGCATGATATCATATATAGAAAATGCCAGAGCAACCAATGATGACGAGGTGAACATAGGGGTAGAGGATGTCTGTATCAGGGGGTGGTAACGGATGTGGCGGGGAGAGGGTGGGGGGCAGGAGTAAGGAGAAGGTCCATGATAGGTTATTAGATAGGTGTAGAGAGGGTCCACCCAACGGCGCGAAGCAATTGTACCAATTGTGCATGTTGTGAGGATTTGTGGGAAAGGCAGAATTGTAGATTGGAGGTAAACCCGAGCTCAACAATATGGATAGTATAACGGTGTTGGAGGTCAAGAAGGAAGGCAGGGTCGGCAAGCCGGGCAGGTGGATAACTGTGGAGATCGGCAATGCATGTGTCACGGTATAATGCAGTATACGTGCCAAAACCGTAGGGACCGCTGACGCGTCCCCGTAGACTCCGCAGCTTCCCTGCGGAGCCCCTTTTTAGGGTTAGGAGCCCAGCTTCCCACTTTCGGGAAGGTCTGAGGCAGGATTTCCCGTACTCAGTAAATAGGGCTTGCCGGGACCTTTGAATCCCGGCTTGCACGCTTGACAACTACTTCGTTCCTTTTAAGTGGACAGGCCTCTAATTGTAATCAGCACCGGCTATCATCCCAAGATATACCCTGTGAATACCAATAACGCCAGTACCACGAGGGCACGAAGACGATCAAGCCTAGTTCGGCCTCAGAGCCGACATAGCAACCTAGTAATCCTCAGCTAGATGCCCAGCCCGACCTAGGACACCGCCCGCAGTCTACGGCTACGACATCCCCCGCTTCACGCGGTAAGTGACTCAGCGACCCGACAGATCAGCTATCTGAAGGGCCAGCAGTTTAGCGTTACAAGTGACCAGCTCCGTGTCTGTCATCTAGAAGTTCCAGCCACAGCTTAACGCGCTGCGCATCCGCGGCCAGTGTGTAGTCACTGAGTCCGCCCGTAGGCGTCCGCCACTATGTGGGGAAGAAGTCCGCCACGGACCCGAAGCAAACCTCACGTGTCCACTTAAAAGGAACGAAGTGGATCTTGCCTAATCAGCCTGACCCAACGAATCCTGCTAAAGGTGTATGTGCTGTGGAGCTTGGAATTTCTTTTCGAGACAGCGGATCTGCCTTGGACAGCTAGAAATCACTAAGCAGAGCTGATAGTGCCTGTGCATCTGGACTTGCCTTTGTGGTGGAGTGCAAATTCCCAAGTGTTGACAGAAGTGGATCTGCGGATCAGTGATTACGTGGATTGCTGAGGCCGAGACATAGCAAGCTCAAGACTCCCTAGCGGGAAGCCCGACTCAACCTAGGACTACGTCTACGGTCAGCGTCTGCGGTCTACGGTCAGCGTCTGCCGTCTACGGTCAGCGTCTGCGGTCTACGGTCAGCGTCTGCGCTGCGAAGCGGAAAGAAATAGCGGACGAGACCCGCTATATGCGGAATCATCCAAGGCTGCAGAACGCAGCTTGAGAGGAGCCTGCGAAGCTCGAGGAGCAATCTGCGCTGCGAAGCGGAAGGAAATAGCGGACGAGACCCGCTATACGCGGAATCATCCAAGGCTGCAGAACGCAGCTTAAGAGGAGTCTGCGAAGCGCGAGGAGCAAACTGCGCTGCAACCCAGAAGGTGAAAATACCCGCCGGACCCATAAAAGAAAATTTTCCCGTGCTTGACCTGTCTAGCAAAAGCCTAATCAGCCTGCAGAAGGTAGAGGAGAACGGAAGCAGGCTTTAAGCTCGTGCCCAGTTGCTGTGAGCCCACACAGTCGAGCTGGCACAGCTGTTCAGCATCGATAGTACAATGCAGGATGCCATTGTAGATCCCAACCGCCACCAGCACCCTGATACTGCAAGACGCAGTGGGCGGGTGAGAGGAATGGAACCAGGGGACGACCCTATGACACCTATAAATGCGGCTGTAGCCGAGAAAGCAAAGCAGATTTCCCTTGGCTTGTCGAGGGATGAATACGCAGGGATGGGGGACAAGGCCCTGGGGGTTGTTAGTTCTCGAACCTTGGATGCGAGTACGGTGCACAGTGAAGTGACACGCAGGGGTATCGGACGAGGCGGCACCGCGCGCATCCCGACGGGGCTGAGCCAAGAGGGAGAGCGGTGGCCGGTTCCCGACGATGAATCCCTGGACCCGACCTCGGAGCCACCCACTGAGAGGTCGCAGACCGGTGGTGTTGGAGAGGGAGGCGGGCCAGAGGAACCTCCGGTGGACCTGCCTGTCGGGGCAGGGACACGGAGCAGCGAGGTCAAGATGGATCTCCAGGTGTCGCACACAGAGATCGGCCGAGATGAGCCAGTGCCCCAATCAACCCCGGATTTTTGGAGGCAGGGCCTGGCATATGCGCAGGGGTTGAAGCCGAAAGGAGGCACCCCTGAGTTAGCCTTGGATCCAGATACAGCAGTGTCGCACACAGAGATCGGCCGAGATGAGCCAGTGCCCCAATCAACCCCGGATTTTTGGAGGCAGGGCCTGGCATATGCGCAGGGGTTCAAGCTGAAAGGAGGCACCCCTGAGTTAGCCTTGGATCCAGATACAGCAGTGTCACACACAGAGATCGGCCGAGGTGAGCCAGTGCCCCAATCAACCCCGGATTTTTTTAGGCAGGGCCTGGAATACGCGCAGTGGTTGAAACTGGTAGGAAGTGCGTCTGAGTCGGCTCCAGATCCAAACACGGCTGTGTCGCAGCTACGGGGCGCGGATCTATGCAGTGGGCCAGAATACGCGACGCAGAAGAGGCCGCTGGGAGTGGCAAGCGCTGCGCAACGCGTTAAAGACAAGAGTGGGACGATGCCCCGTGGTGGAAATCAGATGATCAGGAAACTTGCAGACCTGCAGGCGGTAGAGGGAGCAAAAGCCGCCACCACTGAATGGCCCCCAGTAAAAAGGAAGGAGGACCTGGCCCAGCCGGTAGGGTGGAAGAGGCTAGGGCAGTGGGCCACTGGAGTGTGGAAAGTTGTGTGTGACGCAGAGCAGGTGGGGTTGGGCAATCTGGCTGTGCTGGTTGGCACCGCAGGTCGCGTGCCCTTGGAGGCATTGACCAGGCGTGTGGAGCAGCCATGTAGGCAGGTGCCCCCCAACGGCTGGTCCATGTTTGATATCCTCAGCAGTGAAGGCGAGCCAAGTTCCATGCACCAACAGCAGACCCGAGGGAGTGCCTGTCCACCCAGGCGGGATAGCCCGGTAGCTAGCGAGCAGCTGCACCTGATCAACTGTGTTACGGCAGAGAGTGCCTGCCCACCCAGGCAGGATAGCCCGGTAGCTAGCGAGCAGCTGCACCTGATCAACTGTGTTACGGCAGAGAGTGCCTGCCCACCCAGGCAGGATAGCCCGGTAGCTAGAGAGCAGCTGCACCTGATCAACTGTGTTACGGCAGAGAGTGCCTGCCCACCCAGGCAGGATAGCCCGGTAGCTAGCGAGCAGCTGCGCCTGATCAACTGTGTTCCGAAGGGGAATGCCTGTCCACCCAAACCAGCGGCCGGTGGCTGCAAGCCAGGCCAGCTGCAGGTGCAAGCGTTACGGCTGTGCTTGCAGAGGGAGGCAGTTCCTGCGACACCTGTGGTAATCAGCGGCTGCGAGCCGGGCCAACTGCAGGTGCATGCGTCACGGCTGTGTTTGCACCAGAGTGAGGCAGATCATGTGACACCTGTGGTGGCCGGTGACTGCGAGCTTGGCCAACTGCAGGTGCATGCGTCACGGCTGTGTTCGCCGAGTGAGGCAGTTCCTGTGACACCTGTGATGGCCGGTGGCTGCGAGCCGGGCCAAGTGCAGGTGCAGGCGTCACGGCTGTGTTTGCCGAGTGAGGCAGTTCCTGTGACACCTGTGATGGCCGGTGGCTGCGAGCCGGGCCAAGTGCAGGTGCAGGCGTCACGGCTGTGTTTGCAGAGGGAGGCAGTTCCTGCGACACCTGTGATAATCAGCGGCTGCGAGCCGGGCCAACTGCAGGTGCATGCGTCACGGCTGCGTTTGCAGAGGGAGGCAGTTCCTGTAACACCTGTGGTAATCAGCGGCTGCGAGCCGGGCCAACTGCAGGTGCATGCGTCACGGCTGCGTTTGCAGAGGGAGGCAGTTCCTGTAACACCTGTGATGGCCGGTGGCTGCGAGCCAGGACCACTGCAGGTGCAAACGTCACGGCTATGCTTGCAGAGTGAAGCAGTTCCCGTAACACCTGTAGTGATCGGTGACTGCGAGCCAGGCCACCTGCAGGTGCAAGCGCCACGGCTGTGCTTTCAGAGGGAGGCAGCCCATGTGACACCTGTAGGGATCGGTGACTGCGAGCCGTGCCAACTACAGGTGCAGGCGTCACGGCTGTGTTTGCAGAGAGAGGACGTTCCTGTGACACCTGTAGGGATCGGTGGCTGTGAGCCAGGCCAACTGCAGGTGCAGGCGTCACGGCTGTGTTTGCAGATGGAGGACGTTCCTGTGACACCTGTGGTGGCCGGTGGCTGTGAGCCAGGCCAACTGCAGGTGCAGGCGTCGCGACGGTGCTTGCAGAGGGAGGCAGTTCATGTGACACCTGTGGTGGCCAGTGGCTGTGAGCCAGGCCAACTGCAGGTGCAGGCGTCACGGCTGTGTTTGCAGAGAGAGGCAGCTCATGTGACACCTGTGGTGACCGGTGGCCACGAGCCGTGCCAACTGCAGGTGCATGCGTCACGGCTGTGTTTGCCGAGGGAGACAGCCCATGGGACACCTGTGGTGGCCGGTGGCTGTGAGCCAGGCCAACTGCAGGTGCAGGCTTCACGGCTGTGTTTGCAGATGGAGGACGTTCCTGTGACACCTGTGGTGGCCGGTGGCTGTGAGCCAGGCCAACTGCAGGTGCAGGCGTCGCGACGGTGCTTGCAGAGGGAGGCAGTTCATGTGACACCTGTGGTGGCCAGTGGCTGTGAGCCAGGCCAACTGCAGGTGCAGGCGTCACGACGGTGCTTGCAGAGGGAGGCAGCTCATGTGACACCTGTGGTGACCGGTGGCCACAAGCCGTGCCAACTGCAGGTGCATGCGTCACGGCTGTGTTTGCCGAGGGAGACAGCCCATGGGACACCTGTGGTGGCCGGTGGCTGTGAGCCAGGCCAACTGCAGGTGCAGGCGTCACGACGATGCTTGCCGAGGGAGGCAGTTCCTGTGACATCTGTGGTGGCCAGTGGCTGTGAGCCAGGCCAACTGCAGGTGCAGGCATCACAACGGTGCTTGCAGAGGGAGGCAGCTCATGTGACACCTGTGGTGACCGGTGGCCACGAGCCGTGCCAACTGCAGGTGCATGCGTCACGGCTGTGTTTGCCGAGGGAGGCAGCCCATGAGACACCTGTGGTGGCCGGTGGCTGTGAGCCAGGCCAACTGCAGGTGCAGGCGTCGCGACGGTGTTTGCCGAGGGAGGCAGCCCATGTGCCACCTGTGGTGGCCGGTGGCTGCGAGCCGGACCAACCGCATTCTTGGGAACAAAAGCTGAGCCAGCAAGTGGCTGAGGAACCAGTTGGACCAAGTGAGGGCGAGGACCACGTGCACAGGCATGCAACGGTGTCAGTTCAGATGCATATGCACCAGCCAGAAGAGGATGGGCCTATCACACCACCAGTGGCAGCAGCTCCTGGAGGGACCAAGGTGCCAATATCAGACCCAGGGGCGGTCCAGCAGGCCAACAAACAGCTGGGGGCGCCAGAGAGTGAGGCATGTGTGCCTACAGCTGCCGGCAGCCCTAGCCAGTCCCTGGTCAAGGCCCCAGGACTCAAGGGGGGCCAGGCAGGCAACCTGCCGGAGGGGTTGGCCGTGCAGGGTCCAACTGAAGGGGCAAGGCAGGTGATCCCGGGCACAAGGGTAGCAAGCCCAACCCACCAGGACAGTGCCCATGGGGAACACAATGGACAGTCACCCAAGCCAGTTGCAGCAGAGAATCCTGAGGGGTCAGAGGAGCAGGGAATCTCCGTACCCATGCTGAGGGAAAAGGTTAACTGGTACCGGCAGAAGCTCAAAGGAGTGGCCAGGCAGCTGTGGGTGGCCAGGCAGCCAATGTTGGCTTGGCAGTTGAGGATGACCAGGCAGCTGAGGAGGGTGAAGCATAGCTTGGAACATGCCAATCAGAACTTACAGGCGTTGCAGCCTCAAGGCGAGGAGGAGGAAGAGCAGCAGCTGCAGCACGCAGCCATGGTTGCATGGCACGTGGCACTACCCTGGGGGCACGGGGCTGAGCAGGCCAGCCATGAGGGTTCCTGCTCAGCAGAGCCGGGTGGGCCAGTGGGTCAAGCCAGCCCTAGCCTGAGTCTCGACCCAGACGACTGCAGCAGTTCCAGCTTGGCAATGGCAGGCAGGGCAGCTGACAGTAACATGGAAGCAGCTAGGAGCAGCAGGTCTCCGGTGCCAGCACCCGAGGACGACAGCGGCATCAGAAATGTGTGCCCGGTAGCAATTCATGATGTACCGCCTGCAGATGTGGATCTAGACAGGCTCTGGGAGGACCGTGCAGCAGGTGCCCGTCAGCACCCGATGAAGATCCGCAATGGCATGCGTCAGGCCATGCGGCTTAACAAAGGAGGAGTATGCATGTTCTGCGGGTTCGAGTGCGAACACAGCGACAGGGCATGTGAGCATCTCATGGATGCCACCATCCAGAGGGGAGGAGCAAAGCAGGCAGCGCTGGAGGCGGTTGAGAACCCGGGGCAGGGTCAGCCGCGGGAGCATGAGCCACACCAGCCCCAGAAGGCTGAGGCGGGCTCCAGCAGGGTGGAGGAAGAAGAGCCCAAACCAATGAGAAGCAGGGTGGAAGCTGTTGAGCAGGAAAGCATCCGGGAGCCCATGTGGTTGGCACCCAGGTATGGACAGATACCCGTTCAAGCAGCACCCGCATCCACGGGGCATGGCACACCCCAGTCCAGGTTCCCAGCTAGCGCAGGCAGGCAGAGGCAAGAGGCCGTGGCCAAAGGCAACAGCAGGGAAAAGAAGGGCAGCGGCCAGGCTGACAGCCTTTATGGGTACTTCAGCAACCCGGGGTGGACGCCTATCCCAGGGGAGCGGCGTCCGGCAGTGGAAGAACACGCGGGGAGCGTAAGCCAGACGGGTACGGCGGAACTACCAAGAGAACTCCAGCCAATCGGATGGGCAGACATCCTGCAATGGGCAGCACGGCTGTGGCAGCAGGTGTGCTCCAGGTGTTTCGCCCACCTCAGCGATCAGACCCAGGCTATCGAGGAGTTCCAAAGCCACCACCTGGCGGAATGGGCGACGAAGGCCCTTATGGGCATCCCCCACACGGGGCAGGACCGGGCAACGCTGCTGGCAGCCCTGCGCAGAGTGTCCAGAGGAGCAGCAGGGCCTGAGGCGGTCCTAGCTGTCAAGGCCTTCGCCGACGGATGGTGCAACGGCACAGCAGGGGATCAGGAAAAGCCCGAATCGGAGCAAGGGGAGCTCGAGGAGTGGGAAAGGTTCGAAGCATCCAGACTGCAGCAAGACGACCGCAGGGAGGTGCGATGGCAGGAGCAGACGGAAGGGACCGCACCTGCTGCAAGCCAAGCCAGATGGGAGCGCCTGGAAGCCAGCAGTGAGCCCAGCCTCCGAAACCAGCGGCTGGACGTAGGGCGCAGACCCAGACCCAGCAGCCCAGCGGCCAGCGAACAGCCCAGGACAACCGGCTTCCAGCAGGGCCCAGTGCCAAGAAGGGCCAGCAGGCAAGAATCCCACGACCTGCTGCGCTTCGTGGATCATACGGAACACAGGCAGCGGCCAAGAAGGCCAGGTGGACCACATTGCTGAGTTCCCGCGGGGACAAGCAGCACAGGCACGAGGCAGGCCGGAGAGGAGCCAAGGCCCCAGCCAAGGAAGGCGGGTCGTTCAGGAAATCAACCAGGCAGGCACCACCGGGGGAGACTACCAGCAAAGGCAGGAAAGCAGGGACGACTGCCTGTCAGCTTCCGAGGCAAGGGAGTACACGGGTGGAAAGCAGCCCAGCAGGCATGGCAGTTACCAGCCCAGCAGGCAGGCGGAGTCAGAAGGGGGTAGGCGCCAGGACCCGGCAAGGCAGCCTTCGGAGGGCAGTAGGCCATCCGGCAGAGGGCAATCCCACCCGAGCGCAGACCGCAGAGACCAGCGGGATCGGCGCAGGCAGAGCCCGACCAGGAACGGCGGCGGCGGATCTGGCTCGGACCCCAGCATGTCAGGCTCGGAGGATACAGAGGGGCACGGCCCAGGCTCCGGCAGGGAATCTGCGAGACACAGAAGGGAAAGGTTAGCCCAGGAGCAGGCGGAGACAAACATACGGCTGCAGCAACAGATGATCCTGCAGCTGGCTGGGGGAACGCGGTTCACCAAGATCCCCAACATTCAGGGCAATGTGCCAGTGCTGGACATGTCCCAACCGGGGGCAGTCGCAGCCAGGCAATACTGCCAGGCCTGCAGCTCATGGGGCTCGCACAACCGCCTGGCTTTATCGGACGAGCCGCCAGCCCTGGCCGTGGTGGCAGGAGAAATTGCAGGGTCTTGCCAGTCACCCTCAGCCATGGCTCTGTTGGTCCGCTCCTTGGTGGGCATGTGGACAGCCAAGCCAGCCTGCGTGGGGCCGCTGGTGGTCGCCATACGATCAGCACCCCAAGGAGACAAAGCCTCCAGGGAGGTCAAGCGGATCCAAGAGGCGTGGAGTGCCCCGGCGGTCGGGCCGCCCAGCGAGGTATCCTTACTCACCCTGTGGATCAGGGTGGTCCAAAGGGAGGTGGGCAAGCCAACTTCAGACGAAAGGGCAGCAATCACCGGCCTCAAGCTGGGAGTCAAGACCACCCTGGACCCAGGAGTCAAGCCGGAGGAGACGGTTGAGGCTTTCGCCCACAGGATCCTGTCCACGGCAGAGTTGCTGCAGATCTCCAGGGATGCACCAGACCACTTTGGCAGAAAGCACTCGGTCTCGCTCATGTTCTATGATGGGCTGCCAGTGGCCACCAGGGCCAAGCTGTGCGAGTTCAGGATGACTGTGCCCAACTACCTGTGCATGACCGATGAGGAGCAGATCACTGTGCTGACGCAGCAGGTGGTGCTGATGGAGAGGTTCGCCCTGGAAATGAGAGACCTGGTGGTCGCAGATCACAGGCCAGAGGCGGAAGAGACGGAAGAGGAGGACGAGACAGATGAGGAAGAAGAGACGGAAGAGGAGGACGAGACAGATGAGGAAGAGGAGACGGTAGAGGAGGAAGAGGCGGATGAGACGGGTGAGGGGAGAAAGCCAGCACGTTGGACACCTAGACCAACTCTGCCACCCGGCAGGGGGAACGGCTCGTTACAAGACCACTGGCGGGCGGGCTCAATAGCATCGCGTACACCAATGACAGGGGAGAACCCAATGTCATCTCGCGAGCGGTCCATTGAAGGACCATGGTGGCGCTAGGCTTCCAACGAAGAGGAGGTGTCGGCCCTCGAGGGGCAGATAGACAGCCAAGAAGGGCTAAGGGGGAATAGGAAGCCCCTAGAACAGTAGTACGCGCTGAGCACTTGACGGAACCCACGCCATACCTGGAAGAACGAGCCGGTGCCAGCCCTAGGGGAACACCCCATGGGCGGCACGACTGGCACTAGTAGGCAGCAGGCAGTGGACCGACGTCCAGCAGGACGTAGCCTAGTACTCAAGTAAAAAGCTTTCCCGATGTACCGTAGGAGCAGGAGCAGCGAGCCAAAGGAGTACATAGTGACGACGGCTACAGCGCTGATTCCAGTAGTAGACTTGCATGACAATTGCCTTTGAAGTAGAGATTGCCGCAGGGCCAACCAGCAGAGGGGCAAGACTAGGATAGGACACCGCTGCTACTGCACTCATCTCCTGTGGCCTAGGGCCAGGTGTCAATGGTGCATTGGGGCGAGAGCAGCGGACGGTCTGCGGTTGTCTGTGTGCTTGACTGAGGCCTTTGGATTGGAACGCTTCCAAGCGGTAGAACATGTGAATGCTGACAGTTTCTGAGGATTCTGTAGATTCTGACGGGTTCTGGATTTCTGACGGATTTTGATGTTTTTTTTGAATTTACCCAAGCATGACACTGGTGACGGTACCGAATTATTTGTGCCATGATCAGGCCAGAGAGAGGTCGGGAGGAGCCCAGAGGCCTTTGTCGAGTGTGCGTAACCGTGGGAGGACCTAGGGTTAGCCACGCATTTCAGTGAATTTTCTTTGGTGAATTTCCTTTTGTGGATGTCCTGCAGCACATTTCCTGCAGTGGATTTTCTTTCGTGGATTTTCTTTCGACTAGCTGGATTGCAGTCAGATGTGTAGGAGACTTCCGTGTTAGGGAACTGACAAGTGCTGAGTGTACATATTTTCCGATTCCAGTTTCAGTACCACCCCTAGTCCGGCTCCCCACGCAAGCCCTGAGTGCTTATCGTGAGGAGCGGGGGGCGAGTAAAGTAGGGGCGGTACCCACAGCTAGGGGCGCCCGGGTAGGCCAGCTTTCCTCTTATACGGTACGCTGTACCAAGTTACCCCTTTACAGCCCTTGTACCTCCGCAGTGTAGTACAAGAGGCACGTGTGTACAGGTGTTCAACCTTAGTTGTGAGTAGTTTGAGCCTATCTAAGGCAGTACTGACAGCTTACACCATTTTGGCACGGTTACTGCTTTATGGTGCGACAGCTGTCACGGTATAATGCAGTATACGTGCCAAAACCGTAGGGACCGCTGACGCGTCCCCGTAGACTCCGCAGCTTCCCTGCGGAGCCCCTTTTTAGGGTTAGGAGCCCAGCTTCCCACTTTCGGGAAGGTCTGAGGCAGGATTTCCCGTACTCAGTAAATAGGGCTTGCCGGGACCTTTGAATCCCGGCTTGCACGCTTGACAACTACTTCGTTCCTTTTAAGTGGACAGGCCTCTAATTGTAATCAGCACCGGCTATCATCCCAAGATATACCCTGTGAATACCAATAACGCCAGTACCACGAGGGCACGAAGACGATCAAGCCTAGTTCGGCCTCAGAGCCGACATAGCAACCTAGTAATCCTCAGCTAGATGCCCAGCCCGACCTAGGACACCGCCCGCAGTCTACGGCTACGACATCCCCCGCTTCACGCGGTAAGTGACTCAGCGACCCGACAGATCAGCTATCTGAAGGGCCAGCAGTTTAGCGTTACAAGTGACCAGCTCCGTGTCTGTCATCTAGAAGTTCCAGCCACAGCTTAACGCGCTGCGCATCCGCGGCCAGTGTGTAGTCACTGAGTCCGCCCGTAGGCGTCCGCCACTATGTGGGGAAGAAGTCCGCCACGGACCCGAAGCAAACCTCACGAGTAAAGTAGGGGCGGTACCCACAGCTAGGGGCGCCCGGGTAGGCCAGCTTTCCCTCTTATACGGTACGCTGTACCAAGTTACCCCTTTACAGCCCTTGTACCTCCGCAGTGTAGTACAAGAGGCACGTGTGTACAGGTGTTCAACCTTAGTTGTGAGTAGTTTGAGCCTATCTAAGGCAGTACTGACAGCTTACACCATTTTGGCACGGTTACTGCTTTATGGTGCGACACATGGTAAGGCCTTCAACAAAGAGGAGATCAGGACGAAGGCGGCAGAGTGTGACAGGGGAGACAGCGGGAAGCATCCATTGCGGGATACGGGTGGCATAGACGCCTGGTGGGAGGGATGTAACTGGTGTGGCATCCATTATTGTGAACATACCACTCTTTGTGCCTCTGTGGAGGAAACGTTGGATGAGGCAGAGGGCCTTGTTGTGTCGGGAGATATAAGAGGCTTGCATACGGGGATGTCTGCATCTTCCAAACATGTGTCCTTGAGTGAAAGAATACGCATGAGCGTGGCTTGAGGAATACGGGATTTTAAATGCCGTACACAATGTAAGAGTGCGATAGGTGGCAGCGGGTGGCACCGTCTTCAAGCAAGCCTACCAGTTGACCCAACATGAGTGTCATGCTGAATCAGCGCACCGTGCGTATTACTGAATTATCAGTTCCCTTGTTAAGGATTCTTGCAGCTTAACTCTGTGTACGGAACTGCTGTTGCAGTTATACTTTGTGTTTTCTCTGGATGTCAGTGAAGTGTGTATTTTTCACACTTTCGCCTCCTTCTTAGTGGCTGCTTGGTTTTCTACAGCCACTATTTCTTTCTTACTTGAAGCCCTGATTTCGTAACCACCCTTTAATCTGAAGAGGGTCGATTCCCTGATAGATCATCAAGCGAGTCCCCCCATCTGAAGATCGCCTATTAGTTACAAGCGACTTCCCACTGAAGATCGTCGTACCATGTCACCAGTATACTACATCTTCGACTGCTGCTACAGTCACCTTCGGAAGGGTCTACCCATCGGGCAATCCTGTCAACAGTAAAGAATAGTAAGGTAAGTGGTCCAATGGATACTTATCTAAAATACATCGACTGATTCCCAGGTTTACAGCTGGGAATTCGGATCGAGTCTCAATAGCAGTGATCAGGAATCTGTCATATTCCTGAACTAAGTCACAGCACTTATCTAAAAAAACGTGGGGATCTTTGCCACCTTCCCCGGGTTTCTTTTGGTGTCTTTTCTTTTTCTTGAACCCTTCGCACTCTTTCAGGGTTGAACAACCATCGACGTGCTATAACGCACAGTCTGCGATAATTATTTCTGCAACCGGCAGGTATCGAACTCGCGACCTTCGCTTGATCAGTCTCGTCTGTGCGAGGCGATGAGCGACTGACACCTGTACGGCATTACTCACGGGCAGTTAGTTTGGGTGGGTGGCCGGTGAGCGACGTCATCGCCGCGCAGCACATAATGTGCGATTGCTTTTCGAATATACATCGCCTACAGCCGAAGTTGAGTAAAATATAACCACATTGCTAATGCGCTGCTTTCAATCGAGGGCGCACTTGCGGCGTAACACTGCGTTTCAACAAAGGCCGTGCATGCCGAGCGTCGCCACTCGTTTCGGTATGTAGCATGGGTGGTTGGCCGGCGAGAGATGTCATCGGCCCCCAATTCGCAGCGACTGCAATAACTTTTCGAATACATATCGCCTACCCCCGACGTTAAGTGTATTAGAATCACATTGCCAATGCGCATCTTTTGATCGCCTGCCCTGTGCCTGCTGAGCGTCGTGAGCCGTCCAGGTCGGAATAGTAGGTTCTGCTGCGCGTTTTTTTTTTTTTTTTTTTTAGTCACTTTTTTTTCTAGGCACACTTTTTTTACAGTCTCCCATGAAGGAGATCCCTAAAAAGAAATAGTCCGACTGGTCGCACCTACAGTTGTCTGTAAACAGGTCGACTCTAAGAGTCGACTCAAGTAGGTGCAGAAATCGTCGGTCGACCACTTGACCAATCACAAATAAATAGTACTTTTCAGTACTCTGGAACCTTTCCTGTCAACAGTCAGGGCTGGCTGTTTCATGACTGACGGATCAGGAGATGAACATAGCAGTGGAATGTCTGGCCAGGCCAAGGATGATCAGAATTTAGAGATTGCGATCATTAAAAAGAAACTATCTGACATGACTGCGCAGGTCAGATCCATTTGTTAATGCGAGCCCGGGTCAGAGATCAAGGCGGTTTGACAATGACGGATTTGCCGTACTTGGATAAAAATGAGCAAAGAAGCCTATTACATGCGATAAGACATGCTAAGCAGTGCAAGGCTGAGAAGGAAATTATGATGAACCAGGAGCATGATGAAAGGAACGCTATTGCAGAAAAGAAGGCACAGCTCGAAGCTGAGCTTGCTTTGCAGAAGGAAGAGGAAAATGCATGCTGGGACTTACAGAGTAATTATAACTAGGCGGCGCTCGCAATAGCAGAGACCCCAAAGATTATGAGGATCCCTCTTGATGACGACAATTATAACGATAGGTGTCCCTTTTCCATAATGTTCCAGTCTTAAAGAGTATCAAGCCGCTTATTTTGCCAGTAAGCTTCAACAATGTGCATACCTCATGAAGAGAAAGAGACAGGCTAGCTAACTGGGACCATGCAAATATTAGAGAGTTCGCTGGTTATGAGTTTCGTTCTGGTCCCGCGTGGTCCCCATCTTTAGGGGGACCCGGGATGCGCTATGGGCCCCCACGTGTCGGGGGCCCTAGGCCACGCCGTGAGTCTCCACCTGTCGGAAACTCCGGCAGAACAGCTAATGTGCCTCCATTTATGGGAGGCCAGAGCCATGTGAATCTATCCTCCGTCCACCTGTCGGAGGTTCCAGAAGAGTTGAAGGGCCCCCATCAGGGTCCTGGGGGGCCTTTTCAGAAAGGTCGGCTGACGCCGACCACCCTCTTTTTTCCGGTCGGCTGACGCCGACCAGGCCTTATTTCCCGGTCGGCTGTTTCTATGTTTTTTTGCGAAAGTGCGAAAAAGTGTGAGACGTGAAAAAGTGTGAAGCCGGATTTCATTTTTTGAAGTCAAGAACGTTACACGGGGGGCCTAACTGTCTAGGAGACTTCTACTTCGTCATCGATAACTATATGACCCTCTTGGATCTCGGAGTTCGACATAACGATTTAGCCGACGAGCGTGAAAAAACGTGTCGGCTGACGCCGACGCGTGGCCTACATATAGCAATCTGGCATCGGCGCCCCGCCGATGCCAGGGTTCTGGAATGGTCGGTTTTTTTTCAAGTTTTTTTTCTGGCGTCGGTGGCCGACCGGCCCCCAGGACCCTGGCCCCCATATGTCGAGGGCCCCAGCTTCATTGGTGTAATTGGTGAGCCTCTAAATGTCGGAGGCTCCCTTCGTTAGCAACCGTGGGATCGATCTCACATGTCGAGGGCCCCGGACCTAGCATTAAGCTTCCAATTGCCGGAAGCTCTAGCAGTGGCCCAGTTGGTGGCTATTCGCAATTCTTTAGCGATGGAGAACTGCCTGGGGATCTCAGTACTAGGAACCCCTGTTGAATGAGATCTAATTTCCTCCCAGCTTCTCCGTCCAGCCACCTCTATGGAGTAGCTCAGGACGCGGAGGCCGTGATTGAGTTCTAGCATGAGCAGTCGACCCGTTTCGGAGAGGAGTAGAGGACTGTGTTGCTATTCAGCAAAGGCGCCTAATTTGGCGGTTGCGCTACAAATTGTCCCCGGGCCATGTTTTCGATGAGGAAATGGAGGTTTTCAGACTTGTCTTTAGCTTTGTCAAAGGTCGCCACACTGACTATGCCTTTATGTCAGAGCTGGTGGCTGCGCAGTCCGAAGCTGACAGCCTCATGAACGTCGACCGTCGCTGGAAATTTTCGCAGTTCAGATGACACTTACGTAATGAAATTAAAACCAACCGCTACTTTTATTGCGATTCAGACTCTTCTGCTAGAAAGATAGCAATGCATAGAGTAAGGTTACTTCACCAACAATATCCTACACTTTAAATAAAGATGCGTGCCTCAATTCCTTCACTGACCTTCCGCAGGATGTATACAAGATCCAAGAGTCAGATCTTCTTAACATCGGCTCTTTAGACGGGTGTCAATGGCTGCTGTATGCAGAATTATGTGTTCTAACCTTTCTTCTGTTGGGTTACAAACTGGATCACATGGTACTAAAAGTTCTACTCAGCCTCTTCCCACTTCTTAAGATATGATTAGGTACGACTCAAGCTCTACAAGTTAATCAAGCTCCTGTGATTTATTTTATAGAGAAGACAGCAATACAATTCGGCAAGGGTCAATCTGCTGACATGCATGAATCATTTACTGAATTATGTGAGCGTCTGGGCATCCCTGTTACATTTGACGTTGTTGCTGTATGCTGTTGGTGTTGTTGTTCACTGGTTAAGGAATTATTGGTGCAACATCTGTGCGCCTACTGCCTTGCAATTGATCTAAATTCCTTTGGCAGGGATCCTGATCTTAGACTTGCAGACGTTCTGCAGCCTAACCGTCAAGCGCAACTGTGCAAATTGGAGCACCGCTATCCTTACCACGCCGTCAACAGAAAATGCCACCTACTTCAAGTGTTACCTACTCTGGTTGCATGAGTTCACTCATGGGCCTTCAGCAGAGACGGTGCGGGGCTAGTTTGGGAAGACAACAAACTGTTTGACCTAACTAATTTAGAAAGAGAACGGATTCTTGGCTATGCAGATCAGTGCACTTCAGGCAATGGTGCTTCTTTCGATGCTAGACACAAAGTCAATGGAGGAGCTTTTGATGCAACACCGTAAGTCATCTTATTGCTGCCAGCTTTGCATATAGAGCTGTTGATATCGTGCAGCCCTCGCAACATAATTTAGTTGCTGCAGTTTCTTGCCTAGAGTTTGGGGGGGGGACGAAATCCTGATCAAAATTTGGCAAATTTATTTCCATTAGTAGCTGACATGATTTTTCATGCAGCTCAGGCAGAAGCAGCAGAATTGTCTAAGGCAGATATTCAACCTGTTAATGAGGAAGATGATGCTGACATTTATGCAAAGGGTGCCACTCAGGAGGGTGCAATTCATCGTGTTGCTGCGCCCAAAATTGCTGTTGCACCCAAAATTGTTGCTGCACCCAAAGTTATTGCTGCACCAAACCATCCTAAATTAACCTTGATTCCGGTACCACTGAGAATGGGGGCAAGGGATAGGCAACCCGTTCGTTCGTTTAATGCGCTGCCATTTTTGTCCTCATGTCCTATTGCTTTGTGCTGACTTGATCTTGCATACAGCTCAAACATTTAGCATTGTGATACGCCGCTCTATTCTAAAACTGCGGTCTAGATCTTACCTCTATCTGACAGCTAGGTGATGAATGACTGCTTGTACTCTGCTGCCATACATGTTGGGGTCATAATGTCAGGCCCAGTGTGGTCCTACCGGTGCCGCCGCAAGTATGGGATACCCAGAGATGGGACAGTTTTAAAACATGACCTGCTTCCCATGCCGCTTGTATGATCATGATGATCTGAGAATTTAAACTTCTGTTAGATTGCGATTTACACCCTGTGTCAATCATAATCCTACGAGTATAGATCATTTAATTGTATACATCAATTAATTGTACTGTGACACAGGTGTGATTTTAGTTCACACTTTTAAATGGGTTCACACTTACGCATGTTCCTATTGAATTTGGTTATGTTGAGTACCTTGCTGCATTATGTACCCAAATTAAAGCTTTCTTACTGTAGCAGCTTTAGCCCGCAAGATTGGCTGTTGAGGATGTTACCTTGAAGACTAAGGCCCCAGCGCAACGGCGCATGGGGACCGCAGCCCCATCAGGAATCAGTCCAAGGTCCTCGCCAATTACGGAGCTAGGTGAAAATAGCATCAGCCACTGCCCTGGGATTTTTCTGGCAAGTCTTGGAACGTTTCTCCAGAGCTGGCTTAATTTGTGCATGGTTCCTCAACTAGAAGTCTAGATCTGATTGGCTTTTGAAATTTAGAACTCTACTTAGTTAACATAGGCATTTGACAATTGCTGTCAATTTTAAGGTTTTGCGTGCATCTCACGCACGGCTGATGGTTGTTAAGCTTTTGTTTTACCTTACGCTTGCGGAAGACATTTTTAAGGCTGAGGACTGTGAAGGCTTTCATCATCACTTGTTCTGATCTGTTTTTGAAGTGTCCTTGAACCAAGGTTAAAGAACAATGTTATTCAGCTGATTTGCTTTTCAGTTGTTCAATGATCGAAATACGTAAAAATGCGCAACCGTACTATTAGGTTCAGCTGTCTTTTAAGTTTTTTAAAGCAAAATTCCGTAACGTATTGTAACGTAACGTATCGATACGGTCCACTACGGTGCACCAACTGAAAATCCACACTTTGTGAGCATGTGTGGAAATACCGCGCTGAGATTCCAAAAAACGACACGATCACCGCTGGTGATAAGCCCAGCAACTGGTACATTGCAGACTTGCAGCGATGCATCGCGCAAAAAATTATGCTGCTTGAAGAGTCTTGACATTTGCATTGTGAGTTTGTGAGCACAGATAAGGCACATACGAATGTCATGCTCGGACTGCCCGTTCGAAATTTCGTGGATAATGCACCCGTTCAACGCTTGGGGATCCATCATTCGTAGCAAATATTTGCCTTCCGACGAACTAGCACATCAAGAGCTCACGGACTTCAAGCATGCAGCTCAGTTGCTCAGCTACCGCAGTGGCGCAGTCAGATGTAACAGATCAGGTGGGATTGTGAGAAGTAAGAGGAACTGAGTCAACTGAGAGGGGATGTGCTAGTACTTATATGGCCTGGGTGAAATTATAAGTTAAATACTCTATCGATGATTGCCCGGATGATTGTCTGCCTAAACTAGCATTCCGCATGGTTAATCTGCATGCATGGTGACCCTTGGGGGTTACTTGGGGGCCATGCAAGATTGCATGGGGGCTGGCATGCAGCCATGCATGCCGGTTTATGCCATGGCACCTCCCCCTCAAATGTGAGATCTGGGGGGGAGGTCGTATTGAATCCCGTATCGGGCCAAAGGCCCGTATCGTAACGTAACGTATCGTAGCGTTACGTGATACCGTAACCCGTTCCCTGTGTCCCTGCCTGTGAGTATCGACATTGTAGCCACATCATCGCATGCATGTTTAGAGTATGCAGCGCTGTGTCCCACACACTCGTATCCCATTGGGTGGAACAATGAGGGAAAACAGCGAGCCAGCGAGTCAGCAACACATCTTTAGGTGTCGGGACGCGAGGAATGTGAAGTCGAAATCGTCGTCGTCATCGGGCGTTGCTGCTTTTACCCAATTTGAATCAGTATGAAATCTTCCGCCACGCGAGGCGCATAAAGGCCAGCTATTCATCGCAGCTGATCAAGACGTGCTAGTTAAGCGCAACTCAAATACTCAATACCCAAGCCCTGAGTCGACGTCGTATTAGTCTCCAGTCTAGTGCCCCGCCTCCTCATCCGCCCAGTCCTCCTCCACGAAGAATGGTAATTTACCTGCCCCTTACTTTTCTGCCCTGCTCTGCCAATTAAGGCCAATTTACCTGCTAATTTACCCTCGAATGTACCTGATAATCTACCTGTCAATTAACTCCCTCTTCATTTAACTGCTAATTTACCTGTGAATTTATCCTACTCCTTAATTTACCTGTTAATTTAACGCGCCTCTTAATTTACCTGTGAATCACCAGTTCGTTAAGTAAATGCACTTCAATTACGTGTTAATAACAATTCCTTTATTTATCTGCCAATTTATTTGCTAAATTTTCACAGTTGAAGCAAAAGCCTGATAAGAACAAAGCTGTAAGGAATCGTGGCTAGGTCTATAGAGGTCTATGATATTCATTAGTTGTTGGTTGACATGTTCCTTGTTTGACACCATAATCAGTGAACTTTGGCAGTGCCTTCGATGTTTGAATTAAATTTGTTATCTGAATGAATGAAGCCAGCATCTGTATCGCCACACTTTCTCCGTTCATACAAAGTCAGACTCCACAAAACAAAGGTCTTCCCCCCTAGACATTAGCCGCAATAGAAACGGGGCTATAACCACTCACTACACGTTGTGATGTTTCAGGAAATGTACCATTTAAGCCGCCCAGAGTCTGTATTGAATCGGCGGTTCGCGATGAGCAGGTTCTTTCGAAGCAGCAGTACAAACAATTCATCGAGTCCCACACATGCACCAGATCTTGCCTTCCTCAACCGGCCTTGCGGAGCTCTCACTTGTCAAGAGGGATCATCCCCATCCTCAGACATCGAGAAAGCCCACAGCCCATGATCTAGTGCCGCCTGCCAGCCCCCGCGGAGGATCTCTGCCGTCAGCTTCGCCTCATCCCGGCAGAGGTCTTCAAACTGAAAGGGAGGCACAAGGTTCACGGAATTAAGGACAATTCTCTATTTCCAACTTCAACAAGAAAACCGGGACATGTCCATGACCTTGACATGACCAACTGTTTTTCAATATCCATGGTCGGCAGAATCCGTGAAGGCAGGCGTTGCTGTGTGCTTTTGACCTTCTCTTCTTCAGCCTGGACCAAGATACCTTGCTGTCTCAGGGCTGTGCCTATGGGATTGAGCTGGATGATGTGAATGCCTGGAAAAGCAATGGCGGGCTGTGAAGTGCTGCTCATTTCAAGGAGCCTCAGCTACGAGCCAGGTACGTCACAACCTTATGTGAAGGGGGCTCAGGTACAATTTTGCTACATGGCAGCCTACGGCGCAGGGGGCTATAGTACAGCAAGCTCTGCTGCATGGACCACAGGTCAGGGGGGGGACATATACCGATGCCAAGACGTTTTTGTCTGCAGTTAGGAATTCACGAGGGCAACTAGTTTATCTTTCTCTGTAGTTGTTTAAGTGAGTGCAGTAACTCTCTGCTCTAACCGGTCGCGGGCACATCCATGCATACAAACGAATGAGTGCCCCGCTGCATTTCAGCGATTTAAACATTTATAAGCATCTCAGAAGAAACATGGGAACTTTTCCTGTCCCGCGCACCTCCTGCCCCTGAGACTCGTCCATCAGACCGCTGCCTGCCGATGCACCGCCCAGGTCCACGTCCGCCAGAGCATCACACAGCGCTGCGCCTCCCACAGGTGCAGTACTGTAGGGGACAGCTCCGGCAGGTCTGGTAATACCCCTCGGAGCATCACACAGCGCTGCGCCTTCCGCAAGACTGTTCTCACCCAACGGAAGGGCCTTACGCTGGGGTTGTGGCAGTGGCCCCTCCATGCGTACCAAACACCTGGCCTGCACCCTGAGAGTTAAAAGTAACGCCAAAAAGTCAGGAGGGAAACACGCGCCGTACAAATGCTTCAAAAAGTTGGGGGCATCCCAAGGTGGCTCTGGGCGCACTAAAATGTCGTCACTTGCCTGCTCATCAGCTGGGTCTGCACATGTGCCATGGTGGAGAATCCCCCGCGTGCCATCAAGCCGCGCATCTCCTTTTCGAACGCCGGCCGTCGCTGCACAGGGCATGGGTCGCCCAGGGCCGCTGCACCGCCGTACATTGCACCCGGCCCGCCACCGCCCCTGCCTTGTCCCTTGCTTCTGCCACCCCCATGGCCACCGGCACCATCTCCCCCTCCCTCTCTACTGACTTTGGGGGGTGATGACGACAGGGTGCTGAGCATGCAGCTCTGGAGCTGCCGTGTGGTTGCCCGGACCCGGTGTGGGAGGAGCTGTGACTGGAAGGCCAGCACCGCAGATCGGCGGCAGAATGCCTGTGGCTTGATGGCCTGGCCGTTGGTCAGGGGGGCTGTCGGCATCATTGCAGCAACCTTGGCTGTGAGGAGGAGGCGACGGGGCAGGGGGGGGTAAGAAATAAAGGGGACTGTGCAGGGATTTCCAAATGAGGCATAAGTATGCGGAAGCTGGAGGAAGCGGTAGGGGGTTTTAGAGAAATTAAGGGTACCGTGCTTGGTACTGTGTAAGGATTTCCAGATCTCACATTATGGGGGGCAGCCAGCATCGTTACAGCAATTTTGGCTAGGAGGAGGCGGTGAAGCGGGATAGGAAGTGGGGAGGATGCGGTGTAATGGGAATTTAACTCTCGTAGACTCTTATTCATGGCCTTACGCCATGTAATATTCACATTACCGTTGACACGGAATAGTCACACTAGACATGGAATATCCAGACTGGACAGGCAGATTGTAACATTCACACTAGACATGGAATATCCAGACTGGACAGGCGGATTGTAATATTCACACTAGACATGGAATATCCAGACTGGACAGGCGGATAGAGACCAGTACGTCGATCTCAAGAGGTGAGGCAATGACCGGTTCTATGGGCATTTTTGAATCACTGCCAGTACTCTTTATCGGCTCTGGGTCTGCATAAAGACAATTTTATCAATGTTGATATACCGGTAAACTAATATACCGTATACCGCACCCGTAGACTGAAATGGCCTTCCCCCGGGTATGAAATAAGTATTTCTGTATGCAGCACTTCAAAAAACTAAACTGGCCCGCAGCTTTTCACTGCACTGACTAGATCAGCATGCCTGCATCATCAGGATCCAGGGCATGGTGCCCATGCAACACATGACGCCTGTTCCTTTCGAAAAAGGCTTTGGGAGGTTGCGTTAACTCTGTAACAAAGTAACAACACGTCATAACTCAGTATTCACACATACTGTGGATGAGAGGATCCTGGGTTCAGGATCATAGAGATGAGGCCTGAGGGTTTATCCAGGCAGATTTCAGGAACAATAATTCAGGGTCGAGGGTTCAGCGGAAATATTTCGGGGTGTACGGTTTATCCTGGTTCAATTGCTCCCCCAGCCTCCTGGAATGTTCAGACTTCAGCTCTCACCCCAGCCTCCTGAAGTGTTGAGATGTAAGCTCAACGTTGTTTATTTTTATGTATCTCAGCCTTGCATTCCAGCAAAAACCCGGCCTAAGGCTGACAGGGCTGGGTGCATCAAGGTGCTTGTAGCTTCGGCTGTCGGCGTTAGGCTGGTCACAGTTTGGTCTCCATCGGCCTCTCCAGCCCCCCCAAGGTGTCTGGTGCATACTAAGCCACACATACTACATCTCAACGGGATCCATGGGATCCATGGGATCTATAAGAACTATGGGATCCATGGGATCTATGGGATCTATGGGATCCATGGTTGAGGTCTGAACTCACCCATCATGTCCGTTAGGCATGGCAGAGCTGGCTGCGCGCCGATGCAGTCTTGGAGCAGCTCCCCTAAGGGCATTGGCATTACCTCCACTGGGAGCATCATCAACAGGGCATTAACCGTGTCACCGGCATCCCGCACGCCTGTCACCGCCCTCTCATGCTGCATCCCCTTGGGCCACACTGCCGCTGTTGCCACAGCTGCAGCCGCGGCTGTCGCTGGACTCCGGCGCTGTGCGGCGCCGCTGCTGCTGCACGGGTCCATCCCTGGGAGCTGCATCGGCAGGATATTGGCCGCTGCTGATGAACTCCAGAGCTGCCCGGCGGTGCTGCTGCAAGGGTCGTCCTGCTGTCTGCTAGCTTCGACCCTCAGCACCTTCATATCAGACGCTAGCAACACGCCTCTGTTTTCCACACTTACAGCGTGAGGCACACCGCTCGCTCCGCATGGGTCTGCAGCAGCACACTCAGCTGAGGCAGGCCCTGTGATGTGTGACCTTTCTCCAGATCCAGGGCCAGGCGGGTGTACTGCAGCAGCGGGGGCTGGAGGGTACCAGTGTGGCTCAGGGCCGCCAGCGCTGCAGCGGGGAATATTGAGCCGCGGGCTGGGGGCGGAAGATAGATCCGGGCTGCCACCAGCACGGCTGTCAACATCTGAAGAAGCTTGAGGCACGGCGGAACATGGGATGGGCCCCGCGGGCTCACAAACTTTTCCCTGCTGCAAAGAGCATCCCTGGCCAACAACAGCCATGCTGCCTGTCTGATGAAGTTCAGAGGGGATGCCCAGGGGGTGGGAGCTCTCGAGGTCCTCACCAGCAACAGTGCTGCCTGTCTGCTGGTGTTGACAGGGGATGACAGGGGGGAGGGAGCGCTCCAGTTCCTCGCAGCATTCTGCAGTGAAACCAGGATTGGCCACCGTTCTGCCTGTACCATCTGGATTGGTGTAGATCTGAAGGGGCCTTGCAGGGGAGGGATCTTTGGTGCTGTCAGGTCGATCCTGAAGATGCTGAAGAGCCTCGTGCTGCCCTGCTGCATCCCTAATTCCGTCTGCTTGCTGGCCTGTCGTGCTGCCTTTGTAAAAATTAGATCTGGTAGTTTCGGGGAAGTTCCCGTAATCGTTGGGGGGCATTTGAACAGGAGGTGCATTGCAGCCATCAGGTCCTGGGTCCTTGTCAGCATCAGTGCGGGCAGAGGCTTTGACAACAGCGGCTGAGGTAGATTCAGGAGGCTGATGTGGCTTCTCTTCAAGAGATGGCCTGTGCATGTCCCTGAATGAGCTGCAGGGAGGGTGAGTCGTTGACGGTAGATTCTTGTCGAAAATATCAGATCTGGCAGCCGCAGGGATCTCTTGCCGGCGATTTCCTGTGGGACCTAGATCGGTGTCTGGGATTTTCTGACTTATTTGAGAGGGAGGCATTTGGGCTTGCTGCTTTGGCTGCAGTGGGAGTGCCATGCGGGGCAGGTGCATCGACCGCTTCTTGATTTGCGGGATTCTTGCAGAATGCGAACAAGACGACGATGAAGGATTCATTGGGAATCTGATCTGCGCTGGTTCTTGTCTGGAAGCCAAGGTCAGTGGTTTGAAAGGTGCAGAAGCCCGGTATATGCTGGCAGCAGCTGTGTCCGGGGTCATCTGCTGGTTGAACATGCCACGCCTCTTCTTGTGGACACTTGTAGACACCTTTTTGGGCAGAGGGATGCATGAACACGTTATCATTCAGGTATGAAGCTCGATGCAGCTGCTCGTTTGCCTCTTTGCTCGTTTGGAGAAATATCCTCCAGGCCGTCAAAAGCCACAGGATGAAATGTGCTCCACAGCCAAATTCGAAATTCAAACCTGTTATTGCACAGTCGAAGGTGATTTACGATTCGATATTCATGCACATGCAAAAGAGGTTATCTTAATTTTAAGTTCGTCTGGTTTGATCAGCAAGTTGCATTTCCTAGGCAAGCTTCGGCGCACCACTGTTCCCTGTGGGCTGCTGCGGCGTGTTGGGAACAAGGACGGAGTCGTCGAGTCAGTAGGCCTAAGCGCCGGCTCCTCGTTTTCTCCTTCATCGCTGTAGTTGGCAATCGCAGATACCGGCTGTTTCTCCGATGGATGGGGATGTAGAGGGCTGAGCGATACGAGAGGGTGCAGAGCCGAGGCTGAGCCGGCGATGCTGCGAGCACCTGAATGCTTGAGCCTCTTTCTCATCATCTTACAAAGAATCTATGCAGATTTCAGACAGTTACATTCCGGCAGTAGATGTCTGCGCACGATTGAAAGCTGTATCTACCTTGCGTGCTTTGCGCAAACCCTGAGCGGGTTCTGGATCTATAAAGCACAGATCAAAGAAGCCCAGCTGAATAATCCAGAACCATGGCCCCCAGCATGTCAATCTATGTTGGGTCCCAGTCTTCCAGATCAAGCTAGAGATCCTGGCCAGGACTGGAGCAGGTGTTGACACAAGCAAGTAAGCAACTCCTGATGACCCCGGCACTAACTGCTGTGAACTGTCTGCCATAACATCACGCAGCGGCCAACAGCATAGCAAGATCTAAAGTTTGGAAATCACGACGGCATGCTTGTCCAATTCACGCCATGCAGCAGCATGTCATGACATAGCAGAGATGAATAAGAGCGGTATACCTGTTTTGGTAATGTCAAACATGTCCTCCACAGAAGCATTTAAGATTCCCACCCATACCTGCTCCGCTTCAACTTGCGAAAATTCGTGGCGCCCTCCAGGGGCCCGCCCAACCCAATCCTTAAGCTGGTCCTTAACGCTAGAGAACAGGAATTAAACAGATAGCGCATCCTCCACATGCTTGCCATCTCCAAGTGCCCAGCACCACTGTCCGCAGTGTGTCTCACGCTGGTGACCGCTATGCAGTCGCCTGGTATCAGCCGTGTTAACCGCACGAAGCCGCAACCATATGTTGGTGTGCACACAAGCACACGCCCTGTTGCTGGTGCGGCTCCCAGCATGCGCTAGTCCGCTCGCCCGCCGTAGGCTGAAACCAAGCGTGGTAGACGGCCGCAGACGTGTGCTCAGTGGTAGAGTCCATGTGGTCTCCTCTGCCAGTCGCCTCCGGCTGTGCCTGCTTGTAGGCTGCGTTTACTAGCTGTAGCACCTCTAGGCCGATGAGCGGCTGCAGGTCAAGGACTGCCTGACACAGTTAGGGGACAGCTGCTCCCCGCTCCAACCCCTCCAGTGCCCCCATCAGCTCAGTACACCATGTGTGCCCGCTGGTGTTCTGTCGAGCCGCAAGCTGCAGCTCGGCCACCATCGCTGCCACCATGAGTGGGCTGCCTTGCTGTGCTGCCTGTGTCACCGTAGCATTATAGAGACAGAGCACGTGTTGCCACCAGGCTCGCTGTAACGGCTGGATCTGCAGCTGATGCATGACCCTCCAGCTTGCAGCAGATGCAGGAGGCCCCGCTGCCTGGTGCAGGTGCTGAAGTAGGCCGGACTGCATTGAACCCCTTCGGCAGTGCTGCGGTCGAAGGTGACTGGTGGCCCACACCACATTACCCTGGTTCGCTGTAGGCCTTAACTTTGTAGGCGCTGCATAGACAGCCGCTAGACGGATGCGTGTAGGCAGATGTTGCCGCAGACACACCCTGGCGGCCGTGCGGCGTACACCCTGCAGCGCAAAGGCGCCTCTCTAGCCTGCATAGCCTTCCTCATGCTTCCGCTTTTGTGCTGAATGATACTCTCTAGATATAAGCACCATACAATAATTAATGAGCACTGATCTGTACTGTAGCAGACTTCAAGAGCTAGGAGATAAAAGCCCTAAGTAAAATATAGGCTCAGACATACGGTACAAACCACCATGCTCAAATTGTCAGAAAGACGGAAAAGCAAAATGTGGTCTAAGAAATGTGAATGTAGAAGTGCAAAATCAAGAAAATCTTGGCAACCGCTTCCTACACACCAGGGCCAATCCAGGGCATGGAGGTGTCGCGTCATTGACCCAAAGTTTCTTTCAGGTTTCAACCCGGCGGCCGAATGATGATGCGCCCCAAATCACGCAACGGTGGCTCCTGCCATCCTGAAATCAAACAAAACGACTTCGGTCGTCAGGTGTTTGAATGCAAGGCTGTCCTACTTACAACACCCCACCACCCAATTTCCAGCTTCAAAGCCCACCCCCCTTCCAACAGAGTAAAAAACAGGTCAATGACACCAGACCTCCCTCCTTTTTATTTAGGGACCTTTGGGTCCTGCTTAACAAGGCTCAGCCGCATGGGCGCCAAACCATCTGGTAAGAATAAATATTTATTAAGGCAAGAGGGAAGAGAGAATGAGAGAACGAGGGACACCAGAGCGAAAGGGGGGGAGGGGGGCCAAAATATTTTTAACCCCCATCACCAAATTGACCCCCCTATCATCGAAAAATGTATAACGGCTCCTGGCTGCCCCCCCCCCTGCCTCTAGAACCTAGTCAAACCCGACCAGGGTCAAACTTAAATTTCGCAGTCAGAAATCACAATTCTGGACGGGGTAAGAATTCCAACCAGCTCAACAGTGCGCTTCTGATGTTGTCGATCTACGGTATGTAGCTATGTCGCTGGTTCACAAATGTCAAATGGTAAAACAAAGAAATAAAGTCCCCAGTATACCGTACATTCTCCAGCTACCACGTTGGTGCAGGAAGGTGCTGAGGTGCTGGTGCTGAGGATGCTTGGAGCCTACGGCTGTATGTAGGCCGGTCTACCGGTATCTATTATCTAATCCAGATTTGGTCCCCAATCAGTCCATTACTCCATTGGTCCAACTTCCTCTTTAAGATGGTCTGGTGCGCGCTAAATGAGCAATGCTTGGAATCCTGTTTGAAAAATTCCTGGGTTTTCGGTGCAAGTCATCTTGAGAACTCTTCCCACCTCTGTCAATGCGTGTTTCTTTTAAGATCGGTGGATATAACCGGCGGAATATATAAAACTGACTGTGTCTGGATTTCACCTTTTAAGGCATCTCATCACGCACTCTTTCCCCGCAGTAACTAGCTGGATTTTCAGTCTGAGACGTGTCTATGCTTCTGGTCCAAGATCCTCGTATAATTTCCAAGGTGCGGTACTGACAGAGATCTTGAGTGCCGAGTTTCTCAAACCACGCACCACGCAGCAGGGGCCACGCATTCATATCAGAGTTCCTGATCCGCTGGTATCGGTATTAACTGTTATTTCTATAACCCTTTTAACTCGCCTTCGAAGCTTAATACCAATCCATCAACATGCTCGTCCACTGCAGCTCCAGCGCTGTCACCAGGTGCACCACCACCCGGCTCTCGGCCCTTCACCGTCCCTGCATCACATCGGCATCATCGAATAGGGGCGCTCTGAAGCAGCAACAACAGCAGAGGCATAGCCGACTGACTACGACGCAATGCTCGGCTGACTCAACCGCATCACCCAGTCCGGTTCTCAAGATCGCGGTGACCGGCGCGGCTGGCAGGACTGGAGCGCTGATTGTGAAGAAGCTGTGCGAGCGGCCGCAGCAATTTGTCGCGAGGGCGATAGTGCGCAGCGAGCAGGTCGGTACAGTGCTCGTCACTTGAACTAGGCGATGAGCACTGCATGCATGCAGGCACAGTCGCACATGCCAACATGCGAGACGTCTTTTGTCGTTGGTGTGCGCATCAACAGCCAAAAGCCTTTTTCAACAGAGTCGTACAGTGTGAACCGGATTATTCCTTAAAGATTGTGATCGTGCCTATGCCTTGCGAGTCTCTGAGTTGTGGATAGCTGTTGAGGCGAGGTGTCCGGAGCCCCGGTTGACTGCCTGGCTGGCATCCAGCTTCTGCCTTGATCAGCCCCATTAACATCTTGTAAAATCCGCTCAAGCACCTGATGCATCATCGCTACAAACACAGCGGAATATCCCTGAAAGCATGCATGCGCATGTAGGAATGCCTTTCAAGTCTCTTAGCGATTATCCGACTGGGATGAGGGCGTCCGGTACCCCTGTCGGCTGGCCATCAGCTTCTGCCTTGGTCAGCCTCGATAAAATGTTGTTAATTATAATCCAGTCCCTGATGCGTCGTCGCCATGAACACACACACACACACACACACACACACACACATGCATGGACCTGCCCATGCATGGTGTCTGGAATTTACTTTGCTCAACCCCTACCAACTCCACGCGGCTGAGCGTTAAGCAGGGCCCCGCAGGTATGCACCATTCTTAATACTCGCATGCATCATAGCATGGGCATGCATGATAGAGCTCAGGCCAGGGGCACCTGACCGGTCACGTCAGCTGAGTTCACCGTTTTGCTGCACACTGGTTAATGTAATGCAATCACCCTAGAATGAACAGTGTCTACACCTGACCACTTGCGTCACCAAAGCTTAATCTGTACGAGTGAGGCGCTCTGGTATCGCATGAAGCACATGTGAACAACTGACCGTCACCGTTACGTGTGCGCACAGTCCAGTCTTGATTCTAGCGCCACTACAGGGCGGCCTACAGCCAGGAGGGCCTGGTGTCGCAAGCGTGATGCTAGGGCCGCCGGCCCTAGGCTGGTCAAGGATTTCACCTCATGGGTCTAGTGGTGGCTGCTCGGCATCCGCCCAAGGGTGGTCTGGTGCGCACTGAAAATAGCACAGGCGCAAATCCTTCTCTGGACACCCCCGTGGCTCGCTGCAGCCCTGAGCGCAGGTCCCTTGATCTTGCATTCTGAACCACAAATCCTGAGTCTATACACAGGCTACCACAAGTACTAATTCATCGAGCTTTTAGGGGCTGCAAAGAGGAGTGGGCTACAGGAAAACATGGGGCTGCAAAAAAGAGTGGGGCTGCATGAAAGAGTGGGGATGCATGGAAAAGTGGGGCTGCATGGAAGAGTGGGGCTGCATGGAAAAGTGGGACTGCATGGAAGAGTGTGGCTGCATGGAAGAGTGGGGCTGCATGGAAGCGTGGGGCTGCATGAAAGAATGGGGCTGCATGGAAGAGTGGGGATGCATGGAAGCGTGGGGCTGCATGGAAAAGTGGGACTGCATGGAAGAGTGTGGCTGCATGGAAAAGTGGGGCTGCATTTAAAAGTGGGGCTGCATGGAAGAGTGGGGCTGCATGGAAGAGTGGGGCTGCATGGAAGAGTGGGGCTACGTAAAAAAGTGGGTCCCCCCATCCTGCTAATTTCTTCGGCTAGGGATCACCTTCAGGGGCTTCTGGCAGAAAGTTTCTCAGTGGGTAAAAACAAGGCTTGCTTCACACGTTGCAAGCCTTAGACGCTCTTGATTCAAAATGTATAAAATCTTACAACAACAACATCAGTAAATATTAAAGCATTTTACATGGAAATGCTCATACCTCTGCTATACTACTAGTAGGGAACTTACCTGATTATTTCTGTCTTTCTATAATTGTAGAGCAAGGGCAAAGTGACGAGCCTAGGCGTCCAAGACAGCAACGTGTTCTATGCCGACGTGTCAGCGGGCAGGCCATCCGACTATGCGAAGGTGAGGGGCTGAACTGAGCCAGGGTGGGTGAGCAAATGTCATGTGACGTTTTTTAGCAGGCATATCGGCGGGCAGGCCAGTAGACTATACTTCGGTGAGGCGCTGAGCTGGCGCTGGGGGGTGGCATATGATGTGTTTTGCGTAGACACATCAGTGGGCAAGCCATCCGCGTTTTTAGCAGAGGTATCAGTGGGCATGCCAGCAGCCTGTGTGTCACGGTGAGTTGTTGACTGCTGAGCTGGCATTTGGGGGGGATGGCATAAGACTGTATGAGTATAGGATGTGCTCTACACAGATGTATCAGCGAGCAAGCCATCAGATTATGCCTAGGCAAGGTGCTCAGCTTGTGTTGGGAAGGGATGGCACATGACATGTTTTACGCAGAGGTATCAGCGGGCAAGCCAACAGATTATGCCTAGGCAAGGTGCTCAGCTTGTGTTGGGAAGGGATGGCACATGACATGTTTTACGCAGAGGTATCAGCGAGCAAGCCATCAGATTATGCCTAGGCAAGGTGCTCAGCTTGTGTTGGGAAGGGATGGCACATGACATGTTTTACGCAGAGGTATCAGCGAGCAAGCCATCAGATTATGTCTAGGCAAGGTGCTCAGCTTGTGTTGGGAAGGGATGGCACATGACATGTTTTATGCAGATGTATCAGCGGGCAAGCCAACAGATTATGCCTAGGCAAGGTGCTCAGCTTATGTTGGGAAGGGATGGCACATGACATGTTTTACGCAGAGGTATCAGCGGGCAAGCCATCAGATTATGTCTAGGCAAGGTGCTCAGCTTGTGTTGGGAAGGGATGGCACATGACATGTTTTACGCAGAGGTATCAGCGAGCAAGCCAACAGATTATGCCTAGGCAAGGTGCTCAGCTTGTGTTGGGAAGGGATGGCACATGACATGTTTTACGCAGAGGTATCAGCGGGCAAGCCATCAGATTATGCCTAGGCAAGGTGCTCAGCTTGTGTTGGGAAGGGATGGCACATGACATGTTTTACGCAGAGGTATCAGCGGGCAAGCCATCAGATTATGCCTAGGCAAGGTGCTCAGCTTGTGTTGGGAAGGGATGGCACATGACATGTTTTACGCAGAGGTATCAGCGAGCAAGCCATCAGATTATGCCTAGGCAAGGTGCTCAGCTTGTGTTGGGAAGGGATGGCACATGACATGTTTTACGCAGAGGTATCAGCGGGCAAGCCATCAGATTATGCCTAGGCAAGGTGCTCAGCTTGTGTTGGGAAGGGATGGCACATGACATGTTTTACGCAGAGGTATCAGCGGGCAAGCCATCAGATTATGCCTAGGCAAGGTGCTCAGCTTGTGTTGGGAAGGGATGGCACATGACATGTTTTACGCAGAGGTATCAGCGGGCAAGCCATCAGATTATGCCTAGGCAAGGTGCTCAGCTTGTGTTGGGAAGGGATGGCACATGACATGTTTTACGCAGAGGTATCAGCGGGCAAGCCATCAGATTATGCCTAGGCAAGGTGCTCAGCTTGTGTTGGGAAGGGATGGCACATGACATGTTTTACGCAGAGGTATCAGCGAGCAAGCCATCAGATTATGCCTAGGCAAGGTGCTCAGCTTGTGTTGGGAAGGGATGGCACATGACATGTTTTACGCAGAGGTATCAGCGGGCAAGCCATCAGGTTATGCCTAGGCAAGGTGCTCAGCTTGTGTTGGGAAGGGATGGCACATGACATGTTTTACGCAGAGGTATCAGCGGGCAAGCCAACAGATTATGCCTAGGCAAGGTGCTCAGCTTGTGTTGGGAAGGGATGGCACATGACATGTTTTACGCAGAGGTATCAGCGAGCAAGCCATCAGATTATGCCTAGGCAAGGTGCTCAGCTTGTGTTGGGAAGGGATGGCACATGACATGTTTTACGCAGAGGTATCAGCGAGCAAGCCATCAGATTATGCCTAGGCAAGGTGCTCAGCTTGTGTTGGGAAGGGATGGCACATGACATGTTTTACGCAGAGGTATCAGCGGGCAAGCCATCAGATTATGCCTAGGCAAGGTGCTCAGCTTGTGTTGGGAAGGGATGGCACATGACATGTTTTACGCAGAGGTATCAGCGGGCAAGCCATCAGATTATGCCTAGGCAAGGTGCTCAGCTTGTGTTGGGAAGGGATGGCACATGACATGTTTTACGCAGAGGTATCAGCAAGCAAGCCATCAGATTATGCCTAGGCAAGGTGCTCAGCTTGTGTTGGGAAGGGATGGCACATGACATGTTTTACGCAGAGGTATCAGCGGGCAAGCCATCAGATTATGCCTAGGCAAGGTGCTCAGCTTGTGTTGGGAAGGGATGGCACATGACATGTTTTACGCAGAGGTATCAGCGGGTAAGCCATCAGATTATGCCTAGGCAAGGTGCTCAGCTTGTGTTGGGAAGGGATGGCACATGACATGTTTTACGCAGAGGTATCAGCGAGCAAGCCATCAGATTATGCCTAGGCAAGGTGCTCAGCTTGTGTTGGGAAGGGATGGCACATGACATGTTTTACGCAGAGGTATCAGCGGGCAAGCCATCAGATTATGCCTAGGCAAGGTGCTCAGCTTGTGTTGGGAAGGGATGGCACATGACATGTTTTACGCAGAGGTATCAGCGGGCAAGCCATCAGATTATGCCTAGGCAAGGTGCTCAGCTTGTGTTGGGAAGGGATGGCACATGACATGTTTTACGCAGAGGTATCAGCGGGCAAGCCATCAGATTATGCCTAGGCAAGGTGCTCAGCTTGTGTTGGGAAGGGATGGCACATGACATGTTTTACGCAGAGGTATCAGCGAGCAAGCCATCAGATTATGCCTAGGCAAGGTGCTCAGCTTGTGTTGGGAAGGGATGGCACATGACATGTTTTACGCAGAGGTATCAGCGGGCAAGCCATCAGGTTATGCCTAGGCAAGGTGCTCAGCTTGTGTTGGGAAGGGATGGCACATGACATGTTTTACGCAGAGGTATCAGCGGGCAAGCCAACAGATTATGCCTAGGCAAGGTGCTCAGCTTGTGTTGGGAAGGGATGGCACATGACATGTTTTACGCAGAGGTATCAGCGGGCAAGCCATCAGATTATGCCTAGGCAAGGTGCTCAGCTTGTGTTGGGAAGGGATGGCACATGACATGTTTTACGCAGATGTATCAGCGGGCAAGCCATCAGATTATGCCTAGGCAAGGTGCTCAGCTTGTGTTGGGAAGGGATGGCACATGACATGTTTTACGCAGAGGTATCAGCAAGCAAGCCATCAGATTATGCCTAGGCAAGGTGCTCAGCTTGTGTTGGGAAGGGATGGCACATGACATGTTTTACGCAGATGTATCAGCGGGCAAGCCATCAGATTATGCCTAGGCAAGGTGCTCAGCTTGTGTTGGGAAGGGATGGCACATGACATGTTTTACGCAGAGGTATCAGCGGGCAAGCCATCAGATTATGCCTAGGCAAGGTGCTCAGCTTGTGTTGGGAAGGGATGGCACATGACATGTTTTACGCAGAGGTATCAGCGGGCAAGCCATCAGATTATGCCTAGGCAAGGTGCTCAGCTTGTGTTGGGAAGGGATGGCACATGACATGTTTTACGCAGAGGTATCAGCAAGCAAGCCATCAGATTATGCCTAGGCAAGGTGCTCAGCTTGTGTTGGGAAGGGATGGCACATGACATGTTTTACGCAGAGGTATCAGCGGGCAAGCCATCAGATTATGCCTAGGCAAGGTGCTCAGCTTGTGTTGGGAAGGGATGGCACATGACATGTTTTACGCAGAGGTATCAGCGGGTAAGCCATCAGATTATGCCTAGGCAAGGTGCTCAGCTTGTGTTGGGAAGGGATGGCACATGACATGTTTTACGCAGAGGTATCAGCGAGCAAGCCATCAGATTATGCCTAGGCAAGGTGCTCAGCTTGTGTTGGGAAGGGATGGCACATGACATGTTTTACGCAGAGGTATCAGCGGGCAAGCCATCAGATTATGCCTAGGCAAGGTGCTCAGCTTGTGTTGGGAAGGGATGGCACATGACATGTTTTACGCAGAGGTATCAGCGGGCAAGCCATCAGATTATGCCTAGGCAAGGTGCTCAGCTTGTGTTGGGAAGGGATGGCACATGACATGTTTTACGCAGAGGTATCAGCGGGCAAGCCATCAGATTATGCCTAGGCAAGGTGCTCAGCTTGTGTTGGGAAGGGATGGCACATGACATGTTTTACGCAGAGGTATCAGCGAGCAAGCCATCAGATTATGCCTAGGCAAGGTGCTCAGCTTGTGTTGGGAAGGGATGGCACATGACATGTTTTACGCAGAGGTATCAGCGGGCAAGCCATCAGGTTATGCCTAGGCAAGGTGCTCAGCTTGTGTTGGGAAGGGATGGCACATGACATGTTTTACGCAGAGGTATCAGCGGGCAAGCCAACAGATTATGCCTAGGCAAGGTGCTCAGCTTGTGTTGGGAAGGGATGGCACATGACATGTTTTACGCAGAGGTATCAGCGAGCAAGCCATCAGATTATGCCTAGGCAAGGTGCTCAGCTTGTGTTGGGAAGGGATGGCACATGACATGTTTTACGCAGAGGTATCAGCGAGCAAGCCATCAGATTATGCCTAGGCAAGGTGCTCAGCTTGTGTTGGGAAGGGATGGCACATGACATGTTTTACGCAGAGGTATCAGCGGGCAAGCCATCAGATTATGCCTAGGCAAGGTGCTCAGCTTGTGTTGGGAAGGGATGGCACATGACATGTTTTACGCAGATGTATCAGCGGGCAAGCCATCAGATTATGCCTAGGCAAGGTGCTCAGCTTGTGTTGGGAAGGGATGGCACATGACATGTTTTACGCAGAGGTATCAGCAAGCAAGCCATCAGATTATGCCTAGGCAAGGTGCTCAGCTTGTGTTGGGAAGGGATGGCACATGACATGTTTTACGCAGAGGTATCAGCGGGCAAGCCATCAGATTCTGCCTAGGCAAGTTGCTCAGCTTGTGTTGGGAAGGGATGGCACATGACATGTTTTACGCAGAGGTATCAGCGGGTAAGCCATCAGATTATGCCTAGGCAAGGTGCTCAGCTTGTGTTGGGAAGGGATGGCACATGACATGTTTTACGCAGAGGTATCAGCGAGCAAGCCATCAGATTATGCCTAGGCAAGGTGCTCAGCTTGTGTTGGGAAGGGATGGCACATGACATGTTTTACGCAGAGGTATCAGCGGGCAAGCCATCAGATTATGCCTAGGCAAGGTGCTCAGCTTGTGTTGGGAAGGGATGGCACGACATGTTTTACGCAGAGGTATCAGCGGGCAAGCCATCAGATTATGCCTAGGCAAGGTGCTCAGCTTGTGTTGGGAAGGGATGGCACATGACATGTTTTACGAAGAGGTATCAGCGGGCAAGCCATCAGATTATGCCTAGGCAAGGTGCTCAGCTTGTGTTGGGAAGGGATGGCACATGACATGTTTTACGCAGAGGTATCAGCGAGCAAGCCATCAGATTATTCCTAGGCAAGGTGCTCACCTTGTGTTGGGAAGGGATGGCACATGACATGTTTTACGCAGAGGTATCAGCGGGCAAGCCATCAGGTTATGCCTAGGCAAGGTGCTCAGCTTGTGTTGGGAAGGGATGGCACATGACATGTTTTACGCAGAGGTATCAGCGAGCAAGCCATCAGATTATGCCTAGGCAAGGTGCTCAGCTTGTGTTGGGAAGGGATGGCACATGACATGTTTTACGCAGAGGTATCAGCGAGCAAGCCATCAGATTATGCCTAGGCAAGGTGCTCAGCTTGTGTTGGGAAGGGATGGCACATGACATGTTTTACGCAGAGGTATCAGCGGGCAAGCCATCAGGTTATGCCTAGGCAAGGTGCTCAGCTTGTGTTGGGAAGGGATGGCACATGACATGTTTTACGCAGAGGTATCAGCGGGCAAGCCAACAGATTATGCCTAGGCAAGGTGCTCAGCTTGTGTTGGGAAGGGATGGCACATGACATGTTTTACGCAGAGGTATCAGCGAGCAAGCCATCAGATTCTGCCTAGGCAAGGTGCTCAGCTTGTGTTGGGAAGGGATGGCACATGACATGTTTTACGCAGAGGTATCAGCGGGCAAGCCATCAGGTTATGCCTAGGCAAGGTGCTCAGCTTGTGTTGGGAAGGGATGGCACATGACATGTTTTACGCAGAGGTATCAGCGAGCAAGCCATCAGATTATGCCTAGGCAAGGTGCTCAGCTTGTGTTGGGAAGGGATGGCACATGACATGTTTTACGCAGAGGTATCAGCGGGCAAGCCAACAGATTATGCCTAGGCAAGGTGCTCAGCTTGTGTTGGGAAGGGATGGCACATGACATGTTTTACGCAGAGGTATCAGCGAGCAAGCCATCAGATTATGCCTAGGCAAGGTGCTCAGCTTGTGTTGGGAAGGGATGGCACATGACATGTTTTACGCAGAGGTATCAGCGGGCAAGCCATCAGGTTATGCCTAGGCAAGGTGCTCAGCTTGTGTTGGGAAGGGATGGCACATGACATGTTTTACGCAGAGGTATCAGCGGGCAAGCCAACAGATTATGCCTAGGCAAGGTGCTCAGCTTGTGTTGGGAAGGGATGGCACATGACATGTTTTACGCAGAGGTATCAGCGGGCAAGCCATCAGGTTATGCCTAGGCAAGGTGCTCAGCTTGTGTTGGGAAGGGATGGCACATGACATGTTTTACGCAGAGGTATCAGCGAGCAAGCCATCAGATTATGCCTAGGCAAGGTGCTCAGCTTGTGTTGGGAAGGGATGGCACATGACATGTTTTACGCAGAGGTATCAGCGAGCAAGCCATCAGATTCTGCCTAGGCAAGGTGCTCAGCTTGTGTTGGGAAGGGATGGCACATGACATGTTTTACGCAGAGGTATCAGCGGGCAAGCCATCAGGTTATGCCTAGGCAAGGTGCTCAGCTTGTGTTGGGAAGGGATGGCACATGACATGTTTTACGCAGAGGTATCAGCGAGCAAGCCATCAGATTATGCCTAGGCAAGGTGCTCAGCTTGTGTTGGGAAGGGATGGCACATGACATGTTTTACGCAGAGGTATCAGCGGGCAAGCCAACAGATTATGCCTAGGCAAGGTGCTCAGCTTGTGTTGGGAAGGGATGGCACATGACATGTTTTACGCAGAGGTATCAGCGAGCAAGCCATCAGATTATGCCTAGGCAAGGTGCTCAGCTTGTGTTGGGAAGGGATGGCACATGACATGTTTTACGCAGAGGTATCAGCGGGCAAGCCATCAGATTCTGCCTAGGCAAGGTGCTCAGCTTGTGTTGGGAAGGGATGGCACATGACATGTTTTACGAAGAGGTATCAGCGGGCAAGCCATCAGATTATGCCTAGGCAAGGTGCTCAGCTTGTGTTGGGAAGGGATGGCACATGACATGTTTTACGCAGAGGTATCAGCGAGCAAGCCATCAGATTATGCCTAGGCAAGGTGCTCAGCTTGTGTTGGAAAGGGATGGCACATGACATGTTTTACGCAGAGGTATCAGCGGGCAAGCCATCAGGTTATGCCTAGGCAAGGTGCTCAGCTTGTGTTGGGAAGGGATGGCACATGACATGTTTTACGCAGAGGTATCAGCGAGCAAGCCATCAGATTATGCCTAGGCAAGGTGCTCAGCTTGTGTTGGGAAGGGATGGCACATGACATGTTTTACGCAGAGGTATCAGCGAGCAAGCCATCAGATTCTGCCTAGGCAAGGTGCTCAGCTTGTGTTGGGAAGGGATGGCACATGACATGTTTTACGCAGAGGTATCAGCGGGCAAGCCATCAGGTTATGCCTAGGCAAGGTGCTCAGCTTGTGTTGGGAAGGGATGGCACATGACATGTTTTACGTAGAGGTATCAGCGAGCAAGCCATCAGATTATGCCTAGGCAAGGTGCTCAGCTTGTGTTGGGAAGGGATGGCACATGACATGTTTTACGCAGAGGTATCAGCGGGCAAGCCATCAGATTCTGCCTAGGCAAGGTGCTCAGCTTGTGTTGGGAAGGGATGGCACATGACATGTTTTACGCAGAGGTATCAGCGAGCAAGCCATCAGATTATGTCTAGGCAAGGTGCTCAGCTTGTGTTGGGAAGGGATGGCACATGACATGTTTTACGCAGAGGTATCAGCGGGCAAGCCATCAGATTATGCCTAGGCAAGGTGCTCAGCTTGTGTTGGGAAGGGATGGCACATGACATGTTTTACGTAGAGGTATCAGCGAGCAAGCCATCAGATTATGCCTAGGCAAGGTGCTCAGCTTGTGTTGGGAAGGGATGGCACATGACATGTTTTACGCAGAGGTATCAGCGGGCAAGCCATCAGATTATGCCTAGGCAAGGTGCTCAGCTTGTGTTGGGAAGGGATGGCACATGACATGTTTTACGCAGAGGTATCAGCGAGCAAGCCATCAGATTATGTCTAGGCAAGGTGCTCAGCTTGTGTTGGGAAGGGATGGCACATGACATGTTTTACGCAGAGGTATCAGCGAGCAAGCCATCAGATTATGTCTAGGCAAGGTGCTCAGCTTGTGTTGGGAAGGGATGGCACATGACATGTTTTACGCAGAGGTATCAGCGGGCAAGCCATCAGGTTATGCCTAGGCAAGGTGCTCAGCTTGTGTTGGGAAGGGATGGCACATGACATGTTTTACGCAGAGGTATCAGCGAGCAAGCCATCAGATTATGCCTAGGCAAGGTGCTCAGCTTGTGTTGGGAAGGGATGGCACATGACATGTTTTACGCAGAGGTATCAGCGAGCAAGCCATCAGATTCTGCCTAGGCAAGGTGCTCAGCTTGTGTTGGGAAGGGATGGCACATGACATGTTTTACGCAGAGGTATCAGCGGGCAAGCCATCAGATTATGCCTAGGCAAGGTGCTCAGCTTGTGTTGGGAAGGGATGGCACATGACATGTTTTACGTAGAGGTATCAGCGAGCAAGCCATCAGATTATGCCTAGGCAAGGTGCTCAGCTTGTGTTGGGAAGGGATGGCACATGACATGTTTTACGCAGAGGTATCAGCGGGCAAGCCATCAGATTATGCCTAGGCAAGGTGCTCAGCTTGTGTTGGGAAGGGATGGCACATGACATGTTTTACGCAGAGGTATCAGCGAGCAAGCCATCAGATTATGCCTAGGCAAGGTGCTCAGCTTGTGTTGGGAAGGGATGGCACATGACATGTTTTACGCAGAGGTATCAGCGAGCAAGCCATCAGATTATGTCTAGGCAAGGAGCTCAGCTTGTGTTGGGAAGGGATGGCACATGACATGTTTTACGCAGAGGTATCATCAAGCAAGCCATCAGATTATGCCTAGGCAAGGTGCTCAGCTTGTGTTGGGAAGGGATGGCACATGACATGTTTTACGCAGAGGTATCAGCGAGCAAGCCATCAGATTCTGCCTAGGCAAGGTGCTCAGCTTGTGTTGGGAAGGGATGGCACATGACATGTTTTACGCAGAGGTATCAGCGGGCAAGCCAACAGATTATGCCTAGGCAAGGTGCTCAGCTTGTGTTGGGAAGGGATGGCACATGACATGTTTTACGTAGAGGTATCAGCGAGCAAGCCATCAGATTATGCCTAGGCAAGGTGCTCAGCTTGTGTTGGGAAGGGATGGCACATGACATGTTTTACGCAGAGGTATCAGCGGGCAAGCCATCAGATTATGCCTAGGCAAGGTGCTCAGCTTGTGTTGGGAAGGGATGGCACATGACATGTTTTACGTAGAGGTATCAGCGAGCAAGCCATCAGATTATGCCTAGGCAAGGTGCTCAGCTTGTGTTGGGAAGGGATGGCACATGACATGTTTTACGCAGAGGTATCAGCGGGCAAGCCATCAGATTATGCCTAGGCAAGGTGCTCAGCTTGTGTTGGGAAGGGATGGCACATGACATGTTTTACGCAGAGGTATCAGCGAGCAAGCCATCAGATTATGTCTAGGCAAGGTGCTCAGCTTGTGTTGGGAAGGGATGGCACATGACATGTTTTACGCAGAGGTATCAGCGAGCAAGCCATCAGATTATGTCTAGGCAAGGTGCTCAGCTTGTGTTGGGAAGGGATGGCACATGACATGTTTTACGCAGAGGTATCAGCGGGCAAGCCATCAGGTTATGCCTAGGCAAGGTGCTCAGCTTGTGTTGGGAAGGGATGGCACATGACATGTTTTACGCAGAGGTATCAGCGAGCAAGCCATCAGATTATGCCTAGGCAAGGTGCTCAGCTTGTGTTGGGAAGGGATGGCACATGACATGTTTTACGCAGAGGTATCAGCGAGCAAGCCATCAGATTATGCCTAGGCAAGGAGCTCAGCTTGTGTTGGGAAGGGATGGCACATGACATGTTTTACGCAGAGGTATCAGCGGGCAAGCCATCAGATTCTGCCTAGGCAAGGTGCTCAGCTTGTGTTGGGAAGGGATGGCACATGACATGTTTTACGCAGAGGTATCAGCGAGCAAGCCATCAGATTATGTCTAGGCAAGGTGCTCAGCTTGTGTTGGGAAGGGATGGCACATGACATGTTTTACGCAGAGGTATCAGCGGGCAAGCCATCAGATTATGCCTAGGCAAGGTGCTCAGCTTGTGTTGGGAAGGGATGGCACATGACATGTTTTACGTAGAGGTATCAGCGAGCAAGCCATCAGATTATGCCTAGGCAAGGTGCTCAGCTTGTGTTGGGAAGGGATGGCACATGACATGTTTTACGCAGAGGTATCAGCGGGCAAGCCATCAGATTATGCCTAGGCAAGGTGCTCAGCTTGTGTTGGGAAGGGATGGCACATGACATGTTTTACGCAGAGGTATCAGCGAGCAAGCCATCAGATTATGTCTAGGCAAGGTGCTCAGCTTGTGTTGGGAAGGGATGGCACATGACATGTTTTACGCAGAGGTATCAGCGAGCAAGCCATCAGATTATGTCTAGGCAAGGTGCTCAGCTTGTGTTGGGAAGGGATGGCACATGACATGTTTTACGCAGAGGTATCAGCGGGCAAGCCATCAGGTTATGCCTAGGCAAGGTGCTCAGCTTGTGTTGGGAAGGGATGGCACATGACATGTTTTACGCAGAGGTATCAGCGAGCAAGCCATCAGATTATGCCTAGGCAAGGTGCTCAGCTTGTGTTGGGAAGGGATGGCACATGACATGTTTTACGCAGAGGTATCAGCGAGCAAGCCATCAGATTCTGCCTAGGCAAGGTGCTCAGCTTGTGTTGGGAAGGGATGGCACATGACATGTTTTACGCAGAGGTATCAGCGGGCAAGCCATCAGATTATGCCTAGGCAAGGTGCTCAGCTTGTGTTGGGAAGGGATGGCACATGACATGTTTTACGTAGAGGTATCAGCGAGCAAGCCATCAGATTATGCCTAGGCAAGGTGCTCAGCTTGTGTTGGGAAGGGATGGCACATGACATGTTTTACGCAGAGGTATCAGCGGGCAAGCCATCAGATTATGCCTAGGCAAGGTGCTCAGCTTGTGTTGGGAAGGGATGGCACATGACATGTTTACGCAGAGGTATCAGCGAGCAAGCCATCAGATTATGCCTAGGCAAGGTGCTCAGCTTGTGTTGGGAAGGGATGGCACATGACATGTTTTACGCAGAGGTATCAGCGAGCAAGCCATCAGATTATGTCTAGGCAAGGAGCTCAGCTTGTGTTGGGAAGGGATGGCACATGACATGTTTTACGCAGAGGTATCAGCGGGCAAGCCATCAGATTATGCCTAGGCAAGGTGCTCAGCTTGTGTTGGGAAGGGATGGCACATGACATGTTTTACGCAGAGGTATCAGCGAGCAAGCCATCAGATTCTGCCTAGGCAAGGTGCTCAGCTTGTGTTGGGAAGGGATGGCACATGACATGTTTTACGCAGAGGTATCAGCGGGCAAGCCAACAGATTATGCCTAGGCAAGGTGCTCAGCTTGTGTTGGGAAGGGATGGCACATGACATGTTTTACGTAGAGGTATCAGCGAGCAAGCCATCAGATTATGCCTAGGCAAGGTGCTCAGCTTGTGTTGGGAAGGGATGGCACATGACATGTTTTACGCAGAGGTATCAGCGGGCAAGCCATCAGATTATGCCTAGGCAAGGTGCTCAGCTTGTGTTGGGAAGGGATGGCACATGACATGTTTACACAGAGGTATCAGCGAGCAAGCCATCAGATTATGCCTAGGCAAGGTGCTCAGCTTGTGTTGGGAAGGGATGGCACATGACATGTTTTACGCAGAGGTATCAGCGAGCAAGCCATCAGATTATGCCTAGGCAAGGTGTTCAGCTTGTGTTGGGAAGGGATGGCACATGACATGTTTTACGCAGAGGTATCAGCGAGCAAGCCATCAGATTATGCCTAGGCAAGGTGATGAGCTTGTGTTGGGAAGGGATGGCACATGACATGTTTTACGCAGAGGTATCAGCGAGCAAGCCATCAGGTTATGCCTAGGCAAGGTGCTCAGCTTGTGTTGGGAAGGGATGGCACATGACATGTTTTACGCAGAGGTATCAGCGGGCAAGCCATCAGATTATGCCTAGGCAAGGTGCTCAGCTTGTGTTGGGAAGGGATGGCACATGACATGTTTTACGCAGAGGTATCAGCGGGCAAGCCAACAGATTATGCCTAGGCAAGGTGCTCAGCTTGTGTTGGGAAGGGATGGCACATGACATGTTTTACGCAGAGGTATCAGCGAGCAAGCCATCAGATTATGCCTAGGCAAGGTGCTCAGCTTGTGTTGGGAAGGGATGGCACATGACATGTTTTACGCAGAGGTATCAGCGAGCAAGCCATCAGATTCTGCCTAGGCAAGGTGCTCAGCTTGTGTTGGGAAGGGATGGCACATGACATGTTTTACGCAGAGGTATCAGCGAGCAAGCCATCAGGTTATGCCTAGGCAAGGTGCTCAGCTTGTGTTGGGAAGGGATGGCACATGACATGTTTTACGCAGAGGTATCAGCGAGCAAGCCATCAGGTTATGCCTAGGCAAGGTGCTCAGCTTGTGTTGGGAAGGGATGGCACATGACATGTTTTACGCAGAGGTATCAGCGGGCAAGCCATCAGATTCTGCCTAGGCAAGGTGCTCAGCTTGTGTTGGGAAGGGATGGCACATGACATGTTTTACGCAGAGGTATCAGCGAGCAAGCCATCAGATTATGTCTAGGCAAGGTGCTCAGCTTGTGTTGGGAAGGGATGGCACATGACATGTTTTACGCAGAGGTATCAGCGGGCAAGCCATCAGGTTATGCCTAGGCAAGGTGCTCAGCTTGTGTTGGGAAGGGATGGCACATGACATGTTTTACGCAGAGGTATCAGCGGGCAAGCCAACAGATTATGCCTAGGCAAGGTGCTCAGCTTGTGTTGGGAAGGGATGGCACATGACATGTTTTACGCAGAGGTATCAGCGGGCAAGCCATCAGGTTATGCCTAGGCAAGGTGCTCAGCTTGTGTTGGGAAGGGATGGCACATGACATGTTTTACGCAGAGGTATCAGCGGGCAAGCCAACAGATTATGCCTAGGCAAGGTGCTCAGCTTGTGTTGGGAAGGGATGGCACATGACATGTTTTACGCAGAGGTATCAGCGAGCAAGCCATCAGATTATGCCTAGGCAAGGTGCTCAGCTTGTGTTGGGAAGGGATGGCACATGACATGTTTTACGCAGAGGTATCAGCGGGCAAGCCAACAGATTATGCCTAGGCAAGGTGCTCAGCTTGTGTTGGGAAGGGATGGCACATGACATGTTTTACGCAGAGGTATCAGCGGGCAAGCCATCAGATTATGCCTAGGCAAGGTGCTCAGCTTGTGTTGGGAAGGGATGGCACATGACATGTTTTACGCAGAGGTATCAGCGAGCAAGCCATCAGATTATGTCTAGGCAAGGTGCTCAGCTTGTGTTGGGAAGGGATGGCACATGACATGTTTTACGCAGAGGTATCAGCGGGCAAGCCATCAGGTTATGCCTAGGCAAGGTGCTCAGCTTGTGTTGGGAAGGGATGGCACATGACATGTTTTACGCAGAGGTATCAGCGGGCAAGCCAACAGATTATGCCTAGGCAAGGTGCTCAGCTTGTGTTGGGAAGGGATGGCACATGACATGTTTTACGCAGAGGTATCAGCGGGCAAGCCATCAGGTTATGCCTAGGCAAGGTGCTCAGCTTGTGTTGGGAAGGGATGGCACATGACATGTTTTACGCAGAGGTATCAGCGGGCAAGCCAACAGATTATGCCTAGGCAAGGTGCTCAGCTTGTGTTGGGAAGGGATGGCACATGACATGTTTTACGCAGAGGTATCAGCGAGCAAGCCATCAGATTATGCCTAGGCAAGGTGCTCAGCTTGTGTTGGGAAGGGATGGCACATGACATGTTTTACGCAGAGGTATCAGCGGGCAAGCCATCAGATTATGCCTAGGCAAGGTGCTCAGCTTGTGTTGGGAAGGGATGGCACATGACATGTTTTACGCAGAGGTATCAGCGAGCAAGCCATCAGATTATGTCTAGGCAAGGTGCTCAGCTTGTGTTGGGAAGGGATGGCACATGACATGTTTTACGCAGAGGTATCAGCGAGCAAGCCATCAGATTATGCCTAGGCAAGGTGCTCAGCTTGTGTTGGGAAGGGATGGCACATGACATGTTTTACGCAGAGGTATCAGCGGGCAAGCCATCAGGTTATGCCTAGGCAAGGTGCTCAGCTTGTGTTGGGAAGGGATGGCACATGACATGTTTTACGCAGAGGTATCAGCGGGCAAGCCAACAGATTATGCCTAGGCAAGGTGCTCAGCTTGTGTTGGGAAGGGATGGCACATGACATGTTTTACGCAGAGGTATCAGCGGGCAAGCCATCAGATTATGCCTAGGCAAGGTGCTCAGCTTGTGTTGGGAAGGGATGGCACATGACATGTTTTACGCAGAGGTATCAGCGAGCAAGCCATCAGATTATGCCTAGGCAAGGTGCTCAGCTTGTGTTGGGAAGGGATGGCACATGACATGTTTTACGCAGAGGTATCAGCGAGCAAGCCAACAGATTATGCCTAGGCAAGGTGCTCAGCTTGTGTTGGGAAGGGATGGCACATGACATGTTTTACGCAGAGGTATCAGCGGGCAAGCCATCAGATTATGCCTAGGCAAGGTGCTCAGCTTGTGTTGGGAAGGGATGGCACATGACATGTTTTACGCAGAGGTATCAGCGAGCAAGCCATCAGATTATGTCTAGGCAAGGTGCTCAGCTTGTGTTGGGAAGGGATGGCACATGACATGTTTTACGCAGAGGTATCAGCGGGCAAGCCATCAGATTCTGCCTAGGCAAGGTGCTCAGCTTGTGTTGGGAAGGGATGGCACATGACATGTTTTACGCAGAGGTATCAGCGAGCAAGCCATCAGATTATGTCTAGGCAAGGTGCTCAGCTTGTGTTGGGAAGGGATGGCACATGACATGTTTTACGCAGAGGTATCAGCGGGCAAGCCATCAGGTTATGCCTAGGCAAGGTGCTCAGCTTGTGTTGGGAAGGGATGGCACATGACATGTTTTACGCAGAGGTATCAGCGGGCAAGCCAACAGATTATGCCTAGGCAAGGTGCTCAGCTTGTGTTGGGAAGGGATGGCACATGACATGTTTTACGCAGAGGTATCAGCGGGCAAGCCATCAGGTTATGCCTAGGCAAGGTGCTCAGCTTGTGTTGGGAAGGGATGGCACATGACATGTTTTACGCAGAGGTATCAGCGGGCAAGCCAACAGATTATGCCTAGGCAAGGTGCTCAGCTTGTGTTGGGAAGGGATGGCACATGACATGTTTTACGCAGAGGTATCAGCGGGCAAGCCAACAGATTATGCCTAGGCAAGGTGCTCAGCTTGTGTTGGGAAGGGATGGCACATGACATGTTTTACGCAGAGGTATCAGCGGGCAAGCCATCAGATTATGCCTAGGCAAGGTGCTCAGCTTGTGTTGGGAAGGGATGGCACATGACATGTTTTACGCAGAGGTATCAGCGAGCAAGCCATCAGATTATGTCTAGGCAAGGTGCTCAGCTTGTGTTGGGAAGGGATGGCACATGACATGTTTTACGCAGAGGTATCAGCGGGCAAGCCATCAGGTTATGCCTAGGCAAGGTGCTCAGCTTGTGTTGGGAAGGGATGGCACATGACATGTTTTACGCAGAGGTATCAGCGGGCAAGCCAACAGATTATGCCTAGGCAAGGTGCTCAGCTTGTGTTGGGAAGGGATGGCACATGACATGTTTTACGCAGAGGTATCAGCGGGCAAGCCATCAGGTTATGCCTAGGCAAGGTGCTCAGCTTGTGTTGGGAAGGGATGGCACATGACATGTTTTACGCAGAGGTATCAGCGGGCAAGCCAACAGATTATGCCTAGGCAAGGTGCTCAGCTTGTGTTGGGAAGGGATGGCACATGACATGTTTTACGCAGAGGTATCAGCGAGCAAGCCATCAGATTATGCCTAGGCAAGGTGCTCAGCTTGTGTTGGGAAGGGATGGCACATGACATGTTTTACGCAGAGGTATCAGCGGGCAAGCCATCAGATTATGCCTAGGCAAGGTGCTCAGCTTGTGTTGGGAAGGGATGGCACATGACATGTTTTACGCAGAGGTATCAGCGAGCAAGCCATCAGATTATGTCTAGGCAAGGTGCTCAGCTTGTGTTGGGAAGGGATGGCACATGACATGTTTTACGCAGAGGTATCAGCGAGCAAGCCATCAGATTATGCCTAGGCAAGGTGCTCAGCTTGTGTTGGGAAGGGATGGCACATGACATGTTTTACGCAGAGGTATCAGCGGGCAAGCCATCAGGTTATGCCTAGGCAAGGTGCTCAGCTTGTGTTGGGAAGGGATGGCACATGACATGTTTTACGCAGAGGTATCAGCGGGCAAGCCAACAGATTATGCCTAGGCAAGGTGCTCAGCTTGTGTTGGGAAGGGATGGCACATGACATGTTTTACGCAGAGGTATCAGCGGGCAAGCCATCAGGTTATGCCTAGGCAAGGTGCTCAGCTTGTGTTGGGAAGGGATGGCACATGACATGTTTTACGCAGAGGTATCAGCGGGCAAGCCAACAGATTATGCCTAGGCAAGGTGCTCAGCTTGTGTTGGGAAGGGATGGCACATGACATGTTTTACGCAGAGGTATCAGCGAGCAAGCCATCAGATTATGCCTAGGCAAGGTGCTCAGCTTGTGTTGGGAAGGGATGGCACATGACATGTTTTACGCAGAGGTATCAGCGAGCAAGCCAACAGATTATGCCTAGGCAAGGTGCTCAGCTTGTGTTGGGAAGGGATGGCACATGACATGTTTTACGCAGAGGTATCAGCGGGCAAGCCATCAGATTATGCCTAGGCAAGGTGCTCAGCTTGTGTTGGGAAGGGATGGCACATGACATGTTTTACGCAGAGGTATCAGCGAGCAAGCCATCAGATTATGTCTAGGCAAGGTGCTCAGCTTGTGTTGGGAAGGGATGGCACATGACATGTTTTACGCAGAGGTATCAGCGGGCAAGCCATCAGGTTATGCCTAGGCAAGGTGCTCAGCTTGTGTTGGGAAGGGATGGCACATGACATGTTTTACGCAGAGGTATCAGCGGGCAAGCCAACAGATTATGCCTAGGCAAGGTGCTCAGCTTGTGTTGGGAAGGGATGGCACATGACATGTTTTACGCAGAGGTATCAGCGGGCAAGCCATCAGGTTATGCCTAGGCAAGGTGCTCAGCTTGTGTTGGGAAGGGATGGCACATGACATGTTTTACGCAGAGGTATCAGCGGGCAAGCCAACAGATTATGCCTAGGCAAGGTGCTCAGCTTGTGTTGGGAAGGGATGGCACATGACATGTTTTACGCAGAGGTATCAGCGAGCAAGCCATCAGATTATGCCTAGGCAAGGTGCTCAGCTTGTGTTGGGAAGGGATGGCACATGACATGTTTTACGCAGAGGTATCAGCGGGCAAGCCAACAGATTATGCCTAGGCAAGGTGCTCAGCTTGTGTTGGGAAGGGATGGCACATGACATGTTTTACGCAGAGGTATCAGCGGGCAAGCCATCAGATTATGCCTAGGCAAGGTGCTCAGCTTGTGTTGGGAAGGGATGGCACATGACATGTTTTACGCAGAGGTATCAGCGAGCAAGCCATCAGATTATGTCTAGGCAAGGTGCTCAGCTTGTGTTGGGAAGGGATGGCACATGACATGTTTTACGCAGAGGTATCAGCGGGCAAGCCATCAGGTTATGCCTAGGCAAGGTGCTCAGCTTGTGTTGGGAAGGGATGGCACATGACATGTTTTACGCAGAGGTATCAGCGGGCAAGCCAACAGATTATGCCTAGGCAAGGTGCTCAGCTTGTGTTGGGAAGGGATGGCACATGACATGTTTTACGCAGAGGTATCAGCGGGCAAGCCATCAGGTTATGCCTAGGCAAGGTGCTCAGCTTGTGTTGGGAAGGGATGGCACATGACATGTTTTACGCAGAGGTATCAGCGGGCAAGCCAACAGATTATGCCTAGGCAAGGTGCTCAGCTTGTGTTGGGAAGGGATGGCACATGACATGTTTTACGCAGAGGTATCAGCGAGCAAGCCATCAGATTATGCCTAGGCAAGGTGCTCAGCTTGTGTTGGGAAGGGATGGCACATGACATGTTTTACGCAGAGGTATCAGCGGGCAAGCCATCAGATTATGCCTAGGCAAGGTGCTCAGCTTGTGTTGGGAAGGGATGGCACATGACATGTTTTACGCAGAGGTATCAGCGAGCAAGCCATCAGATTATGTCTAGGCAAGGTGCTCAGCTTGTGTTGGGAAGGGATGGCACATGACATGTTTTACGCAGAGGTATCAGCGAGCAAGCCATCAGATTATGCCTAGGCAAGGTGCTCAGCTTGTGTTGGGAAGGGATGGCACATGACATGTTTTACGCAGAGGTATCAGCGGGCAAGCCATCAGGTTATGCCTAGGCAAGGTGCTCAGCTTGTGTTGGGAAGGGATGGCACATGACATGTTTTACGCAGAGGTATCAGCGGGCAAGCCAACAGATTATGCCTAGGCAAGGTGCTCAGCTTGTGTTGGGAAGGGATGGCACATGACATGTTTTACGCAGAGGTATCAGCGGGCAAGCCATCAGATTATGCCTAGGCAAGGTGCTCAGCTTGTGTTGGGAAGGGATGGCACATGACATGTTTTACGCAGAGGTATCAGCGAGCAAGCCATCAGATTATGCCTAGGCAAGGTGCTCAGCTTGTGTTGGGAAGGGATGGCACATGACATGTTTTACGCAGAGGTATCAGCGAGCAAGCCAACAGATTATGCCTAGGCAAGGTGCTCAGCTTGTGTTGGGAAGGGATGGCACATGACATGTTTTACGCAGAGGTATCAGCGGGCAAGCCATCAGATTATGCCTAGGCAAGGTGCTCAGCTTGTGTTGGGAAGGGATGGCACATGACATGTTTTACGCAGAGGTATCAGCGAGCAAGCCATCAGATTATGTCTAGGCAAGGTGCTCAGCTTGTGTTGGGAAGGGATGGCACATGACATGTTTTACGCAGAGGTATCAGCGGGCAAGCCATCAGATTCTGCCTAGGCAAGGTGCTCAGCTTGTGTTGGGAAGGGATGGCACATGACATGTTTTACGCAGAGGTATCAGCGAGCAAGCCATCAGATTATGTCTAGGCAAGGTGCTCAGCTTGTGTTGGGAAGGGATGGCACATGACATGTTTTACGCAGAGGTATCAGCGGGCAAGCCATCAGGTTATGCCTAGGCAAGGTGCTCAGCTTGTGTTGGGAAGGGATGGCACATGACATGTTTTACGCAGAGGTATCAGCGGGCAAGCCAACAGATTATGCCTAGGCAAGGTGCTCAGCTTGTGTTGGGAAGGGATGGCACATGACATGTTTTACGCAGAGGTATCAGCGGGCAAGCCATCAGGTTATGCCTAGGCAAGGTGCTCAGCTTGTGTTGGGAAGGGATGGCACATGACATGTTTTACGCAGAGGTATCAGCGGGCAAGCCAACAGATTATGCCTAGGCAAGGTGCTCAGCTTGTGTTGGGAAGGGATGGCACATGACATGTTTTACGCAGAGGTATCAGCGGGCAAGCCAACAGATTATGCCTAGGCAAGGTGCTCAGCTTGTGTTGGGAAGGGATGGCACATGACATGTTTTACGCAGAGGTATCAGCGGGCAAGCCATCAGATTATGCCTAGGCAAGGTGCTCAGCTTGTGTTGGGAAGGGATGGCACATGACATGTTTTACGCAGAGGTATCAGCGAGCAAGCCATCAGATTATGTCTAGGCAAGGTGCTCAGCTTGTGTTGGGAAGGGATGGCACATGACATGTTTTACGCAGAGGTATCAGCGGGCAAGCCATCAGGTTATGCCTAGGCAAGGTGCTCAGCTTGTGTTGGGAAGGGATGGCACATGACATGTTTTACGCAGAGGTATCAGCGGGCAAGCCAACAGATTATGCCTAGGCAAGGTGCTCAGCTTGTGTTGGGAAGGGATGGCACATGACATGTTTTACGCAGAGGTATCAGCGGGCAAGCCATCAGGTTATGCCTAGGCAAGGTGCTCAGCTTGTGTTGGGAAGGGATGGCACATGACATGTTTTACGCAGAGGTATCAGCGGGCAAGCCAACAGATTATGCCTAGGCAAGGTGCTCAGCTTGTGTTGGGAAGGGATGGCACATGACATGTTTTACGCAGAGGTATCAGCGAGCAAGCCATCAGATTATGCCTAGGCAAGGTGCTCAGCTTGTGTTGGGAAGGGATGGCACATGACATGTTTTACGCAGAGGTATCAGCGGGCAAGCCATCAGATTATGCCTAGGCAAGGTGCTCAGCTTGTGTTGGGAAGGGATGGCACATGACATGTTTTACGCAGAGGTATCAGCGAGCAAGCCATCAGATTATGTCTAGGCAAGGTGCTCAGCTTGTGTTGGGAAGGGATGGCACATGACATGTTTTACGCAGAGGTATCAGCGAGCAAGCCATCAGATTATGCCTAGGCAAGGTGCTCAGCTTGTGTTGGGAAGGGATGGCACATGACATGTTTTACGCAGAGGTATCAGCGGGCAAGCCATCAGGTTATGCCTAGGCAAGGTGCTCAGCTTGTGTTGGGAAGGGATGGCACATGACATGTTTTACGCAGAGGTATCAGCGGGCAAGCCAACAGATTATGCCTAGGCAAGGTGCTCAGCTTGTGTTGGGAAGGGATGGCACATGACATGTTTTACGCAGAGGTATCAGCGGGCAAGCCATCAGGTTATGCCTAGGCAAGGTGCTCAGCTTGTGTTGGGAAGGGATGGCACATGACATGTTTTACGCAGAGGTATCAGCGGGCAAGCCAACAGATTATGCCTAGGCAAGGTGCTCAGCTTGTGTTGGGAAGGGATGGCACATGACATGTTTTACGCAGAGGTATCAGCGAGCAAGCCATCAGATTATGCCTAGGCAAGGTGCTCAGCTTGTGTTGGGAAGGGATGGCACATGACATGTTTTACGCAGAGGTATCAGCGAGCAAGCCAACAGATTATGCCTAGGCAAGGTGCTCAGCTTGTGTTGGGAAGGGATGGCACATGACATGTTTTACGCAGAGGTATCAGCGGGCAAGCCATCAGATTATGCCTAGGCAAGGTGCTCAGCTTGTGTTGGGAAGGGATGGCACATGACATGTTTTACGCAGAGGTATCAGCGAGCAAGCCATCAGATTATGTCTAGGCAAGGTGCTCAGCTTGTGTTGGGAAGGGATGGCACATGACATGTTTTACGCAGAGGTATCAGCGGGCAAGCCATCAGGTTATGCCTAGGCAAGGTGCTCAGCTTGTGTTGGGAAGGGATGGCACATGACATGTTTTACGCAGAGGTATCAGCGGGCAAGCCAACAGATTATGCCTAGGCAAGGTGCTCAGCTTGTGTTGGGAAGGGATGGCACATGACATGTTTTACGCAGAGGTATCAGCGGGCAAGCCAACAGATTATGCCTAGGCAAGGTGCTCAGCTTGTGTTGGGAAGGGATGGCACATGACATGTTTTACGCAGAGGTATCAGCGGGCAAGCCAACAGATTATGCCTAGGCAAGGTGCTCAGCTTGTGTTGGGAAGGGATGGCACATGACATGTTTTACGCAGAGGTATCAGCGAGCAAGCCATCAGATTATGCCTAGGCAAGGTGCTCAGCTTGTGTTGGGAAGGGATGGCACATGACATGTTTTACGCAGAGGTATCAGCGAGCAAGCCATCAGATTCTGCCTAGGCAAGGTGCTCAGCTTGTGTTGGGAAGGGATGGCACATGACATGTTTTACGCAGAGGTATCAGCGAGCAAGCCATCAGGTTATGCCTAGGCAAGGTGCTCAGCTTGTGTTGGGAAGGGATGGCACATGACATGTTTTACGCAGAGGTATCAGCGAGCAAGCCATCAGGTTATGCCTAGGCAAGGTGCTCAGCTTGTGTTGGGAAGGGATGGCACATGACATGTTTTACGCAGAGGTATCAGCGGGCAAGCCAACAGATTATGCCTAGGCAAGGTGCTCAGCTTGTGTTGGGAAGGGATGGCACATGACATGTTTTACGCAGAGGTATCAGCGGGCAAGCCATCAGATTCTGCCTAGGCAAGGTGCTCAGCTTGTGTTGGGAAGGGATGGCACATGACATGTTTTACGCAGAGGTATCAGCGAGCAAGCCATCAGATTATGTCTAGGCAAGGTGCTCAGCTTGTGTTGGGAAGGGATGGCACATGACATGTTTTACGCAGAGGTATCAGCGGGCAAGCCATCAGGTTATGCCTAGGCAAGGTGCTCAGCTTGTGTTGGGAAGGGATGGCACATGACATGTTTTACGCAGAGGTATCAGCGGGCAAGCCAACAGATTATGCCTAGGCAAGGTGCTCAGCTTGTGTTGGGAAGGGATGGCACATGACATGTTTTACGCAGAGGTATCAGCGGGCAAGCCATCAGGTTATGCCTAGGCAAGGTGCTCAGCTTGTGTTGGGAAGGGATGGCACATGACATGTTTTACGCAGAGGTATCAGCGGGCAAGCCAACAGATTATGCCTAGGCAAGGTGCTCAGCTTGTGTTGGGAAGGGATGGCACATGACATGTTTTACGCAGAGGTATCAGCGAGCAAGCCATCAGATTATGCCTAGGCAAGGTGCTCAGCTTGTGTTGGGAAGGGATGGCACATGACATGTTTTACGCAGAGGTATCAGCGGGCAAGCCAACAGATTATGCCTAGGCAAGGTGCTCAGCTTGTGTTGGGAAGGGATGGCACATGACATGTTTTACGCAGAGGTATCAGCGGGCAAGCCATCAGATTATGCCTAGGCAAGGTGCTCAGCTTGTGTTGGGAAGGGATGGCACATGACATGTTTTACGCAGAGGTATCAGCGAGCAAGCCATCAGATTATGTCTAGGCAAGGTGCTCAGCTTGTGTTGGGAAGGGATGGCACATGACATGTTTTACGCAGAGGTATCAGCGGGCAAGCCATCAGGTTATGCCTAGGCAAGGTGCTCAGCTTGTGTTGGGAAGGGATGGCAAATGACATGTTTTACGCAGAGGTATCAGCGGGCAAGCCAACAGATTATGCCTAGGCAAGGTGCTCAGCTTGTGTTGGGAAGGGATGGCACATGACATGTTTTACGCAGAGGTATCAGCGGGCAAGCCATCAGGTTATGCCTAGGCAAGGTGCTCAGCTTGTGTTGGGAAGGGATGGCACATGACATGTTTTACGCAGAGGTATCAGCGGGCAAGCCAACAGATTATGCCTAGGCAAGGTGCTCAGCTTGTGTTGGGAAGGGATGGCACATGACATGTTTTACGCAGAGGTATCAGCGAGCAAGCCATCAGATTATGCCTAGGCAAGGTGCTCAGCTTGTGTTGGGAAGGGATGGCACATGACATGTTTTACGCAGAGGTATCAGCGAGCAAGCCATCAGATTATGCCTAGGCAAGGTGCTCAGCTTGTGTTGGGAAGGGATGGCACATGACATGTTTTACGCAGAGGTATCAGCGAGCAAGCCATCAGATTATGTCTAGGCAAGGTGCTCAGCTTGTGTTGGGAAGGGATGGCACATGACATGTTTTACGCAGAGGTATCAGCGGGCAAGCCATCAGGTTATGCCTAGGCAAGGTGCTCAGCTTGTGTTGGGAAGGGATGGCACATGACATGTTTTACGCAGAGGTATCAGCGGGCAAGCCAACAGATTATGCCTAGGCAAGGTGCTCAGCTTGTGTTGGGAAGGGATGGCACATGACATGTTTTACGCAGAGGTATCAGCGGGCAAGCCATCAGGTTATGCCTAGGCAAGGTGCTCAGCTTGTGTTGGGAAGGGATGGCACATGACATGTTTTACGCAGAGGTATCAGCGGGCAAGCCAACAGATTATGCCTAGGCAAGGTGCTCAGCTTGTGTTGGGAAGGGATGGCACATGACATGTTTTACGCAGAGGTATCAGCGAGCAAGCCATCAGATTATGCCTAGGCAAGGTGCTCAGCTTGTGTTGGGAAGGGATGGCACATGACATGTTTTACGCAGAGGTATCAGCGAGCAAGCCAACAGATTATGCCTAGGCAAGGTGCTCAGCTTGTGTTGGGAAGGGATGGCACATGACATGTTTTACGCAGAGGTATCAGCGGGCAAGCCAACAGATTATGCCTAGGCAAGGTGCTCAGCTTGTGTTGGGAAGGGATGGCACATGACATGTTTTACGCAGAGGTATCAGCGAGCAAGCCATCAGATTATGTCTAGGCAAGGTGCTCAGCTTGTGTTGGGAAGGGATGGCACATGACATGTTTTACGCAGAGGTATCAGCGGGCAAGCCATCAGGTTATGCCTAGGCAAGGTGCTCAGCTTGTGTTGGGAAGGGATGGCACATGACATGTTTTACGCAGAGGTATCAGCGGGCAAGCCAACAGATTATGCCTAGGCAAGGTGCTCAGCTTGTGTTGGGAAGGGATGGCACATGACATGTTTTACGCAGAGGTATCAGCGGGCAAGCCATCAGGTTATGCCTAGGCAAGGTGCTCAGCTTGTGTTGGGAAGGGATGGCACATGACATGTTTTACGCAGAGGTATCAGCGGGCAAGCCAACAGATTATGCCTAGGCAAGGTGCTCAGCTTGTGTTGGGAAGGGATGGCACATGACATGTTTTACGCAGAGGTATCAGCGAGCAAGCCATCAGATTATGCCTAGGCAAGGTGCTCAGCTTGTGTTGGGAAGGGATGGCACATGACATGTTTTACGCAGAGGTATCAGCGAGCAAGCCAACAGATTATGCCTAGGCAAGGTGCTCAGCTTGTGTTGGGAAGGGATGGCACATGACATGTTTTACGCAGAGGTATCAGCGGGCAAGCCAACAGATTATGCCTAGGCAAGGTGCTCAGCTTGTGTTGGGAAGGGATGGCACATGACATGTTTTACGCAGAGGTATCAGCGAGCAAGCCATCAGGTTATGCCTAGGCAAGGTGCTCAGCTTGTGTTGGGAAGGGATGGCACATGACATGTTTTACGCAGAGGTATCAGCGGGCAAGCCAACAGATTATGCCTAGGCAAGGTGCTCAGCTTGTGTTGGGAAGGGATGGCACATGACATGTTTTACGCAGAGGTATCAGCGGGCAAGCCATCAGGTTATGCCTAGGCAAGGTGCTCAGCTTGTGTTGGGAAGGGATGGCACATGACATGTTTTACGCAGAGGTATCAGCGGGCAAGCCAACAGATTATGCCTAGGCAAGGTGCTCAGCTTGTGTTGGGAAGGGATGGCACATGACATGTTTTACGCAGAGGTATCAGCGAGCAAGCCATCAGATTATGCCTAGGCAAGGTGCTCAGCTTGTGTTGGGAAGGGATGGCACATGACATGTTTTACGCAGAGGTATCAGCCGGCAAGCCATCAGGTTATGCCTAGGCAAGGTGCTCAGCTTGTGTTGGGAAGGGATGGCACATGACATGTTTTACGCAGAGGTATCAGCGGGCAAGCCAACAGATTATGCCTAGGCAAGGTGCTCAGCTTGTGTTGGGAAGGGATGGCACATGACATGTTTTACGCAGAGGTATCAGCGGGCAAGCCATCAGGTTATGCCTAGGCAAGGTGCTCAGCTTGTGTTGGGAAGGGATGGCACATGACATGTTTTACGCAGAGGTATCAGCGGGCAAGCCAACAGATTATGCCTAGGCAAGGTGCTCAGCTTGTGTTGGGAAGGGATGGCACATGACATGTTTTACGCAGAGGTATCAGCGGGCACATGACATGTTTTACGCAGAGGTATCAGCGGGCAAGCCATCAGATTATGCCTAGGCAAGGTGCTCAGCTTGTGTTGGGAAGGGATGGCACATGACATGTTTTACGCAGAGGTATCAGCGAGCAAGCCATCAGATTATGCCTAGGCAAGGTGCTCAGCTTGTGTTGGGAAGGGATGGCACATGACATGTTTTACGCAGAGGTATCAGCCGGCAAGCCATCAGGTTATGCCTAGGCAAGGTGCTCAGCTTGTGTTGGGAAGGGATGGCACATGACATGTTTTACGCAGAGGTATCAGCGGGCAAGCCAACAGATTATGCCTAGGCAAGGTGCTCAGCTTGTGTTGGGAAGGGATGGCACATGACATGTTTTACGCAGAGGTATCAGCGGGCAAGCCATCAGGTTATGCCTAGGCAAGGTGCTCAGCTTGTGTTGGGAAGGGATGGCACATGACATGTTTTACGCAGAGGTATCAGCGGGCAAGCCAACAGATTATGCCTAGGCAAGGTGCTCAGCTTGTGTTGGGAAGGGATGGCACATGACATGTTTTACGCAGAGGTATCAGCGGGCAAGCCATCAGGTTATGCCTAGGCAAGGTGCTCAGCTTGTGTTGGGAAGGGATGGCACATGACATGTTTTACGCAGAGGTATCAGCGGGCAAGCCAACAGATTATGCCTAGGCAAGGTGCTCAGCTTGTGTTGGGAAGGGATGGCACATGACATGTTTTACGCAGAGGTATCAGCGGGCAAGCCATCAGGTTATGCCTAGGCAAGGTGCTCAGCTTGTGTTGGGAAGGGATGGCACATGACATGTTTTACGCAGAGGTATCAGCGGGCAAGCCAACAGATTATGCCTAGGCAAGGTGCTCAGCTTGTGTTGGGAAGGGATGGCACATGACATGTTTTACGCAGAGGTATCAGCGAGCAAGCCATCAGATTCTGCCTAGGCAAGGTGCTCAGCTTGTGTTGGGAAGGGATGGCACATGACATGTTTTACGCAGAGGTATCAGCGGGCAAGCCAACAGATTATGCCTAGGCAAGGTGCTCAGCTTGTGTTGGGAAGGGATGGCACATGACATGTTTTACGCAGAGGTATCAGCGAGCAAGCCATCAGATTATGTCTAGGCAAGGTGCTCAGCTTGTGTTGGGAAGGGATGGCACATGACATGTTTTACGCAGAGGTATCAGCGGGCAAGCCATCAGGTTATGCCTAGGCAAGGTGCTCAGCTTGTGTTGGGAAGGGATGGCACATGACATGTTTTACGCAGAGGTATCAGCGGGCAAGCCAACAGATTATGCCTAGGCAAGGTGCTCAGCTTGTGTTGGGAAGGGATGGCACATGACATGTTTTACGCAGAGGTATCAGCGGGCAAGCCATCAGGTTATGCCTAGGTAAGGTGCTCAGCTTGTGTTGGGAAGGGATGGCACATGACATGTTTTACGCAGAGGTATCAGCGGGCAAGCCAACAGATTATGCCTAGGCAAGGTGCTCAGCTTGTGTTGGGAAGGGATGGCACATGACATGTTTTACGCAGAGGTATCAGCGAGCAAGCCATCAGATTATGCCTAGGCAAGGTGCTCAGCTTGTGTTGGGAAGGGATGGCACATGACATGTTTTACGCAGAGGTATCAGCGAGCAAGCCATCAGGTTATGCCTAGGCAAGGTGCTCAGCTTGTGTTGGGAAGGGATGGCACATGACATGTTTTACGCAGAGGTATCAGCGAGCAAGCCATCAGATTATGTCTAGGCAAGGTGCTCAGCTTGTGTTGGGAAGGGATGGCACATGACATGTTTTACGCAGAGGTATCAGCGGGCAAGCCATCAGGTTATGCCTAGGCAAGGTGCTCAGCTTGTGTTGGGAAGGGATGGCACATGACATGTTTTACGCAGAGGTATCAGCGGGCAAGCCAACAGATTATGCCTAGGCAAGGTGCTCAGCTTGTGTTGGGAAGGGATGGCACATGACATGTTTTACGCAGAGGTATCAGCGGGCAAGCCATCAGGTTATGCCTAGGCAAGGTGCTCAGCTTGTGTTGGGAAGGGATGGCACATGACATGTTTTACGCAGAGGTATCAGCGGGCAAGCCAACAGATTATGCCTAGGCAAGGTGCTCAGCTTGTGTTGGGAAGGGATGGCACATGACATGTTTTACGCAGAGGTATCAGCGAGCAAGCCATCAGATTATGCCTAGGCAAGGTGCTCAGCTTGTGTTGGGAAGGGATGGCACATGACATGTTTTACGCAGAGGTATCAGCGAGCAAGCCAACAGATTATGCCTAGGCAAGGTGCTCAGCTTGTGTTGGGAAGGGATGGCACATGACATGTTTTACGCAGAGGTATCAGCGAGCAAGCCATCAGATTATGTCTAGGCAAGGTGCTCAGCTTGTGTTGGGAAGGGATGGCACATGACATGTTTTACGCAGAGGTATCAGCGGGCAAGCCATCAGGTTATGCCTAGGCAAGGTGCTCAGCTTGTGTTGGGAAGGGATGGCACATGACATGTTTTACGCAGAGGTATCAGCGGGCAAGCCAACAGATTATGCCTAGGCAAGGTGCTCAGCTTGTGTTGGGAAGGGATGGCACATGACATGTTTTACGCAGAGGTATCAGCGGGCAAGCCATCAGGTTATGCCTAGGCAAGGTGCTCAGCTTGTGTTGGGAAGGGATGGCACATGACATGTTTTACGCAGAGGTATCAGCGGGCAAGCCAACAGATTATGCCTAGGCAAGGTGCTCAGCTTGTGTTGGGAAGGGATGGCACATGACATGTTTTACGCAGAGGTATCAGCGAGCAAGCCATCAGATTATGCCTAGGCAAGGTGCTCAGCTTGTGTTGGGAAGGGATGGCACATGACATGTTTTACGCAGAGGTATCAGCGGGCAAGCCAACAGATTATGCCTAGGCAAGGTGCTCAGCTTGTGTTGGGAAGGGATGGCACATGACATGTTTTACGCAGAGGTATCAGCGGGCAAGCCAACAGATTATGCCGAGGCAAGGTGCTCAGCTTGTGTTGGGAAGGGATGGCACATGACATGTTTTACGCAGAGGTATCAGCGGGCAAGCCATCAGGTTATGCCTAGGCAAGGTGCTCAGCTTGTGTTGGGAAGGGATGGCACATGACATGTTTTACGCAGAGGTATCAGCGGGCAAGCCAACAGATTATGCCTAGGCAAGGTGCTCAGCTTGTGTTGGGAAGGGATGGCACATGACATGTTTTACGCAGAGGTATCAGCGGGCAAGCCATCAGGTTATGCCTAGGCAAGGTGCTCAGCTTGTGTTGGGAAGAGATGGCACATGACATGTTTTACGCAGAGGTATCAGCGGGCAAGCCAACAGATTATGCCTAGGCAAGGTGCTCAGCTTGTGTTGGGAAGGGATGGCACATGACATGTTTTACGCAGAGGTATCAGCGAGCAAGCCATCAGATTATGCCTAGGCAAGGTGCTCAGCTTGTGTTGGGAAGGGATGGCACATGACATGTTTTACGCAGAGGTATCAGCGGGCAAGCCAACAGATTATGCCTAGGCAAGGTGCTCAGCTTGTGTTGGGAAGGGATGGCACATGACATGTTTTACGCAGAGGTATCAGCGAGCAAGCCATCAGATTATGTCTAGGCAAGGTGCTCAGCTTGTGTTGGGAAGGGATGGCACATGACATGTTTTACGCAGAGGTATCAGCGGGCAAGCCATCAGGTTATGCCTAGGCAAGGTGCTCAGCTTGTGTTGGGAAGGGATGGCACATGACATGTTTTACGCAGAGGTATCAGCGGGCAAGCCAACAGATTATGCCTAGGCAAGGTGCTCAGCTTGTGTTGGGAAGGGATGGCACATGACATGTTTTACGCAGAGGTATCAGCGGGCAAGCCATCAGGTTATGCCTAGGCAAGGTGCTCAGCTTGTGTTGGGAAGGGATGGCACATGACATGTTTTACGCAGAGGTATCAGCGGGCAAGCCAACAGATTATGCCTAGGCAAGGTGCTCAGCTTGTGTTGGGAAGGGATGGCACATGACATGTTTTACGCAGAGGTATCAGCGGGCAAGCCATCAGATTATGCCTAGGCAAGGTGCTCAGCTTGTGTTGGGAAGGGATGGCACATGACATGTTTTACGCAGAGGTATCAGCGAGCAAGCCATCAGATTATGCCTAGGCAAGGTGCTCAGCTTGTGTTGGGAAGGGATGGCACATGACATGTTTACGCAGAGGTATCAGCGAGCAAGCCATCAGATTATGCCTAGGCAAGGTGCTCAGCTTGTGTTGGGAAGGGATGGCACATGACATGTTTTACGCAGAGGTATCAGCGAGCAAGCCATCAGATTATGCCTAGGCAAGGTGCTCAGCTTGTGTTGGGAAGGGATGGCACATGACATGTTTTACGCAGAGGTATCAGCGAGCAAGCCATCAGGTTATGCCTAGGCAAGGTGCTCAGCTTGTGTTGGGAAGGGATGGCACATGACATGTTTTACGCAGAGGTATCAGCGGGCAAGCCATCAGACTAAACAAAGTTGAGGTGCTGAGCTGGGCTCTGGCGTGGGTGACGAGAATTGCATGTGGCGTGGTTTACGCAGAGGTATGAACGGTCAGGCCATCAGACCATGCCAAGCTGAGGCGCTGAACTGGGCTGGGGTGGGTGGGCGTATGGCATGTAGGTAGCACGTGTTATGCAGAGGTATCAGCAGGCAGATCATGAGACTACACGCCTTGGTGAGGTATTGAGCTGGGCCTAGGGCCTAACCCTGGGCTTAATGGTATGAAACACGTGCAGGAGCATCAGCTTTCCCAAATGCTGCTTAAGGATGCCAACCTCGTGTCTAAAAAACTGCCGACCTCTTGAGGGTGGCTGGGAGCCTGGGACACGTCCCAGGCCTATGATCAAATGAACAAATGATATACCTCCCCAGGCGGAGGATGCCGAGGATTGAGAAAGATTATCCTCCAGGTTAATAAGGATAAGCAAAAAGATTTCCCGAGGATGAAGACAGATTAGCCTTCAGGTTAGGAAAGATAAGCCGAGGATAATGAAAGCCTCGAAAAGGCCGCAGCACTGCTGCTTTCAAGGCCATATAGTGTTTAATTTCTCGGGCACAAAGCCATCTTGGGCAGGCCTCCCCTCAGTGGATCACCGCACGATAGTGGGGGCCAAAACCTGGAAGGGACTGAAGCTAGCGAGCCGAACAGCATGGCAGGGGCCATGCGCCAGCCGTGGATGCTGGTGTGTGTGTGTGTGTGTTGCTAGACCTGGGAAGAATGAGATGCTGAAGCCATCCAGCGTCTTGTTCTACGGCTGAGCACTGCTCATTGAGTGGCAGGCTTTTGAGGGCATTGATGTGCTTGTGATCACGACCAGTGCAAAATACTGGTATAATGTGTGCACTGAAGTAAACAATGTGCCGCACCGCTCAACCATCACAGGCATTTGAGGGCATGGACGCTGTTATAATCGCGACCAGTGGCGTTCCCAAGCTCGTTCCGCTGTCCATGATCAAGGTGAGCGTCCTTTGGTCCGGTTGGGGATAACTGCATAGAGCCCGCTCTAGCATGTATCCCACTTTCGATTGTGTCCTGCTGTGCATGGGTGCATGGGGATAACTCGTGCATGGGGAGTAACCTTATATGGCATTCCTCATGCATGGCATTCCTCATGCATGGCATTCCTCATGCATGGGATCACTTATGCATGGGATTACTTATGCATGGGATTTCTCATGCATGGCATTCCTCATGCATGGAATTACTTATGCATGGGATTCCTTATGTATGGGATTACTTACGCATGGGATTTCTCATGCATGGGAATATTTATGCATGGAATTCCTCATGCATGGAATTTCTCATGCAAGGGATTCCTCATGTATGGGATTCCTCAAGCATGGGATCCCTCATGTATGGGATTTCTCATGCATGGGAATTCTTATGCATGGAATTCCTCATGGGTGGGATTCCTCATGCATGGGATTCTTCACCCAAAGGAAACTAAGCTGCTCCTTCCCTTCTGAGCTAGGAAACTGAGCTGTTCCTCCCCTTCCAAGCTAGGAAACTAAGCTGTTCCTCCCCTTATAAGCTCGGAAACTGAGTTATTCCTCCCCTTCTGAGCTGGGAAACTGAAGCGTTCCTCCCCCCAACTCTTGTGGCTCTCAGGTGATCTGGGCGAAGGTGACGGGCCAGACTGGCGTGATGCCCGACTTCACCTGGAAGGAGGGGCAGACGCCGGAGCAGGTGATTTTTGTTATTTCACTAGTGTGAGAGCCTGAACCCTAAACCTTGAACCCTGAACCCAGTGTGTCTTAATGATCCCCGGCTTCACCTGGAAGAAAGGGTGCCACAGCAGGTATCAGGATGATTGGCTAGGCTAGAAAGCCGATGTGGATGCTGCCAAGGGCTCAGGATTTACCTGGCCAATCATTTCCCCCCCTAACAGGCCACCCCAACTGTGAGCCATGTGCATGACAGTACCCCGATGTCGAACCCTGGTCTATTCAAGTGGACTGGCTGAGCCAGAGGGCACAAGTGGGTGTCGCCAATCAAGGGCCCAAGATCTACCTCGGCAATTGTTATATCCCCTAACAAGTCACCCCAACCCTGAACCTTGTGCGATGCTCTAATCCCGACCTCTTATTTGTCCAGGTGGACTGGCTGGCAGGTTTTTTTTTTTTGGGCACCAGACCACACTTCAGAGGCGGCAGAGTGGCTACCACTAAGCAAATTGGGACAGAACATCGACTGGCCTATAGGAGTCACAGCAGGACTTGTTGTACCAGACCCCCACGGCCGTAGGCCATGATGCAGCTGAATTGTAGCTTCATCGCCCTAAAAGAAACACTGCTGGCTGCAGGGCCAGAGGGCGCAGGTGGACGCCGTTGTGGTTCAGGATTTTCCTGAGCATTTTTTCCTGGCCCTCTACAATTTAGGAATTTAACCCAACCCTGAACCCTGGTCTGGTCAGGTGGATAGGCTGGGCCAGAAGGCGCAGGTGGGCGCCAACGGAGGTCGAGGGTTTGCGTGAACAACTATTCCTGGCCGGTAATAATAATCAACCTTGACCCAACACATTTGTCAGGTGGATTGGCTGGGCCAGAAGGTGCAGGTGGGCGCCAACGGAGGTTGAGGGTTTGCGTGAACAACTATTCCTGGCCGGTAATAATAATCAACCTTGACCCAACACATTTGTCAGGTGGATTGGCTGGGCCAGAAGGTGCAGGTGGGCGCCATCGGAGGTCGAGGGTTTGCGTGAACAACTATTCCTGGCCGGTAATAATATCAACCTTGACCCAACACATTTGTCAGGTGGATTGGCTGGGCCAGAAGGTGCAGGTGGGCGCCATCGGAGGTCGAGGGTTTGCGTGAACAACTATTCCTGGCCGGTAATAATAATCAACCTTGACCCAACACATTTGTCAGGTGGATTGGCTGGGCCAGAAGGCGCAGGTCGATGCTGCCAAGGCTGCTGGCGTGAAGCGGGTGGTGGTGGTTGGCTCTATGGGAGGGACGCAGCCCGAGAACACGCTGAACAAACTGGGGAATGGAAACATTCTCAAGGTGGGTGGATGCTTGAAATGGAAATGGGGATCCAGTATACGAGTTCTGTCCAAATGTAATATTGGACATAACTGTTATATGGGCATAACTGTTATATGGGCATAACAGTGATGTCCAACATGGGGACATTCTCAGGGCCTTTGAATGCTAGAGATGGAAATACGGTGGAGCGGGAAGCATAGTGTCCTTCTCTGAGGGGTGGATGCTGGGGACAGCTTGCTTTGTAGGGCTTGTGTTATTGCTTGCAAGTCTCGGGCCCAGACTCGGGTATATGGGTCGAGAGTTTGGCTAGACCCTCCCTATAACCTCGGCATGGTCTGTGCCCATGATTACGGTTCTTGGGCTCTGATGAGGGTATATGGGTCAAAGGTTCAGCTTAACTGTAAACCTCAGCATGGTCTGTGCTCATGATAACAGTTCTTGGACCCTGATTGGGGTTTAGGGTCAAATGTTAAGCTGAACCCTAAAACCTTGGCATGGTCTGTGCTTATTATTACAGCTCTTGATTGCACTTGATGCAAACCCTGGTGATCCCCGGGCCTGCAGTTTGTCCATGCATTTGTGGGTTTAGGGTTAAGAGTTTAAGCATAAACCCTTAATCCTAACCCTAACCCGAAACCCTGATGATCCCCGGGCCTACAGTTTGTCCATGCATGTGTGGGTTCAGAGTTGAAGCGTAAACCCTTAACCCTAACCCAAAACCCTAAGCCAAAACTCTTAACCCTGATTATCCCCGGGCCTGCAGTTTGTCCATGCATGTGTGTATGAATGTTTGTAGCGTGTGTGTATTCTGACTGACGCAGCCCCTCCAGTGGCTGCTGCCAGAACCTGACTCGGACCTGTCATCACGCACAGATAGCCACCACGCACGACCATGGACCACTCACAGCCGGTCACAAGGCCAGGGATGAGCTGGGAATCCTGCAACTGGGGCTGGACGGGAGCAGGGTTACGGGAGACGGAACGCTGACAGTTCATGCAATGCCAGGGTTTAGGGTTAAGGTGGTACAGAGAAACCGTGGCATTAAATTTAATGCGTCAGAATATTTGAATGTAAAGATTGTACAGAGAGCCAGAGAGTCTCAGCACCTTCCCCATGAGGCTCCTTTGTAGCTGTCACTTGTTTTTGAAACAATCCAAGATGTGAATTATGAAATAATCCAAAATGTGTGTTCTTGCCCCATTTGCAGTGGAAAAGGCGTGCAGAGCAGTACCTGGTGGAGTCAGGGGTACCGTACACCATCGTTCACCCAGGAGGTGCGTCAGTAAAACAAGAAGTAGCTGTTCAGGTTAAGAGTCTTGGGTAAGTTGGGTTGTAACGTGGTGCTGTACACCATCGTCCACCCAGAAGGTGCGTCTGAAAACAAGAATTGCTGTTTTTGCCAAGGTTTAAGGGTCAATCTAATCTAGGTGCTGCACACCATCGTCCACCCAGGAGGTGTGTCTGTAAAATAAAAACGTTGCGGTTCAGGTTTTGGAGTTTAGGGTCTAGCTAATCTAGGTTATGTACACCATCGTCCACCCAGCAGGTGTGTCTATAAAATAAAAAAATGTTGCGGTTCGGGTTTTGGAGTTTAGGGTCTAGCTAATCTAGGTGCCGTACACCATCATCCACCCAGGAGGTGCGTTGGTACAAAACACCTTGTTACGGTTTTGGTCAAGGGGTTTCAGGGTTCAGCTCAAATAGTATACCAGGCAGCACATCATAATCCATTCAGGAGGTGTGTCCATAGATAACAATGTGTTATAGTTCGGTTTGTGAAGCCTAGGTCAGAATAGCGGTTTAAGGGTTAAGGGTTTTTAGGGCATCAGCTAGGGTTCAGGTTTACAGCCTAGGCTTGGGTACAAGGTCCAGGTTCAAATCCTAGGCTGGGGTACAAGGTTGAGGTTTCAGCTGCGTTGGGGTCCATGGATTAGGTTCAAATCCTGGGATGGGATACCGTAAAAAAATTGTGTGTTTAAAGCATAGGTTAAGATGTGTGGCTTAGGATGCAGTTTAAGGTTTTTGGGTTTGAAGCCCAGGTTAGGCTTCAGATTTAAGGTTCAGGTCAGGGTTCAAGTTCAAAGTCTAGGTTATGATTACGGATAGATACTTAAGTTAGGGTTCAGGGTAATGCTTTAAAGCCAAGTCCTAGTAAAATGTCTACGCTGAGGTCCAGCACCTAGGATGAAAGATTTGGTGTTAAGCTCAGGTCAGGTTCAGGAGCTTGGGAGATTAGGTTCACGGCTTAGATTAGGGTCCAGGTGACAGCTTTAAGCTTAAAAGGTCATGTTTCAGGCTAAAAATTAGGTTTCAGCTTAAAATCCTAAGTGAGGCTCAATGTGCACGGTTTATTTAAGGGTTTGGTATCAATGCAGTGTTTTAAATAGCTGGTTTGCCCTACTGGTTGGTGTTCCTTCCGCCCATCCCGCCCCACCAGACCTGTTGGATGATGCCGGATACCCCTCTTTCATTCCCACATCGATCAGTATCAGGATTCAGGACCATGTTTTAAATAGCTGGTTTGCCTTCCGCCCATCCCGTCCCACCAGGCCTGTTGGATGATGCCGGAGGCCAGAGGCCGCTTCTCCTCGGCGTAGATGACAAGCTGCTGGAGCGCAAGGCAAGTTGTGTTTTGGGAGAGGGTGAGGGTGGAGGGCTAAACGCTTCACCCTTTTGCTTGGACTTACAGAAAGTGTGAGGTGGCTTAAACCCCTGGACAACCTGGGATGCAAACACGTAAGAACAGCCCGGGTGCGCTTCTGGCCGGCGTTGACAGCCGAGGTCAAGACAGGCAGGAACAGGAAAGGCACACGGCCAACAAGCTCTCGCTTTGCTGCAATAACTAATGCGTAAGTTAACTCGTGGCGTAAACAGTACGAGTAAGTTATTACAGAAAGAACTGGTACCTCTCCTCGGCACCTCTCTGGCTAGAGTACACTACCACCGGAATTCCCCCCCAAAACGGCTGCAAACGTCTCCGTAAAAACCGGAAAATGGCAGCCAACCTACAGAAGGAGACAAGAACTGGCAGGCAACCAGAGAAGGAGCTGCCTGGACACCAAGAGAGAAAAGGGGGATAACCCAATGTCTGAGGCCAGTCCTCCTGGGTGTGGATGTTGAGCTACTGGAGTGCAAGGCAAGGCTTTGGGGGGATGGCGGCTAACCCCTTGACCCGATGCACAAAGCCACGTCTCCAATCATGTGTCTATTAGAGGTGCCACCTGGGCGGAAGAAATCTTGACTGCCTGATCCCCGTCTGTGCCTGCCGGTGCCAATGCCATGCACGCTCCATGCTTGTCATGCTGCTTTCCCCGCAGTCTGATTGAAAACACCTACAATTGTTTTTTTAACCGGCTGGGCCTTAAGGTTTGAAAAAATCCTGCAATGTTCGCTGGCTGCGTTTTTGCCAACGCCATGCGCACGCCTTGTTGCCGAACTGCTTTCCCAGTCTGATTGAAGAGGCCCATGATCGTTTCCTTAACCAGCTGGGCCTTCAGTATCGAAACAGCCTTCAAATGTATATTGGCTGTGCCAGCAGGTGCCCATGCCATGCGCGCAACCTGCCGCAATCTTATTGAAAATGTCTTCAATTCTTCTCAACTTCACTATTTGAATCTCCGCAAATTCACACATTTATCCGGCTGTGCCAGCAGGTGCGCAACATCCCGCGGGCAGACGTCGCGGAGCTGTGTATCCAGTGCTTGACGCTGCCAGAGGCGGAGAACAGGTGAGCAACTGCCAGTAGGTGGCTTGTATCTGAGGAACATGCGAAGCCAGTGCACAACCAAGCTGTATGTGCCAGGGCCAGCTGCTTGGGCCACTGATGGAAGGCCGGTCAAGGTTTTGTCCGAATCACCCTAGTGGTGGCTGCCTGGTTGCCCCTCTTGAGGTGGTCCAGTGCGCGCTGATACAACATGGACACTGCCAGGCGCTGGCTTGGAGTGGGGCTTGAAGCCGATTAGCCGAGGTGCATGCAAAGCAAGCTCACAGCTTCTGACGGCTGTCTTAGGCGGATGCAGATTGCAGGGATCCGTCAGTCATGTGCTCGGGGTAGGGTGTGGAAGTAGAATGCCCAGTTGCCCACACACACTGTTGTCCACGACCTAGTTGAAACCGTTGCCATGCAGCATACCGGATGCCACTTCCACACACTGTTGTCCACACAACCTGGGTCCAAACCTAACCGTCCTATGCGATGCTGCATACCGGTGCAACGCATTTCATGTGGATCCATACAAACTTAAGCCAATCTTGTCCGTATTAAACTCTTAACTTGTTTCCCTGTAGGGCTTTCGATGCCATCGCGCTGTTGCCTGAGGAGGACTCGAGCGGCCCTACGAAGGATTTCGGAGCGTTGTTGGCTGCCCTAAACGGCGCGAACGATGACTACAGCATTCAGCGACAGATATAGGCGTTTGTTTACGGAGCTGATCTTAGTTAGCAAGGCTGCCCATCAAAAATGGCGCTTGGGTTGGAAACCCTGAGAAGAAGTTATATAAACCCTGTCTCTGCTTTCTTCCCTTCTTCACTCATTACTTCATTAGCCAGCTTGCATCAAGGAAGTTTGCTATATTTCAAATCTGTTTACAGAAATAAATTCTATATCATCGGACGTCTCGATCAGGTCTCGATAGTTGCGCCTCAAAACTGCCGCACAACCAAAATTTGAAATATTGGACTTCCGATTCTCAGCTCCCGCCTCGTCTCTGATAAATGAACACCGTGTCACAGCCATGGGTGGAGAAATAGTGAGAGATCGTGATATTGAACAGGCTCGGAGCAGGCTTGGGCTTTTCTGATCCCTGCCTCGCCTTGCAGCCGGCCAAAGATAGTAGGCGAGGTCGCTTATCAAGACGAAGTCGTCAACACTCTCACGAAAGCACTGGAGTCGGCCAACGTGAGGATGGGCTAGGATTCACGCACACCATGGCTCATGTCTCGCATGAGGAATGGACTGATCATAGCCTGTCTGCATCCTTCCATCCCCACACAGACACAGGCCTCCTATTGCATGATTATCATCTGTGTATGAAACATGCGTTCATGGCCCGTTTGCCCGGCCTGCAGCTTCCGCACCTCCTTTCATATGGCCCTCCTGGAACAGCTGCTTTCTCAACTTGCTTACCTGAATGACCCTCAAAACAACTGCACAGGCTGATAATTTTTTTAAACTGTCGCCCAGCCCCTTCTGGGACAGGCTCATGTCATAACTTGCTTCCCTGCATGACCCTCAAAACTGCAGCTTCCACACCTCCTGTTCTATGGGCCTCCTGGTACCGGAAAGACCTCAACGGCACTCGCCATGGCCAGGCAGCTCTACGGGTAAGGCAGGGGCAGACGGGCTCTAGAAATCGTTGTGCAGCTCTATAGTTAAGGACAGGCATATGTAGGTTGCTAGCAATCGCTAGGCAGCTGTGTGGGTAATGACGGGCAGACATGTCATGGCCCATGGCCCATAGGGTGTAGGACGATCTAGCCATTTCTAGGCAGCTCTTTGGGTGAAGAATGAGCATGGCAGCGCGCATGCCATGGTTTTCAGGGATCGCGAACACACACTACCTAAATCCACGGTTAAAGACGAGGCACACAGGTCATGTGGCAAATCTGGTTGGTGGCGTCTCAGAAGCAATCGCACAGTCTCTACCTTCACAAGCCGTTTCGGCACAGGCATGAATCTAAGCAGCGCTTTGCCTGACTGCCTGGGCAAAAGGCTAGGCAAATGTTCTGCAACCGGTGCCGAGGGCCAGTGGGAGCTTTAAATAGCAAGGTCTTCACCCAGACAGGACCAGCATCTCTGATCCTCTATGTGCCTGGCAAGAGGCCGCTGATGCAGTGGTTTTCGAACGACTCTTCTTTAAGTCTGGCAGTGCCAACATATCTGATTATCTGATCCTCCCAGTGCATGGCAAGAGGCCGCTGATGAAGCGATTTTCAAACGGCTGGGTCTTACGCTGTTGCTCTGGGCACTACTTACCCTGAGTCCCTGACTCAGACCCAATCGAGGTATTTCACACCACCTGTCCAGTCCCAGCCAAACGGCCACTGCAGTTCCACCTAGAGGGCCACGGTCCAGTGACTCCAGCCCCACCCAAACGATCCTCGCCTACCCTCCTTGCTCCAGACTAAAGCTCGTGAAGACCAATGCGCTGGAGCTCAATGCATGTCCTCCTTGCCCCCGTCCAGTCCCACCCAAACAATCCCCGCCTGTCCTCTTCGCCCCGACCGAAACTCAATAACACATGTGGTTGGAGCTCAGCAAATCCGACAAATCCTTATTTCCAAATCACCCGTCTAGGCGCACACACACACAGCCACTGTCCTGTCCCACACAGACACCTGTCCTCCCTGCAGGCCCGAGCTCATGAAGACGCGAGAACTGGAGCTCAACGCCTCCGAAGACTCAATAGATCCCTCACACACACAGCCACTGTCCGGTCCTGTCCCACCCAGACACCTGTCCTCCCTCCAGGCCCGAGCTCATGAAGACGCGAGTGCTGGAGCTCAACGCTTCCGACGAACGCGGCATCAGCGTAGTCCGGGACAAGGTCAAGGCTTTTGCAGCGGGCGCTGTCGGGGCTTCAGCGCCCGGGTACCCTTCACCACCATATAAGCTGCTAATCCTGGACGAAGCGGATTCTATGACCCAGGTGGAAGAGGGGTCCAGGGATTGGGATTTGACCTGAACCCTGAACCCTGGACCCTGACATTGGGGTTTGACCGGAACCCTGAACCCTGGACCTATCCAAGCGACTCATCCTGGACGGGGTGGATTCCATGACCCAGGTGGGAGGCAAGGGATTAGGGCTTGAACCCTGGAGCCCGACATCGGGAAAAGCTGTTTATCCTGGACAAGATGGCGATTCCATGACCTGGGTGGAAAGAAAGGGATTAGGGTTTAAGCCTTTAAACCCGTACAATAAACTCATCCTGAACGAGGCGGATCCCACGACCCAGGTGTGAGGTAAGGCATTCGGGTTCAAACCTTTCAACCCGTACAGTATACTCATCCTGGACAAGTCGGATTCCACGACCTGGATAGGAGGAAAGGGATTAGGGTAAAAAGGCTGAATACAATATACGCATCCTGGACGAGGCGGATTCCACGACCCAGGTGGGAGGTATGGCATTAGGGTTCAAACCTTAAACCCGCTCAAGCTGCTCATCCTAGACGAGTGCGGACACCGTGACATTGGTGTGAGACCAGGGACGAGGGTTCAAACCTTAACCCAGTACAATCTACTTGTCCTGGACGAGCGCGAATTCCATGACCGGGGTGGTCATGGAAGGTGGGAGGTAGGGGGTTAGGGGTGTCACTTTGAATCTGGGATGCTATCCATTCTGGATGAGGCAGATTGCATGACATGGATGGGCGGTAAAGGATGAGGGTTTAAACCTTTTACCCAGACACTCTGCTCATCTTAGACAAGGCAGACTCTATGACCCAGGTGGGAGGCAGGGGATGAGGGTAAAATCTTTGACCCGGAAAAGCTGCAAGAGATCAGGGTTTTAAACCTTGGAACCCGGCATCCGAAAAGCTGTTTATCCTGGATGAGGCATATTGCATGGCATGGGTAGAAGGGGGATTAGGGTCCCCCCCCTTGCTTGCTTCGCACAGTCACACCCTCAGCTCTGTAAGCTGCATTGACACGCTCACAGGATGCCCATTACGTTCCCCTTATTAATTTGCCAGCTCTTTTGACCCCCCGCCCCTCCACCCCCACCCCACCCCTCCCTATACGCCTGCCTCCTCCTCCACTTGCTCGCTAAACACCCTCACACCTTCACCGCTGCACACCCTCACGCACTCATCGATGTACGCTTCACTGATGCCACACCCACAGGATGCCCAAAACGCGCTCCGCCGAACGATGGAGACCTACTCCAAGGTGACGCGGTTCTGCTTCATTTGCAACTACGTCTCTCGCATCATCGAGCCGCTCGCTTCAAGATGCGCCAAGTTCAGGTGGGGCCTCTCCCCTACTTGGCTTTTGCATGGCGGGTCATCTTGCCATCAATGAGATTATGTAGGTGACGCCTCTGCCCCACTCGATTTCGAGACCAACCATTGATTTTACGGTGTTGGAATCCCTCTGTGGGGAGCAAGAGGTCCGGCATGCACCGCGCGGGCTGATCTGCCAGGCTGCACCTTCCCTCTCGGGAGAGGGGGCTGATCTGCCAGGCTGCACCCACCCTCTTGGGGTAGGAGGAGGTCTGTCATGCACCTTCCCTCTTTCAGGAAGAGGAGATCTGGCTTGCACTGAGGGGGTGGGTCTGCCAGGCTGCACCTTACCTCTTCAGGAGGACTGGAGGTGGAGGTCTGGACTGCACCCTCTGGGAGGACGAGGAGATATGGCTGGCACCAAGGGCAGTCAGTCTGCCAGGCTGCACCTCCCCTCTTGGGGCAGGAGGGGTTCTGGACTGCACCAACTGCTACACGGCGCCCTTTCCCATCCCTGTCCAGGTTCAAGCCCCTGAACGAGGGCATTATGACGACGCGGATCAGCCACATATGCGCAAAGGAGGGCCTGGATCTCAACCCAGAGGCCTTGGCTACCTTGAGTCAGGTCAGTTGCTAAAAATAGAGAACCGAGGGAACCAGCATGCACGCTTATTGTGACAAGAACTGAGGGAGTCACCAGGAAGAGGCTGGGTGAGGAGGAGGGCCTAGATCCCATGCCGGAGGCTTTGGCTTTGTTGAGTCAGGTCAGAGGCTGGAAATAAATGTGATTAAGCACACCCTCCTTGCGACATGGACTGAGGGAGTCACCAGGAAGAGGCCGGATGAGGAGGAGGGCCTAGATCCCATGCCGGAGGCTTTGGCTTTGTTGAGTCAGGTGAAAAGCTGGAAATAAAAGAGGTGGATGAGCACACCCTTTTTGTGACATGGACTGAGGAAGTCACCAGGAAGTGGCCGGGTGAGGAGGAGGGCGTAGGGCCGTAGGTCTCATGCCAGAGGCCCTGGTTGCTTTGAGTCAGGTCAGTGGAGGCCCTTAAACTTACAATAAACAAGCGCAAGGGAGTGTCCTGCGGCCTGGGATGAAAGGGAGTGTCCTGAGGCCTAGGTTAGACCTGGAGACCTTGTCTATATCACCGTATGCAGGTCATTGGACTCTCTTTGGATGGTAAATTAGCAAGCAATCAGTTGGGTCTTACTGCCCTTGTACACATTGTATCGGGAAGAGTCTGGTGGACGATTGGACGTTGCGAGGTAGGTTGAGGGATAGCACCGATGGCGGATGGATGCCTCTCATCCTCTCCTTTAACTTAAGATTCAAACTTGATCCAACCGACCTGCAACGTGCCATCACAGCTGTGGAGATGGCTTCCACCGGGTGGTGGATTGCAACCGTACTTCCCATACTTTTGTTTGGAATCGAAGTTGACATCAATCCGCCGCCCAACTGCTGCAGGTTTCCGGAGGCGACCTGCGGCGCGCTATCACAACCCTGCAGATGGCGGTGCGACTGGTCGGGCCACAGGTCGACAGGTGACAGGGGTGGCAGCATGGGTGGTACTAGCCTTGCCTTGGAACAAGAGTTTCAGGGAGGGGTTCTTTACCTTGGAGCAGGGTTTGCAGGTGAGGGGATACTTATCATGTACCAGGGCCTGTTTTCATGGAACCAAGTTTGCAGGTGAGAGGGTGATTAGCAAGGGCCCGGGCCTGTTTTCATGGAACCAAGTTTGAAGGTGAGAGGGTGATTAGCAAGGGCCCGGGCCTGTTTTCATGGAACCAAGTTTGCAGGTGAGAGGGTGATTAGCAAGGGCCCGGGCCTGTTTTCATGGAACCAAGTTTGAAGGTGAGAGGGTGATTAGCAAGGGCCCGGGCCTGTTTTCATGGAACCAAGTTTGCAGGTGAGAGGGTGATTAGCAAGGGCCCGGGCCTGTTTTCATGGAACCAAGTTTGCAGGTGAGAGGGTGATTAGCAAGGGCCCGGGCCTGCTTTCATGGAACCAAGTTTGCAGGTGAGAGGGTGATTAGCAAGGGCCCAGGCCTGTTTTCATGGAACCAAGTTTGCAGGTGAGAGGGTGATTAGCAAGGGCCCGGGCCTGTTTTCATGGAACCAAGTTTGCAGGTGAGAGGGTGATTAGCAAGGGCCCGGGCCTGCTTTCATGGAACCAAGTTTGCAGGTGAGAGGGTGATTAGCAAGGGCCCGGGCCTGTTTTCATGGAACCAAGTTTGCAGGTGAGAGGGTGATTAGCAAGGGCCCGGGCCTGTTTTCATGGAACCAAGTTTGCAGGTGAGAGGGTGATTAGCAAGGGCCCGGGCCTGTTTTCATGGAACCAAGTTTGCAGGTGAGAGGGTGATTAGCAAGGGCCCGGGCCTGTTTTCATGGAACCAAGTTTGCAGGTGAGAGGGTGATTAGCAAGGGCCCGGGCCTGCTTTCATGGAACCAAGTTTGAAGGTGAGAGGGTGATTAGCAAGGGCCCGGGCCTGTTTTCATGGAACCATGTTTGCAGGTGAGAGGGTGATTAGCAAGGGCCCGGGCCTGTTTTCATGGAACCAAGTTTGCAGGTGAGAGGGTGATTAGCAAGGGCCCGGGCCTGCTTTCATGGAACCAAGTTTGCAGGTGAGAGGGTGATTAGCAAGGGCCCAGGCCTGTTTTCATGGAACCAAGTTTGAAGGTGAGAGGGTGATTAGCAAGGGCCCGGGCCTGTTTTCATGGAACCAAGTTTCCAGGTGAGAGGGTGATTAGCAAGGGCCCGGGCCTGTTTTCATGGAACCAAGTTTGCAGGTGAGAGGGTGATTAGCAAGGGCCCGGGCCTGTTTTCATGGAACCAAGTTTGCAGGTGAGAGGGTGATTAGCAAGGGCCCGGGCCTGCTTTCATGGAACCAAGTTTGCAGGTGAGAGGGTGATTAGCAAGGGCCCAGGCCTGTTTTCATGGAACCAAGTTTGCAGGTGAGAGGGTGATTAGCAAGGGCCCGGGCCTGTTTTCATGGAACCAAGTTTGCAGGTGAGAGGGTGATTAGCAAGGGCCCGGGCCTGCTTTCATGGAACCAAGTTTGCAGGTGAGAGGGTGATTAGCAAGGGCCCGGGCCTGTTTTCATGGAACCAAGTTTGCAGGTGAGAGGGTGATTAGCAAGGGCCCGGGCCTGTTTTCATGGAACCAAGTTTGCAGGTGAGAGGGTGATTAGCAAGGGCCCGGGCCTGTTTTCATGGAACCAAGTTTGCAGGTGAGAGGGTGATTAGCAAGGGCCCGGGCCTGTTTTCATGGAACCAAGTTTGCAGGTGAGAGGGTGATTAGCAAGGGCCCGGGCCTGCTTTCATGGAACCAAGTTTGAAGGTGAGAGGGTGATTAGCAAGGGCCCGGGCCTGTTTTCATGGAACCATGTTTGCAGGTGAGAGGGTGATTAGCAAGGGCCCGGGCCTGTTTTCATGGAACCAAGTTTGCAGGTGAGAGGGTGATTAGCAAGGGCCCGGGCCTGCTTTCATGGAACCAAGTTTGCAGGTGAGAGGGTGATTAGCAAGGGCCCAGGCCTGTTTTCATGGAACCAAGTTTGCAGGTGAGAGGGTGATTAGCAAGGGCCCGGGCCTGTTTTCATGGAACCAAGTTTCCAGGTGAGAGGGTGATTAGCAAGGGCCCGGGCCTGTTTTCATGGAACCAAGTTTGCAGGTGAGAGGGTGATTAGCAAGGGCCCGGGCCTGTTTTCATGGAACCAAGTTTGCAGGTGAGAGGGTGATTAGCAAGGGCCCGGGCCTGCTTTCATGGAACCAAGTTTGCAGGTGAGAGGGTGATTAGCAAGGGCCCGGGCCTGCTTTCATGGAACCAAGTTTGAAGGTGAGAGGGTGATTAGCAAGGGCCCGGGCCTGTTTTCATGGAACCAAGATTGCAGGTGAGAGGGTGATTAGCAAGGGCCCGGGCCTGCTTTCATGGAACCAAGTTTGCAGGTGAGAGGGTGATTAGCAAGGGCCCGGGCCTGTTTTCATGGAACCAAGTTTGCAGGTGAGAGGGTGATTAGCAAGGGCCCGGGCCTGCTTTCATGGAACCAAGTTTGCAGGTGAGAGGGTGATTAGCAGGGGCCCGGGCCTGCTTTCATGGAACCAAGTTCGCAGGTGAGGGGGCACTTTTATGGAGCCCTCTTCTAGCTTTGGTACCCTAGGCTTCCCCTCGAATCCTGCTCATCGCTCCACGTGCCGCGCGGCAGGAATTGGACTGTTGATGTTCCAGTGCAGTGGCCCCCGAGGTGGTGGTGTCACGCACGACGCTAAGTGCACCCCTCGTGTATCCCACCCCTCTGCCAGCATCTTCTTCTGCCGTACCTTTACTTTTACTCACTACCTGGTGTGTCTGTCCCGTGCAGGAAATCGATTATGGATGTGTCAGGGCAAGTGCCCCCCGAGGTGGTGTCGCGCTTGTTAGCTGCTTGCAAGGCACCTCGATTCCAGGAGGTGCAGAAAGAGGTGCGTGGTGACCCTTGGAGCAGGAAGACATTTAGTGCAGAGGTGTGCCTTGAGGGGCAGGAAGGGAGGTGTGTGACGGCCAGAGGGGCTCTGCTGCGCAGCAACTCCTTGCTTAGGGTTCAGGTCCTGAGCCCTAAATACTGCCTGTCACAGGTAACGGACGCCATCTCTGAGGGCTTTGCCGCGCAGCAGCTCTTGCTCCAGCTGCAGCACTCGCTCATCATGGACGAAACCATCAGTGACCTGCGCAAGGCGGGGGCGGCGGAGGCGATGGCCGTGGCCGACAAGTGCCTCGTGGACGGCTCGGATGAAATGCTGCAGCTGCTCAACGTGGCCAGCCAGGTGCGCTGGGGGGATGCGGGTTTCAACAGCGAACCCTTTACTAGGCTTGACTGAACCATCCAGGTACGTGAAGGAGATCATTGGTTTGACGGTAACCCTTCAATGGGTTGAACATGGCCAGCCAGGCAGGTAGGCTGCGCCAGAGTTTTTTTTAATTCGTTTATTTTGAGGGTCATGAGAACAATTCATCCGTGCTCCCTTCATCCGTGCTCCCTGAACTCAACTAGGCTCAACGAGGCCAGCTAGATGTGCATGTCTCCCTGAGTCGCTGTGCCTCGCTGGCCGGTATCAACAAATAATAAAAAAATATGTTCAGAAAGACGGGGAAATCTGTTTTACACGTTTGAATCACATGGTGTCTGCTTGTGTGTGTGCAGGTCCAGAAAGTTCTCCATGCAGCCGCCTGATGAGGCCCTAGGTCTTAGCCAGCCCATCTGCCTCAAGCAGCTCCAGAGACATTGCCATGCCGACAAGCAGTGCGCTTTGCTGCGTCTTGGCAGGCCCTGCATTGAGTAGCTCCTAGAGGTCTGACATTGCCAAAAGTGCAGTGTGCTAAGCTTGTGTCTCGGATGGCCCCTCTGCTTCAAGTAGAGCTCCGAGGCCTTGCTATGGCAACAACACTGTGCACTTTGCTTGTGCCTTGGAAGACCCCTCTGTATAAAGGAGCTCCTAGAGGCCTTGCCACGCAAACAAGTTAATGCTCTCTGCATGTGTCTTGGCAGGCCCCTCTGCCTTAAGTACCTCGTGGAAGCTTGACAATGCAGAGGCGGAGTGTGCAGTACTACATGAATAGTAGTGCATGCCTGCATGGAAAGCACTTGTTTATCTTGCTCTCTTTATTTTCGAAACTGAGCAGTGCAAACCAGGTGCAAACCGGCCGTTTGTGTTGCCTTTGTCGGAGTACCTCTGCTCAGGCCAGGGGCAAGCGTGGGTGCAGCCGTGTAGGATTCTCGAACCGGAACCAGGCATCCAGTAAATGCTATGCTGGACTTCAAACAAAACCTGAAGTTCACTACACCTGCGTTGCGGCACATTCATCGTGATGGAGTTCGTATCCGGGGTCGCGGATATTAAAGAAAATTCTCAATTCCAGCTACCATGCCCAGCCAGGTCCATGGTGCAGCCTCCTATGTGAGGGGGTCAGGAATATGGAGCCCGGTGATCTAGACAGGGGGGGGTAGATCGTGATGCATGTGCGTGTTGTGCATGGACACACGTCCCATGCACCTTCAACACCACCCAAGGCTGCAAATCAGTACAATCAAACAAAAAGTGGCATTGCATCCACACTTTGGTAACCGTTACCGGATGGATAGTCCCTCTGGGTCAATAACTTTACACCTCTGGGCCCGCTCAAAGCTCGGCCGCGTGGGCGCCCAACTGTTCAGAGGGGAGAAAACGAAGACACTGAAAGGAAGAGGGGGGGGGAGGAACAAAAGGAGAGGCAGTGAAGACCAAGTCCGACACCTGATTTCCATTAGAGACTAGCCCTCAACAAAGCCTCTGATAAAAGATAAGTTCACAAAAGCAAGCGAATCCCACCCCTACTTGGCCGCGAGGGCGCCCCACTGATCAGAAGGGAGAAGAGAAGAAACTAAACAGGGGGCAAAGAACAACAAAAAGAAAGGACCTAAAGGGAAGGCCAGAAAGGCAAACGACACTGGCGCCTCAGAATCCCTGGAGACCAACCCTCAACAATGCCCACAGCACAGTCCACAAAAGCAAGTGCATCCCACCCCTGCTCAGCTTCGTACATCTAGTGGAAGTTTGTGGCAGCGCCCGGAGGACCTGCCCACCCCTGCTCCCGTAACTGCTCCCTAACACTAGGACACTGGAAGCACACATGTAGTGCATCCTCCACCTGCTCGCCATCCCCCCGTGCCCAACACCGCTAGCAGCAGCGTGCATCTCGCCGCTGACCGTTGCGCCGTCCTCTGGTATCAGTCCCTCTGGGTGTACGATTGTAACCAGGTCAGAACCTCGGGTACCACGGTGTGCAGTTTTTGAAGCATTAAGCGTGCTAGTGGTGGCATCCATACCCAGAGGTTGGGGAATCGAATCCGCCACACGATCTTCTCTCCCCCCCAGCCTAAAACGCCGGGATCCATGTTCCTGCCCCCTCACGTAAGGGGGTGGCATGGCTGCACCATGGCGCAGGCTGCGCATGGTAGCTGGTATTGAGCCTAGTCATTCCCTACCAGCCCCACGCGGCCAAGCGTTCAGCAGAGCCTAATCACTGGCAGTGGGTATGCACCGTTCTAAAGCATTAATCGGCTAGACATCTCACATCTGAGTCAGCAGGAGTGAGTCCTTTGACTGCAAGGCACTGCTTGGCTAGCTATGCTAAATTGCTACGGTAATTGCGTGAAATGCACCCTCCGGTCAGCTTATGTCTCTACAGGGGGGAGGAACCTTCGCGTTGCCTTTCACTTTTTGGAGGGGTGGGGGAGAAAGATAATTTCCTTTTCCGTTGTGTTCCCCTTTTTATTTCCTTCCCCCTCTTAAGTTTCCTTCTCCCAACTTCACTGGTGGTGCCAAACTGCCAATGCGGCCGAGCCTTTTCAGCAGAGCCCAGACGGGTAAAGCCGTCGAGCGATATGGTCCCGGCAGGGTTACCCAGTACGGGCCGTATTGGCCTAAAATCCCGTACCGTATCCGTACCGTACCGTTTGAAACACGGCCAAGTACGGTCGCCATGACTGCATGACTGCATGAGAGCATGCGTGCACAGACCAGTCAGACATGTCAGATATTATCGGATGGAGGCAGGGGCAGCGCTGAGAACAATGAAGTCATAGGAAGGCAGCGTACACGGCTGATGCGCATTGAATTTAGTTTGCAGCCGTCATCGAAGGCTGGCCAGACCACGAGTGGGCGATGCAAATTTTGCGATAAGATTATCGTCGGCACTACGCGATTTACCAATCACCTCGCGGGCATAACAGGACAAGTTGCGGCGTGTAAAGGGGTAAGACGTTAGGACGGGTGATACAGGCATACAACGGTGATGTCGTGTGATCGTCTCCCTCGTCTGGCAAGTCCACACTGTCCATAGTCCACACCTCCAGGACATCAAAAACTACGTAAGCTCGCTCGCTTCCGAAGGTAAAGAGGAATTCGTAAGAGTCCAATTCGACCCCAATACTTAGTGGCAATAAGACAAAACTTGGCGACAAATCACAATCCAAAGCTGCATGGAGGGAGGAGGCTTGGAGAAGTAGGAGCCCAAGAGTTCAGAACGCCAAGTAGGGAGGCAAGACACATGAGCTCCGTGTCTCCTTACAAAGTGATTTCCATGAATGCCATGCAATGATGCAACTCAGCAATTATGCAAGGTGATTCTGAGGCCTCTTGTTTCTATTGCCATATTCCTGCATTTAAAATTTCTTAATTTCATGTGCAATGCTGGTGGGTAGCGCTTATATGGACTGGCTGCATTACTGAAATGCTGAATGGCGTGTTGGGACATTGTAATGGCGATGTGTGAGGAGTTTAAGATTGCATCAATGATCATATTTCCCCCTAGCATGTCAGCATGGTAAATCTGCATGCATGCATGCATGCATGCATGCATGCATGGAGATCCTTGGTAATTATTAGAGGGCCATGCAAAATTGCATGGGGGGTGTCATGCAGCCATGCAGTATGTCAGGATGTGCATGGGGTGAAACAGTCACGGGAGTGTTGCATGCATGTCTTTCTCTGTGTGGATCCTGCTGTTCTGAGCTTTGAAAATGGAAAAAATCTTGGACCGTATTGCCCTATTGTATTGTCCCTTTTGTCCGGACCGTATCCGTACCGTATTCCCGTACCGTGTTTCTGTACCGGGTTTCCCTGGGTCCCGGAACTTCAGTAAGAACAAATCCAGCTCATCACGACCTATGCCGGTCGTGGGGCCTGGGGCTGCATGCCCTGCTGCTTGAGCCCCCTACGGACTACGGTATGATGGACCATGGAAGGGACGCCGGGCCCGATGTCTGGGCCGAAGGCTCATTTCTCCCGGTGAGCTAGCGAACCCCTTTCCGGCAAACCCCGGCGAAAATGGGGTTTTGGCTGACTACGCCCCCGGCGTCAGCCGGGTGTAGTTTAAATTCTCCCACAGACTTCCTGGCAAAACTTCCCTCGAAACGACTGTTATACCCGAGTGCTGTCTATAGCAGCATAACGGGATCCACACATGCACCTGCCCGTTTTTAGTTGCCCGTCCGTCCGCGTCCGTCCGTCTGTTCCAACTACCGAATCGCCGATAACTCACGCACCCGTCTCTTGACGCCTGAGCCTGCTTTGCATGTCTAATGCTGTAAATCGTGGCGTTGCGCTTTCTGATGGTGTTTTATTTGCAAGCGTGTCGTTGCTCCACGTCCGAAGTCGACTTTCGGTCGGGACACGCTTACTACATACATACGCTTACGCCTATTTCTGGGGGTCGCTCGCAAGAAAAGCAACGATTCCTTCATTTGATAAATGATCAAATCGGCACCATCATAAACAATTGCAAACTTGTCTATATCCCAGGCCACAAATCTCACTCCATGTGGACCTCTGGGGCTCTGGGCCTCGCTTGCTTATTAGGGCTCGTTCGGAAACCAAGTATTGATCCGTTCATTTGCGAATGTCGGTCAAGAGTGGACAGCTTCGGTGCCCTGCCTATGCACCAGTCCCCCCTTTGCAGATAGACGTCAGCCAGTGTGCGTGGCTGGCCGGTAGTCTAGTACCGGTATATATACCGCACGGCCATGCACTATATACGTGAAGGTATATATACGTGAAGGTCACCCTACAAGTGCATGGCCGTGCGGTATTGGCCATGTTCATTTCAATGTGCGCAACCGATATAATACGATGGACAGTTTGCTGGGCAGGTACCGCAAGGCCTAATAGTAACAAATCGATTAATTTAGATTATTTTGAAGTGTGAAAAGAAATCCGTCCACACTGCTGGCCACTCTTAGAGCCCCGGCCGGCTCAAGCCACGGCCAAAAAAAAACTTCCCGGCAAAAACCGGCTACTTGGCTACCCCCCGGCCCTTCCCTGATGATGGTCAATATTTGATCCCAATCAAACAAAGCAATGGTGGACGCCCAGCGGTTTCTTCTTAGGTGGTTTGGTGTACACTCACATGATCCGACACGCCGGATGTTGCAGTCATTGCTGCTCAGTCATGTGCATCCCTAGGAAATTATCAGAATTCTTTAGCCTTTGCATGCCTCATTACCACAGGATAATGAACTACTTCATTTCTCCCCTTCTGCTCTCTCTTTCCCCTTTTTGTTACTTCTCTCTTTCACCCCCCCCCGACCCTGACCCATCAATCAATGCCCTTCTCTCCCAAGCTACCCTTGGGGATTGCACCAGACCATCTCTCAAGGGTGGCAGGAATATGCCATCACTGGGCCGATGGGGTCAAATCTGAGTCTGGCCGACCAGCCGGGGCCCAAGCATTTGGGTCCTTGCCGCAACAGGCAAGAACCCTGTTGCGGGAAGGACCCCGGCGTCAAGGAGAATGGGGTGCTGCAACCTCCACACTTCCATGACAACATTTCTTTTCCAGGAAACATTGTTAAGAAACATAACATGAACATGCAACCATGCTAAAAATGTCAGGGCAGTGACAAAATTAACAAAATCGGTACACAACTCATACCTGGCCGCGCCGACCGGTCGCGCCGACCGACCGGTGGTGGTGGTGGCGGTGACTCTGACTAGGACGACGGCCGCTGCGACGGCAATTGCCATAAAGGTGGCGGCGGCTGCCATGGCAGCAGTGGCATAGATGTTGTCGCCGAGTGCGCCCGCACCCGTATGCGAGGCCACTGCTGCCGCCGCACCAACTTCCTAGTAGGCGGTCCCGCTCTGTAAGTGGGGCTGTCGCCGTACGGCTAATGTGCAGCAGTTGAGGCTTGCCAATGCCGCCACTGATGCCGTGGCTCAGCAAGCGCTGGGTGGGGGGACCGAGACCCCTCCGGTGGGGCAGATGAGCGTTCGGCCCAGAGTGTGGCGGCGCGTGCGGCCCGGCGCGAAGCATCATCGGTTTTTGGTTGCGTTCCAAGCTGCCAATGTCTCCAGGCAGCTTGGCATGCAGAATTTGACGAGCGCCAAAAGCACCCAGTCCTGTTGGAGGAGCTGGAGCGCGTGAGCAGGGAGATGAGATACGACGGGTGTGAAGTAGGGCAAGGACAGCTGGCTGAGGTAGTACTACACGATTGTCAATGTGCACGACATGGTGCTCGTGCACACACCATGGCCTCTCTTTCCTGTCAAAGGCATCAGGAGGTGAAAGAAAATAAACTGAGGAGGTTTCTGAAAGCTGTCATGAGAGGGCGACGGAGGAAATTGCAGTGAGCAAAATTCTAAGGCAACAAATTCCAAGGTAACAACTAAAATGCATGGTGCGATTAGAAAGTTCATCAGCAGGTAGTATGTGAGCTCAACCCTGAACTAAACAAAGGGGAACCCTAAACCCCGAGGAGGTCAACATAGGGTCAAGGGTTTACCAGGGCTAAGGTGCTCAACCCTGACCCCCAGCAGGTCAAGGAGGGCATGATGGGGTGTGAGAGTTGAAGCACAGAGTTGGGTGGGTGCCGACTTGCTTTTTCAGCAGGGTCCAGATAGATGTGTGTAGTCGTAGGTCGACAAGCAGCTCAAACACGGTAGCCACGAGTAGCTAGCCGTATGCAGCTGCGCCATCCACGTACAGGTAGCTGCAGATGTGAGAGAATATACCGCTCTTGCTACCGGCAGCTCCCCGGCTTGCTCGACGATTGCCCATGCCCATCATTTGATACGAGGATGTACGACACCATGTGAGTCATCATTACTCAGAATCATGCTCAAAACGCTTACCTAGGCCATGGTAGGTGTGTGTAGCTTGAATTGACAGTCTATACGGTCCTATTTTTTCTCACCCGTGTTGAATTGCGACTCATCGGCCACTGCATTGTGCTGCGTTAACGCCATAACGTTAACAGCTGGTCGTCCAATGTGAACGGGCAATGTTGTTTTGGCCTATCGCTGGCAGTCTGGCACCCACCCACCATCCGGGTGGACCGGGTGGGTGTTTCTCACCATCAAGATTGCAGCCACAAAAACGGGCAACCGCAAACAACCAGCAACTACCTGGCCACTGCTATACGGTCCACAATTGCAGCCACAAAATATGCAACCGCAAACAACCACCCATCCCCATCATTAAAGCACACGCCTGCTTACCTTTTCCATCGTGCTCGACTGAGAACATATTCTCACCCTCAACAACCCCACCCGTAAGTGTATCGGCTATCGCCAGACGTCGATTGATTGATGCACCTTGATTGCTGTCGTGGTGTGGCACGGCGTACGTACTTGTATTCAGTCTCATCGTGCATACCCGATGCGAGCATCCGCAATTCCGCATATGTGAGCCACCTCTACAGTGCTGAATGAATTAGGCTGCGTCAATTGTACCATTGATGCATTTCGCGTTTTATCCCGGGAGGAGCGTATCCTCCCATCCCGACTGCAAGAACAATCTTGTCGTGAACCAATTGCATGCTCCATGATGCCGTGATCTGACGTGAGGAGAGTCATGCCTCCACCGTTTAAACCATCCCTCGAGCTTGATGCATCCATTGAAGTCCATCGATCCTACGCTCAACTCCGAAAATTCATCACTTCGTCGAAGCTTCCACTCGTCTCAATCCCCCTCGAAGCAAGCAACAGCATTTATCGACCCGTTGTCCTTCATTCCACTCCATGCACAGCCTGCAAAGCATATGATAATTCATCGATTGCCGTCTGAAACATTCCCCTTTCTTGATTGTTCCTTTCGCAGAATCTCAACATCCACCCCCTTTTAAGGTGAGCTGAACACCGAATTTGAATGGTGACTTAGTACGAGCTCATGGGATCAACTAAGTCTGACTTATGAATCTAGCAGTGGCATATATTTGCCTTGTCGCCACCTGCTCACTCCCTCATTTGGATGATTGGTTTGCCATCACTGTGACATTTTATACTGATGGCGGAAACTGATCTTTTTCCCACCCATCTCTTCCCCCCGTCAGATGGCCGTCCAGATGATGCGCTCCGCCCAGAAGGCCACCGCTGCCCGCCCCGTCGCAACCCGCACCTCCAATATTGTCTCCCGCCGCTCCACGGTTGTGTCTGCCAAGACTGGAAACTCCGGACGCCAGAACGAGGTTGCTGACTGTGAGTTTTTCTGTACCTGGCATCCGCCGTTAGCATGCTCAATCAATGCCCCAGTAGTAGGTTCCAGTATTATCACATGAAGACTGTAACAGTGCCGAAGTAGACAGGTTCGTTCAAAGTACTGTCTGTTTCTTACGTACATGTATGGCTGATCATAGTTAGATAGAAACATGACTCGTGCTCTCATGCATGTTTTTGCTAATAAAGTTGTCGTCACCTGCCCACGCATGCAGACTTGCTGACTCTGCCCGGCTATGGACCTGAGAGTGGACCTTTTGAGGGCCCCTGGGACCCCCTGAATCTGGCTGCCGGTACCACTGTGAATGAGGTTCGCCGCTGGAGGGAGAGCGAGCTCACCCACGGACGTGTGGCCATGGTGAGCTATTCCCATGCTACACAGCTGTGTTGAGTTTTGTCTGGGAACATGGGAAGTAGCTGTAACAAATTCGATTCGTCCTTGGATTTATCTGCCTGATGATCAACAGTGGGCAACATTTTGGGAAGAATGGGTACCTGTAAGCATTAAAATCGGCTGTATTTTAAATTCCGAGCTCGATGCCCTCGGCGTAATCAGCTGTAATTAAATAGTGCCCCCCCCCTCCCTTCTGCAGCTTGCAGCCCTCGGCTTCATTGTCGGAGAGCAGGTCCAGGACAGCCAGCTGCTGTTCAACTTCGACGGCCAAATCAGCGGCCCTGCCATCCTGCACTTCCAGCAGCTCAAGCAGGGATTCTGGGAGCCTCTCCTGATCGCCATCGGTCTGGCTGAGTCCTTCCGCACCAGCCTCGGCTGGTCCACCCCCCAGGGCTCTGGCTTCAACACACTGAAGGATGATGATGAATACAGCATGGGTGAATTGGGCTTCGACCCCTTGGGCCTGGCACCTGAGGATACGGATGAGCTGAGGATCCTGAAGACGAAGGAGCTGAACAATGGACGCTTGGCCATGATTGCCATTGCTGGCTTCGTCCTGCAGGTAAATCAGTGAGCTATGAACTGTGACGCTTATGTAGTTGCCCTTGCCCTGTCTGGCTATAAGTGCCATATCCTGCCACACAAACACCTGGCCATGAGTGTTGTTGCTGCATTTGCCCAGCATGTACATCAGTGAGCTATGGATCATGAACATGATGAGGCTGACTGTATTCTGTCCGATGCTTTGTTGCTAAAGGGTCCCATCTCTTACCTGAGGAGTGACATGATTGTGGTCAGTTCACCATTATTTGTTTCACACTTGACAGGAGGTTGCTGAGCCTGGTGTCGAGATCTTCGAGCATCTCTTCTTCAATGCTGGCAAGGAGGTTGCTGTGGAGGTTGATGAGATCGAGAAGGAGCTGGGCCTGCCCGCCACCATCCCTATCCCCAAGCTGTAAATAGCATATGCGCTTTTGGCTTTTTTTAGCTTACTATTGAGGGTGATGGGGAATATTCGATTATATTACGAGGCCAATACATATCATCCCCTTGTGACAATGCCAAGTATTTCAAAACTGTGGCCGAGATTAGACTGAAGAATGATGCAAAAATAAATTGTAATAAAAAAGGCAAATGTATCGGAATAGGAATGAAATTCAAGCTGCAACCATGGATGAAATGCGATGAGACGAGTTAACCCGATTCATGAGGAGATGACATGAGTCTCATGCATGTTATACCCTATGACACCCACCCACTTCTGCTCACATGACAATAATATGTTAGGCAAGTCTGTAGGACAGTTGCTATTATGTACCTAAACCTGTACTGACTCTGTGCCTTGCACCCGCGGTGCCAAGCAGGGCTGCTACTCAGCCCCCTCGCCTTCAGCCTCTATACCAGCGACCTATCAGGCACGATCGCAGCCCAGCGCCTGGCAGAAGGTATTGTGCTGGAGGCAGGGCGGCAACTCAGGTGCCTCAAGTATGCGGATAATCTCTCCCTGCTGTAGCCAGCTGCCCTGCAGAGCTGCAGCAAATGCTAGACGCCTTGCATGAATATGCGGCGGTCAAACAGCTCCAGTTCATCGTCAGGAAGACCGATTTGGGAGCTTAGCAGCGCAATGCCGACAGCCAACCGATGTCTGTGTGTACGGCTCAGAAAGGACAGTGTTGAAGCGTGTCCAAGAATTCGAATTATTGGGCAACATTCAGCACGAAAGCGGCAGCATGAGGAAGGTTTAAGGTAGAGAGGCGCCTATGGCTGCCGCATTGCATCGTGTACGCCGCATGGCCGCCAGGTGTGTTTTAGGCATCATCTGCTTGCGCGCATCTGGCTAGCGGCTGTGTATGTAGCGCCTGCGGCAAACTACGGAGATGTGGTGTGGGCCACCGGTCCCCTCCGGCCGCAACACTGCATCCGGAGCAGGATGCAGTCCAGCCTACATCAGTGCTTGCGCCAGGCTGCGGGGCTGCGGGGCTGCTGCCTCCGCTGCCAACTTGGGGGTCATGAGGGGGTTGCAGTCCCAGCCGTTACGACAAGACTGGTCCTACGCAGCGGTGGCACTTGCAGCACAGCAACTTCCTTTGTCTTTCTTTTTCAGCCTTTTGTCTGTCCCTTCACTTTATTTCCCACTTTTCCTCCTTTTTCCCTGCCCCCTTGTGTTTGTTTCGTTCCTTCCTCCCAACCCTTATGTAACGCGCCCACGCGGTCGAGCCTATTTGAGGGCGGCCAACATGCAGCTCGCGCTTCGACAGACCACCGGAGGGCGCACATGGTGCGGTGAGCTGATGGGGGCGTTGAAGCAGTTGGAGCAGCTGTCCCAAAAGTGTGTGTGGCAGTCTCTGACATGCAGCCGTTCCCCATACCAGAGGTAGGTGCTACACCTAGTGGACGCAGCCTACAAGCAGGTGCAGCTCAGGCGACTGGCAGAGGAGACCCAGGGACCCCAACACCGAGCACAGGTTTGCGGCCGCCTACCGCGCTTAGTGCCATTCTACTGCGGGCGCCATGTTGGCGCAAGCTAGGAGCTGCACTAACAATAGGGCGTGTGCTTGTGTGCGCTCAAACTTACGGCTGCAGCTCGGTGCGGTTAGCATGGCTGACACGAGAGGATGACGGAGCAGTCAACAACGTGAGACACGCTGCTGCCAGCGGGGTTGGGCAAGGAGAGATGGCAAGCATGTGGAGGATCAATGACGTTACACCTCTGGGCCCTGCCCAAATAAGGCTCGGCCGCGTGGGCGCCTAACTAAAGAGTTGGGAGGAAAGATGGAAAGAAACACAGAAGGGGGCCAGAGAGAAGGGGGCAGGACGAAAGAAAGGGGGGAAAGTGAAAAAGCATGTGGAGGATGGCATGATGCGCTGCATGTCTGCTTCCATTGCCCCAGCACAAAGAAGACTTAGGAGAGGCTTTGGAGAGAGGTTGGACAGGCCCCCCGAAGGGTGCGACGGACTTTTAACAGTTGTACCGAGGCATGCTTGGGTGGGAGGCTCTGACTTTTGCTGAGGACGTGGTAGGCATTGTTGAAGCCTAGTTTGTAGTTTTTCTTTGCCATCTTGGGGAATAGGCTTTTCTTCCCCCATTCTTGTTTCTCTCTCGCTTTCTTGTTGGGGCGGGGATACTTCGGGCTGCCTTTTTCTTTGTTTGGGCAATTGAGTGTTCTCCTCCTTCTTTCCATTTCTCTCAACTACATTTCTTTTTTCCCAACGGGACAGTTGGGCACCCACGCAGCGGAGCCTTTCTGAGCAGGGACCAGAGGTGTTATGTTTTTTTCATTGACCTGTCATATACCTTAAATTATTGCTCGCAACAAAAACTGCACAATACACACTCGTGTGTTCTTATTGAACAACGAGCTCCTAGATAAGAGAGGAGACGGATTGAGAACCAGCGTGTGACTCAATACATGGAAATATTACCCATGTGGCTGCCGGATCGGGGTGAAACATCGAGCAAAACTTGTGATTGCGCACATGCGATTATTTGCTTAGAGCTAGTTACTAGAGGATCTCAGGTGCTGGACCTGCTTGCCTTTCCGGCCTCTCTTTTTGTTCCTTTATTTTTTGTCTCCTCTTCCTTTTTAGTTTCTTCTCTCCTCCCATCTGAACACTTGGGCGCCCACTCGGCCGGGCCTTAATGTGCATGGCGCAGAGGTGTAACGTCATTGTAGCGCCTTCAAAACCACAGTCATGGACCCCCCACATAATCAGTTCCGGATATTGGGGCTGCAGTTTGACAAGGTCAAAGAAGGCAAGGTGAGACAATTCTTTGGTATTTGCTTCAGCTAAACATCAGCCACAGGCCAACAGCTAATGTAAGCCTGGGGCAGCCCAATCTCTAGACAGATGACTTAAGGGGGTGTGAAAGACGCTTGGGGGGAAATCATTTGGGGCCGAAGAACAGGGCCGATGGGAAATAATCAAATATACAACATCAGGACCTCATTCAACCAAGGTAGCGTCTCTAGGCCTGGCATAGAGATGTTAAGAGCCTTGGTAGATTAGATTTTTACCCAGAAAAAATGCCTGAGTACTCACGTGGATACGCATTTGAGCAGGGCCCGGAAGTGTCATGTCGTTAATTTAGACAACTACGGTAAGGAAAAACAGGTAAAACGTGAGCCACCATGCGTTTGAGCCCGTAAGGGCCAATGGAAAGACTTCATGACGTCTGACCTCTGGGCCCTGCTCAAAAGGCTCAGTCACATGTGTCCCCAACTGCCTCTTTGGGGGGAAATTAACTTGGTCCAGAATGGTAAAAACAAGTCAGACGAATCTTCAGACCAATTCTCAGACCCTCTAGAATCCAGCCCTCAGAAATTTCGACAACGTCTGCCTCAAAAGCTAGGGTGTCACACCCATCCCTGCTTCGGTACAACCGGTGAAAGTCTGCAGCACCGTCCGTAGGGCACTTGCCCCCCCCCCTCCCGAAGCTTTTCCTTGCCGCTAGGGCATTGGCAGCAGGCCTGTAGCGCATCCTCCAAATACTCGCCGCCTCCCTCTGCCCAGCAGTCAGCAGCGTGTGTTCCACAAAAGCCAGGGCCTCCCACCCATGCCTGCCCCAGTACAGCTGGTGAAAGCCTGTGGCATCCCCCAGAAGACCTGCCCCCCCCACGCTCTTTTACCTTATTCTTGACGGTAGGGCGTTGGCAGCCAGTATGTAGCACGTTCTCCACATGCTTGCTGTCTCCCCTCGCCCAACATCGCTGGCAGCAGCATTTCGCATGCCGTCGTCCGCCGCGCAATCCTTTTGTGTCGGCTGAGCTGACCGTCCCGAGTCACAGCCTTGAGTTCTTGCACATGCAAGCACACGCCCTCCTTCTGGTGGTGCAGCTCCAGGCCTGCGCCAGCATGACGCCTGCCAAAGGCTGAACCCTGACTCGGCATTCGGCAGCAGACCTCTGCTCGGTGGTGGGATCCCTCAGGCCGTTCATATCCAGCAGTGCCTGCGCGTAGGCTGCATCCACTAGCGCCAGGCCGTCAGTGATGGGAAGCGGCTGCAGGTCCGTCGCTGCCTGACACAGTTTGGGGACTGCTATCCCTTGCTCCAGCTCCTCCAAGGCACCTAGCAGCTCAGGGCACCAAGAACTCAGTCTCACCGCCATGGCTACCGGCATGGCTGGGGAGCATGTCCACCACCATGGCTGCCGGCATGGCTGGGGGGCATGTCCACCACCATGGCTGCCAGCATTGCTGGGGGGCATGTCCACCACCATGGCTGTCGGCATGGCTGGGGGGCATGTCCACCACCATGGCTGCTGGCATGGCTGGGGGCAAATCCACCACCATGGCTGCAGGCATGGCTGGAGGGCATGTCCACCACCATCGCTGCAGGCATGGCTGGAGGGCATGTCCACCGCCATGCCTGCCACCGTGGCTGAAGGGCATGTCCACTGCCATGGCTGCAGGCATGGCTGGGCGGTATGTGCACCACCACAGCTGCCGGCACAGCTGAGCGGTATGTCCACTGCTACTGAAATCTCCGGATCTGCAAAGACATCCTCATGCTCCCCCGGCTGGCGGCATGCGGAGGTAGACTCGCAGCCTGGCACAGGCGCTGAAGCAGGATGGACTGCATCCAGGTCCTGAGAGAATGCCGCGGCCGGAGGGGACCGGTGGCCCACACCCCATACTTTTAGCTGTCCGTAGGCGCTGTGTAGACAGCCGCCAACCAGATGCCCGTAGACAGATGATGCCTAAGGCACACCTTGGCAGCCATGCGGCGAGCGTGTTGCAGCGCTGCAGCCAGAGGCAACCTACCTACCTTGCATGGCCTGCCATATGCTGCCGATGTCAAGCTGACTGATACCCAGTAATTGGTATGCCTGGACACGCTTCAGCCTCCAACACAGCCTTAAGTGTGCCATACAAGCAGACATGGGCTGTCGGCGCTGCGCTGCTAAGCTGGCTGCCAAACGCCGTGATCTCTGTCAACTTGCCGATGTTGACCTGCAGCTGTTTATCCGCTGCCTATCCATGAAGGTCATCTTGCATGCCTAGCCTGTAGCTCTGCCGGGCTGCAGGCTAGGCATGGGCTACAGGCTAGGCAGCCCTGTCGGGCTGCAGGCTAGGAGGGAGAGGTCACCAGGCTGCAGATGCGTGGAGGGAGCAACGCAGCCGTCTCCATGTCCCTGCCACAATGCCCTCTGCTTCTACATCAGCATCCTGCCAGGCATGATCGCAGACAAGCCTCAGGACAGAGGGCTGAGAGGGCTGAGAGGGCAGCCCTGCCTGATGCCCCTGGTGCAAGGCACAGGTTCAGTAAGTATCCAAGTTAGTGACGTTGTACCTCTGGGCCGTGCCTGCTCAAAAGGCTCGGCCACAAGGGCATCCGACTGTCTGGTTCGAAACTGAATGGTAGACACGGAAGAAAAAGAGGAAGCATCCTTACAAGTTTAAGCGTGCCAGTAAGTATCCTAAACAGTTCAGTAAGTATCCCATACCAATGGTACAGTACAGTACAGTAAGTATCCCATACCAAAGGATCCTATTAAGCATCACTCGCCTCCCTTCGCTTTTAAGCATCCATCCGGCAAGCCAGCACAGGTCAATCAATTTTGAAACTGTAGACCCTAGCGTGTACACCACACCATCCGCACCTTGCACGACATGGCACTGGGACACACCTGCAGGAAATACATGCGCAACAGATTACTTCAGGTTGCTCTGGCTGCAATTTAGCTATATCACGGCCTACGGCCGCGGGTGCATGGTACAGCGAGCCCTGCTTTTTGAGCCACCCGCAGATCCCGCAGATCCTGATTCAGCCGTCAAGACGTGCAGATCCAGCCCCATAACACATGCACATGTCAGACTGCATGACCTGTCGTGCAAAACCCCTGCAATGCAGATCTAGATCCCACAGGTCCAGATTCGCAGGTCCAGATCAACAGATCCAGACCCAGAGATCTCTGACTGCATGTATTGCCATGCGACACTCCTGCATTGCAGATCTAGAGCCCACAGGCACAGACCTGTAGATCTCAGACTACATGACCTGCTGAGCACTCGTCGACTTCTGTCATGCCAAATATGGTGCTTAAGAGTTCTGGTAGATAAAAAAGATGGACCGCTTGAGGCATCCTTTCGCGCATCTATCTCTCAGGCAAGAGGAAAGGATGGCGGGAGGATTCAGGAAAGGTATGTTGTCTGAGGGAATGGTGTTGGTTTTTGACCCTGCCAGAGTCATCAGACCATGTCTGGACAGTGCACTGTGCCAGTTTCACCATTTTAAAAGGACGCGTCTATGGTTCCATTATTGCAGTATCCAAGGTACCATGATACGGCATGATTCGGCATGATACGGGACAGCAGGTTTAGCAGGATTGCACTGCCAAGGTGGCACGATACGGCACGATTGCAAGACATGTCACAGGCTTACCACCATTATTTTGATTGGACTTGACAAAGTGTGAGCAAAGCTGCCCATCCCTTGAAAACCTGATGCGCCTACCAAGCGGCCTACCATGCGGCCTACTATGCGGCGTACCATGCATGGGGTTCATTGCAGTAACCTGCTGAGCTAGCCGCATAGTATGGACTGGGATGGAGGACGTGTCACTGAGCCTTCATCAGATTATCAGAAAGGTCAATAACAGGATGTAGGGAGCTGTTGGTGGAACTGTGATCCGTCCTGATAGAGTAGAGATTGATGCCATCCGCATTATTGAGAAATTGCCGGCTGGTGCTGGTGCTGGTGCTGGTGCTGGTGCTGATGCTGATGCTGGTGCTGGTGCTGGTGTTGCCGTGTTGGTGCCCCAATACCGACCGGTAAGGTGAGCACGGTTATAACTTTCGCGCAGCGAGGCTTACGACACATACTGACGATTGCTAGTACCGGTAATGCACGAAGCGATGCCCAGCTTAATATCTGTAAATAGGCGCCAGTTGTAAACAGTTCGGTACGAGGGGAGTGTGTCCATGCGATGGTCCTGTCCGGCAGATCCCACTCTTCCGGACTGACCCGCGGAAACACTCAGCCAGATCTGCAGATCCAGCCGCGCGACATCGTTCAAAAGCAGGGCTTTTTGGCAAATCAGCAACCGGCCGTGAGTCTGGAGTCCCTCCATATCTTCCGTTGGCTTCTCAAGCACTTCATAAAGAGTAACACTTTATCATTTTTAGCCTACCCTACCTTCTCGAGCATCTTTCAGCCACAGCTCGGTTGCAGCCACAACCACCGGTCATGATAGCAGCCACAAAATAAGCAACCGCAAGCAACCACCCGTCGACTGTTTTAATGACCACTCCTCACTCCCAATTGCATCGCAACCTTTATTCTCTCCTTCCCAGTCGTCAACAGTAAGTGTAATCGATCGCCAACAGTAATTGCAATCGATCACCGTGTTTGACCCGAACGTCGTGATTCAACTCGCGAGTATCTTGCATGGCTGAAACTTGAGCATCTATCAGTTCGCATCATCGTTCATCATACGATCGACACTGATGCATCTCGTAATCTGATGGGCAGCATGATTGCCTATATCATCCAACAGATGCATCCCTCGTTCTTGACCATTCTTAACATACTGATGCGAAACAGCCACATACACGCACCGTCGATCATTGCTGAGATTGCCTGAAGCCTATGACCGCCTCTGTACATAGCATCCATTAGTCCTCCAAGAACTCTCTGACGCATCTTCCCTTCTCGATCCTTCTCCATGTTGCAGGATCTCAACGCCCACCCTCTTACCTTACGAAGGTGAGCCATGCATCGAGCACCCACCCGTAGCATGCATGTGTATGTAGCATGCGGCCACTGACAGTAATACGCTCCTTGCCACGAACTTTGAGTTTGTAGAAATAAAGTCCGTCATTTACATGTCGCGACCTTGTGTCACACCATCGCTTGGTTGGAAGAGTGTGTCTCGCTCTCATACAAACTGCGGACTACCGTTTCATGAATAGTATGGTTAGCAGTGCAGCATACTCAAGTACTCACTGCCGACCCTCTGCACCTCGCCTCCTCTGCCTTGATTATCGTACACGACGACCGTACCCACCCCTGCCTGATTGTGGCTGTTGATGGTGTTTAGTCGCCTCCTAGTTCCCCGTCAAATGTCCATTTTGCCATATGACCTGACGCTGAGGTGATTAATGACATATTGCATGCCATGTATGTCCTCCTCCCATCCGGCAGATGTCCGTCCAGATGCTGCGCTCTGCTCAGAGGGCTACTGCCGCCCTTCCCATCGGTGCCCGCCGCTGCACTGTTGTCTCCCGCCGCTGCGCTGTGGTGACCGCCGCCAAGGCAAGCTTCGACGGAGCAAGCACCGACCCGGTCGATGTTGCGAACTGTGAGTTTCAGGCCTATTGGCTAAGCACGTGACAGCCGCTACTGGTAGCTGTTCAAAATCCTGTCCACAAACAGTCAGAAACAGAGGCGTAAATTGTAAAAAATAGGTAGTACCATTGCAATGTCTCATGCACGAGTAAAAAATTGAGTTGCACAAATTATTGGTAGTGGGTCCATGAAACATTACTACTTATGTCCTCAATGCTTACAAGTGAAATATTTGAGTTGACTGGTGATTTTACCTTGCAAGCCCAACCTGACGTCGTCGCCTCCATACCTTCCACACCTTCAGACCTGAAGACCTTGCCTGGCTACGGACCCGTCAGCGGACCCTTTGAGAACCCCTGGGACCCTGCCAACCTGTGCGATGGTGTCACGGTGAATGAGGTTCGCCGCTGGCGTGAGAGCGAGATTGTTCACGGACGAGTGGCCATGGTAAGAACAATGTCAATGCTGTCCATTTGAAATCTGGCACGGTACCTTATTAGAAGCAGTGGATTAGCAAGTTGTTGCTTTTGTTGCTTGGACAATCCACCCCTCGGTTTCTGATATGGGAGTGTGATTATGCACGAATGTGTGGGCAGTTGTGCAATTGACAGTGAAATAAGCAACATATCCCCTCAACAGCGCATATATGTCTGGGGGAATACTATGTGCCCAGCTTACTTTTTCACAGAAAATACAAGCAGGGATGTGACTCTGCACTGCGCAATACTTCATTTTTGGCCTGGAACAGGGGCAAGTGCAGGCACTGAACATTTCCTTATTTTCTCCTCTGCAGCTCGCTGCCCTCGGCTTCATTGTCGGAGAGCAGGTCCAGGACAGCCAGCTGCTGTTCAACTTCGACGGCCAAGTCAGCGGCCCCGCCATCATGCACTTCCAGCAGCTCAAGCAGGGATTCTGGGAGCCCCTTCTGATTGCCATCGGTCTGGCTGAGTCCTTCCGCACCAGCGTTGGCTGGTCCACCCCCCTGGGAGCTGGCTTCAACACGCTGAAGGATGAGTACACCATGGGTGACTTGGGTTTCGACCCTCTGGGCCTGGGACCCAAGAACGCGAAGGAGATGACTGTCCTGAAGACGAAGGAGCTGAACAATGGACGCTTGGCCATGATTGCCATTGCTGGTTTCGTCCTGCAGGTACAGACGCATATCTGGCATAGTTAACACCACAAGTCGTATGCCCTGACATTAGTGAACATTCTGCTAGGATGCTTCACACATGCTACTGCACTGTAGTGAACATTCTGCAACACTTCTGCCATGACAAGCAGGCTTAGTCACCAATTTTCACATGCACATTAGCCATGTTGGTCTCATGGTGTTTATTGATTGGTGTTCCAACATTTGTTCTTTACAGGAGAAGGCAGAGCCTGGTATTGAGATCTTTGAGCACCTCTTCTTCAACCTGGGCTTGGGCGTTGCTGAGAATGTTGACGGCCTTGAGACTGGACTGGGTCTCCCTGCCACCATCCCTATCCCAACCCTGTGAAGGGTTGTGATGAGCCACACTAAGTAAGGAATCTGGATGATACGATGGGTTATATTGCATTATATTACGCTGCCTGTACATACCATTTAACACTTCATTTGAAGTATCGACTTGTGAACATTTGTAGCACTGTTTTGAGTGAAGAATTTAACGTGTAATAAATTAACTTGTCCCAAATCTACTCTCCGGCCCCTCTGCCCCTGACAAGTCCAGGCCTGCTACACTAAATTTTCACTCAGTCCAATACTTGTGGTGATGGAAGTACAAAATGGTGCATAACACCTGTCAGAAATTCTGAGTACGGCAAGAAAAAGGGAAAGTGAGTAAGTGTACTACTTACCGATTCATACACTATGGAAATTATGTATTCCTCAGCATGCATGTCTAAAGCGCCAGCCAGATGCATGCTGTCAAGGCTCAATACCTGAGAATCTGAGGGAGGGGGGTCCATTTCAATCAGCTCATCAGTGCGCGTCTAATAAGTGTAGATGGTTCACAATGTCAGGTGGTGAAACAAAAGAATAAACCATTGCTCAGCGATGATGGCATATCTAGTCACATCTGCCTCCGTCAGCTCCTGACTAGAGTGAGCTGACTCTATGTGATCTAGGAAGTTACAACTCCAGACATAACGGCGGATGGTACCCGCGGTGCTCCTGCAGATGGTGCAAGCCCTTGGTCTGTGCACAAATTGTTGGCAGACCCCCTCTCAACAGCCGCATATGACATCTTGTACCTCAGGGGGAAGCGAGACTCGACTATTAGCGTGCCCTCGATGGTAGAGCCTCTGACCAAGTCTGGACAGGAGCAGCAGGAGCAAGAGCTGAGGGAGTAGCAAGAGTGAAAGAGGAGTATAATGATGTGATGGTGCACTGTCGCTTCGACGAATTCTCCCCGGCCAGCTTCTCAGCTCCTCTCTTGCATTCTTAACCCTGTTAATGATTCCTTAGGGCCACTGGGTTGTCTGAAAATGTTAAGACCTTCAAGCACTGCTGACAATAGGTTGTCATTCCTTAATTCATAGCAACTACCAATGCACCACTACACCATGTGAGTCCATAATACGGATGTACGCACAACGGTGCATGTCATTCCGGAGCCATGACAGCCCCCCATGCCATAATTGCATGCCAAGAGGGGTCGGTATTCTGTGCGGAATATTCTATCATGCATATCTGTTGCAAATGACAGAAGGAATGCAATGGTGTAGCTGTCGTCTAAATCTGATCTGTACTTTTTTGTTACTAAATATTCTAGAAATTCATTGTTTTTTGTTACCCCCTCCCCCCCTCCACTTTGACCCTCTATATCTACCAGCCCCCTGGGCCAAAAACAATTTTGAGACCATGTGTGGAAAACTCTCGTCAAGCTCTACAACTTTGAGGAAGGTGTGTATTTAGTTTATGTTTGCCCCCCCCCCCTCCCATACTCACTGCATCCAAATCACAAGAAAGGTTACGTCCATGATACCACCCCTGAGATCTGAAAAGGTGATACGTGTGACGCGTTGAGGAAAGAAAGAGAGGGTTCGGTACTTCCAAATGAAAAAGAGAGGCAAGGGGTCAGACACAGCTGTTGATACTTCTTGTCACAGATTTTGAACATCTTGGAGGTTCTCGGAAAGCACGCTCAGAAGTCCTGTTTGGGGTACTTTCTCGGGTAGGCAGAAGAATACATCATACGGAACATAATTTGAGTTGCTGACGTTGCTTGGCTCAGCCAACACTGGAGTGAAACTGAGATGGGGAAACTGCAGCGTGTGACACATGATGTGGCTCAGGGTTCTGGTTAGACAACAACATCAGAAACAAACTGGAATTAACCATAGGAACATTGGCAGCGTGATCCGACTCTGCAAACTGCAGAATATAAAGGGCATCGTTGGCTCAAGCTGAGATGCTGAAGGAGACTGGGCTATCTAACTTTTCTGCCAAGTTTCCTGAATGCCCAAGAATCCTGCCAAATTACCAGCAGCCAGGCACCGCACCGGGAAAGAGCCTCTTATGGGAACGAAAGGAGGACGATGAAGGAGACAGACGCAGCTAGACACCTTTTCCACCCAGCTTCCTGCATGGACAAGAATCGAAGTGCCGCAAACCAGTGGCCGCACTGGGCGGGCAAAAGCCTGGTATAGAAAATGAGGAGGATCAAGGAGGCAGGCGGGGTGAAGGGAAGTAATTTTCACCAAGCTTCTTGAATGCCCAAGAATCACAAAACCGCAAACCAGGAGCCGCGCCGGGCAGAGCCTTTGCATGAGCAAGGATGAGGACGAAGGAGACAGGCGGAACGAAAGGCGATATTTGTTGTCAAGCCTCCTCAGTGCCCAAGCATCACAAGACTAGAAAACAGGTGCCCCACCAGGGATGGATGCCCTCCTGCTTGACTGTGTGGCCTCAATCCCTCAATCCTTTTTCCCTGGACCATGCCCCTGAGCCAGGGTATTAATCTACGCGACCAATCTGGGCTCAGCAAGGGACGCGAGTATCATTGGATGGAAAGCCCGCCTGCTTGTCTATTTGGCCTCAAATCCATCAATCCCTCGAGTTGCTGGACCATGCCCCTAGATCAGGTTGATAATCAACACGACATAAGGGAGGGCTCAGCAGGGGGCTTGACAATCAGTTTTGGGCAATGTACGGCCATGACGGTTGGCCTTTTGACGGTGCCAACAATATTCTACGGTGCTTCAGTCAACATTTTACTACACCTGCGTCCGTTTCTCCATGTCAGATCCCAACAGTCCTGACGATGGGATGCCCTCCTGCTTGCAAGTAAGGTTAAGGGTTTAGTGTTCTGGGTTTTAAACCCTTAACCCAGAGCCAGGGGCTCAGCAGGGGTCATGGGGATGGGAGGATGAGATGCCTTCCTGCTTGTCTGTTTGGCCTCATTCCCTCATATCCCTGGACCCTGCCTCTAGATCAAGACAATGAACACCACCAAGCAAGGCTCATCAGGAGGCACGGGGGTGGGAAGTCCCTTTCTTTCTCTGTTTGGCCTCAATCCCTCATATAGTCATATCCCTGGATCATGCCCCCAGATCAGGGTAAGAAATGACGCGATCAAGGGCGGGGCTCAACAGGGGTCAACATAAAGATGGGATGCCCTCCCTTGTCTATGCAGCCTCAATCCCTTACATCCCTAGACCCTACCCCCTAGACGAGGGTAGACATCGGCACGGCCAAAGGCGGGACTGAGCAGGGGGCGTGCCAATGAGACGTCCTCTTCTTTGCCTGTTTGCCTCATTCCCTCATAAAGTCATATCCCTGGACCCTGCCCCCGAGCCAGGGTAATAATCAACACCACCAGGAGAGGCTCAGCTTGGGTTGTGGGCAGGGTAACCCCGGTACGGAATACGGCACGGTCAAACGGTACGGTACGGTACGGACACAATGGGATGGGCTAATAAAATGGACAATACGGTAGTTCCAAACGGTACGGTACGGTCAAACGGTACGGTACGGTACGGTACGGGATACGGTACGGGATTTCTGCCAATACGGCCATACTGGGTAACCCTGGATGTGGGGATGGGAGTTATGGGAGGCCCTCTGCTACGTCTGTGTACGTCCTCATTCTCTCATATCCCTGGACTATGCGCATGGACCAGGCAGGGTGAAATTATTTGAAACAACAAATTTCCTGTGTGGCCTCCATCTCCATGCCCCTACCTCGCATGCATACATGCAGAATCTCAATCGGTGCTCGTGGAGGCGTGCGCCAGTCGCCAGACCACCTTTAGCAGTCAGGTTGGCCAGCCACCACTGGGCCGACTAATAACCTACAGGACGTAAGCGAAATCTGGATCCCTTAGTCTAACTGGTAAGAATGCTACAGTACCGTCAATACCGTCAATATCTAAGGCTATGAGCAGAGTGCTACAGTACCTTCACACTTGAAACCACCACAAGACACAAACTCACCAGGGTCGTGGTGAAGTCCAGGCTGATTGCCCAAGGGCGCATTACCCAGCTAGGCTCGGAAATCCCTTGTAGATCATATTGCCAGCACGACGACTTTTGAATCCGAATTTTCGATACCGGCCTGCTGTGTCCATGCCAGCCAGTCCCACACCAGATCCCTTCGAATTGCGCACCTGCGTTCCAGTAAACAGTGGCCGTGCGAGTTGTTGTTGGTCGTGTGCCTCTTCTGTTCCTGATCGCCTGTTTTCAGGTGCCGACGAGGGCCACATGCGCATCCGGGCTGTTTTTGTGTTATTAGCGTCTCAGGTAGGGTTTGGGCGGCCGGCCTCACACCTTATTAAGTCCAGGCAAAAGTGTCCAGCTGTGTTGCCAGCTGTATCTCAGGTTTTTCTAGGGTTGGGTGGCCGGCCTCCCACTTCGTCAAGTCCATGCAGGGGGTCCAAAAGAAAATAGTGTTTATTCAGTTATGGGTAGCGGTATACCGGTATGCGCCAGATCACCAGCTTTGGGGGACTGCCACAGGGCCGATTGGGAGTTGGGAACCAAAAACCTTGACCGGCCTACGGGCTATTGCTGGTGTCCAAAGCGGCAGGGCTTGCTGCACCTTGTCCCCTGTCATGTAGCTGAAGGGTAGCGGAAGCATCCAAGGGATGCAGCTGCCACGCTGGCCGTATATCCGAGTCAGACGGTACTTACGTCACACCTGCCCTAGCTTGACAGGAGAGCACCAGGTGAGCGCTCCAAAATGTCCTGTCAAGATAATAACACGTGAATTTAGGCTGCGGGCTTGAGATCAAAGGCACTATGTTGCCCCCAAAGCAGCGCATTCGCGATCTGGAGAAGCGGCTGCGGCTGTCTGCCGTGAGCCATAACGTGATGACCTGGACGTGGAAGCGCTGTGTCTGCAAAATGGCTCCTCGATGTTCTCTGGCTTGCACGTGCTGACGGAGCGGGTCAAATACATCGACACCGAGCTGCGCGAAGCCCGGGCGAGCACCCTCAGTCCTCACCCTCGTGCGGCACCCTCATCCAAGCGCGGAAAGGCCGGTCGGGTCTACCCCGGGTTTCAGTGTCAGTCAAGCAAAATATGCCAGTGCCGATCTCTGCATACAGCATAGGTTTATGTAATCAGAATGTTTCGGGAAGCCACCCAGCAGGTCTGAGCCACAGCCCAGCCGCAGAATTACGCCATGCAGCACAGGCCCCTAGCCATGCAGGGTTGCCTGCACGCCTTGCCTTTGACGTCCGAAGACTACCCATTGTGCAGCATTCTGCAAGGCAGGGCTGGTGCTCCATGCAGAGCACGCCCTGGCCACGCTGGATCGCCCTCCTGACATGCCTTGCATTTCCTAGCCATTCACGTCGACTAGAGACGGGTTCAGGGCTCAGAGTATGGCTGAAAATAGTCCAATGCCAAGGACTTACATTTCTGATCAAGCAAGACGAAGCGCACAACCAGCAAACAAACAGTATCCCTGCACACTATGCTCGCGACGATCTCTTTGCTTATGGACCATCACCCATATGACCCATATAATTGGTTACTGTGCCAGCACAAGTCCCGTATGCGTCTTCTGGGGCCGCAGGGACAACAATAATAAGTGAAACCTAGCATACCATCCAACGAGGGTAAAGACCTCCACGAGGTCTTTACCAGGCTGAACTTCTTAGCTCTTTTACCTCATTCCCCAAATCTGCCCAACCATGGGAAAGGTGGACTTTTGTGAGGACCTTTCAGGGCTAAAACCTTGAACCTTGAACCCTGAAATTTGCTCTTCCAGGAAAAATAGGACTGCCTGAAGGATCTTGTGGGGCTTAAGATCGCCAGGCTGGCGGCGGACACGCTCGGAGCGCAGCAGGGTGCCAGGATGGAGCAGCTGGAGAAAGACCTCGCCTACTACCAAGTGCGTGTTAAGTGAGAGAATGGCACACTACCAAGCGGGTAGTATCACGCAGGAAGTATCAAGTGGACAGTTCCAAGTGGGCAGTACCAAGTGGGCAGTACCAAGTGGGCAGTACCAAGTAGAGTTGTATTACCAAGTGGGTAAGAAGTGAGAGTGACTGGCACGCTACCAAATAGGAAGTACCATCTAGGGCAGTAACACCAAGTGGGTAGTACCAAGTAGAGTAGTGCTACCCAGCTCGCATGGGTGCATGGGCCGATTCTGCAACACCTCGCATGGGTGCATGGGCCAACTCTGCAACACCTCGCATGGGTGCATGGATGAATCTGCAACACCTCGCATGGGTGCATGCGCCGACTCTGCAACATCTCGCATGGGTGCATGGGCTGACTCTGCAACACCTCGCATGGGCGCCAGGACGGAACAGCTGGAGGGAAGCCTTGAGTATCATGAAGTGCATCCTGCTAAGCATAGTACTCCAGTAATTTCAAGTGGGTGTAGAGCTATGCAACACCTCGCATGGGCGGGTAGGCGGACTCTGCAACACCTAAAAATAACGCCAAAATAGGCAATTAGGCACCGCTTCAACACCCCCTCCCCAATCACTGGTGCAACTGAGCAAGTCGGTTGCGGAGCGGAACCGCTACTTTTATGAGACCGAGCAGCTGAAAGGGCAGGTGGCGCGAGCTGAGCTGGGACTCAGGTGGGAATTTGTGACTCTGGTGTGGAACTTGGGACTGAGGTGTGGAGTGTGGGACACTGATATGGAATGTTTTTTTGCTGGGAGGATTGTTAACCTGTGACTTGTTTCATGCAGGGAGGAACATGCCAGGGCGGAGGCTGAAGCAGCTGTGAGAGCCTCTAAGGAGCAGCAGCTAGAAACAGCACGCAAGCTGATTGAGAAACAGCAGCTGGTGAGAGTCAGCAGTAAGAGGTGGCAGTGAGCGGTGGTGGTGAGAGGTGGTAGTGAGAGGTGCCAGTGAGAGGTGATATATAGAGGTGGCAGTGAGAGGATGCAAACACACTGGGGAGTATCAGTAGCGGAAAAGTGTCAGTGAACACACAGAGGCTGGTGTCGGGGCCTCTGGGCGGTTGGGGGCTGGGTAGGTTAAAGGGGCGGGTAGGGCTAACATGACTGTATCGGGCGGATGGTAGCCCACCTAGTGGTGCAGCTGAACGGTTGGCTTCCATTATCCACGCCCCATGACAGATTGTTTGGGTGGATGCTCAGAGGCACAACCTCACGACAGTTTACGGACCGCTCTGCACCTGTGTTTTGACTATGAGTGATTTGGCTGCAATCACCTTTTTGTATGGTTTGTATACCGTAGATTTGATTTGCCTTCCCGTCGGGCATCCAAACAATATTTATTTTAATGCTGCCCTCAGGGCCAATTATAATCACAAACTCTTAATTTCCGACTGAAAACTGGCATTGATAATCGATATTTGTAAATCTATGGATCCCTCAACCCCAAACAATATTTATTATGCGGGAAGGCAAAACAAATATACTGTTAAGTTGTATACAATTCTCGGGGGGAGGTCTCAGCTATCCTTTTTTTTGTAGTATGCTAAAGACATCGTAAGCAGAGGTAAGTGCGAAGGAGGCTCGCTGTGCTGGCTTGCTCGTACCCTTACCACCTTGATTGTTTGTGTGCTGTCTATAAAAAAAAACATCTCGCTCAGGTCATCACACAAGGCCGGCGAGTGCTCCCCTCACATGAGGGTTTGTGTGGGTATGAAAAAAAACCATTGACCCAGTATGGCTGGAGTTTTGGAACATCACAATCTCACTGGCAGGCCCTTGTCCATGCATGATACCGCAATCGGCAATGATTCAGTGCTTCCACATATCATTACGGCAGTGTGTTAGCATGGCTCTGGCTCCCCGCCAGCATAGAAGCACACAACAATTTTGAATAGCACAGGTCAGAGGAAGAACCTCACTTTGATTGAAGAGGGCTAGAGCTCGAGCAACAGCTAAGGGCCGCATGACAATTTGGCTTGGCTTGCGCTTGTGTGCGCATGAACTCACGGCTGCGGCTCGGTGCAATTAGCACGTTTGACACGAGAGGACAGCGGAGCGGTCAACAACATGGGACACGCGGCTGCTACTAGCGGTGTTGGGCAAGGGGAGATAGCGAGCATGTGGAGGATGCGCTGCATGTCAGCTTCCATAGCCCTAGCGTGAAGGAGAGCCTTAGGGACAAAGTTTGGGCAGGCTTCCCCGAGGGCGCCACAGACTTTCAACAGTTGTACCGAGGCAGGCTTGGGTGGGAGGCTTTGACTTTTGTTCAGGACGTGGTAGGCATTGTTGAGGCCTAGATTTGTTGCTTTTCCTTGCCATCTTGGGGAGTAGGTATTCTTACCCGAGTTTCTTCCACCCATTTGTGTTTCTCTCTTCCTATCTTTTTGAAGGCTTGAGAGGGACAGGGATACTTCTGGCTGCCTTTTCCTTCTGGGGGGGGGGGTATTTCTTTCTACTTCTTTCCATTTCCCTCAAGATTCCTTTTATTTTCTCACATCCCTTCAGTTGGGCGCCCGCACGGCCACACCTTTTCGAACAGAGCCCAGAGGTGTCATGTCTTTGAGCTTGGGTAGCAAAATGTATTAGCGCTGACAGTAGACCGAGCTTGTTATTGGAATGTCAGGAACGATTTTTGGTGCTTCGTATTGAATCCCAGTGCCAACGAATGACTTACTGGTAACTTAAGTGAAATGGGCAGTCATTGAGGGAGAACATGACAAGTTTGAATTGACTTGAGGCATGCACGACGGATGTCAGGCAATGCAACGAGAATATTGAATGATGGCATGCTGTACCAGTGGGTTGCTGGCAAGGTGTATCATGCATGCAGCCCAGCAGCCAGCAAGACCAAACCGGGCCGTGGCGGATGCAACAAAATCGATACTTAGGCCACCGCTTGGGAAAGGTAACGTCCAGACTTCCTTTGGTTTCGCAGTCTCGTATCAGGAGCTTCAACTTCACAACTTGATATCGATGTCTCAACAACCTTATTCGCCAAGCTGACAGATCTTGGCAGGCTGCAGCCTCCTTGCCCCAACGCTTGTTAGTCAGTCCAGGCAGGGATCTGCGGACTTCAGCTAATTGAACATGTATGTGGTCGATGTTGATGTCATGACGCAGCCGCACTGCAAACAAGCTTCGACGTGGGAGTCGGCACATGGGCATGTCACAACCGATCTTGGTGCGTTGACGCGATGCATGTTGTCTGGAGCTTTCTTAGTTCAAATTCCTAGCATGCGTATGCATATGATGCGCTCAGAAAGACTAATCGATGCGCCCACGGAGCCCAGGAGAACCTGGGCATTAGTATGTCGCGTTATCTTTCTTTCTCATCATAGCGCTCAAGCAAATGGGCATGACAAGAATACAAGCATGCACAATGTCAAACACACTGGGACGCCATTGCACATGCTTTGGTGACGAAGCTTGGAAGCCTGCACGGAAGGTTGATATCAGGGCGTGTGATCGGTATGTATATATGAAATGATGACATGCAACGATGATTGATCATGTCCAAACGCGGTGCAGTGTGATGAAGACGTGATGACAGTGACGGGTATTTTGAAGAGGCGGCGAATTTATTAGGATTTTGATGATGGTAGCTGATGTAGCTGAAGAATTGAACGGGGTGTGGTTGAAGTGCAAATTTGGTCGATGTTCAAATTATTCGGCGGGTGCGGGTGTTCAGCTCCGACACACTCAAGCATTTCCTTTCATTATTTCTACCGTTATGTATAGGGTAATCGTGTGACCGAATCTGTTACCGTGTTATAACCCGAGGTCGAGGCCAGGGCGAGACCGAGGATTGTAACCTGGTAACAGATGAGGTAACATGATAACCCGTACTTAATTCCTACGTGTGCTTGCCGGTCTGCGGGTTTCGGACCCAGAACCCGGCCGAAATTGCGACGATCATCAGCACGTCCGATAACAATCATTGATAACAGACACGCCTGTTGGAAGTTGTGTCGCGTTGCGCCACGTCAGTGCCACGTCGGTGGCCATTGGCATGAAACTCGTTTGAATTACATCCCTAGTCCTAGGGGATCCGTCTGTTATCAGCGATTGTAACTGTAAGATGGAGGCTTGCACGCTTGAATGCACTGCACAGGGGCTGATCAGCGCAAGCCTGTTGAAAAACGTGAACACAGAATCACGATGTCGATCACTAGGCGCCAGTTGTGTGCCTAGCTGGCGCCTCGGAATCCTACTATCCTAGGCTTGACGTGGGATGCTCAATTGATAACGCCATTGGCGCTGTCGATGCATCGATCGCATGCCATTATAATGGGTCGATCGACGCATATCGCATGTTGCATTTCGGCATGAGCACTGTTGCGCGCACGTAGAACCCATCAGGATATCGCATCGGCTTGGCGTAGGGCCACCATGGTGCCACGTAGGACACAACACGTAATCATTACCATGAAATAACACAGCTGTTATCTGCCTAAATAACATGGGATTAACCAGGGAGTCACCGCCTTACGGCGCCATGATTGACACTGAATTAACATGAATAATCATAACTGTAAGTTCTCACCGGTAAAGGACATAAAAGTTGGCCAAAGCGCCAGCAGGCACACATGCATGGTCAGATATCGATCTCCCTTAAAAACGTACTTTTACTCTCCAACGTTTCAGTCAAATGACATGGCATTACATGCCAACGTTGGCAAGTGAGTGACGTCATTTTTTTCTAGGTCCGTCATCTTTGAAGAGGAGCGCATGCCATTAAATACTTGCATTACTTGTTATTTAAAGACCTCGATTCCGATCGTACCAAGTGCCCAGAGGGCCTCTATGGAAGCGAGGGTGTTGCAGGCGAGCGTGGACTAATCGCTGCTGCAGCCCATCCTGAGGCGCGATTATCTAAAGCTGCAGGTCCTACTTGTACTGGTATGAAGCGTGCCTGAACCTGTACCTGCTACAGGAGCACTTACTGCATTTTGGTGTGCAGTTTCGGCCCACATGCACAGCATTGAGCCAGCTAACACATCATCCCACCCTTTTGGGCAACATCTTGCATGCATGCGCAGCTTCCACCAGTACTGGCAGCCACCGAATGCATGCCCAGCCCCCCGCATGCATGTTACCCCGCCCGCTTACATGCACTACCGGACTACCCCCCGGCCGCATGCGCACCGCTTGCATGCACAGCTCCCACCCACATGCACACTGCCTACATGCACACACCCTTGCCCACATGCACAGCATCCCGCCTGCTTGCAGAGCGCCCCTCACGCATGCGCAGTCCTTGCATGCACAGGTCCTTGCTTGCATTCACATCACGTAGCCGCGCTCGCGACCCTCCACCTGCATTCTCAGCTCCTTCCCACATGCAAACACCCCGCCCGCATACGCACTACCCCCCGCCTGCCAATATCGCAGCATCTCTCGTGACTGTATGCTAGAGAACCCAGCCAAGGATCCACGAGTCATGAACATTCTCACTGGCTGCAGTTCACGGGGGGATCTGGTCCGCATCTGCGAGAATACCGGCGATGATTCACTACGTGATCCATGACAGAGGAGGGGCTAGCGACTCACAGCTGCTCTGCAAAGAGGTGTGGCCAGACATGCGGCCATATCTCCGGGGGGACCAGAAACTGTCTGACATGACATGTGGCGTCTTCAGGTTGGGTGGACTGCTGAAGGTCAAGTTGCATACCCGTAAGCACCGTGCTTTAATCCCGCCTGGGCGTTTCGAGGCAGATGGATCAGAGTTCGCCGTGCTGAGGTAAATTTGCCCTGGGCTAGACTGTAAACTCGCTAACCCCAAGCTTTTCTATAAACAGGGGCAAATGTACATCACAAGTGGGTTTAAACAGTGCATGCCATGGATCAAGCCTTTGTAATTTATCAATTTCTCTTTCCCTTACCCCGCTTAGGTACAGCCCCATGTGCTGCTTCTCGTATGAGGTCATGTGTGACTGGTCAGCGCAATGTATCGGCTGATGGAACTTCTACCGCAACTTGATGCTCAGGTCAGTCAGATATCCTGAACTGCCACTTGCAAACAAAAAGGTGCAACCCAGGGTATGCTACACGTGTTTATTTCAAAGAGCCTCTGCTGTGATACAGCTACGGCCCGGGGATCCACGTGCATCAAGCCCTGTTTTGCCCGGGCCACCGGCCGTAGGATGGTCAAGGTTTGGCACATTGCACCTGCTCCATTTGCTCAGTTCTACCATTCATGCCCTTCGAAGGTATCACATAGTGCCTTTGACAGGCTCCATAGAGGTCCCCGTGGCAGTTGTTGCAACAGCAAAGCAGCGCTTGCTCAGCAACGAGTCGCCGCTCTTTCAGCGTGCCACGCTTGACATCATCATGCAGCAGTGATGGTATCACAATTGGCTTTCACCAGGACCGGTGTTGCATCGCGGCCCCTTGTTTGGCAGATCTTGAGGCGCCGCTTGTTTTGGGGTCAAGCTTCAAGGACAGATGCTTTGTCCAGGACCATAGCCACCGTATATCACGGCTAGCCCTCGTGCAAGACAGAAGCTACTCTGCTGGTATCTCTGAGGAGAAGCTTGATGATTTGAGGGCTGCTTTTGCTAGGATGCGCAGCGACCGCTCCGGGCATTCACCAAAACTAATCAGGAGTTTGGAGAGCAACTGCGGATACATATCTCATATCGTTTTCCTTCTGTGCGTGCGGTACTGTGTGCACCACATGAACACAGTTCAGAGGGAGAAGGAGTGAGGGGAGCACTTCTTTGCGAAGTGACAAAAAACTTCAGCCTGTCTTCAGTTGTCTATGCTTGGCTCGTATTTCCGCCAATATTGAGGTTTCCGTCATGTAATATTGACTGAACTCAACAACTTGACTCAACAGCCTTACCCAGTGAAAGTGGCTTAGCAACAGTATCCCTCAATGGAATGACAGTATCACAGGGATCCACACTCAAGAGTTCAACCTTCAATCCAGCTTGGGTCTTCTAGAGTGACATGCTGGGGGTGCATCAGTGCATTTATGATTCCAGTCTACAGCCGTGCTTGGGTCTCCTTGAGTGGCAAGCCTGGGGGGCATCGACACAAATTAGATGTCAGTTTAACCCCGTGCTTGGGATTCCTCGAGTGGCATGCTTGTGGCTCATCAACATTATTTAGATTTCAGTCTACAACATTGCTCACGTCTCCCAGAGTGGCATGTCTAGGGCGCATCAGCATAATTAAGATTCCAGTCTAAGACCATGGTCATCATGGTATTACCGTAACGGATATACCAGCACACAACAGAGGTTCTGGTCAGTCTGGTCAGTATTCACAAGACGTGGGGATCCCTTTTTCTTCCCTCTTAACTTTAAAAGGAGACAGCCAAAGGCCGACTTTGAGGCCGAGCCTTTGTTTGAGCAGCTGGGGCCAACCAGGTGTAACGTCATCGACTGACACGCTCCCTAAAATCAAAAAAAATAGAATTCCAAGACAGTTGGACGATGCCCACGCGGCCGGGCCGTTGATTGATCAGGGACTAGTTTTTCTGGTCTCCTCCCGGATCGCTCTGCCTGGCCCTTTCGCAAAAGGCTATGGGTTGCGTCAACTTTGAAACAACAACTAGCTAGGTACTAAATCATCGGCAAGACGTGGGGATGAGCCCTGGGGGTCACGAGCCCTGCACCCAGACAAACTCCTCGGCGTATGCGCTTCCCACAGCCCCTCCTTCGGTCCCCGACAGCGCAATGGCACAACTGGCCTTACAGCTGTACACCGCGATCGTGCCCCTGCACGTTGGATGGGTGGATGAATTATTTTTTTGTTTCAGATGGGTCAGTCATGGGCTACAGGCAGTGCTGTGCTGTTGCGCCGTGATTCAGGAATCGTAGGAGTGATGACAGTCCTTTACTTGTAAAAGATGCTGAATTTGCCTTATAACGGTGATTCAAACTCAGCTACATAATTCAGCCACCATAAGGACCGCAATCGGCACAGCAATGCTCTTTATGTCTCACCAGTCTAGGGCAGCTGGGTCCTCTTTAAATTTAAGAGGCCGCCAGGCGGCCACCACTGGTTGACTGTAAAGGGGATGCTAAACACCTCGACAGACCCACAGCAGGTGGCCATGTTGTAGCAGAATTATAGCTGAATTGTGGTTATGATGCGGTAACAAAATGTTATAATGCTCCTGATGTCTCACCAGTCCAGGGCAGCTGGGTCCTCTTCGTTCAGCTCCAAGTAGTTCAGCAGCTGAGGCATGACCTGGCAGTCGCGACAGGCAGGAGTCCACACTTTTCAGCGCTGGTGTTGAGAAAGATGAAAAGACAGAGAGTGCATGGGACCATGATAACTCTGATGATACGTCACAGATTTAGCCAGAGTAGCATGATACCGTAGAACCTGACAGGTTTACGCACCCCTGTTTTGCATAATTTTATCAAAATTACCGCGCAGGCGAAAAGGTACGGCACAAGATTTGCCAGATCGTGCTGCTACAAAGGTCCCTGCAGGCATAATTAAAACCAGAGCATAAAATCAACAAATAACCAGACAGCGTAAACTAAGCGATTTCACCCTGAGGGATGTATCAAAAACAAATAAAACGGATCAAAATTCCAGGAATTGGAACGTGCTACCGAAGGCAGGTGAGGTGCAGCAAGGGAAGCACGTGGCATCCGTGGAAGGATGAATATAAGTTATCAATGCATGCCTGAGGGGAGGCGAATGAAATCTAACAGATCTTGAAAATGAAAAAGGAGGGATAACAAACCCCCGCAAAGAGCCCTGCAAATGAGAAATACAGGGTTCAGGGGTTTGAACCAGCACCCCGCAACCAACACCTCCCAAATGTAACCTACAGTAGCTTAAACAGGAAGGCGATTCCAACACCCCACAAATGAGATCTAAAGTAGCTTGAACAGGAAGCCAACCAACACAACCTCAGCAGGTACCTGAAACTCAAACGTGCGGGGTCCGCCACATCTCGGACAAGGCGGTACGCAGGATGGCCCGGGGGCTCCTTCGGGGCTGGGACAAAGCGGTACAGCTCCCTCCCTGAAGCAGTACCGCAGGCACTGCTCTGGAGCGGCCGCCACTCTTGCTTGGAACATCTGCATGAGAAGAGGGGTAGAGGATCAGAGGAGAGGCGTCAAAAGGGAGATGTACGGTGTTGCGAAAGAGAGATTTACGGTGTGGCAAAAGAGAGATGTACGGTGTTGCAAAAGGGAGATGTCCGATGTTGTGAAAGGGAGATGTACAGTGTGGAAAAAGGGAGATGTATGGTGTTGCAAATGAGAAACGCACGGTGTTGTGGAAGGGAGATTTACAGTGTCGCACAAATGAGATTTACAGTGTTGCACAAATGAGATGTACGGTGTTGCACAAATGAGATTTACAGTGTTGCACAAATGAGATGTACGGTGTTGCACAAATGAGATTTACGGTGTTGCACAAATGAGATGTACGGTGTTGCACAAATGAGATTTACAGTGTTGCACAAATGAGATGTACGGTGTTGCACAAATGAGATGTACGGTATTTCACAAATGAGATGTATGGTATTTCTCAAATGAGATGTATGGTGCTGCAAAAGGGAAATACAGGGTGTTGCAAAAGGGAGATAAACATTATGTGCCGCGCAGAGGAAGTGGAGAGGGAAAGGGTGGGAAAGAGATATGGCGACAAATGGGAGATGTGCGGTCTCTGTACCAATAGCTTCATACCACATCATGCTATGTACAACCCCTTGTACTGTGCCATACTCCTTAATGGAGCCTTCATACTGCAACGTGCACCGTACTGCCCCTTACTGGACTGTGCACTGTACTGCCCCTCATAACGCATAAAGCTTTCCTTGGACAGGTTGGACAGGACTGGTCTGTCACCGCCTCCAGCAGATTAAATCTAGGGAGCTAAAAACAAAGCAATACAAAGTACCGTCTCTTGTACTGCATAAAGCACCGTACTGTCCTTCGTACCGCGCAGTATTTTCTCTCATTGGACAGGTTGCCATCCACTTGGTCCATCACCAACCCTAGAGAGCTAAAATAACACAATACAATGCACCGCCCCTCGTACTGCAGCAAGCACCGAACTACCCCTTGTACCGCTAACTTTTTTTCTCTCGTTAGACAGGTTACCCTCCAATTGGTCCGTCATCTTCTCTAGGGAGCTAAAACAACTCAATACAACGTACCGCCTTTCTTACTGCTCATGCACCAAACTGCCCCTCGTACCGCATAATGTTTTCTCTCATTGGACAGATTGCCCTCCACTTGGTTCATCACCGCCTCAGGCAGATCGTCCTCGGTGAGCTCACCCTCCTGTGCCACCTGTGCCTCGTACTGCTGAATGAGCCTGGGGGCAACAACAGCAGGGTGAAAGGAGGGGTGAATGGGCTGGAGGGTGTAACAAAAATATCTCGCAACAACAAGATCTTGCAACTACAAGACCTTGCAACATCACCTTGCAACAACACACCTCTGGACCTGTGGATCGTCCGCCGCCTCATTGACTTCCGCTTCCGACTCGGGCTCAACCAGCAGCTCCATCTCGGGGTACAGGTGCACGTGGACCACGCCGCCGCCGCCGCCGCCACCGTCGCCTTCCGCTTCTTGGTCATCGACGTGCATGTCCACAAGGCCACCGACAGCGGCGTCGCTGCCGGCGGCTGCTGCCTGGGGGATGCTGGCGGACGGTCGGCTGCGGCCGCTCGATTCAGCACGCAGCTCGTCCTCGGCCTCGAACACACGCCAGGGGTCCCGCGCAACATCCAGGATGTCGCTGACCTGGCGTGCGGGCAAAAGCAACAACAATGGAATACAACAATGTGGTTTCTATCCCACTGGGTTTTACGCCAGCCAGGGGTCACGCGCAACGTCCGGAAGGTCACTGACCTGGCGTGTAAGGAAGGAAACAACAAGTATACGAACATGCACTTTGTCCACTTGTACATCACGCCCAAAGTCGCACGCAGGTAGCTGACTGGGAACGCGGGAAACAAAACAAAATCGGCATTTCAACCGTGAGCAATTAGTTTTGTGGTACCGGAACCTCTGCCTGTGAGCTCTATTCACATTTTCCTTTTTATTTCCGTGTCAGATCTGTACCGGTATTTCAGATTGACCTAGGGTAAGAGGGACCCACCAGGCAGTGAGTTCACGAAAGGCGTTATGGCTCAGGGTTTGGGAATTATAATTAAATATAGGGTCTATGGCTCAGGATTTAGGCTTTTAGATATAGGGTTCAGGTGCAGGTTCAGGGTCTACGTATGGAAGGAGACACTGTCACACTCCGTGTGACACATCCGGTAGCACCATCCTGAACACCTGTGCAGCATCGTGTTGTGGAATGTTTTTCTTGTTTGCTAGAAGAATGTCTGGGATTTAGCTAGCTTGGGACCCCTTGCCCCCCCCCCCTGCTTGGTACTCCTACGCCCCTCCCCCCTGCTTGGGACCCCCTTGCCCCTCCCCCCTGCTTGGGACCCCCTTGCCCCCCCCCCCCTGTTCTTAGTCCACCTCAAGCAGGCCGCCCCGCGGTCGCAGAAGGCCCAATTGGGACCAACCTTGGTCCAGCCTACGGCTAGTGGCCACAGCAGCGTGGTTGGCCAGAAATGGGGTTGCCGGCAAGAGGCTGTAGTGTAGCTGACATGAAGCTGAGTAACGATACAGAAACACCGTGTGCCACATGGCGCCGTAACATTGTTAAACCCTAAATCAGAATCCCCTAAATCATAAACCCTGGTGCCACCCTGGGTCATAGGTGTTTTAACCCTCTGGGTCTTTGTCGTGATCATGTACTAAAGATTTGCTTGCCTTCCCGCGCAATTAACGTTGTTTGAGGGATCCATGAATGTACCAGTGATCGATTGACAACCTAGGATCTCAGTCAAAAAATCATGAGACATCTTCGTCAAAATTCTGCCATGAGGGGGGCAGCACTAAAACAATTCACTTATCATGGCTGAGGGACGTCAAATCGAATCTACGGTGTTATGCGGGCATAAGACCTCTGCCTCGCATTCCTTCCTCCGGTCTGGCGACTCCAGTTCGCTCTGTCTGGTCCCTTCGTAAAACGCATTGGGTCGTTACGTGACGTTTGTAACAATGGGAACTCACTGATAGTGGAACTGGAAGCCTGTCTGCTTCTGTTGGCGGATCGCTGGAGTAGAACGGGTTGGAGCGCGGCAGTTGGCACCTCAGCGCACGCACCGCCCCAGGCTCAGTCAGCTTGTCACCCTATTGGGAAAGGGTGAGGAGTGAGGGGTGAGGGGTGAGGGGTGAGGGATGAGGGGTGAGGGATGAGGGGTGAGGGATGAGGGGTGAGGGATGAGGGGTGAGGGATGAGGGGTGAGGGATGAGGGATGAGGGTGATGTGATGGGTGATGGGTGAGGGATGAGGGATGAGGGTGATGGGTGAGGAATGAGGGATGATGGGTGAGGGATGAGAGGTGAGGGATGAGGGTGATGGGTGAGGGATGAGGGGTGATGGTGATGGGTGATGGGTGATGGGTGAGGGATGATGGGTGATGGGTGATGGGTGAGGGATGAGGGGTGAGGGATGAGGGTGATGGGTTAGGGATGAGGGGTGAGGGATGAGGGATGAGGGATGAGGGTGATGGGTGAGGGATGATGGGTGATGGGTGATGGGTGATGGGTGATGGGTGATGGGTGAGGGATGATGGGTGAGGTATGATGGATGAGGGGTGATGGGTGATGGGTGAGGGGTGATGGGTGATGGTGATGGGTGATGGGTGATGGGTGATGGATGATGGGTGATAGGTGATGGATGAGGGTGAGGAGTGATGGGTGATGGGTGATGGGTGATGGGTGATGGGTGATGGGTGATGGGTGATGGGTGATGGATGATGGGTGATGGGTGAGGGATGAGGGATGATGGGTGATGGGTGATGGGTGATGGGCGATGGGTGATGGGCGATGGATGAGGGGTGATGGTGATGGGTGATGGGTGATGGGGGTGAGGGATGATGGGTGATGGGTGATGGGTGATGGGTGATGGGTGATGGGTGATGGGTGAGGGATGATAGATGATGGGTGAGGGATGAGGGTGAGGGATGATGGGTGATGGGTGATGGGTGATGGGTGATGGATGAGGGATGAGGGTGAGGAGTGATGGGTGATGGGTGATGGGTGAGGGATGCGGGATGAGGGGTGGAAGGTGAGGGGTCGGAGGTGAGGGGTGGGAGGTGAGGGGTGGGGGGTGAGGGGTGGGAGGTGAGGGGTGATATGATTATAACAGTGCATACCCGCTGGACCCAGCTGAACGCTCGGCCGTGCGGGGCTGGTAGGGGATGGCTAAGCTCAATTCCAGGTGCCATGCACAGCCAGGACCATGGTGCAACTATGCCACCATCCTATGTGAGGGGGATGGGAACACGCAACCCGGCGTTCCAGGTGGGGGGGGAGAGGATCGTTTGGCAGGTTCGATCCCTCAACCTTTGGGTATGGATGCCACCAGTTTTGTGCCACTGGACAATTTCTCCCCTGATGGTGATAGGGGTGATATGAGAGAGGTGTGGAGTTGGAATGTGACAGGTGTGGCACCAAATGTGTGAAGTGTAGAGGTGGGCATTGTGAAGGTGGAATGTGAGAGGTGTGGCACAAAATGTGTGAAGTGTAGAGGTGGGCATTGTGAAGGTGGAATGTGAGAGGTGTGGCACAAAATGTGTGAAGTGTAGTGGTGGGCATTGTGAAGGTGGAATGTGAGAGGTGTGGCACAAAATGTGTGAAGTGTAGAGGTGGGCATTGTGGAGGTGGAATGTGAGAGGTGTGGCACAAAATGTGTGAAAGGTAGAGGTGGGCCTTGTGAAGGTGGGAGGTGAGAGGTGTGGCACAAAATGTGTGAAATGTAGAGGTGGGCATTGTGAAGGTGGGAGGTGAGAGGTGTGGCACAAAATGTGCGAAATGTATAGGTGGGCATTGTGAAGGTAGGAGGTGAGAGGTGGGAGGTGGGGATTGTGAGAATTGGACAAATCAACACTGCCTAGGGCCGAAGTTCTGAAGGCGTTCACACTTCCAGGAAGTGTGAGGGCTGTTAAGCAGCCGCAGACAAGAACCTAACTAAAACAATCAACACGGCAAAGAAATGTGGGACAGACGATCCGGTAGACCTGTACCATGCGGACTGCGGTACAGAACGTGGATCCAGTACATATATGGGAGGTTAACTGCTGTCAATTGCCGCTAACCGCCGTACCTGTGGCGAGACGAGCAGGAACAATGTCCTGTGGAATGCATGTACCGCCTGTACATCCTCGTCCGGGGGCGCCGCGTAGACCTGCGCATCGTGAGGTAGGAGAGGCAGGATTACAGAGTTTCGGGTTTGGGGTGAAGGATATAGGGCTGGGGTTATTAGGTTTCAAAAGGGCTGAGACGTGAGGTTTCAAAAGGGCTGAGGGCTGAGATAAGGCTATCCTGTGGATCGCATGCACCGCTTGTACATCCTCGTCCTGGCGCACCGTGTGGACCTGCGCATCACGAAGCGAGAAAAATGAGGTTGCAAAGTTCCGGGTTTGGGGTGAAGGATATAGGGCTGGGGATATACGTTTCAGGATGACGGATTTGGGTCAAAGGCTGAAAGCATGGAGCCAAGGGTTTAGAGTAACGGGTGTGGGGCAAAGGTGTAACTTTTAGGTTTCAGGGTTTCGGGTTCAGGGTCGAAGTTTTAGGGTTCAGGGTATGGGGCTCAAGTTTTAAGTTTCAGGGTACAGGTTTCGTAATTCAGTTCATGACTAGGGACCCCCTCGACCACCTTGTCTGAGGGGCACCGCGCAGACTCGCGCTTTCAGTGCAGAGACAGCGATTGTTTTTTTAAGGGTGAGGTCACCAGTGTTTCTTTTTCGTGACTCAGCTACATGTCAGCTACATTCCGGCCTCCAGCCGGAGGCTCCAATTGCGGCTAGCCTCGCTGCTTGGGCCACCAAATTTAGGCCGGTCCAGATTTGGTCCAAATCGGGCCTTTAACGGCCGCAGGGCTGCCTGTCAAATGTGGATTCATAGCCGGGAAGAAAAAAATGCTTCTGTGTCGTTAACCCCAACCCCACAACCATAAGACCATCGGATGGTTCGGGTTTAAGGGTGAATCGCACAAGCAGTGGTTTGGGTGAAGTTTATTTTTTGGCATGCAGGCTGTCAAAAAGGAAGAAGGAAAGCAACGCCCCGTGGGGGGCGTGTGAGTTGAGGAAACAGCGCAGCATGGGCCGAAGCCACATCTGCGCCGGTACCGCCGGTACTGCCATTACCGCAGGTTGTCATGAGGAGCCGCCTCGACCTCGTTGGGAACATAGTGGCCATTCCAGCCAGGGTTTCTTGCTTGAGTGATTTCAGCCATGAAGTGTCCTGATTTAAATTGGTCAGGGACTGTCCTGATTTGTGATTTCGGCCACGAACCGTCCTGATTTGAAATGGCCGCCAACTGTCCTGATTTGAAATCTCCCCCCAAAAAGTGCGTACTGCAGGCTCAAAAAAAATCCGATTCCCATCATTTCCACTTGTGTTCCTGGGACATTTCGTTTTACTGATCGACTGCGCTTGACTCCAGGACCGCGAAGTGTCCGATGCCCCGTTCTTTCAGAAACCTAGACGGGCACCCAGACACCTGAAAATCTTTTTCTTGAACCCTCCAAAATGGGCATGCACCTACACAGGCTGGAAACAGAACACAGATACAAAAAGGAGGGGGGGGAATTGTTAAGCCCCATACAGTGCGGAGATTGATGTTGGTTGTGACACGCAATGTATTTTTAAGGATAGCACGGGTTTAGGTTCAGGGTTCAGGGTTCAAGACGGCTTTACCTGCTTCCCTAAGTTTTCAATTTTCGGGTTTAGGGTTCCAGACGGCTTTCCGTAACGCCCGAGGTTTTAGGGTCTTGACAACGCAACAAGGGCAGCCCTCTAGGACATATTTCTGCAACCCTCTGCATCCCCAGTTCACACCCGGTTCACACCTGCATGAGGAAGCGCATCGGTCGCCCACTAGATCCACACTTCAGCTGATCCGGTGTGGGCAGTTCGCGCGGATTCAGCCATGCCTGCAAGCACGGCAACGAAGGGTGCTTGACGGGGAGGGGGAGCGGAGGTTGATTTAATAAATTGCTTGCTTGCGTGTTGCACCTGTACCAAATGATTTTTTGAATTGCCTTCCCTCGGGTAAAGAGAGTGAATTCACGATTTGCTTGCTGAGAGCGGGGAGGGCGGGGGAGCGAGCATGACTAAAACACAGGATTTGCTGAAGGGCAGGGGCTAGACAGCGTGATGAACCCAAATTGTGTTCACAAATTGCAGCGAGCATTTTCTTGTGTGGCCCCAAGGACGAATAGAAGAAGGAGAGCGGGCAACCAAGCACCCCTGTCTTGAGGAGAGGGCAGGCAGAGCCATAAGGCAGAACAACAATAAAGCCACGCCCCAGCGTGTACATTTAATTTAATTTTAAACAGTACAGTACAACTTGAGGCGTGGATTAAGAAAGTCACCCCTTCGGCCGTAGCAGTAAGTGGGCTACCATAACTGAAATCAAACACTGTTTATGTGATCACACTGCCAGCAGGTGGCAGTACGGCCACAACAACTTCCGCTAGGTGGCAGTACGGTCACACCAGCTTCCGCCAGGTGGCAGTAAGGTCACACTAGCTTACGCCAGGTGGCAGTACGATCACACCAGCTTACGCCAGTGGCAGTACGGCCACACCTACTTCCAGCAGGTAGCAGTACGGTCTTACCTACTTCCAACAAATGGCAGTGCGGTCACACCTACTCACCAACCAGCCTCCCATCTTACACCCACTCCCAACAAGCCACCCACCCTACAATCAACAGTATTAATACATTATGCTGTAACAAGCGGCTGCGACGATCTGTCAATATTGACAGGCAGCCCCACTGCCGCCAACGAGCCGATGAGCCCCAAACGAGGACCAACCTACTGCCGTTTTCCAAACAGCATGGCTGACACCACACAAGATGCCTACGGCCAAATGCCGGAGTGTAGCTGACATGTAGCTGACATGTAGCTGACATGTAGCTGACACGAGTCAATACAAAACGCCGACCCTTTGTCACGCCACCCACCGGTCGGCCGCCAACCTTGCTCGGGAAGCGATGTCTCAGCATGTCTGTTGCAAGTGCTGGAGGCTCGACAAAGCCCAGCAGCCACTGCGAATGGGTGAGAAGGTACAAATGGAGCGCTTGTACAAGCAGCAAAACAGCGGCTGTGGACAGTTGTGAAATAATTAATGTAGGGGGGGAGGCACGAGCGGGTGGTAAGTGAGTGGGCGGGTGCCCATTAGTTATTTAGGGTTTAGTATTATCCCAATTCAGCTACACTACAGCTACACTACGGCTACACTACACTACACTACAGCTACCGGTACAGCCCAGCCCAGCCTACAGCCGGCAGGGCCTGGTGCAGCAAGATGCCTGTTGCGTTGGCCGCCGGCCATGGGTGAGGTCGGGGTTTTGTCCACATCGACTCAGAGGCCGCCCCCCAAAGGTCAGAAATCAGGGCAGGCCGCCCCGCGGCCGCAAAATTCCCGATTGGGACCAATCCTGCGCCGGCTAACGACTGGCGGCCAAAGCAGCATGGCTACCCACGAATGGGCCCCCCGGCCAGAAGCTGGAGTGTAGCTGACATGTAGCTGACATGTAGCTGACATGTAGCTGACATGTAGCTGAGTCACGGAAATAAATACTGCCAAAGGTTCAAGTAGGGATGCACACTGAATCGAGCAAAGGGGCCTGCCAGGCTCGTCGGCCCATTGGCTGCCTCCCAAAGTTAAGGTAGGGGTGCGCACTAAAAACGAACAAAAAACAGACGCCAGCAGGGGCAGGCAGCGGCCGTCACATGTTCTCCTTGCTGGTTCAGTTTTTAGGTTTAAGGTTGAGAGTTGAGGGTTAAGACTTAAGAGTAGGGTTAAGGTTAAGGTTGAGGGTTAAGAATTGAGGGTAAAGGGTGAAGGGTTCAGCATGTTGCACCAAGAACCTCAGGTTGTTTTTGGGTCTCTTGGCTGGCTCTCTCTGCCTGGTCCTTTCGTAAAAGGCTTCGTGTGGTAGCGGTGCATTTACCTTTTGACAACATGAACAACAAGTAATTTTGCATCCCATGGTAAATGGAACATTCTAGTGGGGGCCTGGGGAGCAGGAGGGATCACCATGCAGTGTGGCAATTCTGTGCACCCAGCAGGGGACAACCATGCAGAGTCAGCCAACCACAAGTCACTAATTGGGCGTCTTGAGGTGCATGGAACACGGTAGTGGGGGGCAGGAGGGATCTCCATGCAGAGTGGAAGTTATGTGCTCACAGCAGGGGGGTAACCATGTAGAGGCAGCCAGCAGCAAGTCACTCATTTCACGCCCTGGGGTGCATGAAACATGCTTGAGGGGGGGGGAAGGTTCTCCATGCAGAGTGGCAACTATGTGCACCCAGCAGGGGGGTAACATGTAGAGGCAGCCGACGGCAGGTCACCAATTTCGTACCTCAAGGTGCATGGAACGAGCTAGAGGGGGGGAGAGGAGGGGTCTCCATGCACAGAGGTATTTACACGCACCCAGCAGGGGGCAGCCAGTCGTGGGGGCGGCCCGTGGCTGCATGTAGATGCAGCCTGCGGCTGACCTTCCGTTCGCACCGTCATGTCCATGGAATATGCTAGTGACGGGAAGGAGGGGTCTCCATGCAGATGGGTATTAAACACGCACCCAGCAGAGGCAGCCCTTAGGGGTGTACCATGGACACCCAGCAGGAGGTCACCCATGCAGAGGCACTCAGGTGGGGACAACCATGGGCACTCAGGTGGGGGTCACCCAGTAGGGGCACCTAGTGGTGGCACCCAGTAGGGGAGCAGCCCTGGACACTCAGATGCGGGGCAGCCATGCAGAGGCAGCCAGGGGGGGGGCAACCATGGGCACTCAGCTGGGGTCACCCAGTAGGGTTAACCAGATGGTTCAGCCAGCAGGGGAGTACCCATGGGCACTCAGATGGGGAGCAGCCATGCAGAGGCAGCCAGCGGCCGTCACTCCATTCGTACCTCCAGGTCATGCTCCTCCGACGCATCGTCGTCCTCGTTGTCGATGTCGCTCGCTATTTCCATCGGCGTCTCCATCACCGTCTCCATCGGCGTCTCCATCTCGCACGGCTGCGCGGTCCGCGGTACGGCCGTGGGCGGTAAACTTGTTGCCAGAGAGACAAAACACGGTCTGCGTTCAGGTTCAGTTTCTGTGTGTTGGCTGCTCTCAGACTCGAGGGATTCAGGGCTGGGTCGCGGTACACAGAGCCCTCCGGCACGCTGCGCGCCCGCGTACGAATACGTCATCGGCAGTGTGTGAGGTCATACCATATATTTCACACTTGTGACAGGAGAGCAGAGCTGGGGTGGTGGCAGAGCTGGCGGGGGCCCTCCCGCCTAGTCCACTGCTCACGGCTGGCTTCTCCAGCTCCCATCCGACAACACCATTGACCCTGGTGTCCAGGCTTTTGTATGCAAGGTCGCCCTCCACGCTACCAGTCTGGAGTAAGCTGGCGCTCGTGTGGGCGGTGGCTCTCTGCATGGGTCTTTGGGAACCTCATGCTCGCGCCCTACCAGGCAAACGGGCTCTCTCGCTGCGACCCGGGTCGTAGTTTCCTGGTAATGCTGCTTCCTTTAAGACGAAGTTGTGGAAATCCATTCTGTTGCTTGGACTTGACAACGTGTTTGAGGCCGGCCGTCCAACACAAGAAAATAGTCTGGGCGCGCATGTGGCCCTCGTCGTCAGTTGAGAAAAGGCGAGCAAGGACAGGAAACGCAAACGACCAACAAGCACTGTGGCTTTGGGGCTGTGGCTGAGAGGCATGCCTTGAATCGTTTAGAATAGCACGTTGACGTGTGGACATATGTTTGTGGACAAATGATCAGCACATTTTGGAACTTTATGGGTGGCATATTTGCATCCTCATCCTGATTGGCCAGCCAGGGCTGTTGCAGAGTGTTCACGTGTCCAGGGTCTGATGTGGCTAGGACAACAGCCCTTCCTGGTGTTTGAGGTTGGTGAGCACCCTCACCCTGACGGGGCAGCAAAAGCCCTGCAGCATGTTCAGGAATCGGCAGTTACGCAGCAACAGGGCTTTGGGTCTCAGTCTTGGTCAGAAAGGACAGAACCCTATACACCCCCCACCCCCCACCACCCCACTGCCCCACACCCCAACCCCCACCACACACCACAAACCCAGGTCTGACCTGATAAAGGTTGTGGATCAGTGGCCTGAGCTGGCCGAAATGTTTCACACACTTACACACCCATCCACACACTTTCACACCATCCACACACATCCACACCCACCCAAACCCAGGTCTGACCTGTAAGAGGTTGTGGATCAGTGGCCCGAGCTGGCCAAAGAGTTTCACACCCTTACACACCCATCCACACCCACCTACACCTGACCGCACCCAGGCCTGACTTGAAAGAGGTTGTTCATCAGTGTCCTTAGCTGGCAGAAGATTTTCACACCCATTCACAGTTTCACACCCAGGTCTGACCTGAAGGAGGTTGTGGACCATAGGCCTGAGTTGGCCGAAGAGTTTCACACCCACCCACACCCATCCGCACTCATCCACACCCATTCACACCCACCCAACCCAATTCACACCCAGGTCTGGCCTGAAAGAAGTTGTGGACCAGTGGCCTGAGCTGGCCAAAGAGTTTCACACCCACCCACACCCATCCACACTCATCCACACCCATTCACATTTCACACCCACCCAAACCAATTCACACCCATGTTTGACCTGAAAATTTTGTGGACCCGTGGCCCGAGGTAATGAAGTACTTTGAGAGCTTGCTGACGGCCCAGCACTCCGTAGAGAGTGAAGCATGGGTGATGCGCTCGCACACGGGCTTACCGGGTCGTACACCGCGCGGAGGTGAGCCAGGTGTTACAGGAGTAACCAGGGTGTCAGGAGTAAACAGGGTTTTAGGAGTAACCAGGGTTAAAGGAGTAACCAGGGTGTCAGGAGTAACCAGGGTGCCAGGAGTAACCAAGGTGTCAGGAGTAACCAGGGTGCCAGGAGTAACCAAGGTGTCAGGAGTAACCAGGGTGTCAGGAGTAACCAGGGTGTCAGGAGTAACCAGGGTGTCAGAAGTAACCAGGGTGTCAGGAGTAACCAGGGTGTCAGGAGTAACCAGGGCGTCAGGAGTAACCAAGGTGTCAGGAGTAACCAGGGTGTCAGGAGTAACCAGGGTGTCAGGAGTAACCAGGGTGTCAGGAGTAACCAGGGTGCCAGGAGTAACCAGGGTGTCAGGAGTAACCAGGGTGTCAGGAGTAACCAAGGTGTCAGGAGTAACCAGGGTGTCAGGAGTAACCAGGGTGTCAGGAGTAACCAGGGTGTCAGGAGTAACCAGGGTGTCAGGAGTAACCAAGGTGTCAGGAGTAACCAGGGTGTCAGGAGTAACCAGGGTGTCAGGAGTAACCAGGGTGCCAGGAGTAACCAGGGTGTCAGGAGTAACCAGGGTGTCAGGTGTAACCAAGGTGTCAGGAGTAACCAGGATGTCAGGAGTAACCAAGGTGTCAGGAGTAAGCAGGGTGTCAGGAGTAACCAGGGTGTCAGGAGTAACCAGGATGATATGAGTTACCAAAGTTACAGGAGTTACCAAGGTTACAGGAGTAACCAGGGTTAACCAAACAGGAGTTACCAGGGTTACAGGAGTAACCAGGGTTAACCAAACAGGAGTTACCAGGGTTACATGAGTTACCAAGTTTACAGGAGTAACCAGGGTTACAGGCGTGACCAGGGTTACAGGATTAAACACGCTAATCAAAGAGGAGTAACCAGGATTACAGGAGTTACCAGGGTTCATCAGGAGTAACCAGGGTGAATCCGGATAAACAGGAGTACCGTAATCAGGGAGGAGTAACAAAGGTAAACAAATAGGAGTAACCGGAGGGGCAGTGTATTCCCCCTGCGAGTGGATGAGGGGGTCAAGAGGCGAAGGATTGTCCACCATAAATCTACGCACAGGGTGCACCGCAGGTTTGGGGCATTCCCAAGCCCACAAATGTGTGTGTGTGTGATAAGGTGAGGTGAGGTTCTAGTGGCCCGGGAATCTTTGTCAGAAATACACCGCGTGGTTACAACAGGTTACAGCAGGTCAATAACATAGTGTCTGAGCGGGTTGAGCAGGTGTATATAGCAAGGTTGAGAAGGAGTTACTGTGTACGGTTAGCAACTCTCGAAAGGGAGCATAACGGTGCGCAGTGAGTGGATTAAGGGATAAGGTGCTTTTAGACCAGGGTCCGTACCCGCCACTTGAGCCCCCCATGGCCGGAGGACGTGTCGGGGAGTGTGTGAAGGTTTTGCAGCCCAGCGGGCAATCTATTTGATGCATGGGACAGGTGCCCTAAAAACAGGTTTGAGCATAATGTAAACTAGGATAGCGAGCGAAAAACAGTTATCCCCCTCGGGCAAGCAACGGTAGCTGACTTGCAAACACAGCTAGCACACCCGGCTTACATCCAGACACCTCAAACACTGCCCCTCTGTGCCCCAACTTGCAGTGACAACACAACACACCGCGCGCCCCGAACTGCTCAACTTACAATGAAAAATGCTGCCGGAACAGGCCGTGTAAGGCTGGTTAATGGCAACACGGCTACCACACGGACAAATGTCAGAAAATATGCATTGACGATTCTCGCTGCCCAACAGATCTCAGCCTTCAGCAGTTTTCGGGCATACTTAAAACCAGGTGACCAAGATCTAAATATGGGACCAATATGGTAGTGAAATATTGAGTAAAACGTATGAGTAAAACCAAGTGAGCAATAACTAAATAAACAATATGGTAGAGTGAAATATTGAGTACAATCAAGTGGCGAGCTAAATGAACAATATGGTAGAGTGAGATCAAAGAGGGGTGCAGGAGGGAAGGAAATGAGGATTTATGGGCAGATTAAAGGCCTTTTTATGTTTGGGTCCAGGCATTGACCCAGACCTTAGGGCGCCCTCTTCGCCGAGCCTTTTTGAGTAGGGCCCATATGTGTAAGGCTATTGACCTGAGAGGTGAGCATGCTTCCATGGTTATCTTTGAACTTGCTATCCTTTCTATCCTCTTGTGCCTCCTCCCTTGAGTTTCCTAGCTGACTTTTTGCCGACGTGGCCGAGCTTTATTTAAGCAGGCAGGGCCCAGAGGTGTAATGTCATGAACCTGAAATGGCTTTCTTCGCTTAGTGTTAGAGCGTGAGCCGTTTACAGGCACATCCACCACCCGGGAATTCATCGTAAAAGCACAGGCAAGTCACAAGTCTTACAAAATAATGCAACGCAATGAAGGTTCGCGATGACGGTCACCAACAAGGTCACGGAACAAGTGCTGGGCATTTCAAGGAGAGTTGGTTTGTATCTGTCAAAACGTGCTGGGTGTGGTGCAATACATAACAGTGTCAAAGTGCATGCTTCGCTGGTAATCGGTCCCACGAATCATCCACTTCATAACGAGTAATTATTTTAGTGATCGCCCTGCCACTTTTGGCAGGCTGCGGAACAACTACAACCGGATCGCTGGGGACCAAACATATGACCGGCCTGTGGCCGGTGGCCCGAGCAACAGGCACGTCCCTGTGCCAAGCCCTCCGGCCGCATAATGCCGGCTGTGGATGAAGCACGCAGAAACAAATAGTGCCTAGCACTATAATAAAAATATATCTGCAGCGGCGGGGAACGCAACAGAGATCACCCTGGAATATAAACAAATGCTACAGATTCAAATTCTCAACAGACAGGCCCTTTGAGATCGACAAGTCGAGCGCCTTTCGACCCGACATTGCTCCAGCCCGCGGTCCGAGGTGAGTCGCGCATCTGCGGGCGGCGCGGTCAGTCGGTCACGCATTAGTCGTCATCTGACTCGTCGGCATCATCCAGATCGCCCTCCGACACATCCTCGTCGTCGTCCATACTGGCGTCGGGAGAGCCGGGAGCCGCGGCCTGCGACGCGGCCGGCGGCCCGAAGATCTGAACGAGGAACGCGTCGATCTTCCGGATCGTTGTGTCGTCCAGCGACTCAAAGTCGAGCTCAAACTCGCCGTCAGCTCCCTCAAGAAGCTCCGGCGGTAGAAGCTGCGTGAGGGCTGTGCAAGGAGGGCAGCAAGAGCAAGTAAGACTAACCAACCAACCGTATAATTACAATTTCAAAATACAGATGGATAGTTGCTTCAGTCTTGCACCCTCCAGTTGCTCGAGCGGCTGCAGATACATAGCAGCTGCACAAGGAAGGCAAAATACCAGTGAGGGCTATGACGACAAACCAACATTTCAGATTCAAAAACGGTCCAACAGTTGCAGGCGAATGTCGCATCATCACCTACATTCGTTCCTGTCGACACGAGATGTCGCTTTCATACACAACATCAATCGTGCCCACTATCCACCTAGATCCACCCACCCTTTAGATCCACTACCCGTCTAGATCCACCCACCACCTGCATCCACCACCCGTTCAGAGTCACACCCCTGGATCCACCACCCGTCTAGATCCGCCCAACCCCCCTGGATCCAATACTGACTGGACCCCCCCCCTTTGGATCTGATACCCTCCTAGACCCCCCCCCCCTAGACCCCCCCCCCCTAGACCCCCCCCCTAGACCCCCCCCCTAGACCCCCCCCCCCTAGACCCCCCCCCCCTGGATCCACTAACCAAACCTAGACTGGCCGACTGCCGGTGGCCCGAGCAGCAGGAACCTCGCAGCGTCCGGCCTCCGGCCATGGTGTAGCCGAATAGTGGCTTAACTTACCACATTGCCTCACTCTCCATGAAGTCCCCCATTTCTCACCGTCGTCCATTTCGGCAAGCGCAAGATCATGTGAAATGTCCCTGCTCAGGCCCCCATGGCCAGAGGTCCAAGCAACAGGCACCTGGCTGCGCCAGGCCCCCTCTGAATTACAGCCGAATTGTATCTAAATTCTAGCCAAATTGCATTTAAATTATAGCCGCATTGCACCTAAATCATAGCCGGATGGTCATCTAGATTTTAGCTGAAATGCATCTGCATTGTAGCTGAGATCAGCTCTGCACCTCACCCTCCATGTGGTCGCCCATTTCTTCCGACTGGAGCAGCTCCCCCATTTCAGCCTTGCGAACGTCCGTGATGGGCTGCTCCTTGGGCTGGCCGGGCCTGCCACCCGAATTCACTTCCCCCTGCAACAGGCAGAATCAAACGTTCGGGCCGGTGGTTCGGACGGTATGCATTGCGGATGTCCGTGAATGGGCTGCTCCTTGGGCTGGCCGGGCATGCCACCAGTGATTACTTCTCCCAGCGAAATGCAGAATCAACAGGTCCCGACGGCATGCATTGCGGACTTCCGTCAAAAGGCTGCTCCTTGACCTGCCCTAGCTTGACACCCCGTGCCACTTCACATCGCGAGATGCGTGCGCAGGCAGAGCGTTGAGAGCATGCATTGAGTTCAAGTTTGTAACGGTAAAAAACAAAAATAACAGTGCCTGATAAATTAGGACACGTAATTCTATTACCTTGCATTTGATTTGCCTTTCCTTGGATCCCGAACACCATAACGTAAAGTTTCATGTCATCCGTTACCAATTGCCCTCAAGGCGCGATATCGCGACCATTAGGGTTACAGGCGTGACCAGGGTTACAGGATTAACCACGCTAATCAAAGAGGAGTAATCAGGATTACAGGAGTTACCAGGGTTCATCAGGAGTAACCAGGGTCTATCAGGAGTAACCAGGAGTAATCAGGGATATCGAGACCAAAACGATTGATTTCCAAATACGAACTGGCATCGACAATCCGCATTTAATAATTTTATGTACCGTAGATTTGCTTTGCCTTCCCTCATAATGAACGTTGCTTAGGTAGAGGGATCCATGAACATAGTAATTATCGATCGTTGACGCCAGTTTTCAGTCGAAAATTACGAGTTTTTGTCGATAATTTGCCCTGATTGCAGCATTAAAAGAGTTCATTTTTTCATATCTTAGGTAAGGTAAGTTAAATCTACGGTATCCCTCAACCCCAAACAACTCGTCAATTGAATAAGGAAAGCAAAGCACATCTACCAGTCGGAGGAAACCAACCGATGAAAGTTACTGAAGTCCCCGCTTGGTGCATCTTCCAAATTAATCCACGGAAAACTTCAAGGGTTCATCTTTCACACATATGTGTGTCAAGGGTGAGAAGTGTGAAACCGAGCCAAGAGAGTGCCAGAGGCCCCACTGGGCGCCCCACACATTCGAACAAACACGCAGCGGCCACAGGCGCATCCGGGCTATTTCCTGTGTTTGCGTCTGAGGTTTAAAGGGTTGGGCGGCCAGCCTCGTACTTTGTTAAGTCCAAGCCAAAGTACAAACACGTACCGGTAGGGGGGCAGAGTTAAGTGGAGTGCGCGCCAGCCAGGCGGCCACCACTAGGGCAACCCAGGAGTTGGGACTAAACCTCAAGGGCCGGTCTTTTTTTAAATGTGTGTATCTGGGGTGAAAAGTGTGAAATCGACGAATCAGTCACAGAGGCCCCACTGGACGCCCCACACACCAACCGCCAGGCGGCCTTCACTGGGGGCCACAAAGGAGTCGGGAGCGCGGGAATAAACCGTGACCTGCCTACGGCCAGTGGCCCATGCATCCGGGCTTGACGCACCCGGCATCATTCCTTTTTCCGGCTACAAGGCCACCATCAGCAGGCCGCGCCGCGGCCGTCAGAGGCCCAATTGGGACCAAACCAATTCCCTCTACCCTCAGACATTGATGTAGCTGAACAGAAGCTAGAGCGCGCTGGGACAAACTGCGAAAACCTGCTGAAACGAACGGGCACACGCAATGCCAGTAGATTTGAATTGCCTTCCTTCGAGTGGGAATTAATTATCTATATGACTATATAACGCTTCCCTCCAACGTTAGGCAATAAAATTAATTTACCCCCCTGCATGGAGATGTCGTTATACTAATTGAAGTATCCCCCGTAAGGACATGGCCGGCATATCTTATTAATGAATGCCTCACCCCTCAACAACGATAACTTTCAGAGAAGGCAATTCGAATCTATTGCACGCACCTTCCGAAGGCTCTTGTTCCCCTGCGCGGAAGATTTAGGCACTGAGGGTGACTCGAACTTCTCTGGCTCGTACTTCTGCCTGGCCACGCCGGCCGTCGCACGCTTGCCCCTTGCGTCGGCGCCGTCGCCCGTCCGGCCGTCAAGTCCGCCGGCGCCGGTGCCGAATCCTGTCCCCTGCCACGCCCGGATGAAATCAGCCTCCACCTGCACCATTCCAGGAGCACAGCCGCTTCAAGAATTATTTCTCCACAAAAAGAGTCACGGAGCCATATGGTGGCACATTATGCAGTTCATTCCAGGGTGCTTCAGCTACAATTCAGCTGTGTTACAGCTGACGGTCAGACATTGCGGCAATTAGAACACCCAACAATTGACAGGCTGGTATCAAGCCCTGATGGAATTAACCAAAGTGAAACTATGGTAGAAATTAAAAGTCCTTTCACGCGTCAAACGGACGGCGAAATTCCCGTTTCATATCATGACCGAGGAAAATGACACATTCCTATGAAGTGACCTAGAGGTGCAGTAAGCCCTGCCGTTGAGTCCACCAGCCTAAACCGGTCAAAAGTCCCCATCGGCACAGTGGTGGCCGCTCAACGGCCCGCCAAACGTGATTGGGCACACACTGCATGAGCACCTTCTCCTTTGAATCCAGCTTTCGCAAGCTCATTCACCCTTTTTTGCACCATCTTCCCTCTTACCTGGCCCATGCACCACAGTCCACACTTTTTCGCACCTTCTCCCCCATTATTCTGTACATGTCGTGCTCCGGGTTGTACAGCCTGCAGTTTGAGAACGACAGCGAGACGTCCGCGTAGAACTCGTCGGGCGAGATGTACCTTCGGTTCACGAGCTTATTCTCTATTGCACCGAAGAACATTGGGTTTTTCACCACCTGCTCGCATGGCAGCAATGGGATCGATGGGAAAAAGTGGGCTTATGCCTGTTAAGCCCACAGTGGCACCATGGCCTGAGGAAGTACCAGAATGCCTGACTGGTCTTAGCATGGGATCGCATGGCTGGGCATGTAGGCCTACTGCCAGCCAGCTTCCTGCCCATGCTGCAGCCCATGTATGCATGTCAGCCCTTGCTACATACCTTGCGCTGGGCAAGCAAGGCCTATTTCCGGATAGCGTCCTGCCCATGCCGCAGCCCATGCATGCATACTCAAGGCTGGGATTGTAGGGCATGCTGGCCAGCCTGCTTCCTGTCCATGCTGCAGCCAATGCAAACATGCCCATCCATGCCCATCCATGCAGACAGCCGAGTGCAGAGGCCCATGCATGAATACCCAAGGCTGGGCGTTTGGGACTGCTGGCCAGCCTGCTCCCTGCCCATGCTGCAGCCAATGCAGACAAGCCCATCCATACAGACCCCCCATGCAGAAGCGCATGCATGAATACCCAAGGCTGGGCGTTTGGGACTGCTGGCCAGCCTGCTTCCTGCCCATGCTGCAGCCAATGCAGACAAGCCCATCCATACAGACCCCCCATGCAGAAGCGCATGCATGAATACCCAAGGCTGGGCGTTTGGGACTGCTGGCCAGCCTGCTTCCTGCCCATGCTGCAGCCAATGCAGACAAGCCCATCCATACAGACCCCCCATGCAGAAGCGCATGCATGAATACCCAAGGCTGGGCGTTTGGGACTGCTGGCCAGCCTGCTTCCTGCCCATGCTGCAGCCAATGCAGACAAGCCCATCCATACAGACCCCCCATGCAGAAGCGCATGCATGAATACCCAAGGCTGGGCGTTTGGGACTGCTGGCCAGCCTGCTTCCTGCCCATGCTGCAGCCAATGCAGACAAGCCCATCCATGCAGACCCCCCATGCAGAAGCGCATGCATGCATACCATGGCAGGGTGTGTGGGGCCTGCTGAATAGCTTTATCTGTGCCTATGATGCAGCCCATGCAGACATGCCCATCCATGCAGACCCCCCATGCAGAAGCGCATGCATGAATACCCAAGGCTGGGCGTTTGGGACTGCTGGCCAGCCTGCTTCCTGCCCATGCTGCAGCCAATGCAGGCAAGCCCATCCATGCAGACCCCCCATGTAGAAGCGCATGCATGCATACCATGGCAGGGTGTGTGGGGCCTGCTGAATAGCTAGATCCGTTATATGATGCAGCATATGCAGACATGCCCATCCATGCATGTCCATGCAGGCGTCCCCATGCAGACGTACCACGTAGTAGTCAGGCAGCGCTGCAGCATCGACCGGCTCCCAGAAGATTCGCTTGTGTTCGGCAAGGAGTTTTGCTATCCGGTCCAGCAAAGTTTTGCACTTAGGCACCCAGTCACTCGCAAGAGCAGTACCTACATTGTTTTGACAGAGGCATTTTGTTTGTTTGCCAGGGAGGGTTTTGTTTGCTTGCAAGCGAGGCATTTTCGCATCTTTGAGAGGGAATTATGCTCTCTCGTAAACTGCACGTTCGACGCCGGTCCTTTACCGCGTGTTCGAGAAAGGAGCTCTGGGGGGGAACCTACCCTGCTGGAAGCTCGAGTCAACTCGCGCTCGTTTCGCCGGGCCGGCACCACTCTGTATGCGTGCAAAGTTTGACATTTCAATACAAGTCATTTGTGCAGGAGCATGGCCTCTATTCGAGTAACACTTGCCGGTGCTGATGAGACGAACGCCGTTCCGTTCTGTCCTTTCGGCCCCAACGTGCTGGCCGTGCTTATGAACTGCTCCAGGCGCTGGACATCCCTCTCCCCCAGTTTGCCTAGCTCGATGGCTTTCCCGAATGCCATTCGGACGGCAGCCCCGTCGTCTCCCACGCCGATGATGCCACCATCGTCCAGCCGCAAGCAAAACTTACGGTTGGAACCAACCATGTGAGCCTGGTACTAGTCAGCTTAGGTGTGCAGTGCTAAAAATGTGATTTCGTCGCACCGCACCTGCTTATTTCCATGTCCAGGTATGAATGGCAAGGGTGAATTGTGTGGAATGTACACCATCTAAGCGAATGTACTTCACCGACGCCGTATTCGTCCAGCTACCGTCTTCCGTCTTTCATTCTGGCATCGTCTCGATGTATCATTCATATTATTACGATCTGCCAGTTTCATTTATTTTAAACCTTCAAGCAGATCTCTGTCTATCACAGTCGCTAAAAGGAGGGCGGTGGCGTACTTGGTTCCACCCTCTCAGGCCCACGATTCCGCAGCGAATGGAGCAGTTGGCCAGCAAAATTGGAGGCATCGCTTCTCGCCTTTCCCCAGTTCTCACATCGCTGAAGAAATACGAAGCTAACTTTGGGGCCGACGCCAAGACCACGCTCCAGGCAAATCAGCATTTTCACATGCCATGTACCACCGATTTCTGTCATGCACGACGTGCGATGATTGCATGGATTCTGTGCTTGAGTGCATGACCCCCTTTTGTGCGGTGTGTGCCCGGTGCGCTCGTGCAGGATTCCCTCGCGGCTTCGGACAAGGCCATTGCAGTATCTGCGTCATGCAAATCAGAAGCTGGACTTGCGGGTTACCTACAGGCCGGTCAGTGCTTCGTTGTCGATTTCGCAGCACTGTGGCAAAAATTGTCCCAGCCTGTTGCCGGATAGGCTGGGAGTTGTCAGCAAAACCAACCGTTCGTTTAAGACCTCGCCTGATACTTCTGCAGGGGCGAGCCTGGAGGATTTAAAACTCACGCACGTCCAGCTGCAACAACACCTCTCGACCATCCTAGGGGGAGCCATCCCAGTGCCACGCAGCTCTAAGGTGCGGCACAGCTGGCCATCCAGCCTGAGAGAGCAGCATGCCAGATAGTCCAGCCTCCCCAGCCGGGCCAGCCCTTGTTAGAATTCAGGCCATCTGGTCCAGCCTGAGGGCTAGCTAGTCAAGGCACCGAGCAGGCTATCCTATCCACGGCAGGCTCAATGAGATACTTTTGCTGCAAGTGCACTGAGGCGCATGCAAGAGGATCGCAGGCTTCACACAGGTTTCATGCAGAGCTCATACATGCAGACCGCATGGCATGCATGCAGGTCGCATGGTGTGCTTGGAGGCCGCTTGTCAAGCATGCATGAATGCCGCATGGCATGCATGCAGGACGCATGGCATGCATGCGAACTATCTGACGAGAGCATGCAGGCATCAGCATGCCGTGCTTAAGCGGCGCTTGACTGCATGCACGACTTGCTCTCGCACGCGGACGAGAGGCATCTATCTGACGGAGCGTATGCTCGATTGCGCCCCCTAAAACGATGCGAACAAACGTTTGAAAACGAACTGGAACCTGTTCAGGAGGAGCTGACGAGCATGCGGACAGAGCTGGCCAGCCTCAAGACGGACGAGCCGGTGACGTCGCCACAGCTCCAGGCGCTGTCGCAGTTGAAAAAATTGGTGAGTTCGAAATGCTGGCGATAGCCACACTGTAGGGCTTCAGGTGCCTGTCTCTGCCTGTTTTTTTTGTGCACTCCCCAGAGTGACATTGCCTCAGCTCCAGGTACCGTCACAAGGAAAACACTTATGAGCTGCGCACCTAGGCTGCAGTCGCCCATCTCCAAGTCCTGAACCCTGAAGTAGGATGCTGATACCCATCTCTTACCCTATGCCTTGAACTCTAAACTAGGCGGCAGGTGCCCATCTCAGCGTGTTTTTCTTCTTGTACGCTCCAGAGTGGCGTTGCCTCAGCTGCTGTTGCTGTCCTTGTTAAATTGGCTGGTGAGCCACACACCTTAGCTGAAGTCGTTTTTGCGGGTGCTCGTTATCTGTGAGACCAGGCCACTTTTGGCAGGCTGCTTAATCGGCTGTCGCTGGGTATGTAGGGACCAAAACTTGACTGACCTGCAGCAGATGGACAAAGCAGCATCGCTGGCCACACCTGCTGGGGCCCTTGGCAGGAAGCCAGTTTGTAGCTGACAGGTGGCTGAATCACGAAAAAAGAAACAGTGGCACCAGGCTTCCCTCTACCCTCAGACATGATGTAGCTGAACAGGAGCTAGAACACGCTGGGACACACTGCGAAAACCTGCTGAAACAAACGGGTGCACGCAATACTAGTAGATTTGAATTGCCTTCCCTCGAGTGGGAATTAATTATCTATATGACTATATAACGCTTCCCATTAATTATTTATGTGACTATACAAATCTTCCCATTAATTATCTATGTGACTATTTAACGCTTCCCATTAATTATCTATATGACTATATAACGCTAGCCCCAAAACCGACCTGCAGCAGATGGACAAAGCAGCCGGGCATGCAGCACTGCGATCACAGTAGCCATGACGTTGCTATCGTGCGGACAAGCCGCAATAAGGATGCAGTCCTAAATTGCTGCGCAGTTACATGCCAAATGATGAAGTTAAATGGGTGTTTTTCTACTTAGCTGGGACAATCACTTGTGCTCACGCAAATTTAGTATACGCTCGTTTGGGCTGGGAGGCTCGCATGGGCCCCCTCTTATGGCCACTCTGATGATCACTGTGATGGTCACTGTGATGGTTACTCGGATGGTCACTCTGACGGTCACTCTAGCGCCACTGTGATGGTCACTGGTGGTCACTCTGGTGGTCACTCTGATGGTCACTCTGATGGTCACTCTGATGGTCACTCTGGTGGTCACCCTGGCGGTCACTCTGGTGGTCACTCTGGTGGTCACTCTGGCGGTCACTCTGGTGGTCACTCTGGCGGTCACTTTGGTGGTCACTCTGGTGGTCACTCTGGCGGTCACTCTGGCGGTCACTCTGGTGGTCACTCTGGCGGTCACTATGGTGGTCACTCTGGCGGTCACTTCGATGGCAACTCTGATGGGCACTCTGATGGACACTATGGCAGTCACTCTGACGGTAAATGTAGTGGTCATTCTTTTGGTCGCTTATCTGGCAGCTCTTGCTGTTACTTTGCTTTGGGCTAAAACGAAATCGCTTGTGAACAATACGAACCACAAAAATACGACTAAACATAAAAGAGTGTGGCACTGTGACTTTGCCTCCCTAGTCGCTCATGTTTTTGCTGATCTCCTGCCCTCCCCGCCTCCCTGCTGGCCGCCCGATCTTCCCGCTAATCGTCTACTTCCCCTGCCTCCCCACTTATGGCTCACTCGGTCACTCCCTTGTCGCCATGCAGTACATCATGGCCACAGACCCACAGAGCGACGTGGACGTGGTGGAGGCTCAGCTGGACGACGTGGTGCGCCGCATGCTGGCGGAGGTGTTCAATGGGGCCGTCGCGCTGCCTGAACAGGTGCGCGAGGCTTCAATGCATTCAGGGACACGCGAGCCCGGAGGTCTGAAGGGCTCAGCCCTTGACCCAAATCCCTGACTCATCTATGAGCGGCTCTCAAAAGGGGTAATTGAATGAATGCTGGTTTCTGAGCATGAGGTTTTCAAAAGGCTGACTGTCAAAAACTTAAATTATGAAAAGGCTGGTTCTCAGGAGCCTTCTCTAAAAAAGGTTGGTCCTCGATAAGCTGATAAGCTCAGACCCTTTTATTTTCGTTATTTTCGTGTTCTGTCCCTTTTATATTTTTTTCTTCCCCCATCTTTCCCATGTCCTACGAAAGCAGCCCGTAAAATAATTTCTTAAAAATATTAAATGTAATCACAAAAAATACTAAAAACACCTGAGACCCTTTTGTCCCCTTATTTCTCTGCCCCAGGACCTGCACAGCAAGCTTCTATCACTGGAAAGCAGCCTTAACAAGAATTACTAAATTTTATCAAATCAAATCACCTCAGACCCTTTCATTCGCTTGTTTCACTGCTGCTGCGGGACCTGCACAGCGAGCTGCTGTCCCTCATAAGCACCTCTTCAAAACCATGACCTCCCTGCAGTCTCAGATCCTTTTGTCCCCTATTTCATTCGCTGCCCCAGGACCTGCACAGCGAGCTGCTGTCCCTAGAGAGCTCCATCGCCACGCTCAAAAGCGCAGCCCCGTCCTCCAGCGCTCATGCCGCGGTGTTGAGCCTCGTCGTGAACTCGTTGCGCCGTCTGCATGCAGCCCATCTGGTAACGGAGGACAGCGTTGAGGACAGTGACGGGGCAGCGGCTGAGGAAGAGGAGGAGGAGGTGAGGGTGCTGAAGGGGTAAGGGAAAGGGCTTGAGGAGGATGGCGAGGGTGAGGGTAAGGGCTGGAGGAAGATGAAGTAGGTGAGGAAGAGGAGGAGGTGAGGGAAGAGGAGGGTGAGGGCTGAGGGGAGGAGAAGGGGAGGGCTGGGGGAAGAGGAGATGCATGAGTTGGAGGGTGAGGGTGGGGAGGGGGTGAGGGTGGGGGAAAAGAGGAGGTGCGGGATGAGGAGGGTGAGGGTGGGGGGTGATGAGTGGGTGAGAGTTGGAGGGAAGAGAAGGTGAGGGATGAGGAGGGTTGTGCTGAGGGATGGGGGGGGAGGGGGGCGGTGAGGATGAGCATGGGTGCTGAGGAGGGGGAGGAGGAGGGGGCTGAGGGGAGGAAGAGGTGAGGGCCTATACCCTAAGGACTCTCCCTGTCAGAGGACAAAGGCGACCCTTTCAGCCACCTGAACTAACCTTAACGCAAGCCCTAAACCCTAAACCATATTCCCTCTTCAACACGATAACCCTCAACCCTACAAAACAACCTTTCCACCTTTAATATAAGCCCTGAACCAATACAAAACTCCCCCCTCCCTTCAACCTAACCCCCAAGCCTGCATGAAAACCCTATTCTCTCTTCAACCTAAGCCACAAACCTAAACACACACACCCTGCCCTTTCAACCAGAACCCTGAACCCTAAACCACATTCTCCCTTCAACCTAAGCCCTAAACCCAAAGCCTACATAAAAACATGGTATCCCCTTAACCCCCTTTACCCCCTTACCCTCAGGAGGACGAAGACGACCCCTTCTACATGCCCATGATGCCCTCCGCGATTAAGATGGCGTCTGTCAGCAAGTTCATGATGCTGGCGCAACCGCTAGGACCCGCAGAGGCTAAGCCCATGATAGACATGGGGTCAGGTGAGGCAGGGGAGGTGCTGTGAAGGCTGTAGTGCTGAGTACACATCTTTACATGGCTAATAAGGTTGTAGTGCTGTAGTGCTGAGTACACATTTATATGGCAAAGGCTGTAGTGGTGAGTACAGATTTATTTGGCGCTGCTGTAGTGCTGTATTGCTGGGTGCATATTTACATGGCACTCATGTGGTGCTGTAGTGCACACCTGTACTGCGCAGCTGTCCTGCCGTACTGCTGCGACCCCTCTCGAGTTCATGTTTCCCCCTCACCCCCTCCTCCTGCATTGTGCCTTAACCCTAAATGGTAAACCCTTAACCGTCAACCCTAAGCACTTTATTTGTCCCCTCTCATGGCCTCCTCCTGCCGTGTCACACTGACCAGACGAGCTCGATGCCGGAGGCCAGCACGCGACCGAGGGAGGCACTGACGAGGACAAGCCCCTGGGCCTGACCGAGTTTGACTTTGAGCCGATGCCCGAGGCGCCTGAGGCGGATGCGAGCTCCGCCAGGGACGACGATGACACCCGCCCCTCGGCAATGCGGAGATCCCCTCGGATCTCCTTGCAAGGGCGAGGACTGGAGGCGGACAACGCCGCGGCGGCCGTCGCCGCCGCCGCCGCGGCGGCGACGCTCGGGACGCTTTCGATCCCCTCGTCCAACGGAGGCACTCCGCTGCCCAGCCCCGTCCAGCGGCCGCAGGTGGTTGCTGCTCCGGAACCTGTCACGGCGTCAGAGCTGGCGGAAGAAGCGGATTTAAGTACAGCGGTGGCGGCGGCTCCAGAATCCAGCGGTACGACAGAGGCGGCGGCAGTAACAGCGGAGGAGTCAAATCCGCAGTCCTCCCAGCCGGCAACGGAGTGGGCGGCGGCGGCGGCGGCGGCGGCGGCCGCCGCCGCTCCCGCCGCCCCCCCGAGGGCCTCGGAAGCGGGGAAGGCCACGAGCCCGAAGCAGCCGGATGAGAAGCTGAACAAGTTCGTGGACTTCCTGCAAGGGGACAACCCGGGGGCGTGCATGTTCCATGCGCAGATGCGGCTGTCGCTGGACGGGTGCCGCAAGCTGGCGAGCTTTGTGGGGAGCAGCAGCCGGGTGAAGGCGCTGTCGTTGTCGCACAACCACATAGGTGAGACGTTGTTTCCGCAGAGAGGGAGGAGACTTCCCCTTTTCTCCCCCTTCTCGTTTTTTGCTCTTTCATCCGCCCGTATCGCGATTTTGGAGGGGAGGGATGAGGGGAGGAGGGGGGAGGAGGGAGGGGGGGAGGGGGGAGGAGGAGGTGGGAGGGAGGACGGGCAGGGGGATGGGGGGGGGGAGAGGAGGGGAGGGGGGGAGGAGGAAGGGGCGTCACTGCAGTACTGCACTAGACATAATTTGAAAACCAGGGTCACACCCTGACACTGCTGCCCTCCTCCATATTAGGCGACGATGGCATGGAGATCTTGTGTGTGTGTTGGGCTGCGGGCCAACAAAAGCTTCCATGCCCTAAGTACAAAGTGGAAGCTTGATCGCACCCTCAAACCTTTCTTTTACCGAGACGTCAGTATTGTTTGTTGATGTCAGGTGTTCTTCCAGGTATTACTGCACTGTATTATTTATTACTTATGTAAGGTGTCACACCCCCAAACTGCTGCCCTCCTCCACATCTGGTGAAGACGGCATGAAGATCCTGTGCCTTTTTAGTTAGGGATCCACTCAAGGTCGATGCTGGAAAAATGTGTTTTAATTCTAGTCCAACCTGGGCGCTGAACCCTCTCCCTCTCCTCCTCCTCTCCCCATCAGGTGACAATGGCATGGGAAGATCTTGTGCGTGGGGCCGCGGGCCAACAAAAGCGTCACAGGCTCACTACCCTAGATCTGAAACAGACGCTTGCCCCAAAGCCGCACACTGCTGCCCTCCTCCCCATCAGGCGACGATGGAATGAGGATCCTGTGTGCGTCGGGCTCCAGGCGAACAAGAGCATCCATGCCCTAGAAGCCTGTTTCACACCCCCAAACTGCTGCCCTCCTCCACATCAGGCGATGATGGCATGAAGATCCTCTTCCTTTTGTAGGGATCGACTCAAGGTTGATTCTGAAGAAAAAAATACATTTTGAATGTCAGTCGACCCTGGGCGCCGAACCCCGTATGGGCCAACAAGAGCGTCACTGGCTAATTGCCCTGGATCTAACACATAATCTCGTCTAAGACTGGCGCACTGCTGCCCTCTCCTCCCCGTCAGGCGATGATGGCATGAGGATCCTGTGTGTCGGGCTGCGGGCCAACAAGAGCGTCACTGCCCTACGTAAAAAAGGAAACCCGTGGTAAAACCTCATAGTTTTGTTTTACCTGGATTTTATGTGTCCCTCATCCCCGAACTGCTGCCCTCTCCTCCCCATCAGGCGATGATGGCATGAGGATCCTGTGTGTCGGGCTGCAGGCCAACAAGAGTGTCACCGCCTTGGACCTGCCAGACAACAACATCGGTGATGTGGGCGTGCTGGAGCTTTCGATATCGCTGTCGCACAACACCTCGCTGACTCAGCTACAGCTGGCGTACAACAAGATCACCGACGTAGGCGCGCAGGCGCTGGCTGAGGTGCGGGGTGTGTGAATGGGCTGGCTGGGGTGTGGGGTGTATGAATGGGCTGGCTCAAGTGTGGGGTGTGTGAATGGGTGGCTGGGGTGTGGGGTGGTGAATGGGATGAATTGGGGGGGGGGAAGGCGCTGGCTGAGGTGGGGACTGCGGAAGGGGGGGAGGGGGCATGGGGCTGGACGAAATGGAAGGCTGGACCTTTTATTTGTATAAAGCACAGTGGTATTCGTTTGTTTGACCTGTATCGGCTGCTGATGCTCAAGGCCAGCTACACGCATGCACCTCATCACACCGTTTTATAATATAGTCCAAATAGCTGATATACCTCCTTGTGTACCTCATTTTGTACCTCCATTTGTATTCCCTTCTGTACCTCCGTCTGACAAGGAGAAATTCAAGAGGCTCCCTGATTGTCCTCTCAAGAGAGCAAGAAGTAAATCTGTGGCATGGACAAAAGACTCCTTCCTCGTTGAAGAGGAGGAAGTCTGTCTCCTGGACTAGCGATTTCCTCCTTATTCAATAGGAAGAGGAAGTCAGTCAACTGGACTAGCGATTTCCTCCTTATTCAATAGGAAGAGGAAGTCAGTCAACTGGACTAGCGATTTCCTCCTTATTCAATAGGAAGAGGAAGTCTGTCAACTGGACTAGCGATTTCCTCCTTATTCAATAGGAAGAGGAAGTCAGTCAACTGGACTAGCGATTTCCTCCTTATTCAATAGGAGGAGGAAGTCTGTGAACTGGACAAGCGATTTCCCCTTATTCAATAGGAAGAGGAAGTCAGTCAACTGGACAAGCGAGTTCCTCCTTGTTGTAGAAGAAGTGTCCATTTTTGGAATATCCTCTTAAAAATCACTCTTGAACTCACTCTTGAACTTCATCCTGAATTGGCAGAAAGTGCCGATTACCGGCAACACACGTGAAAACCTCGTTGCCATTGGAAATCGTTTGAAAACCCACAGGCAAAATAATTGTGTTTGAACTTCTTCAACTTCCCCATGAACTTCCTCTCTCTCGTTTTCTCGGCCGCAGATGTTGCAGGCTAGCGTGAGCCTCAAGAAGCTGGGCCTGTCTCACAACCAGATCGGCAAGCCCGGCTGCCAGGCACTCACCGCAGCTATCTCAGTCAACCAGTCGCTCAACCACCTGCAACTGCTGCCAGGTATGGAAAGTATGAATACACTGACATGTTTCCCCGTCATTTCCGTAGAATGGGTAGGGGGGCAGGATCAACCCTTCACTGATAGCTTAGCCCCTTTATTTGATTACAAATGCTGTCCTTGAACCTGTCCATTCCGTAGCTTTTAACCCTGAACCCTGAATATGTATGTTAATCATCAACCCTGAGCCAGTCATTTCCGGAGCGTTTAACCCTGGACACGTGGATTGTTTTTTTCTGCGTGCAAACTGCACCCTCATTCTGTGTTTTAGGTGGCAGTGTTTTGTGTGGAAATGTTTTGAGTGGCAGTGTCTCTGTTTTTCTGCCCCCTGCCTGTTGTGCTGCGCACAGCATGCTACCTCTAAACGACATGATTCTTTGTGCAGGCAACCCCGTGCAAGAAAAGGATGCCAAGGCACTGGCTAAGGCGCTCAAGCGCAACAAGAAGTTCTCCATCCGGTCGTTTCTGCGCTTGGAGTCGTAAGCCGTGATTATTTTTCCGTGCCTCAGCCACCAGCTGCCTCATAGACAATCCTGGCTGCAGTTCAGCTACATCTGATCAGCACACAAAATCTCAGCTACATCCTTGCTTCCGATTGTTTTTGTGCATGGATGTTTTGTGAGTACCGTAGTGATTCTTTTTAGGGGAGGCTCAGCTACACTTAAGCTGCATTTCAGCTACATCCTTGCTTCCGGTCTTTCCTGCGCATGTATGAAGACTTGTTTGCCCAAGGTTTTGAAACGAGTAAGCAAGGGGGGAAACTGTTTGCTGGTGTGAACCTAGTATGAACATGGTAAGGGCGGACCTGTGGCCAGCAGTTCAACAAGGTGGAGGCTAAGTTGACCTCGAGAAGATGTTCAAGAAATGCTTGCACGCCCGTGCCCCTGGACGTAGAATGTCCAGGCTTCAAATCTGGAACCTTAGCATGAGCTGGGGGCCCCCTGGGGAGGCTGCCGACCCGCAATATCTAAGGCTTAAGCTACTGAAATCGATCTTAATACCATTTAAACATCGACAGGATGGGCTTTTGTTATCAGGCATAAACAGCTTCGGATTTCGCAGCCCCGACCATAAGGCCACGATGCCGTAAAAAGTGTGATACAGTAATTGGCGGTGTTGAAAAACACCGGTTGTTGGTGAGGAGCTTAATTGAGTGATAAGGTTTCTTATCGCTTAACCGCCGAAGCCGTAGAGGGTCCTGCCCTGGCGCTTGAGGGCGTAAACGACGTCGAGAGCGGTCACCGTCTTACGCCGGGCATGCTCAGTGTAGGTCACAGCGTCACGGATGACGTTCTCGAGGAAGACCTTGAGGACGCCGCGAGTCTCTTCGTAGATGAGGCCGCTGATACGCTTCACGCCTCCACGGCGAGCCAGGCGGCGAATGGCAGGCTTGGTGATGCCTTGGATGTTGTCACGAAGGACCTTGCGGTGGCGCTTAGCACCTCCCTTGCCGAGTCCCTTGCCTCCCTTGCCGCGTCCAGACATTGTGTTTGAAAGAATTGATCAAAATGAGAGTGTTCGTTGAATTCTTCTGTCGTGTATGGCCTAAATATGTTCAAAGTTTGACACGACAGCTGCGGTCTGTCGATCCGCCTGGTCGAACACCACTCATGGACAGGATCAGCAGATTGGTGCTGCGACCCGAGGTGCGGACCCGTATAAAGCAAGGAGAGTCAACAGTGCTGATACGTTGAATATATTTCAGCCACTAAACAGAAATGGCCCGTACCAAGCAGACTGCCCGCAAGTCCACCGGAGGCAAGGCCCCCAGGAAGCAGCTGGCCACCAAAGCAGCGCGCAAGAGCGCCCCTGCCACAGGAGGCGTGAAGAAGCCCCATCGCTACCGCCCTGGCACTGTCGCCCTGCGCGAGATCCGAAAGTACCAGAAGTCAACCGAGCTGCTCATCCGCAAGCTGCCCTTCCAGCGCCTGGTCCGTGAGATTGCCCAGGATTTCAAGACTGACCTGCGGTTCCAGTCCTCAGCCGTCCTGGCACTCCAGGAGGCAGCTGAGGCCTACTTGGTTGGCCTGTTTGAGGACACCAACCTGGCTGCCATCCATGCCAAGCGTGTCACCATCATGCCCAAGGACATCCAGCTCGCCAGGCGCATACGCGGCGAGAGGGCTTAAGCTTTGCTTCCCACCTGCCACCAGCTTTACCGCCTCCTTCTTTCGTCCCCATTCAATCAAACCGGTGTTTTTCAACACCACCCTACCTACAACCACCAATTGATACCTGAAACTGTTGCTGCATGCTAGAGATGAAAGCTACTATCAATTGAGCAACATTATGTGTGCTACTGACCGAAACCGACCTGAATTTAAATCAGTTACACGTTACAGGAAGGCTGTGATGTTATTCAAAGGTAGAATCGTCGAGGCAAACCAGGTGCAATTTATTTGCCTGGATTCAACCATGCATGAAAAGCAAGGCTTGCCATGCTAAATGTACAGGCTGTGCTAACTTGTAGGAAAACGCTGCTGGACCAGACAGTCGGGCGGCCATGCGGCCAAATCTTTGCAGCATGGCCTAGAGGTGTAATCACATTTAGTAACTTGTACGAGACGCTGCTGGACTATCCTTCCTTGGCATGTGGAGCACAGATTGGGGAACGCTGTTGACAGTCACAGAGCACGAGAAAACACTGACAGAGCACGAGGACCTGAAGGCTGATAGTGATTGTAGAACATACGAGATTTGCATTTCGCTAGCTGACCTGAAGGTGCCAGGAACTTAGTTTCGATCATGCCAAATTCAAACACCGGCCAGCAGGAGAAGTGAGGCATAGGCATTCCACTCATTACAAAAATAAGTGCGAAAAAAGAAGGATGAAACCGCAGATGAAACTGTGGAAGAAAACAAATATAAACACACACTCATAAACGATTTTGCTATAATTATGCTCTCTGCTATGAGTCCATGATATGATTTCAAGCTGCAGCACTTGCCGCCTGAGATAAAAGTACCGTTATACGAAATACTAATATGATAAGAAAAGGTCTGGGAGGTGCATAAGTTTATGCGCTTGGGGTGAACTTGGTGGCGTAGATGAAGGCGTTGTTGGCAACGGGGTCAGCCAGGTGGGTGGTCAGGTTCTCAAGGGGGCCCTTTCCGGTTACGATGGCCTGCACGTAGAAGCCCAGCATGGAAAACATGGCGAGGCGTCCGTTCTTGATCTCCTTGACCTTCAGCTCAGCGAAGGTGTCGGGGTCGTCAGCCAGGCCCAAGGGGTCGAAGGGGCCACCGGGGTACAGGGTGTCCAAATCTTCAAGGCCGACAGACTCGGCAGCACCACCAGCGCGGAAGGCCTCAGCCTGTCCCATCAGGATGACCTGGCAGGCCACGATGGCAACAATGGACTGGGCGTGGATCAGGCTGGACTGGCCCAGGTAGTCAAGGCCACCATCAGCGAAGATCTGTGCACCAGCCTTGAACCAGACGGGCTGGGCATTGGGGGACTGGTCCAGCTCTGGGACGAGGCAGCCTAGGGCGCCAAGCATGGCCCAGCGGGCATGGATGACCTCAGTGGTGCGGTACCTAGAGAAGGTCTCGGGGTCAGCAGATAGACCAGCTGTGTCCTACGAAGGGGAAAGAAGGGGAATGAGATTTCAGATACGAGACTTGTACAGCATGTGACCTAGCAGAGTAGCATGTGCAGTGAGCGGTACCGGTACTGCTTAGGTAGCTGACATGGAAGAAAACAGAAGTTGAGTCTGGAAATCATCGGTGTGCAATAGCTGATATATCATCTAGATGGAGGGGATGGCGGGACGACATGCACTTGCTGGACTCTTGCAGACGTGCATGGGGACAGCGGTGTATGGGGCAGCTTCGACCAGGTGCCCTGATTGATGCGCATGCATGTCAACCAAGGTTGCCGAGCACTTACCCAGCCGTAGTCGCCGGGGAACTCTCCTGTCAGGTACGAGGGAGAGGCGGTGAAGGGGCCCAGGAACAGGGACCGCTCGGGACCGTACCACTAAGAAAGGGAAAGGGAAGAACATGGGGATTCGGTGATGCAGAAGAGGGAGAGATACCACTGGTACGCCCTGGGCATGAATCATAAAATCAATGGCACAGTGGCAGCTGAAAGTCATCAGTGTAACACGAGTGCTACTTGGACAGGTGCTTAGGCATGGACTGGTCTTATTATGTGCCTCCCACTCAGAAGTGGGCATGCAGAAGATAGGAGCCTTACATGCCATTCGATTGATGGTTAATACACAGGACAGGGACTGCAGGGATATTACTGAGTGGGGCCTGGACTGACGAGGTGGCAGGGGCAAGGGGAATCAGGCGGTTCCCGGTTGCGGTTGCTGGAGCAATGATTCCCCAATGCTACTTTAAATTGGCGATTTTTTATGCGATTAGGCTGGACTACATCGACTGAGGGTAGGCCTCACCATAGAGTCGGACGAAGCGACCTTCTTGGAAACGGTCTTCTTGGCAGCCTGCACCATGACAGTGGAGCGCCTCGATACGGTGGACATAGCCTGCTTCTTCATGAGGGCAGACATTTCGAGTGGTGAAAACTGAGAAAGATGGGAATGAGAGTGCTGGGAGAATGGGAGATGCTGATGCTGTCGAATCGAGCGGCTTTTGAATGCCCCAAAGTGCTCAAAAGTGTGGAAGATCGCGGGTGAATCAGAATCGCCCCTACACACGAGACGGTTGGTGCGAGCTGGCGGGAGAGACAGGGCGATTCATACTGCACTTTAATTGCCGACGGATGCTGTCGCGACCTGCTTGGGACGCTTCATTGACCCAGGTTTATCGGGATTTGCCCGCAAGAGAACGCAGCGTGCTAACAAGCCAAAGGTTTTTCAGATTTCCTGACATCACTATACCAGAGACAGAGCTGTGACAGATACTGGTAAGATGGAACGGATGTATCAGGGAACCCCATCCACCCGCCGGTGGGTGAGGATGGAAGGGCGGGAGGGAGGAGTGTGGCCGACTGGCCGTGTGGGGCTCCCAGCAGGGGGGTGTTCCAATTCAAATTGTTGCCCATGCCCTGCCTGGCACTATGCCTTTGGCCCTTTCCCCACAACGGTGAAATCGGTGATTGCCAAGGGGCCTGCCAGGTTGTGGGGCTCGGAAGGGGGCATCCGAAAAGTGACATGGATTGTTGAAGGTAAAGTCTTAACGACCAACAGCCTCCACCCCAATAATTGCATTACCTGGATAGGACCTACAATAAAATTACCAAGGCAAGGAAGAGTGGAAGGCCATATGGAGGCAGCATGTCATTCAATGTCTGGCGCCAAGGGACACCATGAATTGAGGGTTGCCTGGGATGCCCCCAAATGGAAATATCATGGAATAAGATCGTATGCACACAGTAGTTTGCTTTTATGGTTCCTATCAATGAAAATAAAAGAGGCGGGAGACCAGAGCCTTAAGCGCCCACTTGCAGGCAGCCTGATAGTGCAGTGAGCTCAGTTCACACATATCCCCCTCTAGCTAGCACAGCCACCCCCGGCAGGCCGTATCTGACGTTTTTATTTTTGTTTTACAGCGTACAGCAACTTTTACCCCTGCTACTATGGAGCAAAAATCCACATACCAGTTCCCATCACACTGGTTCGTTAATACATTCACTTGGACACTGTCCCATACCGTAGTATCAGTCAATTTTCGTTTTATATTGAATTCGTTTTTTGTTTGGAAACCTCCTAATTAACAAAATCACGCTTTCGTTTTAGTGGTTCGTTTTTCTGATCGGAGGCTGAACATTTTTACCATCACTGGTTCGTTTTTGCTCCAGAACCGCTCAAACCGCTTGCCTTTCCGCTGAATGGTTGCTGGGCGCGCAGCTCTGAGAGCCGCGACCTCCTTGGCCTGCCGGATAACTTGAAGGAGTGGGACGCCCTCATAGTATCGAGCTGTAGAGGCCTGCTTTCTTCGGCGACTGGCCTTCGTTTTCTTCTGATGCGGTTGTAAGACGCGGCGGGGCCGCTCGCCTACTATCTCGACATCCGGTCTAAATCAATAATCACTGTGGCAGGAGCTGTGGCTACTGGTGCTGCTCCGGGAAGATTCGTGTTTGCGACATGAACGGCGCTACTCTTTGTGTGGCAATTTGTTTAGGGTTTAAGGCGAAAATGTTCGTTTTATGGTTCGTTTTTGTCCCACGGTACACATTTTTATTGAAATCAACGGTTCGTTTTCTTGAAAAACGATCAATTAAACGAAATCGGACTGATACTACGGTACCTTCTTAATTTTGTAGGTGGTGCTCTACCGTAAGTCCGTAATTAACCTCATTGTCAGAGCACCTTCACATGCCTTCAGGTCTGTTAGTACGGGCTGTGCAAGCGCTCTATGAGGGTGCAGTCTACACGCTCACAGATCATGGCCATGAAAGAGAACTGGCCCCGTGCCTTGCACCAGAGGCATCAAGCAGGGCTGCCCTCTGAGCCCCCGCTCTTTAGCCTCTACATCAGCGACCTGCCGAATCTGATCGCAGCCAACTGCCCGGCAGAAGGAGTTGTGCTTGAGGCGGGGCGACGATTAAGGTGCCTGTTACATGCGGATGATCTCTCCCTACTAGCTGGCAGCTCAGCACTCAGGGCTGCAACGCATGCTAGATGCCTTGCATGAATATGCGGCGCCTAAACAGCTCGTAGTCCAAGTCAGCAAGACAAAGATCTTGGAGTTCGGGAGCCGCTTAGCAGCGCAGCGCAGGCAACCAGCCCATATCTGCGTGTACGGCTCCGATGGGACAGTGATGAAGCATGTCCAAGAATTTAAGTTCTTGGGCATCATTCAGCATGAGAGCGGTAGCATGAAGAAGGCCATGCAGGGAAGAGAGGTGCCTCTGGCTGCTGCGCTGCAGCGTGTCCCCCGTATGGCAGCCAAGGTGCGTCTGAGGCATCATTTGCCTACTCGCGTCCGGCTGGTGGCCACAAACGCTGCGCCTGCAGCCAACTACGGTGATGTGGAGTGGGCCACCGGACACCTCCGACCGCTACACTACCTCCACAACAAGCTGCAGTCCAGGTTTTCTACAACACCTGCGCCAGGCAGCGGGGCTCCCAGCGTCCGCTGCCAGTTTGGGAATTTTGAGGGAGTTACAGATCCAACCGCTACAACGAGGTTGGTGGCGCCATGTGCTTCGCTTCTACAATGCAGCGGTATACCTGTTTGTTGTTGTTCTTGTTGTTTGGAAGGTGACCTTGCTTTCCTTTTTTTCTTCGTGTGTGTTCTATTGTATGTTCTAGCTGACTTCATGTTTGTCGACGTGGCCAAGCTTTATTTAAGCAGGGCCCAGAGGTGTAATGTCATTGACTTCTTTGTGCCCTCGTAATGTTTTGTGATTGGAGCTTATCCTCTGCACTACGTACGGTATGGAGTTTATTCCTATGTCTGTCATCTGCCGTTGTGTGTTGGTTGCTTGCCCAGGGGATCAATGTTTTTTCTTTCGCTGTCCTAGTTTAGTTTGTGCTCAAACCGGCCAGCCCAGGTCTGCCGTCTGCGTTTACAGCCCAGATAGGACAGTGCTGAAGCATGCCCAGGAATTGAAGTTTTGGGGCATCATTCAGCATGAAAGCAGCAGCATGTGGAAGGCCATGCAGGCTAGAATGTGCCTTTGGCTGCCGCTCTGCAGCGTGTATGCAGCATGGCCGCCAGGGTGCGTCTACGGCACCATCTGCCTACACGCATCCAGCGAGTGGCTGTCTATGCAGCGCCTACGGTGAACTACGGCGATGTGGTGTGGCCACCGGTCACCTTCGACCACAGCACTGACTAAGGGGTATAATGCAATCCAGCCTAATTCAGCACCTGCGCCAGGCGGCGAGGCTTCCTGCATCCGCTGCCAGCTGGGAGGTCATGCGGAAGCTGGACACAGAATGCTGTCCAGCCTACTCCAACATGGCTCTGATTCTAAAACGCAGCGGTGGCACCGGTAGCATGGAAAGACAGCCCACTCATGGCGACAGCCATGGTGGTTGACCTCCAGCTTGCGGGCGTACGTTGTGCAGTCAGCTGATAGGGCACTGGAGGAGTTGGGGCGGGGAGCAGTTGTCTCCGAACTGTGTCAGGTAGCCCTTCACCTATAGCCGCTCCCTGTCCCAGAGGTGCTACAGCTAGTGGACGCAGCCTACAAACAGGCACAGCTGGAGGCCACTGGTAGAGGAGACCCCAAGGCCCCCAACACCGAGCACAGGTCTGCGGCTGCCTACCGCGTCTGGCTCCAGCCTATGGCGGGCACCGCACTGGCGCATGCTGGGAGCCGCACCAGCAACATGGCGTGCGCTTGTGAGTGCACCAACTTACGGTTGCGGCTCGGTGCGGTTTAGACGGCTGACATCAAAAATGGCTTAGCGGTCAAGAGCATGAGACACGTTGCTGTCAGTGGTGTTGGGCAAAGGAATATGGCGAGCCTGTGCAGGACGTGTTACATGTTTGCTTCTAGAGCCCTAGCGTCAAGGACCAGCTTAGGGACAGTGGATGGGCAGGCCTCCCAGACGGCGATACGGACTATCATCAGTTGTACCGGAGCAGGCATGGGTGGGAGCAGAGGGGTGGGAGGCTCTGGCTTTTGTTGAGGACGTGGTTGACATCATTAAGGACTAGTCTTGGGGAGCCGGAAAATTGGTTTCCTTCCTCTCTTTTAGTCTTTTGGGGGGAGAATAATTGGGAGAAGGGGTAATTTTCTTTTTGTTCCTCTTGCTTCTTCCCCTCTTTACTTGTTTTTCGGCCTTGACTCTACAAAGGCTAGGAACCAACACAGTGCCTTTCTTTTAGAGGGGGGAGAGATGATTGCTCTGTCCTTTGCGTTCCTCTCTTTCTTTCCCCTCTGAATTTCACTTTCCTTCTCCCACCTTCACAGTTGGGCGCCTACAAGGCTGAAGCCTTTTAGCCAGGTCCAGAGGTGTAACGTCTTTGACTTGTGCCGGGGTATAGGTAAGAGGCTCTGGCTTTGACTTGTACCGGGGCATGGGTGAGAGGGTCTGGCTTTTGTAGAAGATGTGGTTGACATCGTTCAAGGTTAGTTTTCAAAAGGGGCTGAGATTTAAGTTTTCCTTTGGGGCGTAAATCTTTTCTCTTGTGTTCCCTTCTAGCTTTAAATCCTCTTCATTCGCTTGACTTGTTGTAAGCTTGACTGAAAAGAGGCTTGGGAATCTCTGGACTTCCCCCCTGTTTCTTTCCTCTCTCCTTTTAGCCATTTGTTTCTTTGCCCCTGGACCATACAGCTGGGCGCCCACGTGGCTGGGCCTTTATACATATAACTTTGGCCCAGAGGTGTAACATCAGTAACAGGGGGAGGGAACCTTCTCACTGCCTTTCCTTTGGTGAGAAGGGGGGTATTCCCCCTTTAACCGTGCTTTGTGTTTCACTTTTTCTTTCCTTTCCACACTTGCAGTGGCAAGCGAGATGGCAAGATTAAGAATGGTGGTGTTAAAAAACACCGGTTTAGTTCGATGAGACCTTCAGATAGGGCCTTCTTGAGCTGGGTTGAGCCTGTGAGCTGCTTAGGCTGAAGTGAACTTGCTGACAGCCTTGGTGCCCTCAGAGACAGCATGCTTTGACAGTTCTCCAGGCAGGACTAGGCGGACAGCGGTCTGGATCTCACGGGAGGTCATTGTGGGCTTCTTGGTGTAGCGGGCCAGGCGAGCAGCCTCGGTGGCGATCTTGTCGAACATGTCGTTCATGAGGGAGTTGAGGATGCTCATAGCCTTGGAGGAGACGCCAGTGTCGGGGTGGACCTGCTTCAGCACTTTGTACAGGTAAATCTTGTAGGACTCCACTGCCTTGCCGGATTTCTTCTTCTTCTTGCCATCGACGCTCTTGACAGCGACCTTCTTCTCAGCCGGCCTCTTCTCAGCGGGTGCCTTGGGTGCCATTATGTTTACTGGAAAGATACGGAATAATTAAGTTGTGATTCTGAGGTACGATACGTTGCACGTGTCGCGAGATGTTTATGTAGAGTTCAAATGGTCTGACGACCGGATCAGCAGGCCCGACAGCTGTGGCCTGCTGATCCGGCCTTCGACCCGTCCAAATGGCCATTTAAACAGTAGGAGGCTGATGAAACATACAGCCTCTTTAATTGTTCCCGCCCCCTCACCTCACCCAAATCTTTAACATGGCAGGCAAGACAGCATCCGCTGGTGGTGGTCGCGGCAAGGCTGCAGGAGGCAAGAAGGCCGTGTCGCGCAGCGCCAAGGCCGGCCTGCAGTTCCCCGTGGGTCGCGTCGCTCGCTACCTGAAGAAGGGCAAATACGCCGAGCGCATTGGAGCTGGTGCCCCGGTCTACCTGGCCGCTGTGCTCGAGTACATCGCTGCTGAGGTGCTCGAGCTGGCTGGCAACGCTGCTCGCGACAACAAGAAGAACCGCATCGTCCCCCGACACATCCAGCTGGCGATCCGCAACGATGAGGAGCTGAGCAAGCTGCTGGGCACCGTCACCATCGCATCCGGTGGTGTCCTGCCCAACATTCACTCCGTCCTGCTGCCCAAGAAGAGCAAGAAGGATGGGGAGTCTGCCGAGGTTTAAATGTCCACAACCCTGACCTTACAAATAAAACCGGTGTTTTTCAACATCATTACGAATTGATCTACATAATGCGTGTCAGGCAAAGACCACGCCTGTTGGTAAAATCTCTCTGCACAGCCAAACTTGGACACCTGAGAGATTAAAATTAAGGTCAACGATGTCATATGCCCGAAAGCCTAGGTCGTGTGGGCGCCTAAGAGTCCCGTTTGGGTGCCCTTTCCAAGGCATGAAGACTCTTCCCACACTGCTTTGCATGCAGCACCCTGTGGCCCTGGACAATTGAACTGGTAGGCCTCATGCAGATCTCCGCAAGCCCAATGTAGAGTTCAAGCTTGTCCAATGCAGATCCCATGCAGGCCCAACGCAAGTATCATACAGGCCCAGGGCAGATCTCATGCCTGGGCCATGCAGATCTCACGCAGATACCATGTCAGCTCCAAGGACGCCCCACCCAGGTACCTTATAAAGTTATAATCCATGAGGCATTCTTTAACCTGGACCCTCCAGGTCCCTGACCCCTGGTCCCACGCTCAAGTGTTTATTTAAGTGCGCACCTGACCAATGCGTTTCCTGGGCGTTGGTGAGCCAAGAATGGTCATATAGGGATGAAGCCCTGAGGCCTCAATGTTCAATGAGAAAGTGCAATTGTCGATGAGTAGGTGCACTTTCTATGAGGGGGTGGATTTTCATCCATTACTTCAAATTTCAGTGCGTGCCAGCAGACTACATTTCGGGGACCACTGTGCAGCCACAATCCGGCCGATGGAGACCCATCACAACCAGTGTCTGGTTTGTGGTCCAACCTTAAAAACATGCTGTACCAGCAGTCCCCAGCGGCTGTAGCCTGTGCTGTAGCGACATGGCGGTCGAGGCACCGTAAATTAACAGTGGCTACAGGCCTTTGTAGAATGTGGAAACGGGTGTGGTGGAGAAGATGGAGCTGGATATCTGGGGGGCATACCCAGACAGGGAGGGGCATGCCGCATGTACATCGGTGCAGATCTGTGCAGAGGCTTACAGGAGTGGGACAGCGGAGAAACAGAGCCAAGCAGGAACGCTGAGCGCGTCAGGTGGGTTTGGAGGGCATTTGTGGTTGGGGAATAGGAACATGAATACATGATGTATGGCAAAAGCGGAACAGTATTCGTGTAGAAGAGAGGGAATCACAGTGCTCCCATTTTACCCCACCCTGCCCCACCCCACCCCAGTCACAGATTGTACCTTCCCCTGTCACAGAATCTACTCCCCCCGGTCCCAGAAACCCAGACCTGACTGAACTTTGCTTGTGATTCAGCATGGGTGGGTGGGTGCATGCGTGACATCCCCGGATGTATGCCCTACTCATCACTCTTCCCCACTCCTCCTCCCCCCTCCAGGCTTTCATTGTGACCAGCCTGCCCTGTGGATTGCCCTGTGGATTGCCCTGTGGATCGGTCGGTTACCCTGTGGGCGTCATCGGGTATCTGACGGTGGACGCGGCAACGCGTTGTTCAGGTTCACGCTGGCAGCGTCGGCTGCGGGCAGCAAGACCATCATGACCTGCCCACCCACACGGAAGGTAGGTATTGAGGGCGAGAGGGCAGGAGGGTGGGGGGGAAGGGAGGAAGGGAGTGGAGGGGAAGGATGAATCGTAGAATGGTGCCAAGAAGAGCCTGCTGGTCCTGCTCTTGCTGCTGCTGCTGCTGCTGCTGCTGCTCACGTTGCTTCTGCTGTTGCTGCTGTTGTTGTTGTTGTTGCTGCTGCTGCTGCTGCTCCTGCTGCTGATGCCGCTGCTGCTGCTGCTGCTGCTGCTGTTGTTGCTGAAGCTGCTTCTGCTCCTTCTGCTGTTGCTGCTGTTGCCTCTGCTGTTGCTTCTGCTGTTGCAGTTGTTGTTGCTGCTTCTGCAATTGCTGTTGCCTCTGCTGTTGCTGTTGCTTCTGCTATTGCTGCCCCTGCTCCTGTTGCTGTTGCTTCTGCTATTGCTGCCCCTGCTCCCGTTGCTGCTGCTCCTGTTGCTGCTGCTCCTGTTGCCCCTGCTGTTGCGGGTCCTGTTGCTGCTGCTCCTGTTGCCCCTGCTGTTGCCGGTCCTGTTGCTGCTGCTCCTGTTCCTGCTCTTGTTTCTGCTCCTGTTCCTGCTGCTGCTGTTGCTTTTGTTACTGATGCTCCTGTTGTTACTGCTGCTCCTGTTGCTGCTGCTGTTGTTGCTGCCGCTGCTGCTGCTGATGTTGATATGGCTGTTGAGGCGGCTGCTGCTGCTGCAGCCCATCCTGGTCGCTGTGATGATCATGACGCATGCCATGTGCCATTAAACATCCCCTTTGCCATACTTTGACGTGATGGGTAGTTGGGCCACAAACCTCCAAGGGTGACAGTTGACGACTTGACGGAGGCAGTTGAGCCTCCCTTCGACCCGGGTTTCTTTATTAGCTGAGGAGCGGTTAGCAGGTGACGGTCCCCATGGTGCAATTTTTCGTGCCTTCTGTTCTACAAATAAATCGGAAATCTGAGCTCCAGAACCCTGGCTCCACTACCAATTACACATCCGCCCCCGAAATCTACCTAGAACCCGCTGAACTCTGCCCCCGAAATCTACCTAGAACCCGCTGAACTCTGCCCCCGAAATCTACCTAGAACCCGCTGAACTCTGCCCCCGAAATCTACCTAGAACCCGCTGAACTCTGCCCCCGAAACCCGCCTGAGCCCTTTCTGAATCCCGCCCGGGAACCACAGGCGCGCTGCTCTCTGCACCCCTCTTCCGGAACTGCCGTGCTCTTCCCCAAACCCCTTCCATGAAAGCTCATGCTCCTCCTCCGTCATGCCTTGCTGCTCTCAGGATGGAAGGGCCACGTCAAGTCTGTGGATTCCCTCAGACAGAAGTACAGTGTCGTTCCCTACCTCCAAGCCCAGATCAGCGCCTACAAGCCGTTAACGGTATAGACAAATCCCGGTTGTAGCCATGGGAGTGCCTGTGATGGGCAACTCTGTTTTTTTGCCTGGGTGGACAAATTATGGGTACTACAGCGGGCGCGCCTGTGGTGGGTGGGGTTGACTCTGCTGGCTGCAGCGCCCGGGTAGACAAATGCCAGTCGTTGCAGCTGAAGCGCCTGTGATGGGCAAATCTGTTTCCCCCCTGGGTGGACAAATGCCGGGTACCGCAGCGGGAGCGCCCGTGATGGGTGACCTCTGGCTGTAGCGCCTAGTTAAGGGTTTAGGGCTGTAGCGCCCGGGTAGAAAAGGGCTGGGTATTGCAGCGTGAGCGCCCGTGATGAGTGGAATCTGGCTGTAGCACCTAGTTAAGGGTTAACGGTTTAGGGCTGGAACGCCCAGGTGGACTCAAGGCGGGCACTACAACAGGAGTCCATGTACAGGCTCTAGACATGCATGGCTGCTGAAAACTGATTATGAAGCTTTTAACACACACGATTGATCGTATTCTGTGCACTGTGAGCTAGGAGCGTAAGCGGCTGCACGCTGTATCTGTTAGTGGCTGCGCGCTGAATATGTGAGCTGTCAACCCGATCCCTTGACCTTCGGTGTCCCCTCTCAGGAGGGGACCTCGAATCTGCATCCATACATGCCAAATTGCCAACCCAACCCGAGCAGAATTTAATATTCAACGCACTGTGCCTTGTTACTTGTTAGCAAGCTTGTACCCAGTCGAAAATCTTGGGGCCTTATTTGTCAGTCTATAAACCACCAGGGTATATCAGGTGTGAGAGGGTGTGTGTTGTGCCACTGTGGCCATGGGTTTGATCATGGCGTCTGCTGTACTTCAATTCTGTTGTTTGTCTTGTTTAGTTGGCTGGATGAATGGGGTGATACAGTGGCATGCGGTCTGCTGGCCTGGCCGGTTTAGTTTGCACACTTGATCAGCTACCTGAGCTGCATTCGCATGTCTGCTGAGGTGTGTGGCTTGACTGTATGTCCAAGGGAAAAACCTGGTCTAGTCCTGTATTTCGAAGGCTTTGGGCGAGGTAGAAAACCCTGCACCCAAAGACGTCCTTTGCCTCCGCACCGTTTTCTGTTAATTGGCCAGTGCCCGCGGAAGAACCCAGGGATTGTTAATTAATCATGGAAGGGTCACGCGGCTTAATGATGTGAGTCTGTTATGTTTGCTTGTGTGTATCGGTACAGTACAAATTCCCACACCGGTATTGTTGTCATCATGTTGCACCGCCACACCGGTATGCTTTCCCACCTACCCTTGCAGTTGCTGCGCCTTATCTTGCTGGCATAGCGCCAGCTTTTCGTAAACAGGCAGGCTGCTTCGCAGCCAACACTAGGACAATCGTGACCTCCACCAGCATACACTAAAACCCGGTCAGGAGGGCCCCAAACGGTTAAATGTACGTGGAACCACCTAGCCTGGGCAGAAATGTACAGGAACTTGAAGACCAGCCCCAGTCTGTGACCCAAGATGCCGTACAAAGTGTGATATCAAAGGGCTGGCCTGTGGGCCTGCCTCCCGAGTTTCGTGTTGCATCGTTTCATTGCACCGGTAATGCGGAGTTTTGGATTTGGCTAAGCACCCCATCAGGGTGTAACTGCAAGCTGTATTGCAAGAGTAGGAGGGGTGAGATTACGAGGAATGTGCCAATGAGGGAGGCTTTGCTTTGACCACTGCAAGTGCACGGCTGTTGCGCAGCCCAGCTTGCTAGCTGCTCTCTCATGCAACACCAAAACATATTAGGCAGACAGAGCTGTTAAAAAGTTCGCCACAAAACATCATTTCCCTGTCACTGTCAGTTTTGTCCTCTTTATTTTGTCTGCTTTCCGGCCTCCCGCCGGCTCTTTCCTTTTGCTCTGAACGGGGCAGCTGGGCGTCCGCACAGCCTTTTTGAGGAAGGCCTAGGGGTGTTACGCCATTGACATGCATACTCCTTGCTTGTTTGCTGCATCTCTCCCAAAGCTGGGCAGCATGATATTTGCTGGGCAACATTGCTATTTTCTGCTGGTTCGCCTTTACACGCCTTTGCGCCATATGGTGCCTGCCAGTGCCGGCCGTGTCTCTCGCTATGGATCCATGATGAAATTTCAAGCTGCAGCACTTGCTACCTGAGATAAAAAACCCGGTATATGAAATACTAATAAAGTAATATAGTAAGAAAATGTCCGGGGGGGCCTTAAGTTACCCCATATGCGCTGGGGTAAATTTGGTGGCGTAGGTGAAGGCGTTGTTGGCAACGGGGTTAGTCAGGTGGGTGGTCAGGTTCTCAAGGGGGCTCTTTCCGGTCACGATGGCCTGCAGTAAGGAGAACATGGCGAGGCGTCTGTCCTTGACCTTCAGCGCAGCGAAGGTGTCCGGGTCGTCAGCCAGGCCCAAGGGTCGAAGTAGCCACCGGGGTACAGGGTGTCCAAATCTTCAAGGCCGACAGACTGTGCAGCACCACCAGCGCGGAAGGCCGCAGCCTGTCCCATCAGGATGACCTGGCAGGCCACGATGGCAACGATGGACTGGCCGTGGATCAGGCTGGACTGGCCCAGGTAGTCAAGGCCACCATCAGCAAAAATCTGGGCACCAACCTTAAACCAGACAGGCTCAGTGGTGCGGTACCTAGAAAAGGTCTCGGGGTCAGCAGACAGACCAGCTGTGTCCTACGAAGGGGAAAGAAGGGGAATGAGATATCAGAATACGAGACTCGTACAACATGTGACCTAGCAGAGTAGCATGTGCAGTGAGCGGTATCAGTACTGCCTAGGTATTTGACATGGATGAAAACATAACATGAGTCAGGATATCATCGGTGTGCTATACCTAATTTATCGTCCAGATGGAGGGACGACATGCGATTGCTGTACTCTTGCAAATTTGCATGGGGACAGCGGTGTCACGACGTATGACTGCACCGTGCGTTTGACTGCACAGTCAATTTTGTCGCTTGGAAAGGTTGTGTGAATGCCGTCTTTTTGTGTGTCTACTAATGTCTTGTATTCTTTTTGGTCGGTTCACCTACTCCTTAGGTGCACCTATTCACCGCAATAGCGGTGCATGGGGCAGCTTCGACCAGGTGCCCTGATTGATGCGCATGCATGTCAACCATGGCTGCCGAGCACTTAACCAGCCGTAGTCGCCGGGGAACTCTCCGGTCAGGTACGAGGGAGAGGCGGTGAAGAGGCCCAGGAACAGGGACCGCTCGGGGCCGTACCACTAAGAAAGAGAGAGGGGGGAACATGGGGATTGAGAAAGACGGAGAGATACCACTGGTACGCCCTGGGGCATGAATTATGGAATCAATGGCACAGTGGCAGATGAAAGTCATCAGTGTATCACGAGTGCTACATGGACAGGTGCTGGGGCATGGACTGGTTTTATTATATGCCCCCCACTCAGAAGTGGGCATGCAGAAAATTAAAAGGAGCCTTACATGCCATTCGAATGATGGATTAGGCACAGGACAGGGACTGTAGGGATATTACTGGGGCCTGGGCTGACGAGGTGGCAGGGGCAAGTGGAATCAGGCGGTTCAGATGGATGTACGGTACATGAGTTGGACACATTGCATCGCATGGCAAGGCCTATCCCTTTGCATTTTGGAGACAAACTTCTGTCATTGGGATGAGTATTTGTTCGTTATAACGATGCACTCTATGGAGCATCAAGCGCTGGAGTTCAGGGAATAGCCGTGGCTACTGCCTGCTACTGCTGGTACGACAGCTGCGATGTGTTGCAACTTGCAAATATAGGGGAGACAGCTTTGGGCAGCGCATTGTCATATAATCTTCTCTCCCATATCTGAACTTAGTTGTACGTACTGCGCATGAGCGTCCATCCATGCTGATGACACGTTGACTGACACTCGAAGCTGCAACTCGTGTTCGATGCGACCCAACAGCAGTCTTTCCTGGATACCGATAGGCTTGTGATGGATGCCGACATATTCGTCAAAGGTCAGAACACAGAGCCAAATGCCGGTCCTTCGCTTGCATGAGTCAGCGGCGAACACATGCACACACAACCCTCGTATGTTTCCGAGCTTGGAGGTGGAGCTTGCTGGTGTGATAAATTCTACTAATCCAACCATTAATCTGCCAAATGGAGAAAATGGGTCGAACCTGTCGATGTCGACAGTAGCGACGCGATGACCCTTTCACACTATTTTGCATGGGGGTCCCACCCCTGAACATAAGAGTGCTGGGATTTGGCTATAATGCTGATGATCTTGCTCGCGCAGCTCAGTTGCTTTTAGGCGGCCTGCAATCATCACTGGCGGCAGCAGGGATCTGTTATGGCGAGGGGGAATTCTACCATGCCATGCCTGCAGCTTTCGCGGTGAGATGGTATGAGACCATGCGAAGCACCTGGCCTGCGCCCATGCATATGCTCATGCAAACCCCCCCGCCTGTGTGCATGCATATACCCATGCAAAGCTCATGGACGGCGCCCTGGTGTGGGCCGCATGGGCTGCATGGGCCCCCCATGCATCCGGTGACTTCAAAGCCATACCCGGTTCCCAGCTGATAGCAGGGTTCATGCATCAAGCTACTTCCTGTTTGCTGCTTGCTAGGGCCTCCGAATTTTTTTCTTACACTGCACGTCTGACTACTGTGGCAGGCCCCTGGGCAGCCACCACTGGGCTGATGGGGACCAAACCTTGACCAGCTGGTCGCCCTGCTCTACTAGCGGGGCTTGATGCACCAGGCCTCCCCGGATGTAGGCCATGCTGCAGCTGAATTATAGCTGAATAACCTTTTGATAAGCTGTGATGGGCATGTGGCGTGATAAACGATGGAATGGCAATGTTTGGATTCCTGAATTCTTGCATCCCAACAGGCAAGCAGCCACAGTGCTCGGATCTCCCACTCTTCACATAATCACATCCCCAAACCCTCGAGGCAGGGCACGCACATTACTTTTCGAAACCCTGGCAATGTCCCACCTCGGTTCGACGGGCTCTGGGCTTAAAAGGAACCCTACCTGGCCGTCTTCCCCCCCGACCTGAAACCATCAACTAGCTGAAGTGTGGATTCCTGGTCAAACCCTGAATCCAACCCTGGCACATATTCTCTCCTGGTCAAAACCCCGACCAAGAATCCCCATCGAGCCGCGCCCTGTTTTCCGCCATGCACACAGGAGGAGGCGCCCTCCAGCCACAGCCCGGTACTCAGCTCCTGGCAGCAGATGCATCGGCAGCAGACGGGCCCCGGCGGGAACGCACCGCCCATCTCCTGGCAGCCGTCGCAGCCGCAGCAGGCGGGCCATGATGAGAATGTATCTCCCAGTCGCTGGCAGCTGCTGCGAGGCCGAGTGTCTCTGACCGGGGACCTCAACCTCGCAGCTCTCGCGGTGACAAACGCAGAGCTGTCCCCGGTGCGCAGGGATTTCTCCAGGGTGGTGCATCATCTACAACTCAGCTACAATTCAGCTACACGTCAGCTACAGTCACGTCAGCTGTTTTCCTCACAGGGTAGCTGAAGCTTGCAGCCCTTGTGGCCGGGAAGGTATTTCGGTCCTTGGTGATCAATTTGGTTCAGCTTGGTTCAGCTTCGATTCAGCTTAAGTTTCCGTTCAGCTACCATTCAGCTTCCATTCAGCTACCATTAAGCTACCATTAAGCTACAACACACTTGGGGGGGCTGAAGCTTGCAGCCCACGTGGCCGGAAAAGTAATGCTGTAACGGGGACTTTGGTGATCTGACTGTGCTGTTCACAGTGTTCAGTTCAGCGTGCTTCAGCTACAATTCAGCTTCAATTCAGCTACTTCATCTTCAGCACACGGGGAGACCCGCAAGTTCAGTTCAGCTACCTAACATGGCCTGCAGGCCCTGAGGCCTTAAGCAGCAAGCCCTGCCGCTCGGCTGCCCAGTGGCCTTCCAAAGGTTGTGTGTGGTGCACATTAAAAGAAACGCTGGCACAAAGTTGGCCTGCATCTGGCCTGAACCCTTAACCTAGAATGCATCAAACCAAATCCAACCCAAGGCCTCTTTATCGTAAACCCTAAAACCCTAACCCTAAACAGTTTGATAGGTCGGAGCAGAGATAGATTGAGACTCAAGGGCGTCCTGTCCCTGCCTCTCAGCTCGATGCTCCGAGACCATGCACGTCCCCGGGATTCGCGGCCCCCCGATACCAGACTGCAGCGGGAGTGGGAGGCGTCGCCGCCACTGCGGCCGCCGGCGCGTGCGGAGGCGCGGCGGCACGGCGCCGCTTGTTCCGTGCCAGCAGCCGCATGTCCGCCGCCCAGTCCCTGGTGAGTCCCTCTCTGGGCTCCGAATCCTCCGGTCCTACATTTGAATGTGAGTGCCCAGCAAATTAGGCCCTTAATACTAAACCCTAAACCCTTAACCCTAAACTAGGTCTAATCATTGAGCTTGAGTGCTTAACAAATTGTTTTTTGCACTTACGTTGATTTGCATATCTGTTTTGACGCACGCGCCGCCAAAACACACAGCAAGCACGTTGCTACCTCCCACTGGTACTGGTGCGCATAACTTGGGAAAGGATTTAAATAAAATAGATTGAATAAAATCTGATTAGAGGATTCAAGTACCGGTGCAAGGGTGCAACTGAATGGATTTAACTACCCTGTATGAGTGTATATTGTTTCGTTGCTTATAGCCTTGACCTGGACCCTAACCCTGACCCTCATTGGCTCCTGGCCCGAAAATCGAACCCCCGATCCTTGTGTGCTAGTGGCTTAACCCAGAACCCCAACCCTGATCTTTGATCCCCGTGGCCGATGAGCCTAAACCGCCCCGACACGTCTGACGACTGTGCACAGCTACAATGCAAAACCTACACCAAACCCTCACCCCTACCGCCTCCACACACCTGCAGGTTGCGACCCGCCACGATAAATGCGATGCAAACCCTTGCCCAGACCGCCACTCTAAAATCTTCACCAGCAAACCCGCACCAAGGGCCCCTCAACCCCCCACCAAGGGGTGCTCCCCGGCCCCCGCCGCGCCCCCCTGCCTTCCCCCCGACCGACGCTTCGGCTCGTCATTCCGTTTCTTCGTCTATTCAAACTTTTCCACACCAGTGCAAATTTTAAAAATATGGAAATCGTACTGGTATCACAGTTCACCACTGCACCAGCGGATGCACAGATGTGATACCCCCCCCTCCCCTCCTCCCCCCTCCTCTACTGCTTCACCCCATCATCAGATTATGCCCAGCTACGATGCAAATCTTACCCAGCCACCCACCCTCTATGCCTCGAACCTACTCAAGCTCATGTCCAGATACGACGCAAACGGGATGGGGAACCTGTTCTCTTTTGCAGACCTTACTCTAACTTTGTACGCATTAGTTATTGCGGCTGTGTGAGTGCTTGTTGGCCGCGTGCCTTTCCTGTCCCTGCTCGCCTTTCCTCAGCTGCCGACGAGGGCCACAAGCGCACCCGGGCTGTTCTTCTTTGTTTGCGTCTCAGGTTATTTCTAGCGCTGGGCGGCGGAACTCACACTTTGTAAAGTCCTAGCAAACGAAACCCTGAACAGGGTCTCTCCATTCATCAGGACTTCGACCAGTCATTGTCCAGTGCTGTGCCAATTATAGTCCTCACCGTGGCTGAATTACGTAGCTGAATTCCAGACAGAGTAATCTCAAGGCAAATTCAGCTACTCTACCGGTGAAGTACTGTGTTTACGTACACGGATTCTGAATTACGGCGCAATTGCGCAGCAGTGACTACGACACTACACCTTTGCCCTCACCCCCCTGCCTCAACCCTCCCCCAGATAGCGTACAGCTACAACTCAAACACTCACCCTCTACGCCTTCAGGTGATGTACACTCTGATGAACACCCACTATGCCTTCAGGCTATGTCACCCTCCTCCAGATTGTGGATAGCTTAAACCCAAACCCTCACTCTCTACGCCTTCACCCTGCACAGATTCTGTTTAGGGGCAATATAAACCCTAACCCAATCCATTACCCTATCTGCCTCAACCCTGATCCAGGTTCTGTACAGATGCGATATAAACCCCAACCCACAAACCCTCGCCCTAACTGCCTCAACCCTGATCCAGGTTCTGTACATATGCGATATAAACCCTTACCCACAAACCCTCGCCCTAACTGCCTCAACCCTGATCCAGGTTCTGTACATATGCGATATAAACCCTTACCCACAAACCCTCGCCCTAACTGCCTCAACCCTGATCCAGGTTCTGTACAGATGCGATATAAACCCCAACCCACAAACCGTCGCCCTAACTGCCTCAACCCTGATCCAGGTTCTGTACAGATGCGATATAAACCCTTACCCACCAACCCTCGCCCTAACTGCCTCAACCCTGATCCAGGTTCTGTACATCAAAACCCTCACCCTTACCCAAAACCTGGCCCTAACTGCATCAGGTTCTATACAGCCAGGAGCTGGCAGCTGTCGAGGAGGAGATCCAGGCCGCCGCAGCCTCCCCATCCAGGTCCAACCGCTTGAGGCTGGACTCCTCCACCACAACCACGACCGTGCCAACAACTGCAGCCGACAGCGGCCACTACCTGTCCCCTCCGTCCGATGGCGGTCCCTACCTGTCTGCCCCCTACGCAACGAACGCCTGCGGCCTTGCTGCCGGGGACTCTGACGGTCACGCTGCCGCCGCAGCAGAAGCAAGGGCTCGCTGTCCACTGGGCCCGAGTGCGCTATTGAACACACAGTACACAATCTCGAATCAGCCGGGCGGGATCGTGAAGCCAGCGCACCATCAGCACGCTGCCGGACCGGGCGGGTCGGCCGCGGGGCGCCCTGCCGCCTCGGCGCGGGACCGGGCCGCGGAAGCCTCCAGCGCGGGCGCACATGCGGCCGCGGGGCACGCCCCGGCGCAGCGTCCTGCTGCTGTTCCCTCCTCGTCGGCGCAGATCTCGTCGTCGCTGGATCAGGAAGCCAAGCGGCTGCTGCAGCGCGTGCGGATGCTTGCGCTGTATCCCGACCACGACGGGCCTGCGGAGGCGCGGGGGTCCCAGCTGGGCGCCGCCACTGCCGCCAGCGCTGGCGCCGCAGCGACTGCTGGAAGCGTGCGGCACGCCGGAAGCGTCCGGGGCAAGCAACCCTTGCACGTTGCAACCGCGGGACCTGGCTGGACGACCTCCGTAGCAGCAGCAGCGGCGACGGCGGCGGCGGCGGCAGGGCCAGCTGCGAGGCGTGACTCTGTCCTGGACCGCTGGCGGTGCGCAGGGCCTGTCGCGGGGGGCGCAGGCCCCCCCGGGCCTGCCGCTTGGCGGGTCGTGCCCGGCAGGTCGTCGACGCGGTCTCTGCAGCAGCCCTGGGCGCTGGCGGGCAGTGCGGCGTGGCTGCCGGCAGGCGTGATGGAGCCGCCTCCATTGCTGCGGCCCAGGGCGCAGGCGGCCGGCGGGACTGCTCATGCCGGGGCCGCAGCGTGCGCCGCTGCCGCTGCTGTGGCGCATGCCAGGGCGCGCCAGCCGGCGGATGGCCTGCTGTGCGACTTAGAGCTGCAGGTAGGGTTAAACCCTAAACCCTTATCGCCTAGATATGCAGGTAGGGTTAAACCCTAAACCCTAATCACCTAGATATGCAGGTAGGTTAAACCCTAAACCCTAATCACTTAGATATGCAGGTAAGGTTAAACCCTAAACCCTAAACACCTAGAGCTGTAGGTAGGGTTGAAGATTATCCAGCAGCATGAGCATGCATGAGTGCTGCTGTGAAAGTGTGACCAGAACAGTGCATGCATGTAAATATGACTGCATGGACATGCCCCCCCTTCAAACCCTGATGGCTGACATGAAAGTGTGACTTAGAGCTGCAGGTAGGCTTAAGCATTAAACCCTAATTACCTAACGCTGCATGCAGGATTAAACCCTACACCCTAATCACCTAGAGCTGCAGGTAGGGTTCCGCCCTAAACCCTAATCACCTAGAGCCGCATGTAGTGGATTTAGCCCTAAACCCTAATCACCTAGAGCTGCAGGTAGGGTATAGGGCTGCTGCTTGCTCAACAACATAAGCATGGATGCGTGTTGCTGTGAAAGTGTGAAACAAATGTGTACATGTGTAAATGCGACTGCATGAGCATGCTCCCTTCCCCCCTCCACACACGACCTGATGGCTGGCATGTTGCCGATCGTGCGCTCCCCTTCCCCCCTTCCCCACCTCAAACCATCCCTTCTTGATGGCCGGCATGCAGGTGACCCTGTACTCTCCCCCCCTTCCCCACCTAAGCCCCCTCCCCCCTGCTGTCTGGCCTTCAGGCCACCATGCATGAGCTCCTGCGGGGTGCGGCTGCCTCGACGGAGGCGGAAAGCGCTGCACCTGCAGCATCCGGGTGCGAGTACGGCGATGAAGAAGACGAGGCACACGCTGCCCTTGAGCCGATCCCCGAGCATGCCGGGGAGGCTCAAGGCAGGCAGTCAATGGCACACGCAGACAACGGCAGCCCTAGAGGGGGCAGACAGCCCATCGGTTTCCAAGAGACCGGAGAGCAGCCATGCGGGGCCGGCGGGCCCCGGGAGTATTTCGAGGCAGGCGGCGAGAGTTCGGCCAGCTGGGATGGAGAGCAGGGCCACGCTGCGTGCTGTAAAGCGAGCCTGTTCCGCCAGCGGCTGCTCCTGATTCGCTGGCACAGGGGCACGAGGCAGCTGGCCAGGCGCAGGGTGTGGGCATCATCCAGGATCCGGCAGCGCAGGTAAGGGGTCGGGTACAGGGTTACGTGCCAGGCAGAAGGGGTGATGGGGGTGCTGGAAGTGCAAACCCAACCATCCATTGTATCATGTACTGTATATTGTACTATACACTGCATCATCCATTGCACTGTACATTATACTATCCACTGTACCACCCACTGCATCATTCGTATCATCCACTTTCCGTCCACTAACCATACCATCCACTGCACCATCCACTGCACCATGCATTGTACCATACACTGCACCATGCACTGTATCATTCGTATCATCCACTTTCCGTCCACCAACCATACAATTCATGACACCATCCACTGCACCACACAGTGCACCATGCACTGCACCACACACTGCACCATGCACTGTACCATACGCTGTATCATACACTGTATCATTCGTACCATCCACTGACCATACCATACATGGCACCATACACTGTACCATACACCGTACCATCCACTGTACCATGCACTATATCATTCGTATCGCCCACTTTCCTTCCAGTACCCATACCATTCATGTCACCATCCAATGCACCATTCACTGTACCATCCACGGTACCATGCACTGTATCATTTGTATCATCCACTTTCCTTCCACTAACCATAACATGCATGACACCATCCACTGTACCATTCACTGTACACTTCACTATACAAATCACTATACAATATACTACATCATCCAATATACCATTCACCATGTCACACAATTTCCCACACCATTCACTACACAAGTCACTGTTCAACCCACTGCATCATCCACTACACCATTCACCGCGCCACACAATTTCCCACACCATTTACTGTACCATTCACTGTACAACCCACTGCATCATCCACTATACCATTCACTGTGTCACATTTCCCACACTATTCACCTACACTTTGCAGGCTCTGCATCTTGATGAGTGCTTGGTGGGGTGCCGCTCAGGCTGCCCGGGCCGAGTCAACTCAGGACGTAGCTGAGGAGAGCCGAAGGATGCAGGCAAGTGGGCCGGCGGCCGGCGCCCATGAGCGTTGCGTGTTGAAATATATACATGGTTCACAGCATACCTTTGGTTCCTCTCCATTCGCATGTGCCCTGCCCTTTCCTGATCGCACGATCCAGACAGCCTTTGAAGAGACGGTCCTCTAGGAACCGAAATTCCAAACAGTTTTTCCTCTGAAAAAACCCTAGTTGGAGGTGCCATCTGAGACCTGAAACTTTAACCCCTGATTGGTGTACTGAAACTCCAAACCCTTAACCCTGAACGATGTACTGAAACACCAAACCCTTAACCCTGAACGGTGCAGGGAAACTCCAAACCCTGAACGGTGGAGTGAAATTCCAAACCCTTACCTCCAAACCGCCAGCCCTTCACTCCAAGCCCTGAACAGTCCTATAAAAACCCTTGATCCTGAAGCGTGAACAATCCCTCAGCAAGCAAGGCCCCTTCCGTTTCTCTCCCTCTCCCCCTTTCGGGATCCCCTCTCTGTAGGTGGCTGCAAGGTTCCGGAGCATGTTCCTGCTTCACGGCGCTTTTCACGCCTGGCTGGCGCTGGGCAGAGCGGGGCGGATAAGGCGGCAGCGGGACAGGGCCGAGGCTGAGCGGGCTGAGGCAACTGCCATGGTGGGTCACAAGATTTATGTATGCATCGTAATACAAGTATCTGAGAAATCTCTCAAATCGGGTAAGTATCTGATGAATATCTTACTTCTGTCTTTGAAACGCCATTATGGGGTCCCGGGGCGCCTTATGAGGCAAGCTCAAATGACTTTGACGGTTTAGGTCAAATTGTTAGTGAAGAGAGAGAGAGAGAGAAAGAAAGAAAGAAAGAAAGAAAGAAAGAAAGAAAGAAAGAAAGAAAGAAAGAAAGAAAGAAAGAAAGAAAGAAAGAAAGAAAGAAAGAAAGAAAGAAAGAAAGAAAGAAAGAAAGAAAGAAAGAAAGAAAGAAAGAAAGAAAGAAAGAAAGAAAGAAAGAAAGAAAGAAAGAAAGAAAGAAAGAAAGAAAGAAAGAAAGAAAGAAAGAAAGAAAGAAAGAAAGAAAGAAAGAAAGAAAGAAAGAAAGAAAGAAAGAAAGAAAGAAAGAAAGAAAGAAAGAAAGAAAGAAAGAAAGAAAGCCATGCCATGGCATGCCATGCCATGCCATGCCATGCCATGCCATGCCATGCCATGCCATGCCATGCCATGCCATGTGGGGGCTTGAGACTTCAGGAAACAGCGCAACCTGGGCCACCAGCCCACCTGCTGACAGTGAGGACCTGAGCTAGCCAACACAAGAGCCTTCCTCCTGAGATTAAACCCATCAGGTGGACACAGCGTGCATCACTTCTGACGCCCCCAGTGATGTTGCTGAACTAAGGCTGGTCCACGCTGGGATGACGCGAAAGTGATGGAGACAATTATGCTAAAATATGCTGCAAATTACCTCGCAAAAGCGCCAGTGTTTTTTTGAACGACACGCTAACATATGGGGAGGGGGAATACTAACAAATACGCAAAATGATGCTGGTAACTACGCTAAAATTGTGCTTATAGTGACCCTAAAATATGCTCTAAATACTGTAATAAATACGCTTCATGATGCTGGTAACTATGCTAAATTTCGAAATTGCTCTGTTGCTTGGCCGCCCCTGCAGGAGGAGGCCTACTAGTCCCAACTGGCGCTTTTTAAAAATTAAAAATTTGGAATTGGTCTGTTGCTTGGCCGTTCCTGCAGGAGGAGGCCTACAAGTCTCAACTGGCGCTTCGGTTCCGGCGCCTCTACGTGCTCCACCACAGCTGTGCTGCATGGGCACAGCTGGCCCGGCAGGCCCGCCAACAGCTGCAGCAGGTAGGGGGGGAGAGGGAGCAGGGCACAGCTGGCCAGGAGCTAAGACAAGTGTGGGGAGGGAGGAGTCACAGCTGGCCAGGAGCTGATACAAGTGTGGGGAGGGAGGAGTCACAGCTGGCCAGGAGCCACGGCAGATAGGGGTGGAGGAGGCATACCCGGCCCTGTGAAATTTTGTGAAGTTTGTACAGTCCATCGCAGAGCATCACATTTGGTGTATGGGACAGGTGCCCGTAAGTCGTTTAGAGTACAAAACATGAACTAGGAATATTCTAGGGACCCTGAGGTCTTGCCAAAAACCCTAAACCCTAAACCATGAGGTCTTGCCAAGAGCGGCAGCATGTGCGTTTGTTTGGGGAGGGAGGGCCCACCTTGCCAGGACCTGCAACAGGTGGGCCTGTCTGGGGCCATGAATGGTGGGCCTGCCAGGAGTTGCGGCTGGTGGGCCTGCCAGAAGCTACACAAGTCAGGTCTGGCAGGTGCTGCAGCACGTGTGGCTGAAGTGTGGAAGGGTGTGCAGCTGGCCAGGGCTTGCAACAGGTGGGGTAGAGGGTGGAGGGGGGCACAGCTGGTCAGGGCTTGCAACAGGTGGGGTAGGGGGTGGAGGGGGGCACAGCTGGTCAGGAGCTACGACAGGTGGGGTAGGGGGTGGAGGGGGGCACAGCTGGCCAGGAGCTACGACAGGTGGGGTAGGGGGTGGAGGGGGGCACAGCTGGCCAGGAGCTATGACAGGTGGGGTAGGGGGTGGAGGGGGGCACAGCTGGCCAGGGCTTGCAACAGGTGGGGTAAGAGATTGGGGGGGCACAGCTGGCCAGGCACTTCGGTCTCAGGTGCGTGACCCCCGGTATTGCAATTTTTCTGGAGGGTAGGAGAGGGGGCGGAGGGGGGGTGCAGCTGGACAGGACTCGCAGCAGGTGTAATGCGGTGAGGGGACACAGCTGGCCAGGAGCTGCAGCATGGTGGGGAGGGGGGAGGGGATCGCAGTAGTCCAGGGCTTGTGGCATGTGTTATGTTGGGAGGAGGCACAGTTGGCCAGAAAGTGCAGTCTTGAGGGTGTCCAACCTCCCCCCCAATATCGCAAATTTTCCCGGGGGGGGGAGAGGGATTAAAGCAGGCCACGGCACGCAGCAGTTGGATGGGGAGGGGCACAGTGGGCCAGAAGGTGCAGTCTCGGATGTGTGTGGCGGGGGGCGCGGGAGTTGGCGAAGGGGGGTTGCAGCGTGCACAAATGTATTTATGCACAATAATGCCTTTGAAGTGCACACTCCACTTCTTTTGCAGGCCGAGGGGGAGCGTCAGCGCCGTGATTGCATCACGCACTTACGCGCACGCACCTACCTGACATACGTACAGTACACAGATACACATATATGTGCTGTACACAGATACACATATACATACAGTACACAGATACACATATACGTGCTGTACACAGATACACATATACGTGCTGTACACAGATACACATATATGTGCTGTACACAGATACACATATACGCACAGTACACAGATACACATATACGTACAGTACACAGATACACATATACGTGCTGTACACAGATACACATATACGTCTGTACACAGATACACATATACGTACAGTACACAGATACACATATACGTTCTGTACACAGATACACATATACATGCTGTACACAGATACACATATACGTGCTGTACACAGATGCACATAAACGTGCTGTACACAGATACACATATACATACAGTACACAGATACACATATACGTGCTGTACACAGATACACATATACGTGCTGTACACAGATACACATATACGTGCTGTACACAGATACACATATACGTGCTGTACACAGATACACATATACATGCTGTACACAGATACACATATACGTGCTGTACACAGATACACATATACGTGCTGTACACAGATACACATATACGTACAGTACACAGATACACATATACATGCTGTACACAGATACACATATACGTGCTGTACACAGATACACATATACGTGCTGTACACAGATACACATATACGTGCTGTACACAGATACACATATACATGCTGTACACAGATAGACATATACGTGCTGTACACAGATACACATATACGTGCTGTACACAGATACACATATACGTGCTGTACACAGATACACATATACGTGCTGTACACAGATACACATATACGTGCTGTACACAGATACACATATACGTGCTGTACACAGATACACATATACATGCTGTACACAGATACACATATACATGCTGTACACAGATACACATATACATGCTGTACACAGATACACATATACGTGCTGTACACAGATACACATATACGTGCTGTACACAGATACACATATACATGCTGTACACAGATACACATATACGTGCTGTACACAGATACACATATACGTCTGTACACAGATACACATATATGTGCTGTACACAGATACACATACACATGCTGTACACAGATACACATATACGTGCTGTACACAGATACACATATACGTGCTGTACACAGATACACATATACATGCTGTACACAGATACACATATACGTGCTGTACACAGATACACATATACGTGCTGTACACAGATACACATATACATGCTGTACACAGATACACATATATGTGCTGTACACAGATACAAATATATGTGCTGTACACAGATACACATATACGTGCTGTACACAGATACACATATACGTGCTGTACACAGATACACATATACGTGCTGTACACAGATACACATATACGTGCTGTACACAGATACACATATACGTGCTGTACACAGATACACATATACGTGCTGTACACAGATACACATATACGTACAGTACACAGATACACATATACGTGCTGTACACAGATACACATATACGTGCTGTACACAGATACACATATACGTGCTGTACACAGATACACATATATGTGCTGTACACGGATACACATATACGTGCTGTACACAGATACACATATACGCACAGTACACAGATACACATATACGTGCTGTACACAGATACACATATACGTGCTGTACACAGATACACATATACGTGCTGTACACAGATACACATATACGTGCTGTACACAGATACACATATACGTAAAGTACACAGATACACATATACGTGCTGTACACAGATACACATATACGTGCTGTACACAGATACACATATACGTGCTGTACACAGATACACATATATGTGCTGTACACAGATACACATATATGTGCTGTACACAGATACACATATACGTGCTGTACACAGATACACATATACGTACAGTACACAGATACACATATATGTGCTGTACACAGATACACATATACGTGCTGTACACAGATACACATATACGTGCTGTACACAGATGCACATATACGTGCTGTACACAGATACACATATACATGCTGTACACAGATACACATATACATGCTGTACACAGATACACATATACGTGCTGTACACAGATACACATATACGTGCTGTACACAGATACACATATACGTGCTGTACACAGATACACATATACGTGCTGTACACAGATACACATATACATGCTGTACACAGATACACATATACATGCTGTACACAGATACACATATACGTGCTGTACACAGATACACATATACGTGCTGTACACAGATACACATATACGTGCTGTACACAGATACACATATACGTACAGTACACAGATACACATATACGTGCTGTACACAGATGCACATATACGTGCTGTACACAGATACACATATACATGCTGTACACAGATACACATATACATGCTGTACACAGATACACATATACGTGCTGTACACAGATACACATATACATGCTGTACACAGATACACATATACGTGCTGTACACAGATACACATATACGTGCTGTACACAGATGCACATAGCTACTGTTGATGTGCTCACAACCCTCTTTCCACAGGCCAAGGAGGACCGGCAGCGCCGTGATCGCATCACGCGGTTCCTCACGCGCCTACCTGACATACATAGTGGCAGGCATATACGTGCTGTACACAGATACACAGATGCATACGGACATAGCTACTGTTGATCTGCTCACAACCCTCTTTCCTCAGGCCAAGGAGGAGCGGCAGCGCCGTGATCGCATCACGCGGTTTCTCACGCACCTAGCTGCGGGGGTCCCTAAGGCAGGCGACCAGCAGCCAGAGGCAGGAGCGGCTGTGGGGACCATGGTGACTGAGGGGATGGCCAGGGCAGATAGCCAGCAGCCGGAGGCAGGAGCGGCTGTGGGAGGCATGGCGACGGGCCTGGACCCTCCAGCAGAAGCTTTGGTCGTAGCGTCATCGGCGGTGGGAGAGCAAAGAGGAGAATACTTAGCAGGTGGGGGTGTGGGGGGGGGGGATGAGCGGCAGCGTCTTAACAGGACTTTCCAACAGATGCTTTGGTAGTAGCGTCATCGGCGGTGGGAGGGCGAGGAGGAGAATACCTAGCAGGTGGGGGTGTGGGGGGGGGGGATGAGCGGCAGCGTCTTAACAGGACTTTCCAACAGATGCTTTGGTGGTAGCGTCATCGGCGGTGGGAGGGCGAGGAGGAGAATACCTAGCAGGTGGGTGTGTGTGGGGGGGGGATGAGCGGCAGCGTCTTAACAGGACTTTCCAACAGATGCTTTGGTGGTAGCGTCATCGGCGGTGGGAGGGCGAGGAGGAGAATACCTAGCAGGTGGGCGTGTGTGGGGGGGGGATGAGCGGCAGCGTCTTAACAGGACTTTCCAACAGATGCTTTGGTGGTAGCGTCATCGGCGGTGGGAGGGCGAGGAGGAGAATACCTAGCAGGTGTGTGTGTGTGGGGGGGGGATGAGCGGCAGCATCTTAACAGGACTTTCCAACAGATGCTTTGGTGGTAGCGTCATCGGCGGTGGGAGGGCGAGGAGGAGAATACCTAGCAGGTGGGTGTGTGTGGGGGGGGGATGAGCGGCAGCGTCCTAACAGGACTTTCCAACAGATGCTTTGGTGGTAGCGTCATCGGCGGTGGGAGGGCGAGGAGGAGAATACCTAGCAGGTGGGTGTGTGTGGGGGGGGGATGAGCGGCAGCGTCTTAACAGGACTTTCCAACAGATGCTTTGGTGGTAGCGTCATCGGCGGTGGGAGGGCGAGGAGGAGAATACCTAGCAGGTGGGTGTGTGTGGGGGGGGGATGAGCGGCAGCGTCTTAACAGGACTTTCCAACAGATGCTTTGGTGGTAGCGTCATCGGCGGTGGGAGGGCGAGGAGGAGAATACCTAGCAGGTGGGGGTGTGGGGGGGGGGGATGAGCGGCAGCGTCTTAACAGGACTTTCCAACAGATGCTTTGGTGGTAGCGTCATCGGCGGTGGGAGGGCGAGGAGGAGAATACCTAGCAGGTGGGTGTGTGGGGGGGGGGGATGAGCGGCAGCGTCCTAACAGGACTTTCCAACAGATGCTTTGGTAGAAGCGTCATCGGCGGTGGGAGGGCGAGGAGGAGAATACCTAGCAGGTGGGTGTGTGTGTGGGGGGGATGAGCGGCAGCGTCCTAACAGGACTTTCCAACAGATGCTTTGGTAGTAGCGTCATCGGCGGTGGGAGGGCGAGGAGGAGAATACCTAGCAGGTGGGGGTGTGGGGGGGGGGGGGGTGAGCGGCAGCGTCCTAACAGGACTTTCCAACAGATGCTTTGGTAGTAGCGTCATTGGTGGGAGGGCGAGGAGGAGAATACCTAGCAGGTGGGTGTGTGTGTGTGGGGGGGGGTGAGCGGCAGCGTCTTAACAGGACTTTCCAACAGATGCTTTGATAGTAGCGTCATTGGTGGGAGGGCGAGGAGGAGAAAAGGTTTAGGGTTTGATGAGCCTGACGGACAGACCCAGGCACCCCAGAGGTTGCCGTCCTCAATCGCTCAGCGTTCCTCAAAGATCACCCCCCCCTCCCCTGCATGGTTCTAGGGAGCGCTGTAGCCCTTCGAGCGAGAGTGACCCACTTGAAACAAATGTTTGGATTTGGATTTGAGTTCTCTGTTTTCTCTCTTCCCCTCTCTGCTCTTGCCGGTACGTCCAAAGGATGATCAAAAGGATGAAACAGCGCTCTTGCGGCTTGATTTCTGTTCCTTTGACCTCCTGCTCCCAGGTAGGGTGCCGTCTGATCGGACGGCCAAGGCGGCATCAGGCCAACATGACACCTCCGGCAGCAGTTGTGCCGGTCGTGCCAGCCCAGGAGAACATCCTAATGCAAGTGCAACAGCTACGAGTATGGCTACTGCTTCTACTGCTGCTGCTTCTAGTGCTGGAAATGGGAATGGGAAGGCTCGTGCAGCGGTGGCAGGCACCGTGGCATCTGGCCCCCGTCTGGCTACAGCTGAGCGAGTTGTTGCGAAGCGGAAATCAGTCCTGGCTGCCGCTCAGGGCACGCGGCACCTTGTGGCAGATCTGCAGGATCAGGGTCTTCAGGATCTAGATCTGGATCTGGATTTCCTAAACGACGTGCTTGCAGGCATTTCGGACCAGGGCGCGACGGATCCCGGGAAAGATCTGGATCGCGGTGTGGGATCTATATCTGAATCTCCGTCAAGTTGGCGATCCGGGGAGACGTATCAAATGATCAGCGGCATGCGCAGGCAGCTCAAGGAGCGCGACGCTGGCAGCTTCCAGCCGCTCCTTCGTGCGCGGATATCAGGGCGGATGGGCGAGCGGGGTGTGGCAGGAGATCAGCAGCAGCGGGGGCAGGGTGACGCTGCTGCTGCTCGTGATGATGCTGCTGGCCCTGGGCGGCGGCGCCCGGATCAGGATCTAGATCCAGAGGGCAGATCGAGCAATACCGACCAGGGCACGGAGCTTTCGGAGCCTGGACGGGGAGGCAATATGGTAGATTCCGGAGGCCTTTGCAACAATCACGGGTCGGGATCTGGACCTAGATCTAGATCCTCAGCTGCGAGCGCTACGAGTGAGGCCTCCAGGGTGCGGGAGGTCACCAGGAGAGGCATGGGAGGGCATCGCCGTTCAACCGCGGGCGACCTCTCCGCTTCTCCATCTGGATCTCGAGCCGGGTCGTCCAGAAGACGTCACACCTCCCCGACTGGCTCCGTTGCCAGATCCTCGGGTGCGCGTCCCGCCTCCCCCGCGCCATCGACGGCCGCGAGCGGCGCCGGGGTGTGGAAGCGGGCGCCGTCGGCATCTGGATCCAGCAGATCCACGTTCGGGATCTCAAGATCTGGATCTAGATCTGGGTGGATCCAGCCGACGGCAGCTGCGGCGGGAGCGGGCGGGGAGCATGAGCTCGCCAGGGTGCAGACCCTTGAAGTGCTAAGGCGCCGCCGGACAACGGTGCGGGTTGAAGGGGGTTAAGCCGGACAATGGTGCGGGTTGAAAGGGGTTAAGCCGGACAACGGTGCGGGATGAGGGGGTTAAGCCGGACAACGGTGCGGGTTGAAGGGGGTTAAGCCGGACAATGGTGCGGATTGAAAGGGGTTAAGCCGGACAATGGTGCGGGTTGAAAGGGGGTTAAGCCGGACAATGGTGCGGGTTGAGGGGGTTAAGCCGGACAACGTTGCGGGTTGAAAGGGGTTAAGCCGGACAATGGTGCGGGTTGAGGGGGTTAAGCCGGACAATGGTGCGGGTTGAGGGGGTTAAGCCGGACAATGGTGCGGGTTGAGGGGGGATAAGCCGGACAATGGTGCGGGTTGAGGGGGGTTAAGCCGGACAATGGTGCGGGTTGAAAGGGGTTAAGCCGGACAACGGTGCGGGTTGAAGGGGGTTAAGCCGGACAATGGTGCGGGTTGAGGGGGTTAAGCCGGACAATGGTGCGGGTTGAGGGGGTTAAGCCGGACAATGGTGCGGGTTGAGGGGGTTAAGCCGGACAATGGTGCGGGTTGAGGGGGTTAAGCCGGACAATGGTGCGGGTTGAGGGGGTTAAGCCGGACAATGGTGCGGGTTGAGGGGGTTAAGCCGGACAATGGTGCGGGTAGAGGGGGTTAAGCCGGACAATGGTGCGGGTTGAGGGGGTTAAGCCGGACAACGTTGCGGGTTGAAGGGGGTAAGCCGGACAATGGTGCGGGTTGAGGGGGTTAAGCCGGACAATGGTGCGGGTTGAGGGGGTTAAGCCGGACAATGGTGCGGGTTGAGGGGGGATAAGCCGGACAATGGTGCGGGTTGAGGGGGGTTAAGCCGGACAATGGTGCGGGTTGAAAGGGGTTAAGCCGGACAACGGTGCGGGTTGAAGGGGGTTAAGCCGGACAATGGTGCGGGTTGAGGGGGTTAAGCCGGACAATGGTGCGGGTTGAGGGGGTTAAGCCGGACAATGGTGCGGGTTGAGGGGGTTAAGCCGGACAATGGTGCGGGTTGAGGGGGTTAAGCCGGACAATGGTGCGGGTTGAGGGGGTTAAGCCGGACAATGGTGCGGGTTGAGGGGGTTAAGCCGGACAATGGTGCGGGTTGAGGGGGTTAAGCCGGACAATGGTGCGGGTTGAGGGGGTTAAGCCGGACAATGGTGCGGGTTGAAGGGGGTTAAGCCGGACAATGGTGCGGGTTGAGGGGGTTAAGCCGGACAATGGTGCGGGTAGAGGGGGTTAAGCCGGACAATGGTGCGGGTTGAGGGGATTAAGCCGGACAATGGTGCGGGTTGAAAGGGGTTAAGCCGGACAACGGTGCGGGTTGAGGGGGTTAAGCCGGACAATGGTGCGGGTTGAAGGGGGTTAAGCCGGACAATGGTGCGGGTTGAAAGGGGTTAAGCCGGACAATGGTGCGGGTTGAAAGGGGTTAAGCCGGACAATGGTGCGGGTTGAGGGGGGTTAAGCCGGACAATGGTGCGGGTTGAGGGGGTAAGCCGGACAATGGTGCGGGTTGAAAGGGGTTAAGCCGGACAATGGTGCGGGTTGAGGGGGTTAAGCCGGACAATGGTGCGGGTTGAAAGGGGTTAAGCCGGACAATGGTGCGGGTTGAAAGGGGTTAAGCCGGACAATGGTGCGGGTTGAGGGGGGTTAAGCCGGACAACGGTGCGGGTTGAGGGGGGATAAGCCGGACAATGGTGCGGGTTGAGGGGGTTAAGCCGGACAATGGTGCGGGTTGAGGGGGGTTAAGCCGGACAATGGTGCGGGTTGAGGGGGGTTAAGCCGGACAATGGTGCGGGTTGAAGGGGGTTAAGCCGGACAACGGTGCGGGTTGAAGGGGGTTAAGCCGGACAATGGTGCGGGTTGAAGGGGGTTAAGCCGGACAATGGTGCGGGTTGAAGGGGGTTAAGCCGGACAACGGTGCGGGTTGAAAGGGGTTAAGCCGGACAATGGTGCGGGTTGAGGGGGTTAAGCCGGACAATGGTGCGGGTTGAAGGGGGTTATGCCGGACAATGGTGCGGGTTGAAAGGGGTTAAGCCGGACAACGGTGCGGGTTGAGGGGGGTTATGCCGGACAACGGTGCGGGTTGAGGGGGTTATGCCGGACAATGGTGCGGGTTGAAGGGGGTTAAGCCGGACAACGGTGCGGGTTGAAGGGGGTTATGCCGGACAACTGTGCGGGTTGAGGGGGTTAAGCCGGACAATGGTGCGGGTTGAGGGGGTTAAGCCGGACAATGGTGCAGGTTGAAAGGGGTTAAGCCGGACAATGGTGCGGGTTGAGGGGGGTTAAGCCGGACAATGGTGCGGGTTGAAGGGGGTTAAGCCGGACAACGGTGCGGGTTGAGGGGGTTAAGCCGGACAACGGTGCGGGTTGAGGGGGTTAAGCCGGACAATGGTGCGGGTTGAAGGGGGTTAAGCCGGACAACGGTGCGGGTTGAGGGGGTTATGCCGGACAACGGTGCGGGTTGAGGGGGTTAAGCCGGACAACGGTGCGGGTTGAAGGGGGTTAAGCCGGACAACGGTGCGGGTTGAGGGGGGTTAAGCCGGACAATGGTGCGGGTTGAAAGGGGTTAAGCCGGACAATGGTGCGGGTTGAGGGGGGTTAAGCCGGACAACGGTGCGGGTTGAAGGGGGTTAAGCCGGACAATGGTGCGGGTTGAGGGGGTTAAGCCGGACAATGGTGCGGGTTGAAGGGGGTTATGCCGGACAATGGTGCGGGTTGAGGGGGTTAAGCCGGACAATGGTGCGGGTTGAAGGGGGTTAAGCCGGACAATGGTGCGGGTTGAGGGGGTTAAGCCGGACAATGGTGCGGGTTGAGGGGGTTAAGCCGGACAATGGTGCGGGTTGAAAGGGGTTAAGCCGGACAATGGTGCGGGTTGAAGGGGGTTATGCCGGACAATGGTGCGGGTTGAAAGGGGTTAAGCCGGACAATGGTGCGGGTTGAGGGGGGTTATGCCGGACCATTGTATGCTTCGAGGGGGTGAAGTCGGACTACCGCATGGGTTGAGGGAGTTGAGCTGATCTGCTGGTTTAGGGATCTGACTTGAAGAAAATGCACCTTTGAAGGTATTGATGAGCCAAATTGTGCGTATCGCATTGTACCCCTGCCTGCGCATACCGTATCCACACTTGCTTGGTTGGTTGTCCACACCTGCCCGTCTATGTATATTCACACCTACTTGTATTTTTGTAATTATTCCTGCACGCATTTATGTGTTCACACCTGCCTATCTGTTCATTTTACACTTGTTCACCCGTGCATGTTCAAACTTGCGTTCCCTTGCGTGTTCACACCTCTAGGATCAGCTAGTGGCAGCGCATGAGGCATTCCTGCTGGAAGGCTCAAGGCTGGCCCAGCTGCACTGCAACAGAGCGCTGCTCATCAGGTAGGCTGGAAGGCAGTCAAGGCACCCTAAATCCTCATCGGGTAGGCTGGGAGGCACTGCTTCACCCTAAATCCTCATCAGGTAGGCTGGGAGGCACTGCTTCACCCTAAATCCTCATCGGGTAGGCTGGGAGGCACTGCTTCACCCTAAATCCTCATCGGGTGGGCTGGGAGGCACTGCTTCACCCTAAATCCTCATCGGGTGGGCTGGGAGGCACTGCTTCACCCTAAATCCTCATCGGGTAGGCTGGGAGGCACTGCTTCACCCTAAATTCTCATCGGGTAGGCTGGGAGGCACTGCTTCACCCTAAATCCTCATCAGGTAGGCTGGGAGGCACTGCCTCACCCTAAATCCTCATCGGGTAGGCTGGGAGGCACTGCTTCACCCTAAATCCTCATCGGGTAGGCTGGGAGGCACTGCATCACCCTAAATCCTCATCGGGTAGGCTGGGAGGCACTGCTTCACCCTAAATCCTCATCAGGTAGGCTGGGAGGCACTGCTTCACCCTAAATCCTCATCGGGTATGCTGGGAGGCACTGCTTCACCCTAAATCCTCATCGGGTAGGCTGGGAGGCACTGCTTCACCCTAAATCCTCATCGGGTAGGCTGGGAGGCACTGCTTCACCCTAAATCCTCATCGGGTAGGCTGGGAGGCACTGCTTCACCCTAAATCCTCATCGGGTAGGCTGGGAGGCACTGCTTCACCCTAAATCCTCATCAGGTAGGCTGGGAGGCACTGCTTCACCCTAAATCCTCATCAGGTAGGCTGGGAGGCACTGCTTCACCCTAAATCCTCATCAGGTAGGCTGGGAGGCACTGCTTCACCCTAAATCCTCATCAGGTAGGCTGGGAGGCACTGCTTCACCCTAAATCCTCATCGGGTAGGCTGGGAGGCACTGCTTCACCCTAAATCCTCATCGGGTATGCTGGGAGGCACTGCTTCACCCTAAATCCTCATCGGGTAGGCTGGGAGGCACTGCTTAACCCTAAATCCTCATCGGGTAGGCTGGGAGGCACTGCTTCACCCTAAATCCTCATCGGGTAGGCTGAAAGGCACTGCTTCACCCTAAATCCTCATCGGGTAGGCTGGGAGGCACTGCTTCACCCTAAATCCTCATCAGGTAGGCTGGGAGGCACTGCTTCACCCTAAATCCTCATCAGGTAGGCTGGGAGGCACTGCTTCACCCTAAACCCTCATCGGGTAGGCTGGGAGGCACTGCTTCACCCTAAATCCTCATCGGGTAGGCTGGGAGGCACTGCTTCACCCTAAATCCTCATCGGGTAGGCTGGGAGGCACTGCTTCACCCTAAATCCTCATCAGGTAGGCTTGGAGGCACTGCTTCACCCTAAATCCTCATCGGGTGGGCTGGGAGGCACTGCTTCACCCTAAATCCTCATCGGGTAGGCTGGGAGGCACTGCTCCACCCTAAATCCTCATCGGGTAGGCTTGGAGGCACTGCTTCACCCTAAACCCTCATCGGGTAGGCTGGGAGGCACTGCTCCACCCTAAATCCTCATCGGGTAGGCTGGGAGGCACTGCTTCACCCTAAATCCTCATCGGGTAGGCTGGGAGGCACTGCTTCACCCTAAATCCTCATCAGGTAGGCTGGGAGGCCAAGCTTCACCCTAAATCCTCATCGGGTAGGCTGAAAGGCACTGCTTCACCCTAAATCCTCATCGGGTAGGCTGGGAGGCACTGCTTCACCCTAAATCCTCATCAGGTAGGCTTGGAGGCACTGCTTCACCCTAAATCCTCATCGGGTAGGCTGGGAGGCACTGCTTCACCCTAAATCCTCATCAGGTAGGCTGGGAGGCACTGCTTCACCCTAAATCCTCATCAGGTAGGCTGGGAGGCACTGCTTCACCCTAAATCCTCATCAGGTAGGCTGGGAGGCACTGCTTCACCCTAAATCCTCATCAGGTAGGCTGGGAGGCACTGCTTCACCCTAAATCCTCATCGGGTAGGCTGGGAGGCACTGCTTCACCCTAAATCCTCATCGGGTATGCTGGGAGGCACTGCTTCACCCTAAATCCTCATCGGGTAGGCTGGGAGGCACTGCTTAACCCTAAATCCTCATCGGGTAGGCTGGGAGGCACTGCTTCACCCTAAATCCTCATCGGGTAGGCTGAAGGCACTGCTTCACCCTAAATCCTCATCGGGTAGGCTGGGAGGCACTGCTTCACCCTAAATCCTCATCAGGTAGGCTGGGAGGCACTGCTTCACCCTAAATCCTCATCAGGTAGGCTGGGAGGCACTGCTTCACCCTAAACCCTCATCGGGTAGGCTGGGAGGCACTGCTTCACCCTAAATCCTCATCGGGTAGGCTGGGAGGCACTGCTTCACCCTAATCCTCATCGGGTAGGCTGGGAGGCACTGCTTCACCCTAAATCCTCATCAGGTAGGCTTGGAGGCACTGCTTCACCCTAAATCCTCATCGGGTGGGCTGGGAGGCACTGCTTCACCCTAAATCCTCATCGGGTAGGCTGGGAGGCACTGCTCCACCCTAAATCCTCATCGGGTAGGCTTGGAGGCACTGCTTCACCCTAAACCCTCATCGGGTAGGCTGGGAGGCACTGCTCCACCCTAAATCCTCATCGGGTAGGCTGGGAGGCACTGCTTCACCCTAAATCCTCATCGGGTAGGCTGGGAGGCACTGCTTCACCCTAAATCCTCATCAGGTAGGCTGGGAGGCACTGCTTCACCCTAAATCCTCATCGGGTAGGCTGGAAAGGCACTGCTTCACCCTAAATCCTCATCGGGTAGGCTGGGAGGCACTGCTTCACCCTAAATCCTCATCAGGTAGGCTGGGAGGCACTGCTTCACCCTAAATTCTCATCGGGTAGGCTGGAAGGCACTGCTTCACCCTAAATCCTCATCGGGTAGGCTGGGAGGCACTGCTTCACCCTAAATCCTCATCGGGTAGGCTGGGAGGCACTGCTTCACCCTAAATCCTCATCGGGTAGGCTGGGAGGCACTGCTTCACCCTAAATCCTCATCAGGTAGGCTGGGAGGCACTGCTTCACCCTAAATCCTCATCGGGTAGGCTGGGAGGCACTGCTTCACCCTAAATTCCCATCGGGTAGGCTTGGAGGCACTGCTTCACCCTAAATCCTCATCGGGTAGGCTTGGAGGCACTGCTTCACCCTAATCCTCATCGGGTAGGCTGGGAGGCACTGCTTCACCCTAAATCCTCATCGGGTTTGCTTGGAGGCACTGCTTCACCCTAAATTCTCATCGGGTAGGCTGGGAGGCACTGCTTCACCCTAAACCCTCATCGGGTAGGCTGAAAGGCACTGCTTCACCCTAAATCCTCATCGGGTAGGCTGGGAGGCACTGCTTCACCCTAAATCCTCATCGGGTGGGCTGGGAGGCACTGCTTCACCCTAAATCCTCATCGGGTAGGCTGGGAGGCACTGCTTCACCCTAAATCCTCATCGGGTAGGCTGGGAGGCACTGCTTCACCCTAAATCCTCATCGGGTAGGCTGGGAGGCACTGCTTCACCCTAAATCCTCATCGGGTAGGCTGGGAGGCACTGCTTCACCCTAAATCCTCATCGGGTAGGCTTGGAAGCACTGCTTCACCCTAAATCCTCATCGGGTAGGCTGGGAGGCACTGCTTCACCCTAAATCCTCATCGGGTAGGCTGGGAGGCACTGCTTCACCCTAAATCCTCATCGGGTAGGCTGGGAGGCACTGCTTCACCCTAAATCCTCATCGGGTAGGCTGGGAGGCACTGCTTCACCCTAAATCCTCATCGGGTAGGCTGGGAGGCACTGCTTCACCCTAAATCCTCATCGGGTAGGCTGGGAGGCACTGCATCACCCTAAATTCTCATCGGGTAGGCTGGGAGGCACTGCTTCACCCTAAATCCTCATCGGGTGGGCTGGGAGGCACTACTTCACCCTAAATCCTCATCGGGTAGGCTGAAAGGCACTGCTTCACCCTAAATCCTCATCAGGTAGGCTGGGAGGCACTGCTTCACCCTAAAACCTCATGAGGTAGGCTGGGAGGCACTGCTTCACCCTAAATCCTCATCGGGTAGGCTGGGAGGCACTGCTTCACCCTAAATCCTCATCGGGTAGGCTGGGAGGCACTGCTTCACCCTAAATCCTCATCGGGTAGGCTGGGAGGCACTGCTTCACCCTAAATCCTCATCAGGTAGGCTGGGAGGCACTGCTTCACCCTAAATCCTCATCGGGTAGGCTGGGAGGCACTGCTTCACCCTAAATCCTCATCGGGTAGGCTGGGAGGCACTGCTCAACCCTAAATCCTCATCGGGTAGGCTGGGAGGCACTGCTTCACCCTAAATCCTCATCGGGTGGGCTGGGAGGCACTGCTTAATCCTAAATCCTCATCGGGTAGGCTGGGAGGCACTGCTTCACCCTAAATCCTCATCGGGTAGGCTTGGAGGCACTGCTTCACCCTAAATTCTCATCGGGTAGGCTGGGAGGCACTGCTTCACCCTAAATCCTCATCGGGTAGGCTTGGAGGCACTGCTTCACCCTAAACCCTCATCGGGTAGGCTGGGAGGCACTGCTTCACCCTAAATCCTCATCGGGTAGGCTGAAAGGCACTGCTTCACCCTAAATCCTCATCGGGTAGGCTGGGAGGCACTGCTTCACCCTAAATCCTCATCGGGTAGGCTGGGAGGCACTGCTCCACCCTAAATCCTCATCGGGTAGGCTGAAAGGCACTGCTTCACCCTAAATCCTCATCGGGTAGGCTGGGAGGCACTGCTTCACCCTAAATCCTCATCGGGTAGGCTGGGAGGCACTGCTTCACCCTAAATCCTCAACGGGAAGGCTGGGAGGCACTGCTTCACCCTAAACCCTCATCGGGAAGGCTTGGAGGCACTGCTTCACCCTAAACCCTCATCGGGTAGGCTGGGAGGCACTGCTTAACCCTAAACCCTCATCGGGAAGGCTTGGAGGCACAGCTTAACCCTAAACCCTCATTGGGTAGGCTTGGAGGCACTGCTTCACCCTAAACCCTCATCGGGTAGGCTGGGAGGCACTGCTTAACCCTAAATCCTCATCGGGTAGGCTGGGAGGCACTGCTTCACCCTAAATCCTCATCGGGTAGGCTGGGAGGCACTGCTTAACCCTAAACCCTCATCGGGTAGGCTGGGAGGCACTGCTTAACCCTAAACCCTCATCGGGTAGGCTGGGAGGCACTGCTTCACCCTAAACCCTCATCGGGTAGGCTGGGAGGCACTGCTTAACCCTAAACCCTCATCGGGATGGCTGGGAGGCACTGCTTCACCCTAAACCCTCATCAGGAAGGCTTGGAGGCACTGCTTAACCCTAAACCCTCATCGGGTAGGCTTGGAGGCACTGCTTAACCCTAAATCCTCATCGGGTAGGATGGGAGGCACTGCTTAACCCTAAACCCTCATCGGGTAGGCTGGGAGGCACTGCTTAACCCTAAACCCTCATCGGGTAGGCTGGGAGGCACTGCTTCACCCTAAACCCTCATCGGGTAGGCTGGGAAGCACTGCTTCACCCTAAACCCTCATCAGGTAGGCTGGGAGGCACTGCTTAACCCTAAACCCTCATCGGGATGGCTGGGAGGCACTGCTTCACCCTAAACCCTCATCGGGAAGGCTTGGAGGCACTGCTTCACCCTAAATCCTCATCGGGATGGCTGGGAGGCACTGCTTCACCCTAAACCCTCATCAGGAAGGCTTGGAGGCACTGCTTAACCCTAAACCCTCATCGGGTAGGCTTGGAGGCACTGCTTAACCCTAAATCCTCATCGGGTAGGATGGGAGGCACTGCTTAACCCTAAACCCTCATCGGGTAGGCTGGGAGGCACTGCTTAACCCTAAACCCTCATCGGGTAGGCTGGGAGGCACTGCTTCACCCTAAACCCTCATCGGGTAGGCTGGGAAGCACTGCTTCACCCTAAACCCTCATCGGGTAGGCTGGGAGGCACTGCTTAACCCTAAACCCTCATCGGGATGGCTGGGAGGCACTGCTTCACCCTAAACCCTCATCGGGAAGGCTTGGAGGCACTGCTTAACCCTAAATCCTCATCGGGTAGGCTGGGAGGCACTGCTTAACCCTAAACCCTCATCGGGTAGGCACTGCTTAACCCTAAATCCTCATCGGGTAGGCTGGGAGGCACTGCTTTACCCTAAATCCTCATCGGGTACGCTGGGAGGCACTGTTTAACCCTCAACTCTCATCGGGAAGGCTGGGAGGCACTGCTTCACCCTAAACCCTCATCGGGAAGGCTGGGAGGCACTGCTTAACCCTAAATCCTCATCGGGTAGGCTGGGAGGCACTGCTTAACCCTAAATCCTCATCGGGTACGCTGGGAGGCACTGCTTAACCCTAAACCCTCATCGGGTAGGCTGGGAGGCACTGCTTAACCCTAAACCCTCGTCGGGTAGGCTTGGAGGCACTGCTTAACCCTGAACCCTCATCGGGTAGGCTGGGAGGCACTGCTTAACCCTGAACCCTCATCGGGAACACTGGGAGGCACTGCTTCACCCTAAACCCTCATCGGGTAGGCTTGGAGGCACTGCTTAACCCTAAACCCTCATCGGGTAGGCTGGGAGGCACTGCTTCACCCTGAACCCTCGTCGGGTAGGCTTGGAGGCACTGCTTAACCCTAAACCCTCATCGGGAAGGCTTGGAGGCACTGCTTCACCCTAAATCCTCATCGGGTTGGCTGGGAGGCACTGCTTAACCCTAAACCCTGATCGGGTACGCTGGGAGGCACTGCTTAACCCTAAACCCTCATCGGGTAGGCTGGGAGGCACTGCTTAACCCTAAACCCTCGTCGGGTAGGCTTGGAGGCACTGCTTAACCCTGAACCCTCATCGGGTAGGCTGGGAGGCACTGCTTAACCCTGAACCCTCATCGGGAACGCTGGGAGGCACTGCTTAACCCTAAACCCTCATCGGGTAGGCTGGGAGGCACTGCTTAACCCTAAACCCTCATCGGGTAGGCTGGGAGGCACTGCTTAACCCTAAACCCTCATCGGGTAGGCTGGGAGGCACTGCTTCACCCTGAACCCTCATCGGGTAGGCTGGGAGGCACTGCTTAACCCTGAACCCTCATCAGGAAGGCTGGGAGGCACTGCCTAACCCTAAACCCTCATCGGGTAGGCTGGGAGACACTGCTTAACCCTAAACCCTCATCGGGAAGGCTGGGAGGCACTGCTTAACCCTAAACCCTCGTCGGGTAGGCTGGGAGGCACTGCTAAAACCCTAAACCCTCATCGGGAAGGCTGGGAGGCACTGCTTAACCCTAAACCCTCATCGGGAAGGCTGGGAGGTAGGCCGTCCCCTAAGCCTTAGGTGTGGACCATACGTATGAATTTCGATGCTGGATTAGGAACGGCCGGCTGGGAGATGCTGCTTGTTTCAGGGTGCCTCGGCTAAAATTCAATCCCACAGTGCTCTCAGCTACAATGCGGTTCTAGCTACATTGCAGTTTCAGCTACACTGTGGTTTCAGCTACATTAATACCTAAGCTGCGTGACAGGTCCAGCTACCTTGCCCTTTGAGCACTCTCTCTCCTTCTCACACCCCAAGGTCACTGTCGCGGTCAGGTATGGAATGCGTCCGTGGCAGGCCCTGGTGGCAGCGGCGCGGGACGCTGACCTGGCGGCGCTCAGAAATCGGATCCGGCGGATCAAGCGCTCAGCCCTGAACGCGTTGGCCTCTGCGGTTGTGCGGCGTCGCTGGGCGGGTGCCGTGGCGCACGCGGTCGCGCTCGCCGGGATGCGCGTGCTGGTGCAGGTGCGAAGGGGAGGGGGGCAGGGAAGGGGCGGGCGGAAATGGGGGCCAGGGGACTTAAGACCAATACATGATTTATCTGTAGGAAATCCCTGCCTCCCCTCCCCCATGATGACCAATTGCGGATCCCTTGCCATCACTCGTGTCCCCAGGGCCCAGGCCCGGTTTCTTCCCCGGGCCATCATGTCGCATAGTCGAATATGATGTGAGACATCTGCCCCTCGCCCTCGCCACCACTCACTCTGGTCAGGATCTACTTATAGCCTTCTGATCCCTAAAGCCAGGGACTAAACCCTCACCACCACTTAATCCCTAGGCCCGGTCTCTCCGTCGGGCTATGAGGGGCCTGCGGCTGTGGGCCGCCTCGGCCAGGCTTGCAGGAGCATCCAGAGCAGCCCGGACGCTCCGGCGGCTCCGCGAGAATGTGAGCTTGGCGCGGGAGGACGAGGTCTGGGCGGATCTGCAGGTGCGGATCTGGGGTAGATCTGAGAGATCCGGTCAGGGGGACGTGACTGGATCCGATGATCTCGTCACTGGATCAAGCGTCCGGCTGTCCGCGTCCAGCACGTGCTCAGGTCGCCTAGAGTCCAGCGCAGAGGGATGGGTGCAGGAGTGGATGGAAAGTGTGGATAGATCCAACCAAGATCTAGACAGGAGAGGATAGATCCAAGCGAGATCTAGCTAGGAGAGGATAGATCCAAGCGAGATCTAGGCAGTGCTTGTACACCTGCCCAGCTATCTAGCAGAGCCTGTGTGGATAAACTGGGAATAAGGAAGTGGAGTCAGAAAGTGCTGGCTCTCTGGTTTTCTCAATTTCCTGGAAATTTTCAAAGAGTTGATTGACAGAAGGAGATTGACAGTCAGTCATTACGCCTTTTGATGCACAGAGGCAGGCCCGGGTCCAGAGGCACGTGCTCCTGGCGTGGAGGGCGGCCGCAGACGAGGAGGTGAGAGGAGGAGGGGGGAGAGGAGGGGGGGAGGGGGAGAGGAGGGGCGGAGGGGGAGAGGGAGGAGAGGATAGGGGGGGGGGGGGGAGGGGGGCAGGAGGGGGCAGGGGAGGGGGGGGGGAGGGGAAAGGAGGGGAAAGAGGAGGGGAGAGGAGGGGAGTAGGGGAGAGGGGTAGGGCGTGAAAGCAAGGGTAGCTGAGCTGGGTAACACGAGGTGGGGGGGGGGGGGGGGGGAGAAGCGAGCGTGGCCACTTAATTTGTTGGGTCCTACATCCTGGCATGAAGGCTCCAGTCTTCTCATGCTTGGACTTCACAGGTTTTAGGCAAGCTGCCCAATCCTGAAAAGGCGTAAGCACAATAATAAACACAAAAATATCATGTGTGCGCTTGTGGCCCTATAGACCCTTTACGGCATGTGAAAAAGCGAGCAGTGATGGGAAAGGCACACAGCCAATAGCCTTGCCACCCCTACCGCTACGCACCTGCCCTTGAGACCTGCTTCATAATCTAGGACTCAACAAAGCATGATACTCGCCACCAGACAGCGGAAACCTAAGATGCCAACACAGAAAAACAGCCCGGGCGCGCTTGTTTACCTCAGGTCGCACAAACTCTCACTTGTTCATACCTGTCCATACCTGTTCATTCGGTCTCTGCAGGGCAGCCGGCGCCTTCTAGCCCGGCTTCAGGAGGAGCATGTGCAGCAGCAGCAGGCTGACCGGGCGCTGCTACTGTACTGCCTGCGTCTCTGGGGTGCCAGCTGGCGGAAGTTCAAAATTGACCGGCAGACGCGCATGAAGCGTCACGCGACATTGTCCAAGGTGGGTGGGTTTGTTTTAGGGTTAAAGGATTAGGGTTAAAGGTTTAGGGTTAAAGGTTTAGGGTTGTAAGTTGTAGGGTTTCTTTTATTGTGTATTGGCTGAGTGACTAGGGCAGCAAGCCGCGCACGCCGGCAGGGCGGATGATGTAAAACAGGCAGAAAGCTGGGCTTGACGGATGCCTGACAACAGGAAGAGAGGCTGCAAGCCATGCGCAAAGGATGCTGCAAAACAGGCAGCAAGGTAGCAAGCCATGCACGGCGGATGCTGTAGAGCAAACAGCACTTGAACCACATCTCGTATCCCAGCATCCCTTGATGCACACGCTTGCTACTGGTATGTCAAGACTCCTGCGCTTGCCAGGGTTGGCTAGTGCACATAAGGGCGCCTCACTCCCTCCCTCCCGTGGTGCCCTAACAGGGGGGGGTGTCACTCATGTTGCATGGTTGTCTTGGTTGAAAATGTGTCGTTTGTTTGATTTGGAATGTGAATGTTCAGCTGAACAGGAGGGGAGGGTATCAAGATATAGTAAACGCAAGGGCCAGGCGCCACGCAGGCCCGCTTTACTGTTACTGACATTTTTGTACAGTCCAGCGGGGCATGTGGGACAAGTGCACGAACAGAGCAATGCCAGGGTTCTAAATCCAACCCAAAGTCTCACTTTCCGACTTCAAACTGATATTTCTGTAATCGCAGCTCCTTTCTAAACACATTTTTAATCAGCTTGGCCGAGAATATAGCTACTCACCTGTGTCGTGCTGTTGCTGGTCCGCCAGGTCGGCGGCTGGCTGACGGAGGTGCAGCAGAAGAGGCGGCAGCAGCAGCAGCTCGTGGAGGGCATCTGCAGCGGTGGGGCGGAGGCCGACGGACCGCTGCTGCTTCCGCTCCGCGAAGAGAGGCCCACCCCGCCGCAAGCGCCAGCGTGCTGCGCGTCAACAGTCGCCGGCGGCGCGAATGACGGCCGCGGCGACTGGTTGGAGGCGCCGGAGGATTTAGGGGAGGGAGCACCAGCATCAGGGGGCGGATCACGCCTACTGGATCCGCTGTTCCCTGCGATGGCCCATCCAAGGATCCCTCTGGCTCTGGCCGCGCTGGCCAAGAGGAGGGCTGTTGCTAGGCTGGGGCCGTCTGCAGGGGGGCACGTTGGCTGAGGTGGCGTGTCATTTGCCAGCATTGTTATATTTGTGCACTTCGTTTTTCCCTTGCTTGGAAGACATTTTCACCCGCCTCACGCAAAGTTTCAAAGCCCCGGGCTGCGAATGGGCAGCGCACTGCTGGTTGCATTGAGATCATGTGGTGCAAGGTGTGCGTGGCTCAGGAAGAAGGAGGGAACAGACCGGACGAGTCCTGGATACCAAATACTAAATTGTGCTGCTCTGTTAAATAGTGTCCCGTTGATAAGAAAAAAGGTGCATGGACTGAACCTGGGGGTAGTACCAGGATGTGGGGAACTACCCATTCGAGGGGGGGATCTATGATTTGAATTGTTCGAAGGCTGGGGGGTATCCATGAGGTGGATCCGGGTTCGGTCCGAGCAAAAGGACCAAGGACGAGGTGGCTCAGCATTGCCGCTCCTACCTGCCTTCTTTTTTGAAACCTTATGAGGGGCTTGCTGGGCGGCAGATAAATCAAATTGTTCGCTCTGTGACAGACCTACAACTACGTCTACTGTCAACTACAACTCAGTTCAGCATGCCTGACAATACGAAGACTTCAAAGTTCAGCATGTCGGGGCACTAAGATATGACTCCGGAACAGCGCATGGGTACAACAGTGCCAACTTATCGACACTACTCGAAAGAGGCTGACTATTGCAAGATAACCAGTGAAGGGCTTAAAGTTAAGCAAGCTTACACACTGACATGAGGCTGCTATTACACTCGTCAGTTCTACTCCTCCATTATGTACATGCATGATGCCTGCTGACTAGTTCAAGACAGACAGGATCTCGTACAACTTGTTGACTTGGCTAAACCACTCTACCCTTATGAAGTAGCAGTAACTGTGGCTGTAAAATAAGATACATATGGGGCTTGTTTACGTGTCAATTAAGCAGACTCTTACTTATGAATAAGGCTGCGACCACACCTGATTCATTAATAACTATGCTTGCTGGCGAATGAGAAACAAACTAGGAATTTACTGAGGTGTGTCTGCCTGGCTGGCTCACACACTAGGATAAATCTTTGAGATGTGGCTGGCTGGCTGGCTTACACACCAGGACAAATCTCTTAGGTTTGGCTGTCTTACACATGAGGACAAATCTCTTGAGTGTGGCTGGCTGACTTACACACCAGGACAAATCTCTGAGGTGTGGCTGGCTTACACACTAGGACAAACCTTCTTTCTTCTTCAGTGAGAGGGAAGTGAATTCAAAACTGATGTGACCAACACATTTAAGATTGATGCAAGAGTTGCTACATTACAAGACCAGAGATTCACGAAATGGAGGCTCAAGCATAAATGCTCCATCACAAGCCCTCTTTACTTGGCACAGACAAGAAGCTGTTCTCCATCAAAAAGCCGGACGAAAGATAAAGCAAACAAGAGGTCGAAATGTTCCGTCAGAAGACCCATCTGCGGCACTGACAACAGCGTGCACGAGGTAGAGGTGAAGACCTAGCTGGAGCTGTTTAGTACTCCTCGCCCTCGCCCTCACCACCGCCCTCAGCGGACTCGGCACCGACCTCCTCAAAGTCCTTCTCCAGCGCGGCCAAATCCTCACGGGCCTCAGAGAACTCACCCTCCTCCATGCCCTCACCGACATACCAGTGCACGAAAGCGCGCTTGGCATACATCAGATCGAACTTGTGGTCCAGGCGGGAGAACACCTCGCCGATGGCGGTGGTGTTGCTGATCATGGCGCAGGCACGCTGCACCTTGGCCAGATCACCACCCGGCACCACGGTGGGGGGCTGGTAGTTGATTCCGCACTTGAAGCCAGTAGGGCACCAGTCAACGAACTGGATGGTGCGCTTGGTCTTGATGGTGGCGACGGCAGCGTTGACATCCTTGGGGACGACATCACCGCGGTACATCAGGCAGCAGGCCATGTACTTGCCGTGGCGGGGGTCGCACTTGGCCATCATGCTGGCAGGCTCGAAGACGGAGTTGGTGATCTCAGCAACAGACAGCTGCTCGTGGTAGGCCTTTTCAGCAGAGATGACGGGGGCGAAGGAGCTCAGCAGGAAATGGATGCGGGGGTAGGGCACCAGGTTGGTCTGGAACTCAGTCACATCCACGTTCAGGGCACCATCGAAGCGCAGGGATGCAGTCAGGGAGGAGATGATCTGGGCAATCAGGCGGTTCAGGTTGGTGTAGGTGGGGCGCTCAATGTCCAGTGAGCGACGGCAGATGTCGTAGATGGCCTCATTGTCCAGCATGACAGCGACGTCAGTGTGCTCCAGCAGGGAGTGGGTGGACAGGACGGCGTTGTAGGGCTCAACGACGGCGGTGGACACCTGGGGCGAGGGGTAGATGGTGAAGGCCAGCTTGGACTTCTTGCCATAGTCAACAGACAGGCGCTCCAGCAGCAGGGAGCCCAGGCCAGAGCCAGTGCCTCCTCCAACGGCGTTGAAGACCAGGAAGCCCTGGAGCCCAGTGCAGTTGTCAGCCAGCTTGCGGATGCGGTCCAGAGCCAGGTCGACAATCTCCTTGCCAATGGTGTAGTGGCCACGGGCGAAGTTGTTGGCAGCGTCCTCCTTGCCGGAGATCAGCTGCTCGGGGTGGAACAGCTGACGGTAGGTGCCGGTGCGGACCTCGTCGATGACAGTGGGCTCAAGGTCGAGGAAGACAGCGCGAGGGACGTGCTTGCCAGCTCCAGTCTCGCTGAAGAAGGTGTTGAAGGCATCGTCACCTCCACCGATGGTCTTGTCGGACGGCATCTGCAAGGGGAGGATGAGGGGATTGCGTTTCAAAATCGAGACTTCGACGACAGTGACAGGTGAGTAGGTGACACATGATGTGCGCTTTCCGAAAATTCAATACTGTGTCTTTCATCACATTATGATGGCGCGTTTGGAGTCCAAGGCGGACGAGGTCTAAGATGTCACCAAGAAATTTGAAGTTGGAGAAAGCGGAACGCGGCAGGCATGGGCGCAGGGAATCGTCACTTACCTGTCCGTCAGGCTGGATGCCGTGCTCCAAGCAGTAAAGCTCCCAGCAGGCATTACCGATCTGGCAACCAGCCTGACCCAGGTGCAGCGACTACGTGGGGACAACAGGGAGATGGGAGTTAAATAAGGGCATGCTGTGCAAAATTGGCAAGTTCAGAAAAGCGACTTGAAGTTGAAGGGACAGAAACAGCTATCGAGACTCACGATAGCTTCACGCATTCTTGGATTGGAGAGGGAGAGGAAGAGGGATTTAAAGTTGGCGGAGAGGTGAGGACAGAAAGGTTCACTTCTGACTCTATTCTAAATTGGCTCGAAGCGCTGGCTGCTTTACCTCCAGGTGGCCTGCCTTTTTCGAAGTACCAGCAATATTGCCAGCACCTCACCGCGGCCCGAATCTAAGAAGTCCTGTCACACCAAATCACTGGAGGAGGACTGGAACTTCGACGCAGGCAAGGAGTGCTGAACGAGGAGCAATGCATATAAAGTTCGAGAAAAGAACAAGTGTCAACAACTGCATCCCACTAGCTACATCACTTTAAACTACTTGAGGTCTACCAAGGAAAAAGGGAAGCTAGTCCTGAAGAGCTTGGACCTCAATAGTCAGGATTTCTTCGAAATCACACACACACACACACACACACACACACACACACACACACACACACACACACACACACACACACACACACACACACACACACACATAAAATGGGGTGCCAATTTTGCAGGCGGTGAATCAAATATTTCCAGTTCATTCAGTGTGTGCCCATGCGGTGATGTCCATGTTGTTTTCAGCAGGGTTTTAACCAGGGATTTATCCCCTGGTTTATCAACTAAGTTACAGGGTTTGCAGCTGCATACTACATTTCACAATCGCTCCACAGCGTTCTTATGCTTGTGGGGAGCCAAGGGAAGGGGAGGCTCTTCTTCAGTCCTAATCCATTTACTATTTTTTGTGCTCAAACCGGGCAACTGCCCCCCGCATCAAATCAAATACTCAGCTGGACCTCAAACATAAAAACAATCCTTAACCTCACGGCATGATCATCCAACCCAGGTTGTTTGATTTTTCCTCCCTATGCAGTGTGCGGCTGGGTCCCAGCTGCCCCTCCTTCCCCTTCCCGTTGTCTCCCCCCTTCCCCTTAACTGCTCTCTTGGCAGCATCATTTGTCGCCCTCTGGCCCTGTGATAGTCAGTCCACGGGTCCAGCACGTCACCTGGCCCTTGTTGGCCGTTCGGTAGCAATGAGCTTCTGCATGTCGCGGTTGCTAGCTGGGTACTAGGTTAGTGTGTATGTCTTGCACTGGCGCCCTTGCTGCTTCCGCCCCTTCCATTCCGAATATGATTTTGCAACTTGCTTTGCTCTTTCTCCCCAAACAGATGGCTTGGGGGCTTGATGAAAGGTGTCTGGTAGGTGCCTGGCCATGAGCTCCCTTAGCCAAAAGTAGAAAGTGCAGACGTGCTTGTTTTGTCATGGTTTGGCGTCAGGTAAGCGACATGTTAGCTTCATCTAGCTTCCGGCCGGAGGCACCCTGCATAGCCAGTTATGCTGCTTGGGCATATGTCCGGTCAAGGTTTGACCCCATTCGGGCCCGTGGCGGCCACAGGGCGAAGGTCAAAGATAGTCATTACAAGTGTGTACAAAAACAGAAAACCAAGAAACAGAAAACCGATGAACAGAAAACACAGAACGAGAACCAAGAAGTATAAACCAAGAAACAGAAAAGCACAACACACCATCACGTGCGGTGCAGTCATACGTCATGACATCCCGGGTGCCTCCGGGCCGCCTCATGTCCCAAGTTGGTGCTGCAGTGAAGTTTTGTGAAGCCTTTAGCAGTCCAGCTGAGCGTCACATTTGATGCATGGGACATGGGGTCCCTCAACCATTTTGGTGGAGGGACTCCGGTCTTCCCTTACCGTCTGGTACCCAAATTGGGTGAAAACTGCAGTGCCCTCACATTAGGTGCGGAGCAGGGCAGTTTTCACCCCTTGCACACAATGAGGTTCCTAGACGGTAAAGGATGTGCCCAACACTATACAAGTTATATCATGGCCCAGGTACCTCTAGCCCACCTGCCCCAACTTGATACTGTCCAGTTCCCCGCCCCCGTTTTTTTTCCCGTTCTTGTCCGGTCATTTGTCAATTTTTGTGTCTATATTTTTACAAATACTTGACATGAACTGTGTCAAAAAGGTGGAACCCTCTAATGCCGTCCCTAATTCTGTGCATCACGAGGCAGACCTTCTGCCCGCCTCCCGCTGCCGCTGCTGTGTGTGCAGCCGATGGCCTCCCTTTGCCACCACTGACGACAGCGGCATCCTCATCCCGCGAGTCGTCGGAAGACACGACTCCAGCGGTCTCGGCTGTCTCCGAGCTCTCCATGCACAACAACGTGGCTTTCGCGTCAGCGAGGCACTCCTTCACTCGAAGCATGTCACTTTCCTGCTGGGCTTCACTGTGCTGGTTGAGCGCGAGCAGATCTATCCAGACGTTCACCTGGGAGAGAGAGGGCAGCATGATCAGCATCAATGGATCTTCCTAGATGCAACCAAATGGTCACCTGGGGAGACGAAGCAGAATGTTGTTGTTGATTTCAGGGTGTGCTTCAGTTCCAATTTAGCCACAAACCGGCGACCGACCGGCAGGATCAGATCTAACCAAATATAGCCAGATCTAGCCAGACGTTCACACCAAAGAGTGAGGGCAGCAGGATCAGCGTGGACAGAGTCGGAAAGAACGAAAACTACGCCGCCCGGCTTAGGGCATGTGAGAACCGCACGGCTCGGGGCTGAGGCAGCATCCGCTGTCACCAAGACAAAATCATAGAAAGGGCTGAAGAGAGGCATATCTGTGGGCTGCAATGTAGCTGTAATGTAGCTGAATCGCGCTACAATAAACATTGGTGGGCAGGACATGGCTACAATAAGTCCATAAGCTCACCTTGCCTGTTACCGTATAAATGGTTTGACTCAACTACCAGTACGGTATTATTTAATTATTTATTTGCGGGGGTGTGTGGACCAGCTGCACGGATTAAATTAATTCAAAAACAAGCTGCGCAGGCCAGTCAGTCATGGGCGGTGTGCGCGGACTCAGAAATCCATTCAAAACCCAGTCAAAACGAAGTCAAAATCGCCGCTGCGCTAGGCCGCAGATTTTGCCTGAAGCATGGGACGTGACTCCATTAGCTCACCTGGTCCATCGGCACGTCTGGCTCCTTGGCCGTCATATGCTGCTTCATGGTGGGCATCATTTTGGCCAAAGCAAGGGGTATGACGAACCCCTGATGACTACCCGCCAGCTCACCTGATCTATCGGCAGATCCGGCTCCATGGCCGCAATGTGCTGCTTAATGGTAGAGATCATTTCCCGAAAACTCCTGGTCCACTTCTGCTGAACGTAGTACGTCGGCTCTCCAATCTGAAATGACCGTCATGAAAGGAGTGCTGGTGAGAGGAAGGAAGTAAATTGTGCGCCATTAGGGGCGTGCGGAGTGAATTTGGGGCATTGGCCTGCCAGGATCTGTTAGCGGGTCATAATGCTGAAGACGGGGTCAGGGCCGGGAATAACCACCAAAGCCGTAGGCTGAGTCATGCATCGCCAATTGGAATAAACCAGCGCGCAGCTGAGGGGCCGATAACACCACCGCACCATATCATGAAGGTGGTGTACCGGTCAATGTTTGATTCCAGTGCAGACCACCACAAGAGGCGGGCGGCTGGGAGCAAAGGAGGCACACCGCAGATTTGAATTGCCTGCCCTCAGGTACCCGTCTCGGACTACCGGTATGCATTAATTCATTTTATGCTGGCCTCGGGGCCAAAATAAATTAAACAGCAATCTCAATTACCGACTAGCATAGATGATCGATACAAAGACATTTTAACGTAACCCTCTCACCCCGCATCTTTACTTCCACAGCATGCCAGCATGGTGTTTGCATGGATGGGCGGGGAGCTAAGCAGTGTCTTCTTGGGGGGAGTGGTATACCACTATCAGCTACAGTTCAGCTAAATTGTGCCCCCCGCCACGAGCCCCTGGTGCGGCCTGCCCTGCTGCTTGGTGTGAATCGGCCCAGGGGTGGCCGCGTGGTGGCCCAGGAAAGAGGGTCCGGTACCCACTTACATAAACACTGGAGCTAAGGGAGCTTGCCTCCACAGCATTTGTTGTTGTTGTATTTTTGATAAGATTTTTTGCTAATGGACGCTCGGTGACATTTTAATAAAAACAGAAGAAGCAGTGCCGTGGTTTCAGCGTGGACCAGACCACCTTCTTGGAGGGGGGGGGGGGCGGCAGGACAGCCACCACAAGGCCAAGCAGTAGTATCAGTATAGTAACTCCTTTGACATTTCACCCACAGACCTGCGCTGCCCCCTCGATCCTAAAACCCTTAACCCTGGGGGCGCAGCATTTCCTTATTTCAAGGAGCTAGCTAGGGTGATGCCTGGGACTTAACGATACTTCAAAGAGTGGCAAGATTGCACGAGGTTGTACTTGGTGTGCTCAAAATATGTTTTTTCCTATAAACGCTAGTTTACATGTATTTGCTATATAAAAGCAACGGAAACGCCGCTTGGCCTGGCAGTATTTACACGAGATTGCCCTGGGTGTTCTCAAAAGGCTCTCCCATGTGGGGAAACCCTTTGCCTCTTGAGGCTTAGGGTCTGCAAAATGGCCGCCCTGAGCTTGCGTTTGGGGCAGGACGGGCTCATACATTTACAGCACGAGGTTGTACAGAGTGTGCCGAGAGCATTGCTTCTATTTTATTGGCTCAGCCTAAGTTCAGCTGTACTTCAGCCACCTCATGGCCTCCGCCCGGCGGCCCCATTAGCTTCCCTAGCTTGCATTTGAGGCAAGACGGAAATTACAGACACCTAAATGAATAGCCAGAGGTAAAGCTTACTCAGTGCGCTCAACAGGCTCGGCCGCGTGGACCTCTTCCCCTCTTGAGGGCTGAGGTCGGCAAATCAGCATTCCAGGTTTTGCGTTTCGGGTAAGATGGAACTAACAGACTCTTAGTTGAACAACAAAAGAGGCAGTGGGGATGGTTGTGCGCAAAAGGCTCGTCTGCGTGGGTCCCCCTGGCCTCCTAAGGGTCGAGGTCAGTAAAACGGCTGCCCCCTTACCCCTTGAGAGTTAAGGTCAGCAAATCCGCATTCCATGGTTTCCGTCTTGGGCAAGATGGGACTAACAGACTCCTAATTAAACAACAAAAGAGGCAGTGGGACGCAGTGTGCTAAAACTAATCGGCCGCGGGGGCGTCCCTTACCTCTTGAGGGTTGAGGTCTGCAAATCTGCAGCCCCTTGCTTGCGTTTGGGGCAGGATTAACTCATCGAGCACTTGCTGGGGAGTTGACGACGGATCCATCTCAGAAGCAAGCTGGCACAGGAAGGCCAGAGAATACCCCAGCCGAGGAACCCCGGATCCGTCATCCACCTGCGAAAGGTTGAGGGGAGGGGGTAGCTGTAAAAGGCACGGTCTTTGAGTTATAATAAGAGGTGTTGAGATTGAGCATGTGTGGAGATTGATGGGGGGGGGGGAGTCAGGGGCATGGTCTTTGTGTTTGAAGATCTTCAAAGATTGAGCATGGGTTAAGATTTAGTAAGAAAAACGGACTCTGAAAACGTTGAAATGTGTCTCTGGATTCGGGGGAAAGAAAGTGGGGGAGACAAGTAGGAAGAAGGAGATAACAAGGAAGGGAAGGGACAGATAAATAGGCTGGAAAGGAGTATGGAGAGGAGGGATTTCTGGCATGGACGCCCTGGGCATGGCATGGACACATGGATGCACATGGACGCATGGACGCATGGACGCACCGAGACTGTCGGAGGCTCTGGCTCAGCAGGCTTCTCCTCCACAACCGGCAATGGCTCCGGCTCGGGGTGTGGCACGTCAACCACGTCAACTGCCCTATTGGTGTCATCCTCCTCCACATTGGCTGGCGGACTCGCCACATCTAGGAGGGCCAAAGTGGAGCAGCACACTGCCCTTCAGAGGTCTCGTCGATATCGAATTCTAGGGTCGATAAACTGACCTGGCTTGGAGCATCCACATCCCATCTGTGAGAGCTGAGCCTACGTGTCCAGGTCTAAGGACCCTCCATGACGAACTTCGGTCGTCTCAGGGGACCTCTGCACCAACGCAACAAGACGGTGGCCGAAATTGGATACAGACGCTAGATTTTTCAAACAGTGTTATTTGAGCCGTCCCACGTTGTCGTTCAGGTTTACGTTCGCGTTCTTCGTGACGAAAGGAAAGTTCTTCGTCCCCCGGCAGAAGTACGTTACTACGTTGCCGCATACGATGCTCGATTCCGGAGCCCGAAGCGCGTCACTAGACAGCCTGCGGCCTGAGACTGACAGCCCGTTTCCGACTGGGACCTGGGAAAAATCGTGTACGACGGTCTTCTGGTCTTCGGGAAAGTTCCGGGCTGGGTGTTTCTGCAAACACCCCGGAGCCAGACACCGGAACGTGAGGCCGCGTAATCTTGCGTGGTTCAGGGTTTACTGCGATATTGCCGAATGTGCGCCTATATGTTATCTGCGCTGTTGCTGCTGCTTCTGCTGCTGCTGCTGATGATAATGATGATGATTGGGATGACTCGCTCGCGGAGTGACCAAGGCCGAGGCGGCCCGCGGCCTTTCTGCAGGGCCGCCCCCATCACTCACTACCTACCGCCCGATAAGTTCATAGGAAGAAAAATGCAGCGATTAATATTTATAAATAAAAGCCATTCGAAGGCCTGAAAACTCTCCGGGGTCTTTGGAATTTCCGGGGATGGGGGGAGGTCCCCGGAAAAATAATAAGAGACATACTGTACGACTCTTCGTGGTCTTAAGGGCCCGGAGATTATCCCAGGTACAGCGTTTCAGCTCAAAACACCCCGGAAACAGCCCGGAAAGTTTCCCAGGTCCAATCAGAAACGGGCTGTGATACACCGCGCTCATGTGCATCCCCAGCTCGACTAGTAAGTCCCGCCTGACTCCCGAGTAGGGTATTTCTGGGCCTAGTCTGACAGTCTGACTCGACACTGCCCTGTAGTATGGAAAGGTCTCGTCGAGAGCTTTTCGTTACTAGCTGGTCTTTCTTTGTCCAAGGTCTAAACTTTCGCAAGGTGAGGACTTTTTCAATTGGATCTGTTGAGGGTGGGTGCGGGGGGGGCGAAGAGGCAAACGACGCGCCAGGCCTGTCTTGGATACGCCACATCACACTTTTATTCCAGCCGAACCTTTTATTTCGTCATGACCGTTCCTTCTTTGTTCGTCTTGCCTACGTCTAAGAAATCTAAAAATCTGTCCCTCGTGATTGATGATTCCCCTCTGCGCGCAACCTACGGTCAGAATTTTCCGTAAGTATGAATGAAGGGGGGTGGTGCGGGCGGGGGTGGTGGGGATAAGACCCCATTTCGGGCCCCGAAAATCAGGATTGTGTGGGATTTTTGCATCTTGTCAAATTTCGTCCACTTCTGAGAGGCTACCGAATATTCAGTTGCTGCAGCTTTTGACCTGAAAGAGCATCAACCGGTGCTCGGTGTGTTCGCTTGGGCACTTCGGCAGGTGGGAAGAAGGTATCCTCGCGCGCCTCTCCGTGTCTTCCTGGTTCTCCCTGGTGAGGCTGTTGTGTATGCATCAGCACCGTGCATAAGCGATTCCGAATACATTTGTGATTCGGCGTGCAATTGGATACCTCGGTATTTTTCTTGGCCGAATCCCGAAATGTTCATACCCTACGGGCTTATATACGTTCAGACTGTAAGTTTGCCGAATTTCTTGTCATTTTGGCAAGTGTGTCCTCGTTCGTGCACGTAAACGATTGATTTTTTGTGCTTTGGCTTTGTGCTTGTCGCAGTTTCTTTCTGACACCATGTTGTCGTCGCCGAACCCTTACATTGACAGGAAATCTTGCAGATCTCATAGTCAGCGGAAAACGTGTGTGCAAATATGATTTGTCATGTCCGAACCCCAATGTCCGTACTACCTACGTGTTGAAAAAGATAGATTCTTCTAGCTCTATCATCCTGCTCATTTGCTTTTAATCCTCTTTTTGTCTTTCAAAGTCGAGCGATGTCTTGTGCTTAAATTCTTAATACCTGGCGGTGGTGGGAGAAGCGGAAGGTGAAAGCATGCCTCCCTCGTTTACTATTGGCGCAGTTGTTGTTCACTGACATATCCTCTCTCTAATTTCGTAGAATGGAAGACGGCGAGCCTGAGGAGGAGCTTATGTCTCTGGAGGACGAGGATGTTGTCATGGTATATCTTTGTTTTTCCTCTTCTGTTTACTTCGCTTTGCCTAATGTTGTCATGTTTTCATATGCCTACATTCCTACGATTCTTGTGACCACCCATATTTTTTACTCATGGTTGTCCTCGCAGGATTCGAACGAAGACCGCGAGCCAGGCGGTGCATTGAATCGCAATAATCGCGCTATCGTGGAAAGCTCTGAAGAGCGTGACGTAAGTTCTTGTTATGACACGTTATGGGCGAGGTCATTCTTGACAGTGATCGACTGCTACACGTCTCTTACCTAGCGTGTTATACCGCTTTATTTATTTGTGCCTATGTTCATACCCTACGGGCTTATATGCGTTCGCGTCTACATTTCGTTGCAATCCTTGCCATTTTTGAAAGTGTGCACTCGTGCGTGCATGTGAACGAATAATTTTCTGGCCGATATCTTTATATTTGTCGCTGTTTCTTTCTGACACCGTGTTGTCGACATTAATCTCGCTTGTCGTCGCCGAACCCTTCGTATCTATCAGCAGGGAATCTTGGAACTCTATTTGTCAGCAGAAAACGTGTGTGTTTATGCCATTTGTCATCTCCGAACCCTAATCTCCGCATCGTTTGCTCTGTATGTTTAGAAAATAGATCCTTCCGACCGAAATCTTCAATTGCCTTTCATATTCCTCTGTTCTTTGTCATTGAGATTCGATTCATGTCTTGCGCTTAAACTCTAATTACCTGGCGGTGGTGGGAGAAGCAGAAGGTAAGGCACGTTTGCCTCATTTGTTATAGGCGGTGTTGTTGTCTGAACGTCCTTGCCTTTCGTCTGAATTCTTACTGGAGGGTATGACCCCGCGACGAAGGTAGCCTGTTGCAATATCCTCCTCCTAGGTCGGTCGACTTCTCCAAGGGTTTTGCTCATTCACACGTTTGGCTCTAAGGTTCTAATATTCCAACCAATATTCTAACAGAGGGGATGCTGCTGGCATTGTGAAGCTCCTTGCAGCTTGCTTGGGCTCTGCTCGACGCCATGAGGATGCTGTTGTGGTCAGTCAGGCGGCTGAGACAATCAACCATGCATACAGCGCTGTACCATGGTCGATTGTCTCAGCCGCCTGACTGACCACAACAGATGCCATGCAACTTCGTTTGCTCTCATCACATTCATTGCATGTGCGTAGGTTCAGCAGCCAGGTTACGGGGGGGGTCGCCCCGCCACGTCTTGTCGTCTTCAACATGATTGCCTTCAAAATGCGTGGCCAATCTCCTAAGCAAGGTTGGTTATTGGTAGCGTGTTGCACCATGGTAGCACGATCCGGCTAAACCTGTGACGTATCGAGCCATATTGTGCCGTATCATGGCACATTGGTAGCACAACCCGGCTGAACATGTGCCGTCTTGCGCTGTATCATGCTGTATCGTGCTACCATGTGTTGCGCAACCCATGACATGCCCTGACCCAAGCGTAAACCAGGCTTTCGGTATGTAAATCACCCGGCCATTGCATGCCATGCCCTGTGCCATGCTCGTGTTTGCCACACTGCTCTCTGATGGTGCTCCATCAGAGAAAAGTGTTTATTTGCTGTCATCGCCCACTACCTGAACCGAGTTCATGTTCATGTACCTGTACCAAGTTCAGGCTCATTTACCTGAACCAAGTTCATGCTCATTTACCTGAACCAAGTTCAGGTTCATTGATCTTAATGACCTTGATTATTAGGTACCTGTCCATGCACTGTACCTGAACCAAGTTCCCCCCATTCTTCGCAGGGCGCATCAAGGCAGCGCTACTTTCAGGTTTCATCGTTATGCCTCCTAGGAGGAACCTGGCTCTTGGCACGAACCTGGCGCAGGCCAAACTTGAACTGCGAGCTCACGCAAGACATGTGTCACCCACTCAGCGGGCAATTGGAGACATGGAGGAAGGGCAATTCTGCATGCCAACATAGGAGCTTGTGTTTGCCTCGCCCACGGGACCTGACCCGTCTACTCCACATGCCACGCGTTCCTCGCCGCATCTGGAGTGTAAGGGTTCTGGCGATGTGGCTGCCGGCAAGGTGGGATAACATTCGACAATTCGTCATGTAATATGGGTCTCGTTTGTAGGGTGTGAGTTATAAATCGGGCAGGATGGGGAGAAAGCATTGCTGCAAAGGGTATTTAGAGCAAGGGTACCGTTTTCTGCGTTCCTATTTGCATTGTCTGTAGTTTGTTTAATTTGCCTCGCGTTGTACAGCATATGCACCAGCAGGCCGCTGTAAACCTGTGAAGGCGCTAGGCGAATCCGGATCTGAACAGTGTTTTGGGGATGAGCAATTCTGACCCCTCCATTCGGACCCCTCAATTCTGACCCCTTAATGCTGACCCCTTAATTCTGACCCCTTAATGTTGACTCCTTAATTCTGACCCCTTAATGTTGACCCCTTAATTCTGACCCCTTAATGCTGACCCCTTAATTCTGACCCCTTAATTATGACTCCTTAATTCTGACCCCTTCATTCTGACCCCTCAATTCTGACCCCTTAATGCTGACCCCTTAATTCTGACACCTTAATTCTGACTCCTTAATTCTGACCCCTTAATTCTGACCCCGTAATTCTGACCCCGTAATTCTGACCCCTTCATGCTGACCCCTTAATTCTGACCCCTCAATTCTGACCCCTCAATTCTGTCCCCTTAATTCTGACCCCTCAATTCTACTTTTGTGTCCCGTGCAGAGCCCGATGGAGTCATCATCCCCCATGTGAAGTTTGTGAAGTTTTTACAGTCCAACAGAGCATCACACTTGATGCATGGGACATGTGCCCGTAAACGGGTACATGCACTTGATACACTAGGACAGAAAGCGAAAGCCATGGACCCCCCCTGGGCAAGCAACTAGCACACAAGCACGACAATGGCGTGGGAATGAACCCCATAGTGCAGAAGATAAGCCCCAGCCATAAAACATGACGTGGGTGCAAAAGAGTTCGATTGAGCACCGCCTAGAGAGTTAGGGGGGGGACAGGAATTTTGGCAGAGTTTTGAGATGATTCTCTCTTTTCATCATACACTGAAAGATAAAACAACCAAATTTCTTCCAGAACACATATGCAGAATCCGCTGCATTTAGTTTGCCCCACACTCCATTTGCGTACCGTTTCATGGCCTCATCCTCGTCCTCTAGGAAATTATGGAAAGCGAGGTTAAACTGAAAACGAAGGTCGGTATAGAACGGGCAGTAAATCATGTGAAGCTCATCCTCCCGACATTTAAGATTGCAACATCTACAAATCCTCTCGCTACGAGGCACTCAGGGTTTCTTAAAGCGTACCGTCTCAACATTCAGCCAATGCGACCCCATCCGATACCGGGCTTCAGCAAAAATAATATTAGGCTTACTCAAATTGTACCATAAAGTCTCCTTCACATCATGCTTAATTTGGAGCCACTTAGAGAACGTAAACAATTTGAACCCCGAGCGTTATAAGTCAGGAGTAGAACGTACTAACAGGGCAGTACGTGGCATGTCCCTGGAAATTTTAGAAAGCCACTGATCCCTAGCTGAATTCACAATGACCTCAATATCCAAAGAGGTATTGGCTGAAGCAGTCAATAAATCAATACCCAGAGTCATCAATATCGTAGACAGAAAACCAGCCCAACAAAGTGAAGTGCCAGCCTTCGCCAAATCACAACTTTCCTGCATAGCCATTTTCACAAGGTCGTTGTGAGGCCTCAGATTAATTCTTTTCCAAAAACTCAGGGTCTGCTGAAAAAGACTTAAGATAAGGGGTTCACGGTGCAGTTCACTCATGAGAACATACTCGGCCATAGACTTGCGAAGACCCAGACACTGCCTAGGGAAACCCTTGTGAATTACCTCCAAATCTCTAGAGAAACCAGTATCTGTCAAGCCAACTCCTGATGTTGTCAAGTTCCAAGCGAAAGCGACTGGTGAAAACGCTGGGTCTACGAGGGGAACTACGGGACATTGTGTCATCGTTTCAGAGCAGCCTACAGATGGTGGAGGGGGAGCTGGCTGAGCAGAGGGCGCCGGCTGAGCAGAGGGAGCTAGCTGCGCAGGGGGAGTTGGCTGAGCAGAGGGCGCTAGCTGAGCAGAGGGCGCTAGCTGCGCAGGGGGCGCTGGCTGAAGTGCATGGGGAGGTCAGGGAGATGCAGGTCCAGGGGTGCCGTGATGTCCTCATCGTAGCCCAGCTCACACTTGAGCAGCCGGTTCGCTTGTATGGAGTTACACAGCAAAGACAGAAGGCTACCGTGCATTTCCCCATGCTCCCTGACCTCCCCCTGCAGCTCCCTGACCTCCCCCTGCACTTCAGCGAGCGCCCCCTGCGCAGCTAGCGCCCTTTGCTCAGCCAGCGCCCTCTGCTCAGCCAGCTCCCCTTCCGCAGCTAGCTCCCTCTGCTCAGCCAGCGCCCTCTGCTCAGCCAGCTCCCCCTCCACCCTCCGTAGGCTGCTATGAAACGATGACACAATGTCCCGTAGTTCCCCTCGTAGACCAGCGTTTTCACTAGTCGCTTTCGCTTGGAACTTGACATCATCATGGGGGATGATGACTCCATCGGGCTCTGCACGGGACACAAAAGTAGAATTGAGGGGTCAGAGTTAAGGGGACAGAATTAAAGGGTCAGAATTGAGGGGTCAGAATTGAGGGGTCAGAATTGAGGGGTCGGAATTGAGGGGTCAGAATTAAGGGGTCAGCATTAAGGGGTCAGAATTACGGGGTCAGAATTAAGGGGTCAGAATTAAGGAGTCAGAATAAAGGGGTCAGAATTAAGGGGTCAGAATTAAGAGGTCAGCATTAAGGGGTCAGAATTGAGGGGTCAGAATTGAGGGGTCAGAATGAAGGGGTCAACATTAAGGGGTCAGAATTGAGGGGTCAGAATTAAGGAGTCAACATTAAGGGGTCAGAATTAAGGGGTCAGCATTAAGGGGTCGGAATGGAGGGGTCAGAATTGCTCATCCCCAAAACACTGTTCAGATCCGGATTCGCCTAGCGCCTTCACAGTTTACAGCGGCCTGCTGGTGCATATGCTGAACAACGCGAGGCAAATTAAACAAACTACAGACAATGCAAACAGCAACGCAGAAAACGGTACCCTTGCTATAAATACCCTTTGCAGCAATGCTTTCTCCCCATCCTGCCCGATTTATAACTCACACCCTACAAACGAGACCCATATTACATGACGAATTGTCGAATGTTATCCCACCTTGCCGGCAGCCACATCGCCAGAACCCTTACACTCCAGATGCGGCGAGGAACGCGTGGCATGTGGAGTAGACGGGTCAGGTCCCGTGGGCGAGGCAAACACAAGCTCCTATGTTGGCATGCAGAATTGCCCTTCCTCCATGTCTCCAATTGCCCGCTGAGTGGGTGACACATGTCTTGCGTGAGCTCGCAGTTCAAGTTTGGCCTGCGCCAGGTTCGTGCCAGGAGCCAGGTTCTTCCTAGGAGGCATGACGATGAAACCTGAAAGTAGCGCTGCCTTGATGCGCCTTGCGAAGAATGGGGGGAACTTGGTTCAGGTACAGTGCATGGACAGGTACCTAATAATCAAGGTCATTTACATAAATGAACCTGAACTTGGTTCAGGTAAATGAGCCTGAACTTGGTTTAGGTAAATGAGCCTGAACTTGGTACAGGTAAATGAGCCTGAACTTGGTTCAGGTAAATGAGCTTGAACTTGGTTCAGGTAAATGAGCATGAACTCGGTTCATGTAAATGAACCTGAACTCGGTTCAGGTAGTGAGCGATGACAGCAGATAAACCCTTTTCTCTGATGGAGCACCATCAGAGAGCAGTGTGGCAAACACGAGCATGGCACTGGGCATGGCATGCAATGGCCGGGTGATTTACATACCGAAAGCCTAGTTTACGCTTGGGTCAGGGCATGTCATGGGTTGCGCAACACATGGTAGCACGATATAGCATGATACAGCGCAAGACGGCACATGTTCAGCCGGGTTGTGCTACCAATGTGCCATGATATGGCACAATATGGCTCGATACGTCACAGGTTTAGCCGGATCGTGCTACCATGGTGCAACACGCTACCAATAACCAACCTTGCTTAGGAGATTGGCCACGCATTTCGAAGGCAATCATGTTGAAGACGACAAGACGTGGCGGGGTGACCCCCCCTGTAACATGGCTGCTGAACCTACGCACATGCAATGAATGTGATGAGAGCGAACGAGGGTGCATGGCATCTGTTGTGGTCAGTCAGGCGGCTGAGACAATCGACCATGGTACAGCGCTGTATGCATGGTTGATTGTCTCAGCCGCCTGACTGACCACAACAGCATCCTCATGACGTCGAGCAGAGCCCAAGGAAGCTGCAAGGAGCTTCACAATGCCAGCAACATCCCCTCTGTTAGAATATTGGTTGGAATATTAGAACCTTAGAGCCAAACGTGTGAATGAGCAAAACCCTTGGAGAAGTCGACCGACCTAGGAGGAGGATATTGCAACAGGCTACCTTCGTCGCGGGGTCATACCCTCCAGTAAGAATTCAGACGAAAGGCAAGGACGTTCAGACAACAACACCGCCTATAACAAATGAGGCAAACGTGCCTTACCTTCTGCTTCTCCCACCACCGCCAGGTAATTAGAGTTTAAGCGCAAGACATGAATCGAATCTCAATGACAAAGAACAGAGGAAAATGAATGGCAATTCAAGATTTCAGCCGGAAGGATCTATTTTCTAAACATACAGAGCAAACGATACGGAGATTAGGGTTCGGAGATGACAAATGGCATAAGCACACACGTTTTCTGCTGACAAATAGGGTTCCAAGATCCCCTGCTGATACGAAGGGTTCGGCGACGACAAGCGAGATTAATGTCGACAACACGGTGTCAGAAAGAAACAGCGACAAATATAAAGATATCGGCCTGAAAATTATTCGTTTACATGCACGCACGAGTGCACACTTTCAAAAAATGGCAAGGACTGCAACGAAATGTAGACGCGAACGCATATAAGCCCGTAGGGTATGAACATAGGCACAAATAAAGCGGTATAGCACGCTAGGTAAGACACGAACAAGAGTAAAAGAGACGTGTATCAGTCGATCACTGTCAAGAATGACCTCGCCCATAACGTGTCATAAGAAGAACTTACGTCACGCTCTTCAGAGCTTTCCACGATAGCGCGATTGCGATTCAATAGAGCTTTTTGCAAACCCTCGCACACACGCGATAGATGTCACATCGATGGCTGTGCCGTACAGGATACATCGTCTACGGCACATACACGCTATCGATTTCCTTCTTAGGCAACGGTGCGTCGATAGCCCCCTTCTGTACTGTTAACTTACACAATGCTGAGGTTCGATGGCCTCCAGGCAGGCAGCCGTTTTTTAATTGTCAAACACCACCAACAAACTGTTAATCCAGCTCATTCCTGCAAGGAGCTGCTGTGAGAGTTCTGCGGTGGCCGAGGCGCATAGCAAACAAAAACCAGAGACGCCACGGCTGATGAAAGCCTCACAGGCGCGTTGCAAGTCAGGCCATGAAGGACTTTCCTTGTTTATCCCGGTGAGGACTAGTCGAAGATTCTACCGCAGCACACTTGCCCCCCCACACAGCAACAACATCATCAGCTGCAGGGGACCTGACAGATTGCTGAACACCCCGCCCACCTGAACATAGCCTGACTAACAGCGAAGGCACTTGAATTCAGTCTATCACGGGGTGTACCATGCCTACTGGGTACCACGTGCCATGCAAGCATGTGTCCCCTCCGCCGCACCCATGTCACCCCAAGGCCAACACACCCCTCTGCGCAGCAAATCCTGCACCATAAGGAAAAGGACTTATTCACCATTAAGCATTAGAAAAACACGGGGCATCGTTCTCTTTTGCTGGGACTAAACAAGGTTTGAGGCCGGCCGCCAAACCATAGTCGCTAACGCACAAAAAGTCGAGTGTCAATGGCACAATTTGTTCGAACACCAGTGGCTACGCACATTGCACAAAAACCATAGCGTCAGTACTGCCCTGAAATCTGCAGCCTGCCCTGGAGCACCCCTAGGGATACTGGGGGGTCATCAGCGCATGCGAGGATGCCATGTCCCCATAGTGGACAGATTGCTCATGCTGAAAAGCCGAGTGCTCCCGTAGCATGTCGTGGCTCCTCTGATCAGCCTCCATGTTGCCATACATGGTGTACGGCCCATACCCTGCACTATTGTCGCTAGCCAAATCCCGGGTTACCGTTGTCAAGCCAGTATCCCCTTCGTAGCCGCTAATGCCTTGAGGAAAACCATGATAGCCAGGAGAATGCACTCCTACAGGGGATGAGGTGACGAACAAAGCCATTCCCATGCTTCCGCCTCGGGACTCCCCAACTCGATCGCGAGAGCCGATGGAACCCACATCATGGCTTCCAGAAAATGACTGGGCACCATAATCGAAAGAGGGTGGCTGAAACGTAGGGGCATCATTGCCACCACCGCTGCACCCTTCGGCTGGACCATCATGCTGCCGAGTTTGGGGGGCAACATGTTGGTGGGACTGTAGCATGCCATGGTGCGCGCCATGAGACACCTGAACGCGGTAACCTTGCTGCTCGCCCCGTAGAGGTGGGTGCATGACCTCATGGTGCTGGACTCCCGGGGGGTCCTGCAAGCTGTGATGGGGGTGCACGCCATGATGCTGCATGTCTGCCAGGGGGGCGCACGCCATTGGGATGCTGCATGCCTAGAGGCATCGACTGCCTGCTGTACCATTGCTGCATGCCTGGAGGCAGCGACTGCATGCTGTGCCCTTGCTGCATGCCTGGAACATGTTGCCCACTTGGCGGCAGCAAGTGCATCACCTCAGGGTGATGGTCAGCCGGGGGTCCTGCATGCTGCCAGGGGGGCGCACGCCATGGGGATGCTGCATGCCTGGAGGCAGCGACTGCATGCTGTGCCCTTGCTGCATGCCAGAAGGCAGCGACTGCATGCTGTACCCTTGCTGCATGTTCGGAGCATGCTGCCCACTTGGCGGCATCGAGTGCACCCCCTCACGTTGCTGGTCAGCCTGGGGGTCTTGCATGCTGCTAGGGGGGCGCACGCCAGGGGGATGCTGCAAGCTCAGAGCATGCTGCCCACTTGGCCGCAGCGAGTGCATGGCCTCAGGGTGCTGGTCACCAGGGGGGTCCTGCATGCTGCCACCAGTGGGGCGCACGCCAGGGGGATGCTGCATGCCTGGAGGCAGCGTATGCATGCTGTACATCTGCTGCATGCTCGGAGCATGCTGCCCACTTGGCCGCAGCGAGTGCATGGCCTCAGGGCGCTGGTCACCCAGGGGGTCCTGCATGCTGCCACCAGTGGGGCGCACGCCAGGGGGATGCTGCATGCCTGGAGGCAGCGTATGCATGCTGTACATCTGCTGCATGCTCGGAGCATGCTGCCCACTTGGCCGCAGCGAGTGCAAGGCCTCAGGGTGCTGGTCACCTGGGGGGTCTTGCATGCTGCCAGTGGGGCGCACGCCAGGGGGATGCTGCATGCTTGGAGGCAGCGAATGCATGCTGTACATCTGCTGCATGCTTGGAGCATGCTGCCCACTTGGCCGCAGCGAGTGTATGGCCTCAGGGCGCTGGTCACCCAGGGGGTCCTGCATGCTGCCAGGGGGGCGCACGCCAGGGGGATGCTGCGAGTCTGAAGCAACCGACGGCACGCTGTACCTCTGCTGCATGTTTGGAGCATGCTGCCCACTTGGCCGCAGCGAGTGCATGGCCTCAGGGTGCTGGTCACCCAAGGGGTCCTGCATACTGCCAGGGGGTTGCACGCCAGGGGGATGCTGCATGCCTGGAGGCAGCGAATGCATGCTGTACATCTGCTGCATGTATGGAGCATGCTGCCCACTTGGCCGCAGCGAGTGCATGGCCTCAGGGCGCTGGTCACCCAGGGGGTCCTGCATGCTGCCAGGGGGGCGCACGCCAGGGGGATGCTGCATGCCTGGAGGCAGCGAATGCATGCTGTACATCTGCTGCATGTATGGAGCATGCTGCCCACTAAGCCGCAGCGAGTGCATGGCCTCAGGGCGCTGGTCACCCATGGGGTCTTGCATGCTGCCAGGCGGGCGCATGCCGAGGGGATGCTGTGAGTCTGGCAAATTGGTTCAGGGCTCCATTCGGGGACCCGTTTCCCCGCCCCCTCCCTCAGCCCAAACAGTTCCCGTCCCTCCCTAAGCCCGCTCCCGTTTATCGTACTGTCCAGGACCACCCTGGATGCTCACGATTAATACAATCACAGATCTATTACTTTTAAAGAAAAGAGGTATCCAAAGTTTCCGTTCGTGACCGCCAGTGTCTGTGACGACTGGCCAGCCCGCTAAATGTCCCCGGACAGTCTTGTTGACCTTAGGAAGTTAGGGTTTTATCCTGAAGGTGTTATCCTTGAGGGGCTCCGTCTTCATGGACAGTGGTCTATCTGTAGCAAGGTTGTTACGTCCTCCCCGCACTCCGCCTTTAGATGGAATGGCTGTGTTTCTGCGTCCCTCTGCAATGTTTTCGGTGGCATACCTCTACGTAAGGCCTTGTCCTTCCCATCTTGTCCATCTACCTCTGCGGCTATGCTAGGCTGCACATCACAAGCATGTGCGATTGTGCGGGCCTATCTGATCATGTCATGCGTGCCGCTTCCGACCCGCCTGGTTATTTATTTATCGTGCGTGCATGCAGCGATCTGAGCTTGAGCGCGCCTGCCTTGGACGAACTGAGCTGCCCCTCCAACTTAGGAAGCGACCTGAGCTTGCACGGGCCTGCCTGCCTTGAGCAACCTCGGCGGCTCCTCCAACCCCGGAAGCGACCTGAGCTTGCGCGGGCCTGCCTTGCCTCACCTTAGTGCGCACCGCATCCTTTCTGTACTGGCGGTACGAAGGCCAATTTGATCCTTGGACGTTTATGGCTTTTGCTCTGCAGATTCGGAATCCTCCTCTGCAAAAGGCCAGTTAGCATGGAGAAATCAAAAGTGGCATGCCAACATGTGTACACAAGTACTCGTAGATTTGCTTTGCTTTCCCTCATAATTAACGCTGTTTGGGGCTGAGGGATCCATACCCGAGGGACGAAAGGAACGAAAGGGATTGTACGGCGTTTCCATTCCAGTGCGTATGGGACCTGATGGACCATTTGATGGGCTCCATGTAATTCTGCGACGTCCAAATAATTATGCGGGGCCAAATAATGCCTACGGGCGAGCCTACGGGGGCCAAATAATCCGCTTGGGGACTACCGGTAGATACTTATTTTATAAGGCTCAAAAATCTAAATGATTATTTGATGCATCTTTAAAGGAACAGATCCTGTTTTGAAGTGTTGCTTTCTTTACGTTACTGGTAGCTGAACGTCAAAAAATTGCTCGTATTGGGGTGTCTCATGTTAGCGGCTTTGGAGGCATTCTACACATGTTTTCTCTTTCACCCTCATGAAGTTCATGTGGCGCGTTTATTGCCGCTCCATTGACCGGATGGGTCACACCAAGGTATAATCGTAATGGCACTTTCATCCCTCCGTGTTTACAGGGTTCTTCTTGCGGGTTGAGCAAGCAACAGTAAGCACGCATTCCTTGGCTGCCTTTGGTCAGTCGCAATATTAATGTTGTCTTACAATCTAAATTTTGAAGCAGTTTATTAAGTATATGAATATTTTTGACGGATGGTACAGGTTTGCAATGTAAAAATGTTGTGATGCGCCATCATCAGTACAATTTGCATTACCGGTATTTGTATGTACCTTTTCCAGTAAGGTATGACATATATTTATTTTTAATACGTATTTTAGCGGAAACAAAACGTATACCTTTTGATCTGCCAGAAGCGGAAGCAGATTTATTATGTCGAATTTTCTTCATTAAAATTTGCCCTATTCTTTATAGCCAAACATGCCCTATTCTTTATACCGTATGCAAATATGCTTATATGGCTGTAATGAGTGCTTTAGCTTCCATACACTTTTTAGAGTTTTCAGCATTAAAATTGACGGCAATGTGTTTTGTATTTGTATGGACACGTGGTACATTACCACATTATCAATATGACCAATTTATGCGGCTAGGTTGGACAGCGTATTTATCTTGAAGTTCAGGTATTCATGCCATAAACGCTTGTTTACATGTATTTGCTTTATAAATACAACGAACAAAACGCAGCTTGGACAAGCAGTGAAAAGACGGACGTGAACAATTGTTAGTTACGCCAGTCACTGTATGTAGCGAGGCTATGCTTCCGAAACCAAACATGTTTGTAAGTTTTGAAGAGTTGGGAGACGGCACCGTAGGCACCGTTGGCCAAAGAGTGATTGCAATCGAAAGCGCGCATTTTTGCGAATTTATGGGTGGAAGTTATGCCAGTCCCGTGGCCGGAGCGCGAACCTCGATCCTGCGGCAGGGTGCTGACGACAGCGGACGATTCGGAGCCCCAACGGCCACGACACGTTTCTGTGGCCAGGAATCGGCCACAGGGGGGTCTTCTCCGGAGATTTGGGTCAATTTATCCCCTGCGAGTATTATTTACCAGTATACCCCACGGGTAAGACGCCGCCCGCCCGTTTCAATCAGCATAGGGCTGGCCGCCTGGCCCTCACCGCAGCTACGAGGCTACGTCCGGCTCGCTGTACCTTTTTTCAATTGTCATATTACTATAATAAGTAAACAGTATTATTTAAAAACGGGACCCGGAACCCGGCTCAAGATTTAAATTTGGGTCCCTGACGGTCAGTGCACTTTGCGCCTCCATGAGGTCAATTTGGGTACCAGAGGGTACAGGCGCTTTTTGCGCACTTACCGTGCTTTTTTTTGCCTCTCACACCTTTGGTGTGTGAGGCAGAACAAAAAAGACCCCGGCACAGCCCGCTGGTTCCTCTGGAGACCAGGGGTATAGCGCACTTGTGGCAGGCTCGGGCGGGGGCAGGAGCGGCGTCACCAAATCATTTTTTGGGGGCACGTAGCGCCTCTACCTGATAGGGCCCAAGTTAGCACGAGGGGCCCGTCTCCCGAGAGGGAGACGTGCCTTTTTAATATATAGAGTACGACATACCAAATCTTATATAAAAAAGCGGGGAGCAATTCCGTCTTTCTTATTTTTATAAATAGATTGAAAATATTAGGGGGGAAAGCAATGTTTATTCCTGTATGAATAGTATACGGTACCGGTATTTCAGTAAATTATAAATAAATTATATATTTATAAAGTGGCTGACCCATGATGCAAAAGGTACGTACCATTTATTACTAAATTGACTTAGCTATAGTTTGATCGTTTCCATCATTGTACTGTGAAAGTAATAAATTGCTTTATAAATTTACTATCAGTTACCTTAACCGGTAAGACATATAGTTATTATTTTGTGTTAGCCTCGCGCATGACGCACCTGTATGCTAATATACTGAACTCACATGTATAATGCCTAAAAATCTGCATTACTGCTGAGCCAGCACTAAACTCTTGAATTGTCTTTTTCATTTACCCTAAGAGATCCTAGCGGCCCGCCCCTCTATTTAGCCCTTCACACTTGTGTGAGGGAAACCGCCTTGGCCCTCCACCTTCAGGTGGAGGAGCCTCGGCGTAACCCCCTCGCCCTCATGTTCAGGGTGGAGGTGCCTCGGCTTAACCCCCGGTGGAGGTGCCGTGGCGTGACCCCCTCGACCTCATGTTCGGGTGGAGGAGCCTCGGCGTAACCCCCTGGACCTCAATTGGGGTTCCACACGGTAAGTTCGCTTTGCGCCTCCTCCGTCTGGGACCCTAATTGTGTGCTGGGACCTCTTGGAGGCTAACAAACAATATAGATCAATTGGGGTCCTCTTAGGGCGGGATTGCTCCCCGTTTTTATTATTCTTAATATTTAATATTACTGTATACCGGTGTACTAAATATTATATAAAAATAGAACAGTGAGAAATCCCGCCCGAAGGACGGTAGAGGCAATATAGCGCACCAAGAATTAAATCCAGGTCTCAGACGTTCAAGGTGCAAACGGCGCCCTGTAACGTCTGGGACCCAAATTGAATTCGAGGTGTTGCCACGGGTCCCCATAACACCTTTCACGTAGTCGGACTTGGTCTTCTTTGCCCTCCCGGCCTCTCCTTTTCTTCCTTTCCCCCCCTCTTCCGTTTAGTTTCTTCTTTTCTCCCTCCTGAACAGTTGGGCGCCCACGCGGCCGAGCTTTGAGCGGGCCCAGAGGTGTAATGTTTTTGACCTTATACGTAGTGGAGCAGCATTTCTTGCGACCCCCTCGAGTTCAATTTGGGTCCCTGACAGGAAGTGCGCTTTGCGCCGCCACCGTCAGAGACCCAAATTGAACTTGAGGGCGGGTTTTGGGTCCCTAAGCAGGCTGCCCCAAGCACGCTATTCCCCCCTGGAAACCAGAGGATATTAGCGTGCCTGGGGCAGGCTGCTTAGGGCAGGTCGGGATTAACCCAATGTGGGGACGCCGCTCTTACCCCCGCCCGTGGGCGGGGGCAGGAGCAGCTAACCCCGTCGCAGCCCGCCACAATTGCGCTACACCTCGGGTCTCCAGGAGAACTCACCTCACCACTGCTGAAATTAATGTTTAGCGCAATATGTTAGCTAGACGGATCCCTACCAATTTTTACGCTTTTTATTAGGCGGCCGTCTAGGCTTTGGGATATGGTCTCGCAGCGTCGCAGTGGCAGTCGCAAAGCAGCGCACGACGGATGCTGCTACCAGTACACAGGCATGAAGACAGCAGGGAGTGCATGGTGGATGTTGTTCTATAGGGGACAAAAATAGGAAGTACTGCACGGCGGATGTTGGAAAACAGGCATAACAGAGCGAGCAGGGCACAGCGGATGCTGCGATACATACAAAAAGACGACAAGCAATACGCGACAGATTCTGCAAAAGAGGCAGACAGACAGCAAGCAATGCTTGGTAGCGGCTGCAAAACAAAACAGGCAAAACGTCGTAAGCAATGCACAACAGGAGCTGTAAACCAAGCAGGAACACATCAAGTGATGCACGGTGCATCCACGACACGGGAGCTGGGAGGTGAGTTAGTAGCTTCCCCCATCAGGCCAAAACTGCGGGCTTGGCAAGCACAGCAGCTCTCATACCATTTCCCCTGTTCACAGATTGTTCAGACTTTGTGCAGTGTCCGACTTGGTGCAATGAACCAGGCAATAGCAGCTCATGGCTGGCTTGAGCTGCTGTCCACACTAGACCAAACAGCTAATCACTCCCTGCTGAAAAACAGGCAGAAGGTAAGGAGCAATGCACCACAGATGCTGCAGAACAGGCAGAAACAAAGCAATGCACTGCAGATGCCGCAAAACAGGCAGAAGCAAAGCAAGTGATGCACGGCAGATGCACAACAAGGAAGCTGGACGGTAGCTAGCAGCTGTCACGACATATGACTGCACAGTACGTTTGACTGAACAAAATGATTTTATTTTTGCTTTCGTCACCCATTCCTAAGGGTCACCCGCTCACTGCGACGCAGCTTCCCCCCAAAAGGCCAAAACCACAGGCATGTCCATGTGTGCCAGCACAGCAGCTCGCATGCCACTTTCATTGTTCATAGCAGTCCATGACACGTTCAGACATTACCAGTGTCTGACTAAGTGCAATACCCATGCATAGCAGCAGGGGTGGATGGGCAGGTCCCCCGAAGGGTGTTACAAACTTACACCAGCCGTACCAGGCCGAGCAGGGATGGGATGCACTTGCTTTTGTGAATGCTGTGGTAGACTTCGTTGAGGGCTTGTTCCTAGAGGAGCTCAGGTGCCGGACTTGTTTACCCGGCCTCTCCTTTTGTTCCTTAAATTTGTGTCCCCTCTTCCTTTTAGTTTATTCATTCCTCCCATCTGAACAGTTGGGCGCCCACACGGCCAAAAGCCTTCTTGTGCATGGCCCAGAGGTGTAACGTCATTGACCCATGCATAGCAGCTCATAGCCAACTTCAACTGTTGGCCACATGAGACAAAAATGCCACACAATGATACTCACTGTGTTCAGGCTCATTTAAGCAGGGCCCAGAGGTGTAACATCATTTACTGTGTTCAGCTAGCGTTTGGGGCGCTCAGCTTTTCAGCAGCAGGGCCCGATGGTTTAGCGTCCTAGACTTAGTTCAGCTTGCTGCCTTGCTCATCCGTGGTCAGCCGCACATCACGAAAACGTCACCCGGGTGGCTCCCAAACGAGCCCTTAACAAATAATATACTGGCAATCAATTGTCGACACCAGTTTTCAGTAAAAAAAACGAGTTTTTGTCGACAGATTGCCCTGAGGGCAGCATTTAAAGAGATATTTGTTTGATACCCGAGGGAAGGCAAATCAAATCTACGGGTACCTGAGGAAGGTATTTGTGTGTTGACTTCATTGGTGCGGGTCGACAGTGAGTACCAGGTGAACCTCACTGTCACACCTGCCTTCAGAATGCTGTCGCGGTGCCACAGCCTCCCTGCGGTGCATGCAATATACCATGCATGCATGTGACAACTGACAAGCCATGCATGATGTGCATGTAACTGGCAATGCATGAGACAACTGACAGGCCAAGCAGTAAATATATGACAAGACATGAATTGCATGTGACACGCCATGCAATGCATGAAGTGCAAATGACAAGACATGCATTCATGCGTTTATAATCCATTCCCGCCTGCTGACTGAATCTCCTGCTGCGCCTTTCCTCCTTCCGGCATAGCCTGTAATTCATTTCCCTATGGGCCTACAGCCAAGGGTGCAACATCACAGTGAAGGAATTTGTGATCATTCTTCAGTGTAAAGGAATGGGCTCTTGTTGGCGAGTGATGATTTGGTGAGTGATGATTTGGTAAGATTACTCCTGGGAGGATGGCCCTGACTGCCAGAGGCATTTTTTCCTTCTGGAGGTCCTAGGCAATAGCAAATAATGTGCGACGTAGAGACTCAGGGGGGAAGACACTGCCAACACTTCCCGAATGGTGCGCACCAGTGTCACATCGGCACATGCAGCTGGTGGACCGGAGGCGTTGAGGAAGTTGCGCGAAGGCTGTTTTCGAGAGATTCGAGAATGCGCATAGTTCGTTGCGCACGGAATAGGGAACTGCGGGCGTTGGGGGAAGAACCGAAGAACGCGTCGACGTGGCATGTGCGTTTGTGAATCCTTGTGTGTGCTAGGAAGCTTCTGCTTGCCAGGGCGTTGCTTTCAAATCCCTTGCTGTCGATGTTTTGTGGCTGTAAGAAGCTGCTGAGTGCCACGTAAGCGCATCGTAGGCGAACGTTTCCACACTTGCTGCAGATCTGGAGTGAACAAAATCGTCATAAATACCAGTGCGCTCCGAGCACCGCATAGACTCCCGCCAGCGAATAACTTGCATTCAATTGAAACTCTCCCGACTTCATTCCAAGCATCCACTCAGCACTCTAGAATGGACAAGGTGAGAGTGGGTAGATAGAGGGGTGGGTCGCATCTTGCCCACCCTGTTTGCCCTGTAAGTCAGTGCTTGACAGATCCAGATTTATTTCTACGGAACAATGAAGGAGGCAGTGCCATAGCCCCTAGCTCTGCATCCTTATTTCGCGTCAGATTGCCAGCACACAATTATGCCGTTTTCAGAATATAACTGCTGCTGCCTGATTGACGCATCGCACTATTGGTAGTCTAGGCAGTCCCAGATCTGATACCATCAGTGTTTCGGTAATAGCACCCTTCAGCCCATACCCTTGTCCTGCCATACATAAGCCTCCCTTCAGCCCCTCCCTTCAATAACCTGGACAAAGAGCCAGCTGCTGAATTTCCCTCACCTACCCACAATTGGAGGCTCCGATAAAATATTTTCGGTAGCTACTGAAGAGCAGCCTCTGGCTCCTGGCTAGCAGCAGAATAAAATACAAACCATCTTTGGCCTGATTGATGATGTGGGCCCTGTCATCCTGAGGCCTGCCTGATGCCAGCAAATGTCATGACTGGGCTATGCGATGTGGGTCTGATATCTTGATGCCTGCCTGATGGCCAACTTTTGATGATCTATTCCTGTCGAACACCACTTGCCCACTTGACAATATCAGAACGTCGGCCTCACGCCCAGTCGTATGCCTGTCTGCTCCTTTCCCTTGCAGATCAAGGGAATGTTCTCTTCCGGCACAGACGAGGCCCAGAAGGGTGAGATGAAGGGATCAAGAAGCACACGTTGAAAAAATAAAATAGAACGTGTGTGATATTTCAGTTAGCTCTGCCTGGCCTAAATTTGTTGGGGAAAGGGCTGTTGTGTAGCAACTTAGGGTTGTTGTGTAGCAACTACGCAAGCCAACGCTGTAGAGATGTCTTGTTTGGTCGGATTGGTCGCTATTCCATCCTGAATTGCATCCTGAATATCGTCTCAGCTGTTGATGTTTCACAGCCCTGGAAACTGATTATGGGCATCATATTATTGTGTGCGAGACATCCATCCCACATTATATCAATGGTGGCATGGTAGAGGTGCGAATGTGGCTTCGGCCCCGAGCTGCGTCGTGCCCTCCACCTGAAGGCGCCCCTAGGGGGACATCATTTTATATCTTCTTTCTGTGGCTTGGTTGAGCATGAGGCTGCTGTTTGACATCCATCTCACCTGAAATGTGTGGCTTGGTTGAGCATGGGGCCACCGTGAGGGCGTGTTGCTATGATGAATGATCCATGCATACCTCCTGGCGCCCCTGCTGACGCCTGGTATCGATCAGGCCGACCTGACCATACACCTGACCTCATGTGGTCACCTGATGAACATACCTGACCACACACCTGACGAGAATACCTGACCACATACCTGGTCATATACCTGACCACACACCTGACGAAAATACCTGACCACACACCTGATCACACGACTCGAGGAAACCCTCGAGGAAAACATGGGAGGAAAACATGGGAGGAAAACACCCGATCACACGCCCGAGGATAATTCGATCATGCACCTGTCCCCACACCTGTTCCCACGCCCGGCTATACACCCGAACATACACCTGATCACTCACCTGACCATCAAGCTGAGGATTCTTTCAACCATTTGAGATCCAGCAGAAAATTGAAGCAGGTGTCAAGGTGTCAATGTATTTTACTGCAGGTGCCGACAATGTTACTCACCAAGCTGGAGCGGTGGCTGAGAACACGCAGGACCAGGGCGGTGGTATGCTGCACTCCGCCCAGGACAAGGCCTCCGGAATGTATGACTCTGCTAAGGACACTGCCGGCGGCGCCATGGAGTCTGCTAAGGATAAGACATGTGGAATGGTTGGTTCGGCCAAGGAGACAGGTTCGGATGCAACTGGCACGGCCCAGGACAAGGCTTCTGGTATGTTCAGTTCGGCCAAGGAAACTGGCTCGGGAACTGCTGCCTCCGCTCAGGACCAGGGCCAGGGGATGCTGCACACCGCCCAGGACAAGGCATCTGGCCTGTTTGGCTCGGCCAAGGATACTGTCACCGGCACCGCCGGCTCAGCCAAGGACACTGTCACCGGGACCGCTGGCGCCGCGCAGGACAAGGTGTCGGGAATGTTTGGTCGCTAAGGACCCTGCGTCTGATGCAAAGGACGCTGCGCTCACCAAGGCGTCCGTGATACGTGGCTGATGAAGTCTGGTACCGACAAGATGATGGGGGGACATATGCAGAGGGTTTGAATGTGACTGCCATGATGTAGGCTGCTGATGAGGACTTGGGGCCTGACCTGTGTGCACTATTTTGCTTTCCTGATGTCTTCCTCCTGAAAGGTGTACATTTACATCTGAGCATGGGTATGAGCAAGCAGCTTGATGAATGCTCCGCAGCCATGAGTTGGTGGTGTTATTTTTATAACATAGTTTGTAGGGAGTTGTGCAAAAGGGGTCTTAAGCCCTGGTTATGCTCTCGTTGTTGCATGCTTCTGTTGTTGAGCGCATGGTACTTGGAAGGTTACTTTTGTTGAGTTATTGGAGGTACTGGTAGAGGAGGGTAAGTTGAGATATGTCACGCTGTGGCTTCTGTATGTCCAGTAAGGCTATATTCAGCTTATGCTAATATACTTTTTTTTGATGATGATTGTCTACCTCGTGTTGTTTGATCCTCCACTCCTTTGGCCTACAAAAAGGACGAATGTAAATAATGGTATCCATCTGCATCGAATTCGACTTGGTAATGATGTTGTGATGAGGTGGTTCAGTCATGTACCGAGTTAAAAGCCAAGTATCGCTGAACAGAACAGTGAGCTGTAGTATGGAAATAATAATACATGCAATACTACACCTAAGCCATATCAGAAAGGGAGTATAACTATTTGTTTGACATACATTATTAACACGACAGTTAATATGTAATATAACTGAAGTAAGATATAATGAAAATTCTCTTCACATTTGATAAGGTGTTCACACGTGCAGATCTTTTCGAGGAATGTCTAGGAATGTGATGGTACACACACATAACCCTAAGCTATGATAGATGATTTAGGGCTAAGCTCAGGTAGTGTCATCTCTCGTCATTGCTGTTATACCTCTGGGCCATACACGAGCTTCATTCCATGTATCTTACCAAGAAGGACATGCACACGCAGCCGTGTCTTCTCTTCAGATTGGGGAAAGGAATAAGTACTTCGAAGAGGAAACAAAATATAATGGAATTAAAAGGTAATAACGGTACATCTCTGAGCCCGCTCAAAGCTCGGCCGTGTGAGCGTCCAACTGTTCAAAAGGGAGGATAAAATATACCGTAGTCACGGACGTGTTTCGTTATTTTCGAATTTTGTTGTTGCTTAAAAAGTCGCAGTTTTGGCGATTCTTTTGATTCGTTGCACCTTAACATGAAAAATTCCAGTCAAAAACATTTTCACGACTGATTTCGTTGCTCCTTGAAGAACGATCAAAATAACGAAATATGTCCGTGACTACGGTATTAAAAGGAAGAGGAGGGGTAGGCAGAGAACATGAAGCCCGACACCTGAATTTACTAGAGATTAGCCCTCAATACAACCTCTGAGCAAATTTAAATCCACAAAAGCAAGCAAATCCCACCCCTGCGTGGCCGCGAGGGCGCTCCACTGATCAGAAGGGAGAAGAGAAGAAACTAAAAAGGGAGCAAACAACAAAAACAAAAGGAAAGGAACAAAAGGGAAGGCCAGAAAGGCAAACGACATCGGCACCTCAGGATCCTTGGAGAATAGCCCTCAACAATGCCCACAGCACAGTCCACAAAAGCAAGTGCATCCCACCCCTGCTCAGCCTGGTACAGATGGTGGAAAATAGTGGCAGCGCCACTAATGGAATTAAAAGTGTGGGCCTCAAGTGCGATCAAACCTGAACCCGAGAAGTGAAAAAGTGAGAAACGTAGTTTTCAATGACTGGTTTAGCCTGGTTTTCTAGCCTGGCATTAGCTTTGAGTTCATGGTGAGCTGCCCTAATACATGGTGAGCCGCCCAGAATGCTTAGACCGTAGGCTCGGATGCTGCTCAACGCAGCGGCGGCCTCCAGGATGCTGCTCACGGGCCGCAAGGATGACCAAGGGACGCATCTTTCCTTGCAGCTACTGGCCGGTCCCGTGTTGACCACATCGCGGTGCCATGTAACATGTGGAGGCAGGTGGAGGTGAACGGGGTGCTTCCCACTCGACCGGACCTATCGGATCATCGTCCGGTTGCGGCGACCTTTCAATCTCCGGTAGATAGCGGCATCGACGTAAGGGGAGATCAGCCTGATGCTGGCCAGCCAGCAGGAAGCTGTCAAACCATCCTGACCTGGAGAGCTGATAAGGCGCACATTACAGCGCAGCGCTAGCCCGCGATGAGCAGGGCCTACAGCGTTTCAGCCTGGCCAATGCGGCAGGTGACGACGAGGCAGCTGCAGCGGCGCTCACTGCTGTGATTTGGTCTGCGGCCGAAGCTGCTGGCATGACGCGCACTCCGCGGCCCCATGCCCAGCGTGGGCAGTATCAGCGCCCCCCCTGGTGGGATGCGGAGGTTCAGAGCACCTATGCTGCGCTGCCAGGGAAGTCGCTTTGTAGTGCCCCGGGCCCAGAGCGCAAGGCAGCCAGGCAGCGCTACAAGTCAACAGCACGACGACGTCGCCGCTACTACACGCATATGGCAGCGGCTATAGCTGACAGGCTGCAGTGTAGCGAGTGCAACGTCTACCGGAAGTAGCTGCAAGAGAGGCGGCAGACCTGCCCCACCACGGCTGTCTCCTCCTTGAAGTGGGAGGCACACCTGCGACAGCAATTCACCGCCACTGTGCCCCCCTCTCCTCCGGCGCCACAGGCCAACTTGCCCACTACCACCGCTCAGCCGGCACATAAACAGCTTCAGGTCAATGTCAGTAAGACATAGATCATGGAGTTTGGCAGCTGCTTAGCATCGCAGCGCCGACAGCCAGCCCATGTTTGCGTTTACGGCCCTGACCGTGCCGTGTTGAAGCGTGTCCAAGAATTCAAGTTCTTGGGCATCACTCAGCACGAAAGCGGCGGCATGAAGAGGGCCATGAAGGGTAGACAGGCGCCTTTGGCTGCCGCGCTGCACCGCGTTCGCCGCATGGCAGCCAAGGTGGGCCTCAGGCGCCATCTTCCAACCCGCATCAGGTTGGCAGCTGTGTACGCAGTGCCTGCGGCCAACTACAGCGGCTGTGGGCCACCAGCCACCTTCGGCCGCGGCAATTTCTCTCCAGCAAAATGCAGTCCAGATGCTTCAGCACCTACGCCAGGCTGCGGGGCTACCTGCATCAGCCGCCCGTTGGGGAGTCTTGAGAGAGCTGCTGATCCAGCCACTACAGCGAGACTGGTGGACCCATATCCTCCGCTTGTACAATGCAGCGGTGGCACTGGCGGCACAGCAATACAGCCCTCTCATGGCTCGAGCCATGGCAACAGATATGCAGCTTGCAGTCAGCCAGGGCACTGGCGGCCGCACCTGGTGCTCTGATCTGCTGGGTGCATTAGAGGAGCTGGAGCGGGGGACAGCCACCCCCACCTTGCGCGAGGCAGCAGCTGCCCTACAGCGCCTACCCGTCACAGAGGTGTTGGCACTCGTTGACACAGCCTACGAGCTGGCACAGCTGGACGCCAGCGGCGGTGGGGACCCCAGGGACACGACCACTGAGCACAGATATGCGGCGACCTACCGCGCATGGTTCCAGTCAACGGCGGGTGCCGTGCTGGCGCAAGCCAAGAGCCGCACTGGCCAAAGGGAATGTGCTTGTGTGCGCATAAATTTGCGACTGCGGCTCGGCTGATACCAGAGGACGGCGCAACGGTCAGCGGCGAGAGGCACGCTGTTGCCAGCGGTGTTGGGCACGGGGGGATAGAAAGCAGGTGGAGGATGCGCTACATGTGTGCTTCCTGTGCCCTATTGTCAGGGAGCAGTTACGGGAGCGTGGGTGGGCAGGTCTTTCGGGTGCTGCCACTAACTTCCACCAGCTGTACCAGGCTGAGCAGGGGTGGGATGCACTTGCTTTTGTGGACTGTGCTGTGGGCATTGTTGAGGGTTATTCTCCAGGGATTCTGAGGCGCCGGCGTCGTTTGCCTTTCTGGCCTTCCCTGTTGGTCCTTTCTTTTTGTTGTTGTTGTTTGCTCCCTTTTTAGTTTCTTCTCTTCTCCCTTCTGATCAGTGGGGCGCCCTCGCGGCCAAGCAGGGGTGGGATACGCTTGCTTTTGTGGACTTTTCTTTTCTCAGAGGCTTTGTCGAGGGCTACTCTCTAGTGGAACTCAGGTGTCGGACTTGGTCTTCTCTGCCTTCCCGGCATCACCTTTTGTTCCTGTCCCCCCCACCTTGTGTGTTACTTTCTCCCTTCTGAACAGTTGGGCGCCCACGCGGCCGAGCTTTGAGCGGGCCCAGAGGTGTAACGTTATTGACCTAATACATGGGATTTTATATTAACGATGTTGCCGTTGACAAGATGGGCAAGCTCTACTCCAACCGCACTCCGTCGCTGAAACCAAAGGGCTGAAACACATGCACGTTTTTTTGTCATTCCTTCAAGCTATGAGGAGGGGCGTATGCCAATATTTTGAGCTCGATTTCAATCGCACGAAGCGTCCAGAGGGGTTCCATGGAGTCGGTATGGTCGCAGGCGAGGGTGAAATACCGGTAGTGATTACAGCAGCCCATCCTAGGCGATTATCTGAAGCTGCAAGCTGGCATGCACTGGTTTTGCTAGTGTGAAGCCTGCCTTAACCTTCGCCTATTGTACAAGCATTCACAGTATTTTGGAGTGCAGTTCCAGCCGACATGCAAAGCATTCAGCCAACACACAGAACATCCCACATGCGCATTGCCTGCATGCACAGCTCCCACCCACATGCGCATCATTACCTGCATGCACAGCTCCCACCCACATGCGCATTGCCCCTGCCCTCATGGCACATGCCCAACATCCCGCCGGCATGCGCATTCCTGCATGCAGAGCTCTCTGCCCGCATTCACAGCCTTTGCGCTCACTCGCATCCTTCGTCCTCATTGTCAGCCCCAATCCCCGCCTGCCCGCATGGCACATTGGTCCCCCGCCCGCTTACTCTGTTACCCACCCATCGGCACAGTTTGCTGCCCGTATGCTCGGCCCCCACATGCACGCACAGCTCCTCCCCTATATGGGCAGCTTCACAGTAGTCCACGCCCCTATGCGTAGCCCCCGCTTGCACACACAGTGCCCTGCATGCATTCACCATTCCCATGGCCCGTATACTATCACCTGGCCAACATGCGCATGCACACACACATCGCTTGCATGCACATTACCCGCCCGCCCACTCAAGACCTATCCACTCTCGTTTCTACAATATGTCGTTGGCGTAGCCAGTTTTTGTGAATCAGCCACATGTCAGCTATATTCCGGCCTCTGGCCGGAGGCCCCATTTGTGGCCAGCCATGTTGCTGAAGCCATCAACAGTAGGCCGGTCCAGATTTGGTCCCAATCACGCCTTTGGCAGCCGAGGGAAGGCTGGTCAAAGGTGGATTGGTAGCCGGAAAAAGTAGCATAATGCAGCCCTCCACTGCCCTCCGCTCGTGTGCATAGCTGGGCTGGGTTCTATGTTTGCGGGCGGAAAATTTGCATGCGGGCGAGGAGTGTCCATGGTAGCGACCTGTCCTCATGTACAGTTTCTTTTTACGTCTTTTTACGTTTTAACGTCTTGATTCTTGGGCAGAAAGTCAGGGTTTCAGAGCCGATGGCCAGGCAGGTTTTCGGCATGGACGGGGAAAACCTGATAATGCTTTCATTCTTAACCACATTATTGAAAAATACCATTCGGAGAAAAAAACGATTTTTGCTGCTTTCCTTGATTTTAGGAAGGCATATGACTGCATTGACGGAGATTTATTGTGGCGGAGTTTACAAAGCATGGGCGTGCACGGCCGGATATTAAAAAGTTTGAAGGAGATGTATCAGGATGTAAAAATCCGTGTACGGGTTGGTGGTAAACTGGGAGATAGTTTCTCCTCCTTTATGGGTGTTAAACAAGGAGACCCGCTGTCCCCTCTATTGTTTGGCCTGTTTATCGACCGTTTCGAGAAGTTTGTCGCAAGTGAGTGCCCTGATATTGGCGCCCGTCTTTCACATGCTTTGGTCAGACGGAGTTTTACTGTATGCTGATGATCTGGTGTTATTCGCTGATGATCTGGTGTTATTCGCTGATCTGCAAAAACTTCTTGATGCTCTCCATATTTTTTGTCGCCACAATACCTTGACAGTCAATATAAAAAATCTGAAGCAGTTGTTTTTAACCAGAAATATTGCAGTCATTTGGCATCTCTGTCTTATGACGGAAGCGTTCTTGATATTAAACCCTTTTTCATCTACTTGGGTATGTTATTTGATGAGGCAGAGGGTATGAAGGGAGCAGGTAGACGTTGTGTCAACAATGGGAGGGCAGCTTTGTATGCCATGGTCCGGAGATGTCATGAGCTTGACATACACAATGTTCACATTAAATGTCATCTGTTTGACTCTTTAGTGAAGCCTATTCTGTTTTATGGGTGTGAAATTTGGGGACCAGGTCTCCTTGCGAAAGGAGTTGGCTTGACAGATACTGGTTTCTCTAGAGATTTGGAGGTAATTCACAAGGGTTTCCTTAGGCAGTGTCTGGGTCTTGGCAAGTCTGTGGCCGAGTATGTTCTCATGAGTGAACTGCACCGTGAACCCCTTATCTTAAGTCTTTTTCAGCAGACCCTGAGTTTTTGGAATAGAATTAATCTGAGGCCTGACAATGACCTTGTGAAAATGGCTATGCAGGAAAGTTGTGATTTGGCGAAGGCTGGCACTTCACTTTGTTGGGCTGGTTTTCTGTCTACCATATTGATGACTCTGGGTATTGATTTATTGACTGCATCAGGCAATACCTCTTTGGATATTGAGGTCATTGTGAATTCAGCTAGGGATCAGTGGCTTTCCAAAATTTCCAGGGACATGCCACGTACGGCCCTGTCAGTACGTGCTGCTCCTGACTCAGAACGCTCGGGGTTCAAATTGTTTACGTTCTCTAAGTGGTTCCAAATTAAGCATGATGTGAAGGAGACTTTATGGTACAATTTGAGTAAGCCTAATATTATTTTTGCTGTAGCCCGGTATCGGATGGGGTCGCATTGGCTGAATGTTGAGACGGGGCGCTTTGAGAAACCCTGTGTGCCTCGTAGCGAGAGGATTTGTAGATGTTGCAATCTTAAATGTCGGGAGGATGAGCTTCACATGATTTACTGCCCGTTCTATACCGACCTTCGTTTTCAGTTTAACCTCACTTTCCATAATTTCCTAGAGGACGAGGATGAGGCCATGAAACGGTACGCAAATGGAGTGTGGGGCAAACTAAATGCAGCGGATTCTGCATATGTGTTCTGGAAGAAATTTGGTTGTTTATCTTTCAGTGTATGATGAAAAGAGAGAATCATCTCAAAACTTTGCCAAAATTCCTGTCTCCCCCCTAACTCTCTAGGCGGTGCTCAATCGAACTCTTTTGCACCCACGTCATGTTTTATGGCTGGGGCTTATCTTCTGCACTATGGGGTTCATTCCCACGCCACTATCGTGCTTGTGTGCTAGTTGCTTGCCCAGGGGGGGTCCCTGGTTTTCGCTTTCTGTCATAGTGTATCAAGTGCCTGTACCCGTTTACGGGCATATGTCCCATGCATCAAGTGTGATGCTCTGTTGGACTGTAAAAACTTCACAAACTTCACAGTTCATGCTGGCATGCATGCCCCTGCTTGCAACTGGTATTGAGGAACATGGTTGTGCTGCAGACGGTATTGGGGTAGACAAAAACGTATGGTTGCATGCGCAACACCATACCGCTTCAATGACCTGCCCTTTTCTCTCATCCCTCTCTTCAGTTTTGAGGGCCTGAGGGTACAGCCTGTCCCGGACAGGCCTCAGGGAAGCAGCTGCACTGAATCTGGAACTTCACAAATGCTTACCGTGAATGCTTACTCTGGTAGTTGTGCACAACTGCACAAGCGCAGTCCATCACATACTATCGCTTGGCTGCCCTGCCTCTTCGTCCCCCGTCTCGCCCCCATACTTCGTCTCGCAACTGGTTTGTCCTCTCCTGGCATCTATCGATAAACTAGGCCTATCACCGGAGGCCTATCAGGCCGGTCACCGAAGATTGCATTGCTGGCAAGTCCACAGCCTTGGACGTGTATTTCGACCCTTCGATTTCGTTTTGCAAGCATCATCCTCCCTGTCCTCGCTCTGCACTCCTATCCGCGGTCTCCTCGCGCGCAGGACGATGGCTTCCCCTGACTGACTTCTCTTAGTATAACTAAGCAATGCCGTTGGTTATCATTGCGAACGCCGTCAGTAGAGGGTATGCCGCACCTTGTGTTCGGTTTTGGCGACAACCCTACCTAATAAGGACTGATTACTCTTTTCCTAAGAGGCCGCGGCTCCTGTTGTCCAGCGTCGCCACTTCATCCCTGACTGTGTGTCACATCTCGAACTGGACGATTCTCAGGGCGATCATGTCGGCATAATTGACAATTGAAAAACTGTTTTGGGACCCGTCGTCATGTATCGGGGTACCTCGACATATGTCGACATAACCTATGGGTACCTCGACATACGTCGACATGCATTGGCAGGTGTCTATGCGCATGCATGGATACTGTTTCTGTGTATTATGAAGAATGCTGACACACGTGCTTTCTTTTCTAGGTGGAAATGGTGAATGAAACCAAGAAGCTCAAGGTCAGTGGCTCGGTGCATGTGAATGGGGTGTTGCAGTGGTGATGCACAATTATTTCTTGCTAACTGAACTTTGGCCATTTCCGATGCACAAATACATTGTTTTCATGTGCATGCATTGATATTTCCTTGTGCAAACTCTGAGATACATTTTTGTCTTGCATGCTAAGGTGGTGGTGGAAAAGCCTGTCAAGGGGAGGAAGGTTGTGAAGAAGAAGGTGTCAGTCTCGCCATGAGCCGATAGCCGAACCAATGGCCCGATTGCAAACGGGATCTTTGAATTGTTAGCTTCCAACGTAGCTGAATCAGACTCATATAATGATGCCTCAAAATTTCTTCATATGTTGTGTGCATGTACCGTTCCTTTTTTTCTACTCGGATAGTTGGGCGCCCACGCGGTGCCTTTTTGAGCAGGGCTTGAGGTGTAACATGATTAATATATTGTCCATTAGGTAGAATATCTAGACTAGTAGAATTATGAAGATGATAGGTTGCTTTAAGGCAGCCCCAAATTGTAAATACGTAATTGGTTGCAAAGCATCCCATGACTGTCCCAAGCTACCTAATATGCATATTGACAAGATTATGGGACATCCCAGCAACCGTCCCAGTATTCATCCTAGCTTGCATCCCAACTGACGTCTCAGTGCCAGGATGCATCCCAGCTGACGTCCCAGTATGCGTCCTAGCTCTCACACCGGCATGCATCATGGCGGACGTCTCCACAGGCATCCTAGACTTCATCCCAGCACGCATCCTGTGCGCATGTGGGATGCGTCCCAGGCTCATCTCAGATGGGATGAGCCTGAGACGCGTCCCACGTCCCACTGCGGGACGTGTCTGAGACGCGTCCATGGACAAAATGAAATATAGGAGACGTCCCAGAGGCATCCCAGGCAGGCGTCCCAGGTAGGACGTGGGATGCCTCTGGGACGGCCTGGGACGAGTGGTCCTTTTGCGGAGTGGTATCCCCCCAAAATTGATTTGAAAGGGTGCGTTCGCATGGTAGTTTAGCTGCTGGCACAGCGACAGGACAGAGTGAACACAGAGAGTGGCTGGCTGGGCTTGGGGAGCAACATTATTTGGGCTGGGGTTCACACCAGAGCTTCTTTGCTGCCTTGGCCTCCATACTTGCTGGACTGCAAATATTTCTTTACATCCTGGTAGAGCACAATCATGTGCATCTGCAGGTATGTTCATAATGCCAGGGCTCACGGTAAAGAGTGGAAACAGAGAGTGACTGGCTGGGCTTGGGGAGCAGCATTATTTGGGCTGGGGTTCACACCAGAGCTTCTTTGCTGCCTTGGCCTCCACACTTGCTGGACTGCAAATATTTCTTTATATCCTGGTAGAGCACAATCATGTGCATCTGCAGGTATGTTCATAATGCCAGGGCTCACTGTAAAGAGTGAAAACAGAGAGTGACTGGCTGGGCTTGGGGAGCAGCATTATTTGGGCTGGGGTTCACACTAGAGCTTCTTTGCTGCCTTGGCCTTCACACTTGCTGGGCTGCAAATATTCCTTTAAATCCTGGCAGAGCACAATCATGTGCATCTGCAGGTATGTTCATAATGCCAGGGCTCACTGTAAAGAGTGAAAACAGAGAGTGGCTGGCTGGGCTTGGGGAGCAGCATTATTTGGGCTGGGGTTCACACCAAAGCTGCTTTGCTGCCTTGGCCTCCACACTTGCTGGACTGCAAATATTTCTTTACATCCTGGTAGAGCACAATCATGTGCATCTGCAGGTATGTTCATAATGCCAGGGCTCACTGTAAAGAGTGAAAACAGAGAGTGACTGGCTGGGATTGGGGAGCAGCATTATTTGGGCTGGGGTTCACACCAAAGCTGCTTTGCTGCCTTGGCCTCCACACTTGCTGGACTGCAAATATTTCTTTACATCCTGGTAGAGCACAATCATGTGCATCCGCAGGTATGTTCATAATGCCAGGGCTCACGGTAAAGAGTGAAAACAGAGAGTGACTGGCTGGGATTGGGGAGCGTGCTGGATGCCCAGCTCGTAATAGGGAACTGCGAGCGTTGGAAAACTAAAAACCGAAGAACGCGTTGACGTGGCATGCGCGTTTGTGAATCCTAGGAAGCTTCTCATGGAAGCTTCTGCTTGCCAGGGATGTTAAGTGGCTGTGAGAAGCCGCTTAGTGCCACGTAGGCGCATCGCAGGCGTACGTTTCCACACCTGCTGCAGATCTAGAGTGAACAAGCTCGTCATAAATACCGATGCGTTCCTCGCGTCGCTCAGACTCCCGCCAGCGAACAACTTCCATTCTATTTACACTCTCCCAAATTCATTCCAAGCATCCAGTACTCTAGAATGGACAAGGTGAGAGTGGGTCGGTTGTGGGATTCCTAAGCCTCCCTTCAGCCCTTCATTTCAATGACCTGCTGGCTATGAAGCCGTCTGCTCAATATCCCTCCCTACCCACCTCGCTGTTGGGGGCACTGTTAACATATTGTTTGGTATCTACTAGTGAGCCACCTCTGGCTAATTGATAGCAGAATAAAATATAAACCATCTTCGGCCTGAGTTATGATGTGGGTCCTGTTATCCTGATGCCTGCCTGATGCTAGAAATGCATAGCATGACTTGGCTATGCGATGTGGGTCCGCTATCTTGATGCCTGCCTGATGGCCAACTTCTGATGACCTATCACTGTTGAATAGTGAACACCACTTGACCCACTGGCCAATGGAATGCTGGCCTCCGTGGCTCCGTCACACCCAGTCGCTTGTCTGCCTGCTGCTTTACAGACCAAGGGAATGTCCTCTTCCGGCACAGACAAGGCCCAAAAGGGTGAGACAAGGGGATCGAGAAGCACACGCTGAAAAAAAAAAAGGGTGTGGGATTTCTATAGCTCTGCTTGGCCTATATTTGTTGAAGAAATATGAAGGGTTGTTGTGTAGAACTAAGCAAGCCGACACTTCGCTGCTACACAAGAACCCTAAGTAGGGATGTTTTGTATGGTCGCTATTTATCCTGAATATCATCCTGAATATTGTCTCAGCTGTTGATGTTCCACAGCCCTGGAAACTGATTATGGGCATCCTATTAATGTGTGCGCGACATCCATCCCACATTATATCTGTGGCTTGGTAACGGTGCGAATGTGGCTTCGGCCCCGAGCTGTGCTGTTCCCTCGACCCTCAGACACACCCAGGGGGGCCTTGTCTTCTTTGTTTTTGTGGCCGCTGTGTGACATCCATCCCACACAAAATTTGTGGCTTGGTTGAGCACGAGGCTGCTGTACTGTTGATGAGGGTGTGCTGCACTGATGAATGATCCATGCATACCTCCTGGCGCTTGTCCTGATGCTTGGTCGGCACCAGCGCCGGGTGCTGGTAGCAGGCCGGCGCGCCTATGTCATAAATATGGCTGCCCAGACTCACACAGCCCCACTGTCCTGACGAAATTACTGACCACGCACTTGACCACACACTTGACCATAAAGCTCGGGTTTCCCCCAAACCCTTGAGATCCAGCAAAAAAATTAAGCAGAAAGGTGCCCATGTTTTTCACTGCAGGTGCCGACAACATGACGCACCAAGCTGGACCTGTGGCCGAGAACACGCAAGACCAGGGCGGCGGCATGCTGCACTCCGCCCAGGACAAGGCCTCCGGAATGTATGGCTCTGCTAAGGACACTGCTGGCGGCGCCATGGAGTCTGCCAAGGATAAGACCTCCGGAATGGTTGGTTCGGCCAAGGATACAGGTTCGGAGGCCGTTGGCTCGGCCCACGACAAGGCCTCCGGCATGTTCGGCTCAGCCAAGGAAACCGGCGCGGGAACCGCCGCCTCTACTCAGGACCAGGGCCAGGGGATGCTGCACACCGCCCAGGACAAGGCATCTGGCCTGTATGGCTCGGCCAAGGATACTGTCACTGGCACCGTTGGCTCAGCCCAGGACAAGGCACCTGGCCTGTATGGCTCGGCCAAGGATACTGTCACTGGCACCGTCGGCGCAGCCCAGGACAAGGCCTCTGATATGTACGGCTTGGCCAAGGACACCGTCACCGGGGCTGTTGGCACTGTGCAGGACAAGGCGTCGGGGATGTACGGCTCAGCCAAGGACACCGTCACCGGGGCCGTTGGCACTGCGCAGGACAAGGCATCGGGGATGTACGGCACAGCCAAGGACACCGTCACCGGGACCGCCAGCTCAGCCAAGGACACCGTCACTGGGACCGCCGGCTCAGCCCAGGACACTGTCACCGGGGCCGTTGGCACTGCGCAGGACAAGGCGTCAGGGCTGTACGGCTCAGCCAAGGACACCGTCACTGGGACCGCCGGCTCAGCCAAGGACACTGTCACCGGGACCGCCAGCACAGCCAAGGACACCGTCACCGGGGCCGTTGGCTCTGCGCAGGACAAGGCGTCAGGGCTGTACGGCTCAGCCAAGGACACCGTCACCGGGACCGCCGGCTCTGCCCAGGACAAGGCATCTGGCCTGTATGGCTCGGCCAAGGACACTGTCACCGGGACTGCCAGCTCAGCCCAGGACAATGCGTCTGGGATGTATGGCTCAGCCAAGGACACCGTCACCGGGACCGCCGGCTCAGCTCGGGACAAGACCTCTGATATGTACGGCTCGGCCAAGGACACTGTCACAGGGCCTGCCGGCTCAGCCCAGGACAAGACCTCTGACAAGTACGGCTCGGCCAAGGACATTATCACCGGGACTGCTGGATCTGCGCAGGAGAAGGTGTCGGGAATGTTTGGCTCGGCCAAGGACACGGCGTCTGATGCAAAGGATGCTGCGCACACCAAGGCGTCTGAGACGTCTGGCGCGATGAAGTCCGGTACCGACAAGATGATGGGGGGACACATGCAGAGAGCTTGACTGTGACTTCCAGGATGTAGGCTGCTGATGAGAACTTGAAGCCTGATCTGTGTAGTCAATTGTTTTCCTGATGCCTACCTTCTAAAAGATGTAGATTGAGATCTAAGCATGGGCATGAGCAAGCAGCTTCTTAATTGTCCTGCAGCCACAAATCGGTGGTGTTGCTTCTTTTGAGATTGTAGTTTGCAGGGGAATGAGTTGTGCGAATGGGGTAAAGCCCTGGATTTGCTTTCGTTGCTGCATGTTTCCGTTGTTGAATGTATGTACTTGGATGGGAGTGTTTTGGTTTGGTTGCATGCTGCATGAGGTATTGGTGGATAAAAGTTGAGATGTCACGTTGTGGCTCCTTGTATGTCTTGCAAGGCGATGATCAGTTTATTCCGACATACTTTGTTGATGAGAATTTGGAGGATTCGGTTATCAACCCGCTCAGCTCTTGTTGCTTGTTTCTTCTTCTTTAGCCTGCAAAGGCTGAGTGTAAATGTTGGCATGCTGTAGCTGCATCGAATTTGAGACAATGATGATTGTTCGAAATTGTTTTGTCATGCACTGGAGTGAATGGCAAGTCTCGCTTATTAGAGCGGTGAGAGCTGCAAAATGAAATTAGTAATATAAACAAGGACACACACCACGTACCCATGTCAACAGTCATCTCCTACCTGTTTGGTTGGGATGGTAAAGAACAGACACGATTGTTAAATATATCACTTGAAAAGGGCTTAACCTGTAGTAACCTACACCCTAATTCTTTGGTTGGGCCTAATTCTTTGGTTGGGCGCCTACAAATCCGAATTTGGTGAAAAATAGTCCAGAGGTGTCATGTCATGATGTCATGGACCTTGACCATTCCTCGATCTATTTGTTGTGTTTGTGAACCAGGTTGCAAGGTTGGGCGGCCAGTCTTACCCCTTGCAAATTCCTAGCAAAAGAACACAATAAACGTAATCTGTCACACAAGGCAATGCTGAACTACTCATGTCATCATGTGCCAATGACATTATACCTTTTGGCCATGCACAAGACAGTTGGGCCGTGTGCACATCGAACCGTTCCAATACCGGTAGGAGAAAAGAAGAAACTAAGAAACTACATGGGAAAGGTAACAAATAATAATGGAATTAAAAGAGCTGGTATAGTATGGTCGACAGTTGTACACGAAAAGCGCAGAAGGCAAAGACATTACGCCTCTGGGCTTGCTCAAAAAGACTCGGCCGTGTAGGTACTTAACTGTTTCGTTGGAAGAATATAACCGCAAGTTACACCGCCGGAGCACATGCTGGCCAAACCAAGGTCCTTTTAACACCAGCCCGTGGAAATAGCAAAGCTGCAAAACACATCAATTTAGGTCCAAGGTCATCATGCAACCAGGGCACATGCAGCAAGACCAGGGTTCTTCTAACGCCATTCCGAGGCAGCAGCAAAATTGTAAAAAGAAATCAATTGAGGTTGAACGTCCTCCGTCACGCTGCTGAGGCACATGAAGCCAGACCAGGGTCCTTTTAACACCAGCCCGAGGCGGCAGCAAACCTGCAAAACAGAAAATCAATTTAGATCGGAAGCTCCTCAGGCTGCCGAAACACATGAAGCCAGACCAGGATCCTTTTAACGCCAGCCCGAGGCGGCAGCAAAGCAGCAAAATAGGAAATCAATTCAGGTCGAAGGTCCTCATGCTGCCGGAGCACATGAAGCCACACCAGGGACCTTTTAACGCCAGCCCGTGGCAGCAGCAAAGCTGCAAACAAGGAAATCAATGTAGATTGAAGGTCCTCATGCTGCCGAGGCACATGAAGCCTGACCAGGGTCCTTTTAACGCCAGCCCGAGGCGGCAGCAAAGCAGCAAAATAGGAAATCAATTCAGGTCGAAGGTCCTCATGCTGCCGGAGCACATGAAGCCACACCAGGGACCTTTTAACGCCAGCCCGAGGCAGCAGCAAAGCTGCAAACAAGGAAATCAATGTAGATTGAAGGTCCTCATGCTGCCGAGGCACATGAAGCCTGACCAGGGTCCTTTTAACGCCAGCCCGAGGCGGCAGCAAAGCAGCAAAATAGGAAATCAGTTAAGGTCGAAGGTCCTCATGCTGCCGTAGCACATGAAACCAGAGCAGGGTCCTTTAAACGCCAGCCCGAGGCGGCATCAAAACTGCAAAAAAGAAAATCAATTTAGGTCGAAGGTCCCCATACTGCCGAAGCTATTGAAGCCAGATCAAGGTCCTTTCAACGCCAGCCCGAGGCGGCAACAAAGCTGCACAAAGAAATCAATTTAGGTCGAAGTGCCTAATGCTGCCAAAGCACATGGAGCCAGACCAGGGTCCTTTTAACGCCAGCCCGAGGCGGCAGCAAAGCAGCAAAATAGAAAATCAGTTTAGGTCGAAGGTCCTCATGCTGCTGGAGCACATGAAGCCAGGCCAGGGTCCTTTTAACGCCAGTCCGATGCGGCATCAAAGCTGCAAAAAATACAATCAATTTAGGTCGAAGGTCCTCATGTTGCCGAAGCTATTGAAGCCAGACCAAGGTCCTTTTAACGCCAGCCCAAGGCGGCAGCTTAGCTGCAAAAAATAAAATCAATGTAGGTCGAAGGCCCTCATGCTGCCGAGGCACATGAAGCCAGACCAGGATCCTTTTATCGACAGCCCAAGGCAGCAGTTAAGCTGCAAACAAGAAAAACGATTCAGGTCGAAGGTCCACATGCTGCCGAAGCACATGAAGCCAGACCAGGGTCCTTTTAACGCCAGACCGAGGCAGCAGCAAAGCTGCAAAAAAGAAAATCAGTCTAGGTCGAAGGTCCTCATGTTGCCGAAGCACATGAAGCCAGACCAGGGTCCTTTTAACGCCAGCCCGAGGCGGCAGCAAAGCAGCAAAATAGGAAATCAATTCAGGTCGAAGGTCCTCATGCTGCCGGAGCACATGAAGCCACACCAGGGACCTTTTAACACCAGCCCGAGGCAGCAGCAAAGCTGCAAACAAGGAAATCAATGTAGATTGAAGGTCCTCATGCGGCCGAAGCACATAAAGCCAGACCAGGGTCCTTTTAACGCCAGCCCGAGGCGGCATCAAAGCTGCAAACAAGGAAATCAATGTAGATCGAAGGTCCTCATGCGGCCGAAGCACATAAAGCCAGACCAGGGTCCTTTTAACGCCAGACCGAGGCGGCATCAAAGCTGCAAAAAGAAAAGCAATTTAGGTCGGCAGCTCCTCAGGCTGCCAAAGCACATGAAGCCAGACCAAGGTCCTTTTAACGCCAGCCCGAGGCGGCAGCAAAGCAGCAAAATAGGAAATCAATTCAGGTCGAAGGTCCTCATGCTGCCGGAGCACATGAAGCCACACCAGGGACCTTTTAACGCCAGCCCGAGGCAGTAGCAAAGCTGCAAACAAGGAAATCAATGTAGATCGAAGGTCCTCATGCTGCCGAGGCGCATGAAGCCAGACCAGGGTCCTTTTAAAGCGAGCCCGAGGCAGCAGCAAAGCTGCCAAAAAAAGAAATCAGTTAAGGTCGAACGTCCTCATGCTGCCTTAGCACATGAAACCAGACCAGGGTCCTTTTAACGCCAGCCCGAGGCGGCATCAAAGCTGCAAAAAAGAAAATCAATTTAGGTCGAAGGTCCCCATACTGCCGAAGCTATTGAAGCCAGATCAAGGTCCTTTTAACGCCAGCCCGAGGCGGCAACAAAGCTGCAAAAAGAAAATCAATTTAGGTCGAAGTGCCTCATGCTGCCAAAGCACATGAAGCCAGACCAGGGTCCTTTTAACGCCAGCCCGAGGCGGCAGCATGAGGACGCATGATTATCCCCAGCCCTGACCTCAACCAATCCTCAACCTCAGCATTCTAAACTGATTCGGGCAGTCCATTACCCTACACATATTTTTCCTTTGCGACCCATTCCAGGGAACATGAAATCTGCACAATATACTGGATCTGGGGCCATGCCACAGAACGCGCCGCCAACGCTGCCAGCCGCCTCAGCAGGCAGTTTTGGGCTCGCTGAGGATCATAAGTTGGCAGCTGCATTTGCAGCTAGTGCAACTGCGAAGGTCTCTAATTGAAGATTTTTAGTTAGCTTCACCTGCGGTGGAGTGGGCTTGCAGCATTGGCAGCTTGTCTGGCTTCATGGCATCATCACTGGCTGCATCACAGCTGGTATCTCCTCGTAGTCTTCTACACTCAAAAGCAAAGAGACATAAGAAAGGGTGGCACAGAAAGCAGATTGACGTGTCACCAAACATGAAAGATTCAGCAAGAGTGGATTTCCCGCAGAGAAATACATACCGGTACCATTTGTCAGTTGTTCATTTTGTCAGATCAGATGTAGAGGGTGCACTGCTTGGCAGTTCTGATGCCTGCTTGCTTTATAGGACAGCAACATCAATGCACTTACCGAGATCCTCTTGCTCCTGTACAATTGGCATATGCCGTGATGAGAGAATTCACAGCTATTCCGTCTTGGAATATGCAAGGATACGTCTTCCTCCTCGACATCTCATTGAAGTTTGAATCTGGGGGAAACTCTGATAAAGATCGATTTTTCATTGGAAGATCATTCAGCAGCTTAGACATCAGCCGCAGGGATCTCTTGGGCAGTGGTTACAGATCTCTTATCAGGGCATGTAAGGAACCGGTACCGGTACATGGTCTCGAGCTTGGGCTTCCAGCAGGTCCTTTTGAAAATCTGATATCGTTCGATCACCGATAAAGGCAGAAACTCAAAGGAGGGTAACGCATCGTTTTGTTCCTCATCAAAGTGCAGGATTGCTGATGATCGTCACACATGACGTTGGAGCTAGGAGCTATCCGATAGCAAGATGTTGTCTGGCAATTTGAATTTGCCTTCATATCAAGCGAGCAACGCTTGCGCCACGTGGCATGCCACGTCGATGCCACCTTCCCGACAACCCACCCACGCAAGCAGGCAGGGAGACGACGGCATGCGGCATGTACTCGGGCAGGATAGGTGGTTCGCGCGCCGTAACTCGAAATTAAGCACGTGTAATGGAGCAGCCCTCATCGGTTACGCGGTTAATAATGCTTCGGTCTCGGTCAAATCTGGGATTATCCCCAGCCGTGACCAGGCCCTGACCACGACCTCAGCAGTACAAACTGATAACCGATTCGGGCAGTCCATTACTCAACATCCTACACTGTGTTGGAGAAGAACACATAGGAGAAAGAAATAACCCCCCCAGAAGTAAAAGACAGCCTGAAGTATCTTTGCCCCTCTCAAGCCTATTCCCCAAGAAGGCAAAGAAAAGCAACACATCTAGGCCTCAACAAAACATACACCGCCCACACCGTCCTCAGCAAAAGTCAAGAGCCTCCCATCGAAGCCTGCCTAGGTACAACTGTTGAAAGTCTGTGGCGTCCTCCGGGGGCCTGCCCAACCTCTCTCCCTAACCCTCTCCTTCACGCTGGGGCATTGGAAGCAGACATGCAGCGCATCTTCCACATGCTCGCCATCTCCCCTTGCCCAACACTGTTGGCAGCACCGTCCGTCACGCTGCTGACTGCTGCGCCGTCCTCGATTTTCAGCTGTGCTGACGGCGCCGCAGCCTTGAGTTCGTGCGAACGCAAGCACACTTCCTTCGACTGGTGCGGCCCCTGGCATGCGACAACACGGCGCCCGCCGTAGACTGAAACCAGGTGCAGTAGGCGGCCGTAGACCTGATTTCAGAGGCAGGATGTCTGGGGTCCCCTCTGCCAGCTGCGCCCGCACTTCGACTTCTGCCGTACCAATCAAATGTGGTGGTTTAGCCTGGGGGAAAATTCGCTTCCTGTAGAGACATCCTTTCGTGTAGACCCCAGAGACTGAAAGGAAGGAAATTTGATAATAGGAAGAATGTTGTGAGGAATTTCTGCGAGTCTGCGTGAATCGTGTGCCAGAGTGTGAAATAGGTATAATTTAGTACAATTCACACTCTTGCAGAAGATTTCCGCAATCTTGATCAAATTCCTCACAATACTCTTCCTGTTAGCAAATTCTCGACCTTTTAGTCTTTGGGATCAATGCGAAAGGATGCTTCCTCGAATTGATTGCTTTTCTGCCCCTGGTATGAACGTGTGAACATGCTGACAGGACGTCATGCACCGGAACTCGAGCATTGGTTAATAGCTCTGTGTTTCTGATGCATATGATTCATTATGCATCGAGCCCTCGTCGAGCTGACACCCAAACAAAGTATGAATTTGCATGTCAGCTCGGCAAGGGCTCGGCCTGGTCACAACTCACTTTGCACAACGTGGTTCACGAGATGAAGCAAACACATATCCAGTGCAAGATCTGAAGAAAAGGTGTCAGTCATAGAACCACCACATTTGGTACGTCAAAAGTCGAAGTGCGCCCGCTCGTATGTTGCATCAAGTAGCGCTAGCACCTCTGGGACATGTAGCGGCTGCAAGACCAGTCGCTGTCTGACGCAGTTTGGAGATGGCTGATCCCATCTCCAGCTCCTCCAAAGCACCTAGCAATGCCATGCACCAATTGCGCCCTCGGGTGCCCTGTCTGACAGCCAGCTCGATGACGGCCGCCATGGCTGTGGCCATGAGTGGGCTGTCTTGCCGTGTTGCTGGTTCGACCGTAGGTTTCAATGAAAAACGTACTTTTCAAAGATAGACTGTTTTAGCCTCGCATTAGCTTCGAGGTCATCTACCGTACTGCTGTCGTGGCACATGGGTGCACCCTAAGGAATGGGTGCACCAAGCAAAAAGAACACAAGACATTAAACAAGTACTAATAAACTCTTACAGAGCAGCTTCTCGATCCACTGCTGTAACTCAGTGAACTCAGCTCGATAACAGGTGATAGCTCTTGCTACTTCACCTGGACTTCTTCGATACTGTTGACAGGATCTCGTAAAGCCTCGACTCTTGAGGTACTTATAGGTTTCCTGGGACGATCTTGGGCGAATGTGGCCGTTGATCTGCTGTGATGAGTCGCTTGCTTGGCGACTTCTGGTGACTGAAGATATCTCTGATAAATCAGATGGTCGACTTGGAGCCAAAGGAAAGGCTGTAGGTTGGAGATGTGATGGTTGGTTGGTGGTAATATCCAGCTGTAGGGCTGGAGATATGCCTTGCTTGTTAAGAGGCAGGAATAACTCTAATTGCTGCAGATAGTCGACTGTTGGCCTAGATGCTCTGCCAGCTTCGTATCAGGAGACTTGTTGATGCTTATATGGTCGCTGTTGAGTGGCCTAGCTGCTCTGCCAGTTTCCCCTTAGTAAGACTTTGATTGACGATTAACTTGCAGATCGATATTCAAGAACAATAGCTGGAAACGTTAAGAGTCTATTGAAGGCCGTGAAATCAAGTATGAAAGAAAAAGTATAGGACCCAGTTCGGGATTCCTAAAGACGACAGACACACTTGTTCAAGTTCACACATAACTTCCAACCGAAAAGCAGTTGGCGCGGTCAAACGCACGGTGCAGTCAAACGCACGGTGCAGTCATACGTCGTGACACTGCTACTTTGACTTGGGAGTTCGATGCCTTTGGGGGTCCGTTTTGAGGCCTTTTAAAATACTCTGGGGGTTTACTTTGGGGGTTCCCAAAAGCCTTCAATACATTCTGGTGATACAACTTTGGGGGTTGATTTTTTCCAGAATTAACAGCATGCGCGTGTACCATAGTGCTCATCTCATTACATAACTTAAAAGCACGGCAAAATCCTCAGATTGGACCCCAAGACAAACATCACACCTCCCCCTCCCTTCCCCCCCAACAGCATTCAGCCAATACTGTACAAAATGTCCACTTCACTTATTGAAGTCCACACATACAAAGTTAATTTCAGTGCGATGTTGAAGCGAAAGTCCTCACTCAAGACTAGGAAGCTAGTAATGACTCCATCGACCGCATCTTGCTACACCTCCGCACGGATGGCATGAGTGCCCGCAATTCAGAGAGCTCTACATCCAGAGCCTCTTCATCGGAGGAGCCTGTCGAAGGCGCTCCGCACTCACATCCACAGCATGTTTGGAGTAGCGAGGTACGGCCCTGCATAGAGCTGGAGTTGCAGGCAGCGGGCTGCGAGCTAGCTCCGCTGCTCGAGCCGCGCGTCGATCATTCTGCTGCTGTAGAACTTCAGGGGCAAATTTAATTGTCTGATCAATTACGCTAGGTTCTCCAGCTTCGACCGTCCTGACCCCAAAGAAGCTCAATGTCTTCTGTTTCTTCCAGTTAGTGGCTGCTGTTGCTGTCCCGTTAGCTACGGGTGGTCGTGGAGGAGGGGTGTTGCCCTCCATAGTGAAAATTCCGTTTTTAGACGGAGCTGGTCAGTGTCGGCTGTGTACCACTGAAATTCCACACTTAGGGTGAAAAAGTGTGGTGATTCGACTTTGGGGGTTCACGCGGACCCCTAATATCGAAGGTGCTACTATTGGGGGTTGCTACCCCCTTCGTCCTTGCAGCTGTTTGTACTCTCCTGGAGGCAGCGGCATCAGCCACAGCCCTAGCACGCCTCAAAATGAATGAAGACATCCTTAATGTTTACTTCAATTTCAGAAAGCACGACCAAATAATGACAAACGCAACAACACAATCACGACCGTCCACTGTGCCGTACTCCTAAAACCCGAGGGTCTAGAACTACGTCGGCAAAGTCACAACACCAAGCGATTTCAATGACACAACTGACACTTTTACACATCAATCAAACGTGCCCCACAGCGAAAAGGTGTGCCCCACATCGAACAGGGGTGCCCCTCATCGAACAAGTGTGCCACCGGACCACACTTTCCACACCGCGCACCTTCCTCTAATACGGCCCACATCTAATACGGTGCTTTCTAATGTAATACGGTACCTTTTTTACGTCGCAGGTACCGTATTACAATCGAAAGCACCGTATTAGATGTGGACCGTATTAGATTAAGGTGCGCGGTGCCAAGCCCAAACGGACTAGCTAATCTTGATTCATGGTGCTTAACGATTACTCAATGCCGTTGACAATACGGGCAAGCTTCTCCAACCGCACTCTGTCGTTGTTACCACAGGGCTGCAAAATAGTGCAAATCATGCACTGCTGCTTTAAACGTCGTTTTGTCATTCCTTCCAGCTATGAAGAGGGGCGCATGCCAATAATTTGAGCTTGATTTCAAACGCACGAAGCATTCAGAGCACATGGTGATTCAGAGGGGTTCCGTGGAGTCGGTATGGTCGCAGGCGAGGGTGAAAAACGGTAGTGGTCGTAGCAGCCCATCCTGAAACGCGATTATTTGAAGCTGTAGGCTGGCAGGCACTGGTTTTGCTTGCGTGAAGCCTGGCGTGAAGCCTGCCTTAAACTTCGCCTATTGTACGAGCATTCACAGCATTTTGGAGTGCAGTTCCAGCCGGTATGCACAGCGGTCAGCCAACACACAGAACATCCCACATGCGCATTGCATGCATGCACAGCTCCAGCCCACATGCGCATTGCATGCATGCACAGCTCGTACTGTCGCACCATAAAGCAGTAAACGTGCCAATATGGTAAATACCGTGAACTCCGGTAAAGGCGCCTTAGAGAAGTGTCCTTCTACTCATAAACACGGTACATTACCGTACACACAGACTCCTTGTACTTCAGACAAGAGCTGTTAACTGGCTACTGTAAGGTTCGGCCCTAGCAGGAAGTCTCTCTGCCTAGGGGTAATGTCTGGGTGTCCCTGTCTTGTGGGTACCGCCCCTACTACTTCACTCGCCCCCCGCTCCTCAGCGTTAAGCCTAAAGGGCATGCGCTGGGAGCCGGAAAAAAGGGTCGGTACTGAAAGAAATAAACTTCTGGCAATATGTACACCTCAGAAGATCAAAATATCAAAGCAAATCTGCCTGGTTCAGGCCGTCCCCCGCATCTGCCTGGTTCAGGCTATATACACACATCAGCCTGGTTCAGGCTGTTTTCAAAGCAAAATCTGTACGCCCAGAACTTGTCAGTTCCCTAACACTGAAGCCTCCTAAACATCTGACTGCAATCCAGCCATTCGGTAAAAAAAATCCCCTGAAGAAAATCCACTGCAGGAAATGTGCTGCAGGACATCCACACAAGGAAATTCATCAAAGAAAAAATTCACTGAAACCCGTGGCGGACCCTAGGTCCACCCACGGTTCTGCACACTTGACAAAGGCCTCTGGGACCCTGATCTCTCTCCGGCCTGATCGGGGCACACAGAATCCGGTACCGTCACCAGTGTCATGCTTGGTTGCAGGCAATATAGGGTCAGAACCCATCAGAAACCCTCAGCAACCATCAGAAATCATCAGAAACCATCAGAAATCAGAATCTTTAAACTTCTGGAAAATATGTACGTAGAAGCTCAAATCGTCTTAGCAAATCTGCCTGGTTCAGGCCTTCTTCAATCAGAATTAAAAAAATCCACCGAGTCTCAGCTGAAGCGCAATGCGCAGAATCCTACAAATCCAGGCTGTTCAGCCCACTACTGGCTAGCAAACAGAGAAATTTTCAAAGTTATCAGGTCAAGCTAAGAACAACCGCTGCTCTCGCCCCACTGCGCCATAGCCGCCTGGTCTTCAATGGCCACAGGAAATGTGCGCCGTAGCAGCGTGATCCGCCCCCTGCTGTGTTATCATCGCCCGAGTTGACTAATTCTCCTCGCTCATCATCTTCATAACATATGTACTACCGTAGCCTTGCTGCTACGGTGTTTGAGAAACAAATTTTCACTATGTTGCTGCGATAGCTTTAACTCCAATCCTGCATCTTCCGTCTTCGGTCCGCTGGCTGCCGGCCCACTGCCTGCCGGGTACTAGGACAAGCCGCGCTGCGTCTGCATTTTCTGCTCTGTAGGCGCCTGCCCGCTCCTAGCCAGTTACGGCGCGGGTAGCGTCACGTGCTCAGCGGCCTTGCCGCTCTGGGCTCGGCCTTCCCTGAGTATCAGGTGTCGATAAACCCCGCAAGGGCTGACTCCTCCTCTTTGTTGGAAGCCTAGCGCCACCTTGGCCCATTTATGGACCGCTCGCTGGGTGACATTGGCTTCTCTTCATCCAAGGAATATCTTTCTCCAAAAAGTCTCTTCCTCCAAGAAGCCTCTCGCGCCTCCTCCTCCTCATCCGCCTCTTCCTCCTCTTCCATCTCATTCTCCTCTTCTGCCTCTTCTGCCTCTTCTGACGCATGGCATTGCGGATGTCCATCGGCTGCTGACGGGCACCTGTTGCGCGATTCTCCCAGATCCTGGCCAGCTCCACATCTGCAGGCACCGCAGCATGGATTGCTACTAGGCACACATTCCTGCTGCTGCTGTCGTCCACGTGTGCTGGCACCGGAGACCTGCTGCTCCTAGCTGCTTCCACGTCACTGTCAGCTGCCTTGCCTGCCATTGCCTGGCTGGACTTGCTGCAGCCGTCAGGGCCCAGACTCAGGCTAGGGCTGGCTTGACCCACCTGCCTGCACGGCTCTGCTGAGCGGAAGCCCTCCTGCCTGGGCAATCTGGGCGTGCACTCCTGGTGATGCGGCGGCTGTGCCTCTTTTTTCGCCTCATGGCTGGCCTGCTCAGCCCCGTGCCCCCCGGGTAGTGCCACGTGCCATGCAACCATGGCTGTCTGCTGCAGCTGCTGCTCTTCCTCTTCCTCACCTGTAGGCAGCCGCGCCTGTAGGTTCTGTTTGGCATGATCCAAGCGATGCTTCACCATCCTCAGCTGTCTGGTCATCCTTATCTCCAATGCTATTATTGGCTGCCTGGCCACCCACAGCTGCCTGGCCATTCCTTTGAGCTTCTGCCGGTACCAATTAACCTTTTCCCTCAGCATGGGTATGGAGATTCCTTGCTCCTCTGACCCCCCAGGATTCTCTGCCGCCTCCAGCTGTTTGCTGGCCTGCTGGGCCGCCCCTGGTTCTGATATTGGCACCTGGACCCCTCCTGGAGCTGCTGCCACTGGTGGTGTGACAGGCCTTTCCTCTTCTGGCTGGTGCATCTGCACCGGCACCGGCGCCTGCCTGTGCTCGTGGTCCTCAACCTCACTTGGGCCAACTGGTTCCTCAGCCACCTTTTGGTTTAGCTTCTGCTCCCACGGATGCAGTTGGTCCGGCTCGCAGCCGCCGGCCACCACAGGTGTCACATGGGCTGCCTCCCTCGACAAACACAAACGTGACGCCTGCACCTGCAGTTGGCCTGGCTCACAGCCACCGATCCCTACAGGTGTCACATGAATTGCCTCCCTCTGCAAGCACCGTCGTGACGCCTGCAACTGCAGTTGGCCTGGCTCACAGCCACCGGCCACCACAGGTGTCACAGGAACGTCCTCCATCTGAAAACACAGCCGTGACGCCTGCACCTGCAGTTGGCTTGGCTCGCAGCCACCGGCCACCACAGTTTTCACAGGAACTGCCTCCTTCTGCAAACACAGCCGTGATGCCTGCACCTGCAGTTGGTCTGGCTCACAGCCACCGGCCACCACAGGTGTCACATGAACTGCCTCCATCTGCAAGCACAGCCGTGACGCATGCACCTGCAGTTGGCCTGGCTCACAGCCACCGGCCACCACAGTTTTCACAGGAACTGCCTCCTTCTGCAAACACAGCCGTGATGCCTGCACCTGCAGATGGTCTGGCTCACAGCCACCGATCCCTACAGGTGTCACAGGAACTGCCTCCATCTGCAAACACAGCCGTGACGCATGCACCTGCAGTTGGCCTGGCTCACAGCCACCGGCCACCACAGTTTTCACAGGAACTGCCTCCTTCTGCAAACACAGCCGTGATGCCTGCACCTGCAGTTGGTCTGGCTCACAACCACCGATCCCTACAGGTGTCACAGGAACTGCCTCCATCTGCAAACACAGCCGTGACGCCTGCACCTGCAGTTGGCTTGGCTCGGAGCCACCGATCCCTACAGGTGTCACAGGAACCGCCTCTCTCTGCAAACCCAGCCTTGACGCCTGCACCTGCAGTTGGCTTGGCTCGCAGCCACCGGTCACTGGTTTGGGTGAAAAAGCATTCCCTATCGGAACACAGTTGATCAGGTGCAGCTGCTCGCTAGCTACCGGGCTATCCTGCCTGGGTGGGCCGGCACTCTCTGCCGTAATACAGTTGATCAGGTGCAGCTGCTCGCTAGCTACCGGGCTATCCTGCCTGGGTGGGCCGGCACTCTCTGCCGTAATACAGTTGATCAGGTGCAGCTGCTCGCTAGCTACCAGGCTATCCTGCCTGGGTGGGCCGGCACTCTCTGCCGTAATACAGTTGATCAGGTGCCTGGGACTTGGCTCACTGTCACTGCTGAGGATATCAAACATGGACCAGCCGTTGGGGGACACCTGATTACCTGGCTGCTCCATACACCTGGTCAATGCCTCCAAGGGTGCGCGCTGCTGGGGCACAGCCAGACTGCTTAACCCCGCCTGCTCTGCGTCACACACACTTTTCCACACTCCAGTGGCCCACTGCCCTAGCCTGTTCCACCCTCTTGGCTGAGCCAGATCCTCCTTCCTTTTTACTGGGGGCCATTCCGCAGTGGCGGCTTTTGCTTCACCCACCGCCTGCAGATCTGCAGGTTTCCTGATCACCTGACTTCCACCACGGGGCATCGTCCCGTTCTCCTTTTGAACGCACTGCGCAGCACTTGCCACTCTCATCAGCCTCTTCTGCGTCGCGTATTCTGGCCCACTGCCTAGGTCTCTGTGTCCCTTTCTATTGGCTCATGGGATTAAGCTGGGTAGGCCTCGCCTTTCTGCTTATCTGCTCACTAATTTTAATCTGGCGGAATCCTCCTTCGCCCTCTTTTCTCCTCGCTAATTCTAATCTGGCGGAATCCTCCTTCGCCCTTTTTTCTGCTTGCTGATTTTTAATCTGGCGGAATCCTCCTTCGCCCTTTTTATTACTTCCCACCTTTGCTGGCTGGGCTGTTTCTAGATGGCACACGTCCCGCGTGGATGTCTCGCGTCCTACGCGGAGGTATCCTCTTGCGTAGTGTCCGTTCAGCTCTGCGGTCCTGCGGGGATCCTTTGTTACACCCACAAAATTTCAAACCTGGATGTTCTATCCACAAGTTCACTTCTGTCAATGATGAAAGATTGGATCCACCTGATCTCAATCTGCAGTCATACAGGTAATTATCTGCTGGATAAATCTCCAGCCAGATCTTCAAGCCTCTCCTGGACTCAACACTAAGCTGCCACGCTCAATGCACAGGGAATCAAGCTGGGTTTATAACTCCACAACTGGATCTTCGAGCTTCTCCCCAAGGCTCTTCACAGCTGGAGTTTGCAAGATCTAATTTGGCGCGAAAAGCCCAAGCAGAATGCAGCGACAGAGGTGCTTTTTCAAGCTGTCCAAGGCGAACAATTCAAAAAAAATATTCCAGGTCAGACAAGCTTAGCTTCCCTCAGCGAGGAACTCGTTGGCAAGCAGCTGATCAGGCTGCAATACCACTTTTGTCCCTTTTGAAGGACACTGAGAGCGGGGATGCTCGGGGTTGCGAAGGAACGGCGACGGAGGTGACTTTGTCCGTGGGTTTTGTCGCCGGGCGGACTCAGCTGGAAGCTGGTACGCCGAGAGCTCCTGGTCGGCTTTGCGCCTCCTGGTCTATTTAGGTGAATATCTGCTTGGGACTGCTTGCCTGATTAGTCGTCTCCGATGGACGAGTAGTCAGGGATCGGCACCGTAGGTCGCGTGCTCTTCAGGGCGAGCTCCGTAGATCGCGTCGGCTGGGGATGACCAGTGATCTGGATGGGTCTCGCTTGTCACTTGCTTATGCTATCACCACTTTCCGTGGTGCTAGACTTGACTGAAGTGTAAGGTACTGACTTAGTGGCGAGCAAGGGCTAGTATCCGTGAGAGCTAGGCCTATACTCTTTACACCAGAGGCCTGTCCTTCAAAAGGGACAAAAGTTAGTAGATTAGGCAATTGCCGGGATACAGGGACCCGGCAGGCCCAATTCAGAGTACAGATTATGCTAAATCACCCTGCGTAAGCGGGTTTCTAGGTCTCAGTTCAAATCCGGAGACTCCGCAGATAAGCTGCGGAGGCTCCGCGGCCGCTAACTGCGGCCTAAACGGTTCTGTCACGTATACGGTAATATACTGTGACAGTACCCACATGCGCATTGCCCCTGCCCTTACGGCACATGCCCAACATCCCACCCACATGCGCATTGCCTGCATGCACAGCTCCCGATAGCATCGTTTTGTGAAGTGCAAAACTTGAAGTCGAAAATCGTTTTCAAATTGTGAAACTCGATTTCCATAATATTTTTGTGATTTCACTTGAGCGTCGTGCTATCATAAATGCGAACCGTGATAATGCCCAACTCGTAATAGTTAACTGCGAGCGTTGGGGAAAGAACCGAAGAACGCGTTGACGTGGCATGCGCGTTTGTGAATCCTTGTGTGTGCTCGGAAGCTTCTGCTTGCCAGGGCGTTGCTTTCAAATCCCTTGCTGTCGATGTTTTGTGGCTGTGAGAAGCTGCTGAGTGCCACGTAGGCGCATCGTTGGCGAACGTTTCCACACCTGCTGCAGATCTGGAGTGAACAAAGTCGTCATAAATACCAGTGCGTTCCGAGCTCCGCTCAGACTCCCGCCAGCGAACAACTTCCATTCAATTTATACTTTCCTGACTTCCCAAGCATCCAGCACTCTAGAATGGACAAGGTGAGAGTGGGTAGGTTGTGGGGTGGGTCGCATCTAGCCCACCCTGTCTGCTCTGTAGATCAGTGCTTGAGAGATCCAGATTCCTACGGACAATGAAGGAGGCAGTGTCCTAGCCCCTAGCTGAAAATCTCTTGAGTCCCTTTTTCGTGACAGATAGCCAGCATAAAATTGTTTATGATATAATTGATATTGCCTGAATGACGCATTGCACGGATTGGTAGTCCAGGCAATTCCAGATCTGATGCCGTCAGTGTTTCCGTCATAGCATCCTTCAGCCCGTAATCTTGTCCGGCCATTCATAAGCCTCCCTTCAGCACCTTAATTCAATTATCTGGCTATGAAGCCAGCCGCTGATTATTCCTCGCGCACCCACTTCACAGTTGGGGGCACTGAGGAAATATTTCTTGGTAGCTACTACCGTAGAGAGCAACCTGTGGCTGATGGTTAGCAGCAGAATAAAATACAAACCATCTTTGGCCTGCATGATGATGTGGGTCCTGTCATCCTGCCGGCCTGATGCTAGAAAATTTCATGACTGGGCTATGCGATGTGGGTCCGATATCTTGATGCCTGCTGCCTGCTGCCCAACTTCTGATGATCACTGTTGAATTCACCACTTGACCCACTTGCCAGTAGAATGCTGGCCTCACGCCCAGTTGCTTGTCTGCCTGCTGCATTTCCTTGCAGATCAAGGGAATGTTCTCTTCCGGCACAGACGAGGCCCAGAAGGGTGAGACAAAGGGATCAAGAAGCACACGCTGAAAAAAATAAAATGGGTGTGGGATTTATCTTAGCTCTGCCTGGCCTAAATTTGTTGGGGAAATCCTGAATTGTATCCTGAATGTTTCCTGAATGCTGTGTTGGCTGTTGAAGTTTCACAGCCCTGGAAACTGACTATGGGCATCATATTATCACTGTATGTGTGTGACATCCATCCCACATTACATCTGTGCCTCGGTAACGATGCGGATGTGGCTTCGGCCCCAAGCTGCGCTGTTCCCTCGACCCGCAGGCCCCCCTAGGGGGGCATAATTTTCTTTGTTTCTTTCTTTCTGTGGCTTGGTTAAGCACGAGGCCGCTGTACTGTTGATGAGGGTGTGCTGCACTGATGAATGATCGATGCCTACCTCCTGGCGCCAATGCTGATGCCTGGTCGGCACCAGCGCCAGGTGCTGGTAGCAAGCTGGCGCAAACTCAGCCGATGCCATATATGTGGCTGCCCCCAGCCCCATGCGCGTGACGAACACACCTGACGAACACACCTGACCACACACCTGACCACACACTTGACTACACACCTGACCATGCACCGGACCACGCATCTGACCACCAAGCTGAGAATTGCCCCAAAACCCGTTAGATCCAGGGATATTTTGAAGCAGAAAGGTGCCCATGTTTTTCACTGCAGGTGCCGACAACATGAAGCACCAAGCTGGAGCTGTGGCCGAGAACACGCAAGACCAGGGCGGCGGCATGCTGCACTCCGCCCAGGACAAGGCCTCTGGAATGTATGGCTCTGCTAAGGACAACGCCGGCGGCGCCATGGAGTCTGCCAAGGATAAGACCTCCGGCATGGTCGGTTCGGCCAAGGGTACTGGCTCGGATGCTGTTGGCTCGGCCCAGGACAAGTCATCTGGCCTGTTTGGCTCCGCGAAGGATACTGTCACTGGCACCGTCGGCTCGGCCCAGGACAAGGCCTCTGATGTGTACGGCTCGGCCAAGGACACTGTCACCGGGACCGCTGGCGCCGCGCAGGAGAAGGCGTCGGGAATGTTTGGTCGCTGAGGACTCTGCGTCTCATGCAAAGGATGCTGCGCACACCAAGGCGTCTGAGGCGTCTGGCGCGGTGAAGCCTGGTATTGAGAAGCTGATGGGGGGACACACGCCGAGGGCTTGAAATATGATTGTCAGGATGGAGGCTGCTGATGAGAACGGGGCCTGATCTGTGTGGACTACTACGCTTTCCTGATGCTTTCCCTCTGAAAGGTGTAGATGTAGATCTAAGCATGGGCATGAGCAAGCAGCTTCATGATTATCCTGCAGCCACAAGTCAGTGGTGTTGCTTATTTCGATATTGTACCGAGGGGGATTGAGTTGTGCAAATGGGGATAGGTAAGCCCAGGATTTGTTTTCGTTGTTTGCATGCTTCCGTTGCTGAGTGTACTTGGATGGGAGTGCTTCGATTGTGTGTTGCACGAGGTACTGGTGGATTAAGTTCGGAAATGCCACGTCGTGGCTTCTTGTATCTGGCCCAGCAGTAGGGCCAAGTCGAGCTGCTTTACCTTTTCGACGAGGGTCGGAAGATTGGGTTCCCTTCGTCCGGCTCTTGGAAGTTGATCCATTTTTTCTTTGGCTTGCAAAGGATGAATGTAAATGATAGGACGTTGAAGTTGCATTGAATATGATTTGGTAATTTGGTCAATAATATTACACCTCTGGGGCCTGCTGAAAGCTTGACTGCGTGGGCGTTCAACTGTTCTAAAGGAAAAAAAAGGAGAAGTGAGAAGGAAGGTGTAAGGAAGTTGTGGGGAAAGGAACAAAAGGACGGGTAAGAAGGGGAAAAAGGCCAGAAAAGGAAGTGCATGTCGTAAAAGAAAGGTGGATTATGCTTGCTTGATAAGGTTCTACACGCACTGAGGTAATTAGCCGGGTGTGCTGACCGTAACGGTGAGAGGTTTCATTACGGAAAGAACAATATAGCTAGGGATATTATACCACTAATCACATCAGAAAGCTTCGTTCCAATTTCTGGGTATGCTGGCAAAAAAAATAGAAGGGTATTGAATAAGTTACTGGATGATAGCGTGTAGTTTTTAGTTACTTGCACCCTACACCCTAAGGTAGCAAACGCTGTACCCAAATAAACTCTATACTGATAATGACGTGACATCTCTGGGCCATACACAAGAACGTTTGACCGTGTCAGCGCCCAACTGTTCAGATGGGAGAAAATGTGAACAAAAATTTGAATTAAAACAAGCAAAATAAGAAAAGAAGTGGCTGGGAAGGTAAACAAGTCTGGCACCTGAGCTCTTCTCGTACCTAGCCCTCAACAAAGTCTACAACAGCGTATACAAAGGCAAATGCATCCCACCCCAGCCCAGCCAGATACAGCTGGTGGAAGACTTTCTGTGCCGATGGCAGCTGGCCTGCTTGGTCTGGTTGGCATGTGATGACAGGTATGCATGGCGGTTTTGAAAAATGCAGCAAAAGGATTCGTTAACGAGCCAATGAGGTGATCATAGCCAGACCATTTCTTTCTTACTTCGACAACACGCCTGGCCACAGTGAAGGAGCTGCTACGTTACACCTCCGGGCCCTGCTCAACAGGCTTCGCTATGCAGGTTCCCAACTAATGTAATGGGAGGTAAGACACACAAATTTGGTCAGTAAAAACAAAAGAAAGGGGAAATGAAATAAAAGGACGGACACATACTGGAAAATAAGGATTGTGTCTGGATTAAGCCACGCACAGTCAAACAGACGAATTGTGCTGCCTGCTAGTCAATAACGTTACACCTCTGGGCCCGCTCAAAGCTCGGCCGCGTGGGCGCCCAACTGTTCAGAAGGGAGAAAAGGCAAGCTGCCTGCTTGTATGGATGTATCCTGCCTCACTATCCCTGATTTATTAGTGCCAAATCCCAGTGGGATTTTAGTTTGCAACACAAAATCGATTGCTGCCCTGCGGGATGAATCTCTGCACAACAATTTGGATATGGACGATACGGTATGTTGGACGTAAAAAAGGTACCGTATTACATTAGAAAGCACCGTATTAGATGTGGGCCGTATTAGAGGAAGGTGCGCGGTGTGGAAAGTGTGGTCCGGTGGCACACTTGTTCGATGAGGGGCACCCCTGTTCGATGTGGGGCACACCTTTTCGCTGTGGGGCACGTTTGATTGATGTGTAAAAGTGTCAGTTGTGTCATTGAAATCGCTTGGTGTTGTGACTTTGCCGACGTAGTTCTAGACCCTCGGGTTTTAGGAGTACGGCACAGTGGACGGTCGTGATTGTGTTGTTGCGTTTGTCATTATTTGGTCGTGCTTTCTGAAATTGAAGTAAACATTAAGGATGTCTTCATTCATTTTGAGGCGTGCTAGGGCTGTGGCTGATGCCGCTGCCTCCAGGAGAGTACAAACAGCTGCAAGGACGAAGGAGGTTCAGGGGATCTACGAGGCCGGCTTTAGCGACAGTCCAAGTGGGACCATATTCCCCTTGGGCTCGTTGTCAGAGGACGCTGCGACCCTTGCGGCGGGGACGTTTCTAATATCCATTCTGGATATCGAGGTAGATTTATGCTGTTTGGGTTTCATTTCGTGGATCTGGTTGTCTGTTTTGTATGATCGTATCGAGTCTCTCAGCAGGTTTTGTCTTTTGCTGATTTGCGAATTTGGGTATGCTTTGTGTGTGCAGGTATCACAAAATCTTACTTTGACGGGGGGTTTTGTTCGGAAGGACGACAGGGGTCGGCTGATGGTGGAGGACGGGCTCGTCGGAGCCTATCCGGTTAACCTCCACGAAGTCAGCGGTGACAGGCATCAGTGTCTTTTGCGCGTGGTGGCTGCATATAAGTCTTTGTTCCGGACGGACGAAGGCTTCTACATGACTCCTGATGGCCTATGTGAGTTGTGGGTACCTATTAAGCAGTGGACTCCGTCCCCGCTGCTTGCTTTGTGTTGCCATCGTCGCTGGGGTTCAAGACCAGAACAAGTTGAAGCTTTCGATGCATTGTCGCATAATTATTGGTTATTGACTCTATTATCCGAATGATTTGTTAGAGTTTGCGGTGTATGATGAGACTATTGTGGTGTGACAGTGCGTTTTAATGTGTCTGACGGATGATCAAGTTTTGTGACATGTCTTTTTCAGGGAAGTTTGAGACCTTCGGGGCCATCGCGGGATGGCTATACGTGGACATGCTGGAACTACTGGACTTTCCAATGCACATGTCGGCTTTGCTGGATCGTGGAGTGGAGGCAGAGGAGGTCGCTCGTGTCATCTCGGACCTGAAGCATCATGCTGACGGTGGGAGGCTCGGCCCCCTGATCAGCATGTCGTTGCTTCCAATGTTAGCGGTTGTGTACGGCGTCGAAAGCATTGTGATTGCGGCAGATGTGTCTAGCCGCGATTCTGTCGAGGGACGCCGGGTGCCTTTTTCAGTGTCGTTCAATCAGAAGATGCTGGAACCGGGGGGCAATAGCCTCTGTCGAGATCTTGATGGCGTCGTTAGCATCAGCAGTGCCGGCCGTATGCTGGTTGGCAGCATGTCCAGCCATTACTCTATCTTGTCAGTCAAGTGGCCTTTGCACGTGGTGATGCTCGGTGGAGAGAACTCGTCGGAGGTCCAATTAAGTACGGGTGGCGTGCTTGGAGTTCTGGCCACCGCGGCTCAGGTGTCGTCCTTGCAAGCGCTGGTTGTGCCACCAGGTAAAATAAAGTTTGATACTTGAGCAGAAACACTGGAGCATGTTGTGACAATGTAGCAAACATGGGCTATGTTTGATGTGTGGCTGGCAGGTGGTGGCTGCTTGGCATCACCAATCTGCGAAATTTGCCATGCAACTATGCACTGTTTTCTGAATTCTATATCCCTCTCCTCTGGTTTGACTCAGGAATTATTGAAGGTGATTGATGGGAACACGTTGCGTCTGGTTGGCTGCACATTTTTGTTGATGTTGATTTTCTTGGTTGCATAGCTTGATTTTTTGTTGTCTTGTCTTTTGGTTATCTGGGCAAAGAACTTTGAGGACTGATGTTCTGGTTTGACTTCCTTGTTTATGTGATTATTTTGCAGGTGGCACGGTGAATGGTTTTGTGCTGCAGTCCACGTGTTTGTCGGCGGCCGCAGCGGCGGCCGCAATAGCGGTCGCAGCGGTGGCATCACACTCGGCGGTGTTGGTGGCAGCCGTACCCTCGGCGGCAGTGGCCGCAGCGGTGGCATCACCCTCGGCGTTGGTGGTCATGCTCCCTCATGGTTTGTTAATGGGTACAGATTTATGCTTCTGCAGATTTTGGAGGCTGCTCATGTTTGGGATGTTAGCATGTGAGTGTAAATTAATGGTAGGCTGAAGCTGTTGGCTACTTTTATGGGGGCTCTTAAGCATGGGTGGTTTGAGCATTAGGGTATTTTATGTTTGACTGTATTATGCAGTTAGTGGTGTTGTTTATTTATCTGCCATGCTGAGATTTGCATTTATTTGCGTTGCATATATCTATGTATTTTAGGCTGCACTTGCTATATGTATTGCGGATAGCGTGTTGCACTATATTGGCAATTTATTTTGTGGGTTGCAGATTTCGGCTGACTCTCATGCTTGTGAATCATGCGTATAGGTGTCATGTCGGCTGGTCCTCAGTCGACGGCTACGTGTTTGGCGGCGGCGGTGGTGGCTGAAGCGGTGGTATCACCCTTGTTGTCACCTTTGGTGTCACCTTTGGCGTCACCCTTGTTGTCACCCTCTGCTTCACCTTTGTCTTCACCCTTGGCTTCACCCTTGGCGTCATCCTCGGTGTCACCCTCGGCGTCATCCTCGGCGTCACCCTCGGCGTCAAGCTTGGTGTCACCCTCGGCGTCCCCCTCGGCGTCTCCCTCGGCGTCACTCTTGGTTTCATCTGTGGCGTACCCCTTGGCAGAGGTGGTGCCAACCTTGGTGTTGGCTAGAATCCACCCTGGTGGTAAGTTGATGGCTACATGTTTTTGGTGCTCAGATCTTAGGGGCTTATCTGGGATCTGTAGATCTTTGTGGCAGATGTTGGGCCAAATTTAGGGTTTGATGTAGAGGGCTGCATTTAGGGGTACGGATTTAGGGGGAAATAGTGTGGGCCCATATTTGGGGGTGCAGTTTTTGGTGGTTGATTTGGGGGTTTGAGGGCTGCAAATGTTGGGGCCACCTAGCCTTTATGTAAGTGTAGTTTGAGTTTATAAAATATTTGCGGTAATTGTGATCTGCTTGATAATAAGCCTAGCAAGCAGGTATAGCAGAGGTTCTTTGTTGATGACATTGGCTTGTTTATTCTGTTGCCATGCTGTTTTACAAATGCATGTCCACTTCTATGAATGCATGGCTGAAGTCACCTTTGTAATCCACTGTTTATTTGTTTTACAGAGGCTGAACACTGGTTGACCACACTGAATGGCGAGCTTCTGAGATCAGCTACAGCGGATGTTGGTCGGCTTGGAGGAGATGTTGTTTCTGTGTATAAACAGTACTTGAGGGGAGGTCATCCACGATTGAAGCCTGGCCATAGGCACGTGTCCCGAGCATCAACGCATCACCAGGTTGTTGGCCCTACGGCTGTCAGTCCGTCGGCTGTGGTTGGAAAGGCTTTACGTCTATCTGCTGGTAAGAAATTGTATGGTTATGTCATCCTTGCTTGGCGCGTTGATGGCTTTTGATATTTTGATATGCTTATATGTCATTCTTGAGTTAGGGTTTGTCTGATGATCTGTTAAAATGTCATGGGGCAACAGTTGTTGTGGTTGCTTTCAGAGGGGTGTTAATGAAGGCTTTGTAATGTGCGGGTGTGCCATTGATTTGGGCAGCACTTGATGTTTTCTAGCAGTACATTTTAGGGTCGGTACGGGGGGGGGGTCTGAATTTGGAGGATGCCTTTTAAGGACTATTGTGTCTTCCATGATTTTTGAATGTGGAGGAAGAAACCTTACCTTTTATAATGAAAGTTGCAATCTGAATTATTTTGCTTGTTCTCAGGTGGCCTTGTACCTGGACCTTCACCAATGGCTTCTACCTCTGCTGTGGTGATGCATGCTGCATTGTCCAAGTTGAAGACACCTACAGCGACAAGCTGCCCTTTGGCTCATGCTACCTCTCCTTTGGGGTCTGCCGCCAACCCTCGTTCTGGTACGTATTAATGATTAGAGGGCAACTGGTTGGAGGGCTGTGGTTCTGTTGCTGCACATGACATGGGTGTTTTTTCTGGCCTGCAGAAAAGTGGGTTGTTGATCGAAGGCCTGCAGATTACATGTCAACAAATATGATGGCTGCTGTCTAGAGGGTTAAAGATTATAGTGCTGCCTATTCATGGGATGTAAATTAGTGGGCACCTGATATGGGAGCTGCAAATGGCTGGGCTGTACATAAGAGTTTTACAAATATGTGTACAACTGGTTTATGGGCTGCAGATGTGGGGGCTGCAGATTAGAGGATAGCATATGGCGGTGCTGCAGATAAGGGTTCTGCACATGAGGGGGCTGCAGACTAGAGGTTTGCTGATATGTGTTGTACAAATGAATTGGCTGCAGGAGTATGGGGGAGAAATGAGTGGGTTGCTGATTATAAGGATTTGTTTGAGTGGTATGCAAATTCGGCGCTGCAGAGCTTAGGGGTACAGATTACTTTGCTGCAGATTAGGAGGCTTCTGGTTTAAGGGCTGCCGATTATTGAGAGATTGCTGAAAAGGGGCTTATTGGTGGGGTATGATTTGGGGGCTGTTATGAGAGGGCTGCAAATATTATGGCTGGAAGTTAGTGTGCTGTAATGTACATGGCTGTTTGTATGTTGGAAGTATGTTAGAGGTTTGCATTTTTGTAGGCTGTCAATTTGCGGGTGTGCCATTTGGGCAGCACTTGATGTTTTCTGGCAGTAGATTTTTGGGTTGGTTCGGGGGGGTTATGAATTTCGAGGATGCCTGTTAAGGACTATTGTGTCTTGCATAATTTTTGAATGTGGAGGAAGAAGCCTTTCCTTTTATAATGGAATTTGCAATCTGAATTATTTTGCTTGTTCTCAGGTGGCCTGGTAGCTGGACCTTCACCAATGGCTACTACCTCTGCTGTGGTGATGCATGCTGCATTGTCCAAGTTGAAGACACCTACAGCGACAAGCTTCCCTTTGGCTCATGCTACCTCTCCTTTGGGGTCTGCCGCCTACCCTCGTTCTGGTACGTATTAATGGGTATAGGGCAACTGGTTGGAGGGCTGTGGTTCTGTTGCTGCACATGACATGGGTGTTTTTTCAGGCCTGCAGAAAAGTGGGTTGTTGATCGAAGGCCTGCAGATTACATGTCAACAAATATGATGGCTGCTGTCTAGAGGGTTAAAGATTATAGTGCTGCCTATTCATGGGATGTAAATTAGTGGGCACCTGATATGGGAGCTGCAAATGGCAGGGCTGTACATAAGAGTTTTACAAATATGTGTACAATTGGTTTATGGGCTGCAGATGTGGGGGCTGCAGATTAGAGGATAGCAGATGGCGGTGCTGCAGATAAGAGTTCTGCACATGAGGGGGCTGCAGACTAGAGGTTTGCTGATATGTGTTGTACAAATGAATTGGCTGCAGGAGTATGGGGGAGAAATGAGTGGGTTGCTGACTATAAGGATTTGTTTGAGTGGTATGCAAATTCGGCGCTGCAGAGCCGATTAATTAGGGGTACAGATTACTTTGCTGCAGATTAGGAGGCTTCTGGTTTAAGGGCTGCCGATTATTGAGAGATTGCTGAAAAGGGGCTTATTGGTGGGGTATGATTTGGGGGCTGTCATGAGAGGGCTGCAAATATTATGACTGGAAGTTAGTGTGCTGTAATGTACATGGCTGTTTGTATGTTGGAAGTATGTTAGAGGTTTGCATTTTTGTAGGCTGTCAATTTGCGGGTGTGCCATTTGGGCAGCACTTGATGTTTTCTGGCAGTAGATTTTTGGGTTGGTTCGGGGGGGTTATGAATTTCGAGGTTGCCTGTTAAGGACTATTGTGTCTTGCATAATTTTTGAATGTGGAGGAAGAAGCCTTACCTTTTATAATGGAATTTGCAATCTGAATTATTTTGCTTGTTCTCAGGTGGTCTGGTAGCTGGACCTTCACCAATGGTTACCACCTCTGCTGTGGTGATGCATGCTGCATTGTCCAAGTTGAAGACACCTACAGCGACAAGCTTCCCTTTGGCTCATGCTACCTCTCCTTTGGGGTCTGCCGCCAACACTCGTTCTGGTACGTATTAATGAGTATAGGGCAACTGGTTGGAGGGCTGTGGTTCTGTTGCTGCACATGACATGGGTGTTTTTACGGGCCTGCAGAAAAATGGGTTGTTGATTTGAGGCCTGCAGATTACATGTCAACAAATATGATGGCTGCTGTCTTCAGGGTTTCAGATTAGAGTGCTGCCTATTCATGGGATGTAAATTAGTGGGCACCTGATATGGGAGCTGCAAATGGCAGGGCTGTACATAAGAGTATTGCAAATATGTGTACAACTGGTTTATGGGCTGCAGATGTGGGGGCTGCAGAATAGAGGATAGCAGATGGCGGTGCTGCAGATAAGGGTTCTGCACATGAGGGGGCTGTAGATAAGAGGTTTGCTGATATGTGTTGTACAAATGATTTGGCTGCCAGAGGGGGGAAATGAGTGGTTTGCTGATTATCAGGATTTGTTTGAGTGGTATGCAAATTCGGCGCTGCAGAGCTTAGGGGTACAGATTAGTTTGCTGCAGATTAGGAGGCTTCTGGTTTAAGGGCTGCCGATTATTGAGAGATTGCTGAAAAGGGGCTTATTGGTGGGGTATGATTTGGGGGCTGTCATGAGAGGGCTGCAAATATTATGGCTGGAAGTTAGTGTGCTGTAATGTACAGGGCAGTTCGTATGTTGGAAGTATGTTAGAGGTTTGCATTTCAGTAGGCTGTCAATTTGGGGGCTGCTGATTAGTTTATTGATGCCTTGCATGCCTTATGATTGCTTTCAATTGTAGGGTTGTTGATTAGAGGACGATTGATTTTAGTACAATCATGTGTTGCATGAAATATGGTGTGAATTAAGAAGCTTGCCTTTTGTAATGGAACTTGCAATGAGAGTTGCTTTGCCTGATTTCTGGTGGCTTGGTACCAGGTCCTTCACCAAAGGCTACTACCTCTGCAGAGGTGCATGCTTCATCGTCCAAGTTGAAGACACCTACTACGGCTGGCTGTCCATTGGCCCTGGCTACGACACCGTTGGCGTCAGCTGCTATCCATTGTTCTGGTACGTTGGGGTTGCAAATGCTTCATAACTTCTGGACTGTGTAGGGACAGGGGGTTGCAGGTGAGTGGGCTAAGGATAAGTGTGCTGCACATTTCATGGTTTGTCTTACATGCCTGCAGATAAGTGGGTAGTTGACTGGAGGACTGCTGATAAGAGGTCATCAAATCATAGGGCTGTACATTAGCGTGTGGCAGATTGGAGGACTTCCTTCTGTAGAGTTGTAAGTAGAGGGCTGTAGTGGTGGGGATGCATATGACATTAGGGTTATGCAGAGAAAGGGGGTAAATGTTTTGAGGGTGGCAGAAGTGGGGGCTGCAGATAAGAGGACTGTTGAAATTTGTGTGCAGATGAATTGGCTGTTTAATATATGGTTGGAAATGAGAGTGTTGCAGTTAATATGGTTATGGATGAGTTGTTTGCTGATCATATGGTGCAGGCTACTGGGCTGTTGATGACAGGACTTCATATTATAGGGATAGAAATCAGTGGGCTGCTGATTTCCTGGATTCTGATATTATGTCTTATAATTAGGGGGCTGCAGATAATTGGGTGGCTGCTGAAAAGGGGCTGATAAGGGGTGCCTTTTGGGGTGGGGAGTGATTAGAGGGATGAAAACTACTGGGCTGTGTGTTAGAAGGTAGCATTTTAGAGGCCTGAAAATTATGGGCTGCTGGATATCTGGGATTGAAATGTGTGTTTTTATGTTCAAGGTTACAGGGTTTTGTGTCTGAGGGTTACAGATTGTATGGCAGCAAGTTTGGGGCTGTTGATTTGTGGGCGAGAGTTTAGAGGGTTCAAGATGAGTAGGTTATGGGTTTTGACATAACGACAGCTGTTTAAATGGTTGCAGATTAGAGGGCCGCTGTTTTGGGAGCAGCAGATTAGTGGGTTATAATCATAGGGTTGCATATCTGAGGAATGCCGATTAGTGGGCTGCATGTATGAGGGCTGTTGACCAGTGGGCTGCATATAGTGGTTTTCATTTTTGTGATCGCTTTACTTTGTAGGATGCAGATTTGAAGGTTGATGATTAGGAGCTGCAGATTATGTGGAAACAGATGTGAGGGTTGCACATGTGTGGTCAGCATATTTGGGGGCTGATGCATCGGAGGGAACTAAGTGTGTACACTAGGGCCTTCATTAGGGCAGTCTGGTCAACCCTGGGACGTTTCTTTAATATGCTGAGTGTTGTATAGATTGAATGCATTTTGTTTTGTATATGTTTGCAGGTCATGCTGTGGCGGCTGGGTTTTTTGCGAATCCTTCGTTGTCTTCGTTTATGGACGTTGATCCTCTTCATTTGGAAGCCTTGGACTCGATGTCACTGCGGCATGCGTCGGAGATGGAGGCAATGAAGCGAAATCAGAAGCTGCAGAGGCTTCTGGCTGCGACTGCTGCCCAGCAGTTGTCCATGCAACGTTACCTGGCGGAAGAAGGGAGGCATGGTCAACCCGTGGGAGATGTTGCGGGGCCCTCAAAAGTTGTCACTCCTTCGAAAGGTATGTATTTGCTAATGTAGAAGTATGTCAGAGCCTGTTTTCTAAGGATGATCATGTTATTATTGTTGTACTATTTTTTCTCTATGTAGGCCAGGTGTCGTCTTCAGGTTCCCGTGGAAGGGCGGCTCGGAATCCGAGGTTGGCACCCACGTACGCTATTCACAGCCAAGGGGATGAGTCTCTAGAGTTTGTCGGAATGACAGCCCATGCTGCAGGTAATAAAGTGTGTTGCTGACCTAACCTGCTGGAAGGGGCATGATGTTAGGGTATATGTGCTGTAGTTGCATGGTTTGCCCCTTAATATAAATAGGCTGATGGTTGTTAATTATGTCCTAAAGTGCTAATCTTTGTGTAGGTGATTCTTCTCCCGTACGTGAAGCTATTGTACTGGATGGGAGCTTACTCGTTGGTTCTTCACCTCGTCATGCCCGCCTTCAAGATCAAGTTTTTGCACCAAATGTGTTGAAACGGAAGCGGCCTAAGAATGTGTGTGGTGCTGCTGGTGAGTTTTTGCTAGGGTGTATGGGTCATGCACTGCTGAAGTGAGTGCTTGGCAGTTTTGTATGCTTCAAATTATGGATGGCTTGTGTTTTGAAAAGGATTTGTAATTTGGTAATGCTGTAGGTAAAAGGAAGGCTGGTGGTGCTGATGAGACAACGCGCAACGCTTCTTCGCATAAGGTTGCTCGAGGCACTGCCACAGCTTTGGCGGGGCATGGTGCCATCATACCTATCATTGGAAGTAGGCAAGCGCCTCCCTCTCCCGGTAGGTTTTTTTCATTTGTCCTCTAGTACTTATTGTTCGTGTTGTCCCTGTAGATGAATTTATATTATCTGATGCCTGGTATGTCATTGTAAAAAGTCGAAACCGAAATGTGTACCTAAAGCCCAATGATTTTACTCATGCAGGTAGTTTGGGCGGTGACCTCTTTCTTGCTACCCAAGTGTCGTACATCAACAATCCTTTGTTGCGTGTTATACCAATAACTGCCCAAGCAACCGTTTCTATGGCAGCGGTACCTCCACCCGGGCGTCCTCTCCCTATTGTGGCTACAGGGACAGCAGTATCGTCTTTGCCTAGGACTGGACGGTCACAAATAGATTATATGGTGGGTTTTTTGTTTCCCTTCATGTCCCTATGCCATGGCTATCATATCATACCTGTAGTTCAAGTTTGCATAAATCGTGTTTGGATTTAGACTTATGTTTGGAGTGTCCCTGCTATTATGTTATGCAAATTCTCCCTATGCGAAATGTTTCTACTTTTGATAGGGGTCACTTTATGAATAAATAATACGACTTGTGTGTTGCATTGCTTAGGTTGAAGGCAGCGAGTCTGAAGATGTGGAATCTGAGGACGATTTTATGGAAGGTGTTGTCCTTGATGATCTTGGAGGTAAGAGGTTGGGATGTTATTACTGAATTAAATGTCTGTTTCCTTTGTGTGAATGGGTTGTCGAGTGTTGAAAACCATGACAGTGAGGTTGTTTGTGGTTAGTTATGTGGCTTATGTTGAATTGATTTCTTATGTAGTTTATAATGCATAAGTGGGGCTGGGATGTTCCTTTGGCAGCTTCCTGTTTTGAACCATTCCATTCGTGTGTATAGGTTTGAATGACAACATTGTTGTCGAGTACGAGAGTCAAGCAGAGGAAGGCCCTCCACGTGGCAGTGGCTACGAGCTAGACTCGTCTCCCAAGAAGGACATTTTTCCGAATGTCGGTGAGTGTGCAGCCATTAGTGACCTTGCTTTCTACAATTGGTTGCAATGGCATGCATGTAAATTGCTGGTTGGTTTATCAAGAGATTTAAGTAGAGGTTGAAGAGCATTTTTGGTGACGAGAAATGCTGACGCAGATTGTTGTAGGCTGCAATTATGTTAGGTTAATCAAATAATCCTGGTTGAGCTGTAGGTATGGGTTATGTGTACTTCTTTGCAGCATGAGGGACTTGTGTTTCAATTTAGTATGGCTACATTGTTTGAATGGGTTGGAATGTATATAAGAGGTTAGGTCGGTTTAGGTTATGTCTTTGTTTTGACATGGTAGAAAGTGATTGATGGGTTGTTAAAATATTTTTTGTTATTGCTGCAGGGGTGTCTAGAGCCAAGGAAGTCCCCTCCCCCGGCATTGGTTGCGAGCCAGACACAACTCCTAGGAGCGTCACCCATCTGGGTTCTGCCAACTCTGCTGTCATTGGTGGGCTTCCATGTACCCCAACTGGCAGCAACGGCCTTGCTCGTGGCGCTGGTGAGTTTGTACTTTTGCAGTCTTGGTATAGGTTAAAGGTGAAGGTTTTAAGGGCCTAGGATGGTTAGTGGGTGGTAAGTTTTGAAAAGGAGTGGTCAGGGTAAGGGCGAGAACGAGGGGGGTAGGTAAGAGGATGGGGGAGGAAGTTAGGGTTGTGTAGGGATGGGGGGGTGTACCTGGTGGGGTGTACCTGGGGGGTAGGGGAGGATATGGGGTGGGATGGGGAGGGAAGGCTAAACTTTTGTATGTCGTTGATTTGGATATAGAAAAAGTAGAGATATATGATATAAATAAATTTTGTTACGGATTTAGGTTGGATATAGGTGAAATCCATTGTTCAAATGTTTATTATTTATTTAATATTGATGTTGGCTTGTGTGTGAATCTTGAAACAATGTGATTTATTGGTTAGTGAATTATTTAATGTCTATTGTTGCAGGGGTGCCCATAGCGATATGTCATCAACGGAGAAGGGCTTCGCAGATAAAGGTTCCAATTGGCGGTAGTGTTTGCAGGGGTATAGGTGTTTTGGGACGGATCACAACTAATCCTGCAGATGATAGAGGCCAAGTTCATTCGTATTTGGACCGAGCTAAGGCTGGGCGGGCAACGGCTTGTGAAATTGCCTATTTATCAGCTCATCTTCCTCAGCTTACAAATGAGCGGCTTCATGCTATACTAGGTGAAGCTAGTGGGTCTAGTACAGCCGCTGGAGAATCTAATTTGAAATGGGCATGGGATTTTTGGTTAGAATTTTGTGAACATACTCATGCAGTGAGTCAGGAGGGTGTTGTGGGTCATTCTGGTATTCCAGATTGGTGTATCTTGATGGTGTGGCCCCCGTCAAGCAAGGTTTGGGTAGAGTTTTTATTGTGGTGTCGTGAGCGGTCTTCTTCTTTTCCTGCTTGTTGCAATAGGGTGCATTTGCTGTGTACGTATACGAATAGGGCGTATGGCAAGGATGAGAATCCTCAAGCCCAGTATTTTGATGAGCATCAGCGGGTCATGGTTCTCTTGTTGAATCATTATGGTGTGGGTGTGAAACAGGTTGACGGGATTAGCATGCAGGAAATTAGGAATTTTCATAAGTTTGTCAAGGAAGATAGTGTGTGTGGGATGCTCAAAGCTTTGATGTTTGCGATTGGTGGGGCAACTGGTAGACGAGCTAGATCGTTGGTGGCTATGCAGTTGGGTCCGGACCATTTAGTGGTTACTGTAGTGGCGGTAGATATTGGTGGTGTCCAGGTATTAGTGCCGGAGGTAAAGTGTATTTTTGTTGATGAGAAATTTATGGATATTCAAGGCCATAGGGCTGCCAAGGATTCATTTCTGGGTCTAGCAGATTTTCTGACATGGGCTAAAGTTACTATGAGCTATTGGCTGTACAAGTGTCTAGTCGTTAGAGGAGCATTTGAAGGGGGCAGGGACCCGATATTGACCGCAAAAGAAGGTGATATCTTGGAAGTAAGGCCTTCTTGTGTTACCTGGTACTTGTTTTGTCAAGTACGGGGAGATATGGTTGTCAATTCCCAGCACTAGTCAGTTGTCTGAATGGAATAGGAATGTTCTTATTAGGATGGGTTCTAAGCCTAGAGGTTTTAGTTCTCATCGGAGGGGGTGCGTGACGCGTGCTCTCACTTTGGATTTAATACGGAATCAGGGTCAAGGTATAAAGGGGAGTGTGGAAAATGTTATGTTGCGGTTTGGTGGTTGGGACTGTATCAAGGGTTTAGAAACGGTGAGGAGGGTATACCAACAGAAGGTCATTGATGATCACATTGATAGGCTTGGCCTGTCCTTTGGAAAGGTGGGTGATAATGCTGAGTGGGATAAGAAACTGGAGGTGTACTTAGGTGGAGACTTGGACCCAATTGTACCTTGTAAGGAAACATATGTAGGCACAGAGCCTTGGGTGGTCCGGCAAATGGCTATGATGGATTGTAAGTTTTTGATTTTTAGCGAAAAGCTAGATTTGGCTTGCAGGAACGTTTTGATTGTTGGACAGCATGATGTCTCTAACTTGCAGAACAATGGGTACAAATCTTCAAAATCTGTTATGCTTTGTGTATTAGCGAAGAATGATAGTATGGATGTCACTTTGCGTTATAAGGACTTGTTTGCCAAGTACAGTAAGGAATGGAAAGGGGCGTTGTGTAGGACTACTGCAGAATTGGTAGGTCAATACAAATCGTTTTGCTCCTCCTTGGGTATTGTTCTTCCAAAGGGTGTAGCTAATTTGAGGAAGGCGGCTGCTGCTTGTGTTGTTTCATGCCCGCATGGTGGGTTGGATCGACATATTTATGGTGGTTCTCAAGTGTCTGATGTAGTGTTGCGCAAGTTTCATTTCTCGCCCTGACACCAATGTTTGAAGTATGATGTAAGCAATATGTTATATTCCATGCAGGTCCCCCTCCATGTGTGCCTAAAGCTGGGCGCCGGCGTGGCATAGCTCGCTCTTCGGCGTGTAGGGGTACAAAAAAACATCAAGTGAAGTGGGTGTACAAGGAGCCTAATGAATCTGCGCCCTACATCAGGGTGACATTGAGGTTGAGGGACATTGATTCTCAAGAGGTCTCTATAATTCACATGAAGCACGGAGGTGGGTATAGCCTGTTCCGGCAGAACACTCATTGCGAGGCAAGTTTGTGGCAAAGACTTGGCGAAGAAGCTGACTTAATATTGCTCTATTTGTCGGACGGGGCCATGGATAGCGCACGTATGAATGATAAAGTGGTGGCTGAGGCCCTATTGAAAGAGCTCATTAAAACGAAAGAATGGGATCCGATCGTGAGGTTTGCTGGGAATGGCAAGCAAAAAGGTGTGTCACGTTTATTGAGAGTGAAAGGTTGTGTGCATGCCTATGATGCGGCGACTAATACTTTCATTTTGGAAAAGGGTGCAAAGGCTGATTTTCTGCCAAAAAACCAGACGGGGACCAATGTCATAGTCATTTCAAGTAGTGATGATGAAGAGGCGCGAGCCCACATTGGCAACGCCAATGTCCAAGTAATGAGGTGTGACGCTGATTTGGTTAGGCAGCAAGATTTTTTGAAGGGGAAAGGCGTTTTTATGAGTGAACTAGAGATCCAGCTTGTGCTGGAGCGTAGGCCGGTTATATTGTCAGATTTTGCTACCATGACGGATGGCGAATGCGCTGCTTTGCGAGCTATTTTGCCTTTTAGGGCAGGTGTGAGGACTGCTCGCCAAAGTTGTGCTCCGGGATCCAATCATTTCGTTACGGGGCATGCGGGAACTGGGAAAACTGTCAGTGCCCGTATTTTGGGGGTAATTTTAGAGGATATGAGGGTTGACTATGCTTTGACTGCGTACACGAATGCGGCAACGAATGAGCTAGGAGGTGTTAAGTCTTTTGCAGCCACTTTGGGTATCGCTTATTATCGCGAGAAAAAAAACATGCCGCCTTCAGAAACCTTGAAGGTGCCGGATGTTTTAAATTATTTGCAACGGGACATGACACGCATTGTCCGGGCTTTTAAGACCTTAAAGTTTCTCACATTTGATGAGGTATCTATGGTTCCGCCTGATGAATTTTCAATCCTTTGTGCAATGAAGGAATCTTTTAATCCAATGTTGGTTTTGATTGCGATTGGTGATTTTCATCAATTGCCTTCTGTTGAGAAGGGCGCCGCGGTAGTGACCTACGCATTTGATGAGCCAGCATGGGATAAAGCTGACTTTCAAGTTCATATCCTTCATGAGTATGTTCGTGGCGATAAGGAGATGAGTCGAGACCTTGAGATGGTGAGATTTGAAGGAATGGGTGGAAGCGTACTTACTATGTAGCCTGTGGTATGTTGGATGTCGCTGTGTTGGTGATAAAGGCGTTCTGGTTTTGGTAGCATGGAGGTGGAGACTTTGTTGTGCACATGTTCATGATTGAAAGGGACTTGAAGTGTATGTTTTTTTGGCTGCACAGGGCATTCTTCATGAGGGCAGACATTTCGAGTGGTGAAAACTGAGAAAGATGGGAATGAGAGTGCTGGGAGAATGGGAGATGCTGATGCTGTCGAATCGAGCGGCTTTTGAATGCCCCAAAGTGCTCAAAAGTGTGGAAGATCGCGGGTGAATCAGAATCGCCCCTACACACGAGACGGTTGGTGCGAGCTGGCGGGAGAGACAGGGCGATTCATACTGCACTTTAATTGCCGACGGATGCTGTCGCGACCTGCTTGGGACGCTTCATTGACCCAGGTTTATCGGGATTTGCCCGCAAGAGAACGCAGCGTGCTAACAAGCCAAAGGTTTTTCAGATTTCCTGACATCACTATACCAGAGACAGAGCTGTGACAGATACTGGTAAGATGGAACGGATGTATCAGGGAACCCCATCCACCCGCCGGTGGGTGAGGATGGAAGGGCGGGAGGGAGGAGTGTGGCCGACTGGCCGTGTGGGGCTCCCAGCAGGGGGGTGTTCCAATTCAAATTGTTGCCCATGCCCTGCCTGGCACTATGCCTTTGGCCCTTTCCCCACAACGGTGAAATCGGTGATTGCCAAGGGGCCTGCCAGGTTGTGGGGCTCGGAAGGGGGTAAAGTGACATGGATTGTTGAAGGTAAAGTCTTAACGACCAACAGCCTCCACCCCAATAATTACATTACCTGGATAGGACCTACAATAAAATTACCAAGGCAAGGAAGAGTGGAAGGCCATATGGAGGCAGCATGTCATTCAATGTCTGGCGCCAAGGGACACCATGAATTGAGGGTTGCCTGGGATGCCCCCAAATGGAAATATCATGGAATAAGATCGTATGCACACAGTAGTTTGCTTTTATGGTTCCTATCAATGAAAATAAAAGAGGCGGGAGACCAGAGCCTTAAGCGCCCACTTGCAGGCAGCCTGATAGTGCAGTGAGCTCAGTTCACACATATCCCCCTCTAGCCAGCACAGCCACCCCCGGCAGGCCGTATCTGACGTTTTTATTTTTGTTTTACAGCGTACAGCAACTTTTACCCCTGCTACTATGGAGCAAAAATCCACATACCAGTTCCCATCACACTGGTTCGTTAATACATTCACTTGGACACTGTCCCATACCGTAGTATCAGTCAATTTTCGTTTTATATTGAATTCGTTTTTTGTTTGGAAACCTCCTAATTAACAAAATCACGCTTTCGTTTTAGTGGTTCGTTTTTCTGATCGGAGGCTGAACATTTTTACCATCACTGGTTCGTTTTTGCTCCAGGACCGCTCAAACCGCTTGCCTTTCCGCTGAATGGTTGCTGGGCGCGCAGCTCTGAGAGCCGCGACCTCCTTGGCCTGCCGGATAACTTGAAGGAGTGGGACGCCCTCATAGTATCGAGCTGTAGAGGCCTGCTTTCTTCGGCGACTGGCCTTCGTTTTCTTCTGATGCGGTTGTAAGACGCGGCGGGGCCGCTCGCCTACTATCTCGACATCCGGTCTAAATCAATAATCACTGTGGCAGGAGCTGTGGCTACTGGTGCTGCTCCGGGAAGATTCGTGTTTGCGACATGAACGGCGCTACTCTTTGTGTGGCAATTTGTTTAGGGTTTAAGGCGAAAATGTTCGTTTTATGGTTCGTTTTTGTCCCACGGTACACATTTTTATTGAAATCAACAGTTCGTTTTCTTGAAAAACGATCAATTAAACGAAATCGGACTGATACTACGGTACCTTCTTAATTTTGTAGGTGGTGCTCTACCGTAAGTCCGTAATTAACCTCATTGTCAGAGCACCTTCACATGCCTTCAGGTCTGTTAGTACGGGCTGTGCAAGCGCTCTATGAGGGTGCAGTCTACACGCTCACAGATGGCCATGAAAGAGAACTGGCCCCGTGCCTTGCACCAGAGGCATCAAGCAGGGCTGCCCTCTGAGCCCCCGCTCTTTAGCCTCTACATAAGCGACCTGCCGAATCTGATCGCAGCCAACTGCCCGGCAGAAGGAGTTGTGCTTGAGGCGGGGCGACGATTAAGGTGCCTGTTACATGCGGATGATCTCTCCCTACTAGCTGGCAGCTCAGCACTCAGGGCTGCAACGCATGCTAGATGCCTTGCATGAATATGCGGCGCCTAAACAGCTCGTAGTCCAAGTCAGCAAGACAAAGATCTTGGAGTTCGGGAGCCGCTTAGCAGCGCAGCGCAGGCAACCAGCCCATATCTGCGTGTACGGCTCCGATGGGACAGTGATGAAGCATGTCCAAGAATTTAAGTTCTTGGGCATCATTCAGCATGAGAGCGGTAGCATGAAGAAGGCCATGCAGGGAAGAGAGGTGCCTCTGGCTGCTGCGCTGCAGCGTGTCCCCCGTATGGCAGCCAAGGTGCGTCTGAGGCATCATTTGCCTACTCGCGTCCGGCTAGTGGCCACAAACGCTGCGCCTGCAGCCAACTACGGTGATGTGGAGTGGGCCACCGGACACCTCCGACCCCAACACTACCTCCACAACAAGCTGCAGTCCAGGTTTTCTACAACACCTGCGCCAGGCAGCGGGGCTCCCAGCGTCCGCTGCCAGTTTGGGAATTTTGAGGGAGTTACAGATCCAACCGCTACAACGAGGTTGGTGGCGCCATGTGCTTCGCTTCTACAATGCAGCGGTATACCTGTTTGTTGTTGTTCTTGTTGTTTGGAAGGTGACCTTGCTTTCCTTTTTTCTTCGTGTGTGTTCTATTGTATGTTCTAGCTGACTTCATGTTTGTCGACGTGGCCAAGCTTTATTTAAGCAGGGCCCAGAGGTGTAATGTCATTGACTTCTTTGTGCCCTCGTAATGTTTTGTGATTGGAGCTTATCCTCTGCACTACGTACGGTATGGAGTTTATTCCTATGTCTGTCATCTGCCGTTGTGTGTTGGTTGCTTGCCCAGGGGATCAATGTTTTTTCTTTCGCTGTCCTAGTTTAGTTTGTGCTCAAACCGGCCAGCCCAGGTCTGCCGTCTGCGTTTACAGCCCAGATAGGACAGTGCTGAAGCATGCCCAGGAATTGAAGTTTTGGGGCATCATTCAGCATGAAAGCAGCAGCATGTGGAAGGCCATGCAGGCTAGAATGTGCCTTTGGCTGCCGCTCTGCAGCGTGTATGCAGCATGGCCGCCAGGGTGCGTCTACGGCACCATCTGCCTACACGCATCCAGCGAGTGGCTGTCTATGCAGCGCCTACGGTGAACTACGGCGATGTGGTGTGGCCACCGGTCACCTTCGACCACAGCACTGACTAAGGGGTATAATGCAATCCAGCCTAATTCAGCACCTGCGCCAGGCGGCGAGGCTTCCTGCATCCGCTGCCAGCTGGGAGGTCATGCGGAAGCTGGACACAGAATGCTGTCCAGCCTACTCCAACATGGCTCTGATTCTAAAACGCAGCGGTGGCACCGGTAGCATGGAAAGACAGCCCACTCATGGCGACAGCCATGGTGGTTGACCTCCAGCTTGCGGGCGTACGTTGTGCAGTCAGCTGATAGGGCACTGGAGGAGTTGGGGCGGGGAGCAGTTGTCTCCGAACTGTGTCAGGCAGCCCTTCACCTATAGCCGCTCCCTGTCCCAGAGGTGCTACAGCTTGTGGACGCAGCCTACAAACAGGCACAGCTGGAGGCCACTGGTAGAGGAGACCCCAAGGCCCCCAACACCGAGCACAGGTCTGCGGCCGCCTACCGCGTCTGGCTCCAGCCTTTGGCGGGCACCGCACTGGCGCATGCTGGGAGCCGCACCAGCAACATGGCGTGCGCTTGTGAGTGCACCAACTTACGGTTGCGGCTCGGTGCGGTTTAGACGGCTGACATCAAAAATGGCTTAGCGGTCAAGAGCATGAGACACGTTGCTGTCAGTGGTGTTGGGCAAAGGAATATGGCGAGCCTGTGCAGGACGTGTTACATGTTTGCTTCTAGAGCCCTAGCGTCAAGGACCAGCTTAGGGACAGTGGATGGGCAGGCCTCCCAGACGGCGATACGGACTATCATCAGTTGTACCGGAGCAGGCATGGGTGGGAGCAGAGGGGTGGGAGGCTCTGGCTTTTGTTGAGGACGTGGTTGACATCATTAAGGACTAGTCTTGGGGAGCCGGAAAATTGGTTTCCTTCCTCTCTTTTAGTCTTTTGGGGGGAGAATAATTGGGAGAAGGGGTAATTTTCTTTTTGTTCCTCTTGCTTCTTCCCCTCTTTACTTGTTTTTCGGCCTTGACTCTACAAAGGCTAGGAACCAACACAGTGCCTTTCTTTTAGAGGGGGGAGAGATGATTGCTCTGTCCTTTGCGTTCCTCTCTCTTTCCCCTCTGAATTTCACTTTCCTTCTCCCACCTTCACAGTTGGGCGCCTACAAGGCTGAGGCCTTTTAGCCAGGTCCAGAGGTGTAACGTCTTTGACTTGTGCCGGGGTATAGGTAAGAGGCTCTGGCTTTGACTTGTACCGGGGCATGGGTGAGAGGGTCTGGCTTTTGTAGAAGATGTGGTTGACATCGTTCAAGGTTAGTTTTCAAAAGGGGCTGAGATTTAAGTTTTCCTTTGGGGCGTAAATCTTTTCTCTTGTGTTCCCTTCTAGCTTTAAATCCTCTTCATTCGCTTGACTTGTTGTAAGCTTGACTGAAAAGAGGCTTGGGAATCTCTGGACTTCCCCCCTGTTTCTTTCCTCTCTCCTTTTAGCCATTTGTTTCTTTGCCCCTGGACCATACAGCTGGGCGCCCACGTGGCTGGGCCTTTATACATATAACTTTGGCCCAGAGGTGTAACATCAGTAACAGGGGGAGGGAACCTTCTCACTGCCTTTCCTTTGGTGAGAAGGGGGGTATTCCCCCTTTAACCGTGCTTTGTGTTTCACTTTTTCTTTCCTTTCCACACTTGCAGTGGCAAGCGAGATGGCAAGATTAAGAATGGTGGTGTTAAAAAACACCGGTTTAGTTCGATGAGACCTTCAGATAGGGCCTTCTTGAGCTGGGTTGAGCCTGTGAGCTGCTTAGGCTGAAGTGAACTTGCTGACAGCCTTGGTGCCCTCAGAGACAGCATGCTTTGACAGTTCTCCAGGCAGGACTAGGCGGACAGCGGTCTGGATCTCACGGGAGGTCATTGTGGGCTTCTTGGTGTAGCGGGCCAGGCGAGCAGCCTCGGTGGCGATCTTGTCGAACATGTCGTTCATGAGGGAGTTGAGGATGCTCATAGCCTTGGAGGAGACGCCAGTGTCGGGGTGGACCTGCTTCAGCACTTTGTACAGGTAAATCTTGTAGGACTCCACTGCCTTGCCGGATTTCTTCTTCTTCTTGCCATCGACGCTCTTGACAGCGACCTTCTTCTCAGCCGGCCTCTTCTCAGCGGGTGCCTTGGGTGCCATTATGTTTACTGGAAAGATACGGAATAATTAAGTTGTGATTCTGAGGTACGATACGTTGCACGTGTCGCGAGATGTTTATGTAGAGTTCAAATGGTCTGACGACCGGATCAGCAGGCCCGACAGCTGTGGCCTGCTGATCCGGCCTTCGACCCGTCCAAATGGCCATTTAAACAGTAGGAGGCTGATGAAACATACAGCCTCTTTAATTGTTCCCGCCCCCTCACCTCACCCAAATCTTTAACATGGCAGGCAAGACAGCATCCGCTGGTGGTGGTCGCGGCAAGGCTGCAGGAGGCAAGAAGGCCGTGTCGCGCAGCGCCAAGGCCGGCCTGCAGTTCCCCGTGGGTCGCGTCGCTCGCTACCTGAAGAAGGGCAAATACGCCGAGCGCATTGGAGCTGGTGCCCCGGTCTACCTGGCCGCTGTGCTCGAGTACATCGCTGCTGAGGTGCTCGAGCTGGCTGGCAACGCTGCTCGCGACAACAAGAAGAACCGCATCGTCCCCCGACACATCCAGCTGGCGATCCGCAACGATGAGGAGCTGAGCAAGCTGCTGGGCACCGTCACCATCGCATCCGGTGGTGTCCTGCCCAACATTCACTCCGTCCTGCTGCCCAAGAAGAGCAAGAAGGATGGGGAGTCTGCCGAGGTTTAAATGTCCACAACCCTGACCTTACAAATAAAACCGGTGTTTTTCAACATCATTACGAATTGATCTACATAATGCGTGTCAGGCAAAGACCACGCCTGTTGGTAAAATCTCTCTGCACAGCCAAACTTGGACACCTGAGAGATTAAAATTAAGGTCAACGATGTCATATGCCCGAAAGCCTAGGTCGTGTGGGCGCCTAAGAGTCCCGTTTGGGTGCCCTTTCCAAGGCATGAAGACTCTGACCACACTGCTTTGCATGCAGCACCCTGTGGCCCTGGACAATTGAACTGGTAGGCCTCATGCAGATCTCCGCAAGCCCAATGTAGAGTTCAAGCTTGTCCAATGCAGATCCCATGCAGGCCCAACGCAAGTATCATACAGGCCCAGGGCAGATCTCATGCCTGGGCCATGCAGATCTCACGCAGATACCATGTCAGCTCCAAGGACGCCCCACCCAGGTACCTTATAAAGTTATAATCCATGAGGCATTCTTTAACCTGGACCCTCCAGGTCCCTGACCCCTGGTCCCACGCTCAAGTGTTTATTTAAGTGCGCACCTGACCAATGCGTTTCCTGGGCGTTGGTGAGCCAAGAATGGTCATATAGGGATGAAACCCTGAGGCCTCAATGTTCAATGAGAAAGTGCAATTGTCTATGAGTAGGTGCACTTTCTATGAGGGGGTGGATTTTCATCCATTACTTCAAATTTCAGTGCGTGCCAGCAGACTACATTTCGGGGACCACTGTGCAGCCACAATCCGGCCGATGGAGACCCATCACAACCAGTGTCTGGTTTGTGGTCCAACCTTAAAAACATGCTGTACCAGCAGTCCCCAGCGGCTGTAGCCTGTGCTGTAGCGACATGGCGGTCGAGGCACCGTAAATTAACAGTGGCTACAGGCCTTTGTAGAATGTGGAAACGGGTGTGGTGGAGAAGATGGAGCTGGATATCTGGGGGGCATACCCAGACAGGGAGGGGCATGCCGCATGTACATCGGTGCAGATCTGTGCAGAGGCTTACAGGAGTGGGACAGCGGAGAAACAGAGCCAAGCAGGAACGCTGAGCGCGTCAGGTGGGTTTGGAGGGCATTTGTGGTTGGGGAATAGGAACATGAATACATGATGTATGGCAAAAGCGGAACAGTATTCGTGTAGAAGAGAGGGAATCACAGTGCTCCCATTTTACCCCACCCTGCCCCACCCCACCCCAGTCACAGATTGTACCTTCCCCTGTCACAGATTCTACTCCCCCCGGTCCCAGAAACCCAGACCTGACTGAACTTTGCTTGTGATTCAGCATGGGTGGGTGGGTGCATGCGTGACATCCCCGGATGTATGCCCTACTCATCACTCTTCCCCACTCCTCCTCCCCCCTCCAGGCTTTCATTGTGACCAGCCTGCCCTGTGGATTGCCCTGTGGATTGCCCTGTGGATCGGTCGGTTACCCTGTGGGCGTCATCGGGTATCTGACGGTGGACGCGGCAACGCGTTGTTCAGGTTCACGCTGGCAGCGTCGGCTGCGGGCAGCAAGACCATCATGACCTGCCCACCCACACGGAAGGTAGGTATTGAGGGCGAGAGGGCAGGAGGGTGGGGGGGAAGGGAGGAAGGGAGTGGAGGGGAAGGATGAATCGTAGAATGGTGCCAAGAAGAGTCTGCTGGTCCTGCTCTTGCTGCTGCTGCTGCTGCTGCTGCTGCTCACGTTGCTTCTGCTGTTGCTGCTGTTGTTGTTGTTGTTGCTGCTGCTGCTGCTGCTCCTGCTGCTGATGCCGCTGCTGCTGCTGCTGCTGCTGCTGCTGTTGTTGCTGAAGCTGCTTCTGCTCCTTCTGCTGTTGCTGCTGTTGCCTCTGCTGTTGCTTCTGCTGTTGCAGTTGTTGTTGCTGCTTCTGCAATTGCTGTTGCCTCTGCTGTTGCTGTTGCTTCTGCTATTGCTGCCCCTGCTCCTGTTGCTGTTGCTTCTGCTATTGCTGCCCCTGCTCCCGTTGCTGCTGCTCCTGTTGCTGCTGCTCCTGTTGCCCCTGCTGTTGCGGGTCCTGTTGCTGCTGCTCCTGTTGCCCCTGCTGTTGCCGGTCCTGTTGCTGCTGCTCCTGTTCCTGCTCTTGTTTCTGCTCCTGTTCCTGCTGCTGCTGTTGCTTTTGTTACTGATGCTCCTGTTGTTACTGCTGCTCCTGTTGCTGCTGCTGTTGTTGCTGCCGCTGCTGCTGCTGATGTTGATATGGCTGTTGAGGCGGCTGCTGCTGCTGCAGCCCATCCTGGTCGCTGTGATGATCATGACGCATGCCATGTGCCATTAAACATCCCCTTTGCCATACTTTGACGTGATGGGTAGTTGGGCCACAAACCTCCAAGGGTGACAGTTGACGACTTGACGGAGGCAGTTGAGCCTCCCTTCGACCCGGGTTTCTTTATTAGCTGAGGAGCGGTTAGCAGGTGACGGTCCCCATGGTGCAATTTTTCGTGCCTTCTGTTCTACAAATAAATCGGAAATCTGAGCTCCAGAACCCTGGCTCCACTACCAATTACACATCCGCCCCCGAAATCTACCTAGAACCCGCTGAACTCTGCCCCCGAAATCTACCTAGAACCCGCTGAACTCTGCCCCCGAAATCTACCTAGAACCCGCTGAACTCTGCCCCCGAAATCTACCTAGAACCCGCTGAACTCTGCCCCCGAAACCCGCCTGAGCCCTTTCTGAATCCCGCCCGGGAACCACAGGCGCGCTGCTCTCTGCACCCCTCTTCCGGAACCGCCGTGCTCTTCCCCAAACCCCTTCCATGAAAGCTCATGCTCCTCCTCCGTCATGCCTTGCTGCTCTCAGGATGGAAGGGCCACGTCAAGTCTGTGGATTCCCTCAGACAGAAGTACAGTGTCGTTCCCTACCTCCAAGCCCAGATCAGCGCCTACAAGCCGTTAACGGTATAGACAAATCCCGGTTGTAGCCGTGGGCGTGCCTGTGATGGGCAACTCTGTTTTTTTGCCTGGGTGGACAAATTATGGGTACTGCAGCGGGCGCGCCTGTGGTGGGTGGGGTTGACTCTGCTGGCTGCAGCGCCCGGGTAGACAAATGCCAGTCGTTGCAGCTGAAGCGCCTGTGATGGGCAAATCTGTTTCCCCCCTGGGTGGACAAATGCCGGGTACCGCAGCGGGAGCGCCCGTGATGGGTGACCTCTGGCTGTAGCGCCTAGTTAAGGGTTTAGGGCTGTAGCGCCCGGTTAAGGGTTTAGGGCTGTAGCGCCTAGTTAAGGGTTTAGGGCTGTAGCGCCCTCCAATTGACTGAACCGAAGCCGTTGAAGCCATGAAAGGGATTTTCGAGCCCTCATTTTAATGGCATTAGGGGTCGGTCAGACTATCGCGTTTGGTGGGTTGCGTTTGACATTCATAATCGAAAATAGACCATCAGCAGATGTGCGCGCAGTAGATTCCAATTCAGCATACCGATATTTTATCCAAACGTCACCCCCCCCCCTGCATTTCGCGTCTGCGTTTGCGTTTGCACTTCCAAACGTAACCTCAAACGTAACGCAGTCTGACCTACCCCTTACACCCATCAGGAGGCTCGGCCGCGAAGGCGCTCATCAGCAGCAGCCCAGCTGACGGAATTGGATAGCAACTGGAGCGAGGGAAAGGGTAAAATAAAGAGGCGAGCAGGGAGGAAGACGAGGAAACGAATTAAAATAACAGATTTGAAGGCCGGTTAGGAAGGGAAGTTTATTGAATCACCAGCCCAATGTGTCTGGGCCTCGACAGGGAATGTCGTCGACATGCGGGTGGGTGGCTCCCCGGGTGGGTGGCTCCATGTCATTCCGCATGACATGGCGCAGGCCTCGGTTCCGTAAGTACGGCTAGTTAATGCTTCAAGCATCGCTTAGCCACGCCCACGCCTCTAGCCTCGCTGCGGATCTCTTTACTTCCCTATACGTGAATGAATGCAAATGTCGTCACCCTTACGCAAAAGCTCGGATGCGTCCATGTCGGCTCCGTTTCGTATCAACGGATATAAGCCTGCCTATGAGATTGCCTCCTCCTTCTCCTTCGCCCCATCCGCTTCTCTCGCACCTAGGAGAGGCCTCGTTCACTCTCTGATAGGCTTGGCGCTGTCTCAATGGAAGAAACTGCAGGCTTCAGATTCTGTAAGAAAAAGGTGAAAAGGATGGCACGCATGCGCGCTTGCTTGCCCGAGCCTTGCCTGCCGCATAAATCGCTAGTAAAGATGTTGCATATAGTCCACCTCGTCTCTGACATACTTGCATACTGCACCGATGTAAACCTTCAGGACAGCGATGCTGGTGGCGAGGAATGCGATATCATTTAAGAATGACGCCGATGAGGTATCTTACCAGCCCTCTCGCATGCACGATGGGTGCCATCCAACCGTTTTCACGTTTTTCTTGCACACATGCCGTCGACCCTTCAACAATGCATGCCTTTCAGGCATTGGGAGGCCGCATGCTGGGTTAGTCACAAGCCGGCCTGTACGCATGTACATGGCAGCATACCAACCTTCTCTTGTGCTCAAGGCAGCCAGTTACCCTCCTGTTATGCACATGGTAGCATGCCACCCCTTTCACGAACGTATGGGAGGCTAGGAGCATGAAATCGTTGCACATGCACATGGTAGCATGACACCTCTTTCATAGACACATGGGAGCATGAAACCGTTTCTCGCCCACGTGGGAGCATGATAATGTTTATCGTGCACACGGTAGCACATGATACTCTTCTCTCATGCACATGGCAGCATGCCACTAGTGACTCACGTCTCATGCACATGGCCACATGACACCCGTATCTCAGGCACAGAACAGAGGAGCGCTCTCTCCCCTGACACCTCCTGCAGGCCGTCAAGGCAGCCTTGGCGTCGTTTGGGGAGGTTCAGCTGCTCCCCTCGAAGAGGCGCGCGACCTCCAAAACATTAACTTCATGCTCCAGGTCAGGGTATAAGGCTTTGGGGTTCAGGGGAGATTCAGCTGCTCCTGCTTGAAGGGGAGCGAGACCTCCGAAATATCACTTTCATGCACCAGAGCAGTGTTCCGCTCCAGGGCAGGGTCCCGGGGCAGTGCTCCAGGGCAGTGTTCAGGGTTCCGGGGAGATTTAGCCGCTCCTGCTTCGAATAGGTGCGCGATCTTCGGGTCATCCTCTAATTGCTCCAGGTCCGGGTGGCGGGTTATCAATTGAGGCTGACAGGTTTCGAGTTAAGGCTTGAGGGCTTTCGGGGAGGGGGTCAACTGCTCCCGCCTGAAGGGGCGCGCGGCTGCACGCCGTGCACCATATCAGCTGCATGCTCCAGGTCAGGATGAAGGGCTCTATGCTGTGGGCTTGAAGGGATGTTCAGCTGCTGCCGCCTGATGAGAAATACAAAGTCTTAAACAGCAGCTGCATACTCCAGGTCAGGAGGGCTTCGGGCTCTGGGATTTCAGGGAGGTGCATCTGCTCCCGCCCGAGTGAGAACTTGAGAATTGCCAAGTCCAAAACATCAGCTTCATGCTCTAGGTCAGGGTGTGGGGTCCGCGGCTTGAGGGTTCAGGTTTTATGCTTAGGGAGAGGTACAGCTGCCGCCTGAAGAAGTGCGCGCCCTGCACAACCTCAGCTTCATACTCCAGGTCTACGGTTTCAGGGTTTAGGGCCTTAGGCTCTGGGATTTCGGGGGGGGGTAGCTGCTGCCGACTGATGCTTGAAGGGGAGCGTGACCTCTGAAACATCAAGTCGAAGCTCCAGGTCGAGGTTAAGGGTTCAGGGGAGGTTCAGCTGCTCATGCATGCTTGCTTGAAGAGGAGCGTGACCTTCGGGGTATCAGTTTCATGTTCCAGGTTGGGTAGTTGGGCCCGGCTTGAGGGTTCAGGTTCTATGCTCAGGGAGAGGGTTCAGCTGCTCCCGCCTGACAATGCCGTTAAGTGAAATAACAGCTTTTTACTCCAGGTCAGGATGAAGGGGTTCAGGTTTTGGGGTTAAGCAAGAGGTTCAGCTGCGGCCGACTGAAGGGAAGTGCCAAGTTCAAAACATCAGCTTCATGCTTCAGGTCAGGGTGTAGGACTGTAGGTATCATGCTTGAGGGTTCAGATTCTTCACACTCTTCCTCTTCTTATATAAACAATCTTGGTGTCGTCCCGCTCTGCAGGGCAAGGCGGAGATCTACGAAGACACACAAACTTTCACACTCTTCTCACACACATATTCCTCTGGGGAAGGGGGGAAGTGGTCCAGTGGTACAACGCTGGTGGCATCCATACCCAATGGTTGAGGGATCGGACCCGGCACACGATCTTCTCTCTCCCCCCGACTAGAGCGCCGGGTTCCATGTTCCTGCCCCCTCACATAGGAGGATGGTATGGCTGCACCATGGCCCAGGCTGTGCATGGTAGCTGGAATTGAGCCTAGTCATTCCCTACCAGCCCCACGTGGCCGAGCGTTTAGCAGGGCCCAGCAGGTATGCACTGCTCTAAACAGTCCTCCTCTGCTTAATTAAACAATCCTGGTGTCGTCCCGTCCTGCAGGGCAAGGCGGAGCTGTACACGGACATTGCCCTGTCCAACCGACATTTGATCCGCGGCGACGAAGCAGTCATCAAGGTCGTCCATGCCTGGTGGAGGTGTGGGGGTGGGACAGGACAGGAGAAGGGTGGAGGTGTGGGGGTGGGACAGGACAGGAGAAGGGTGGAGATGAAGTGTGGGGTGGTGATGTGGAGGTGTGGGGGTGGGACAGGAAATGAGAGGGGTGGATGTGTACGGTGGAGGTGAAGTGCTGGTTGGAGGTGTGGGGGTGGGACAGGAAATGAGAGGGGTGGATGTGTACGGTGGAGGTCAAGTGCTGGTTGGAGGTGTGGGGGTGGGACAGGAAATGAGAGGGGTGGAGATGGAGGGTGGAGGTGTGGGGGTGGGACAGGAAATGAGAGGGGTGGAGATATGCGGTGGAGGTGCAGTGCGGGGTGGAGGTGTGGGGGTGGGACAGGAAATGAGAGGGGTGGAGATGGAGGGTGGAGGTGCAGTGCGGGACTGCGGGGTGGAGGTGTGGGGGTGGGACAGGAAATGAGAGGGGTGGAGATGGAGGGTGGAGGTGCAGTGCGGGACTGCGGGGTGGAGGTGTGGGGGTGGGACAGGAAATGAGAGGGGTGGAGATGTACGGTGGAGGTGCAGTGCGGGGTGGAGGTGTGGGGGTGGGACAGGAATTTGAAGGGGTAGAGGTGCAGTATAGAGGTGCGGGGGTGAAGGGTCTGCCAGGGGACGTGTGAAGGCGTGGGGTGGGAGTGTGGGGTGACAGGGCTGGGTAGTAACTGAAGGCAACTGGATAGTAACTGAAGGCAACTGGATAGTAACTGAAGGCAACTGGATAGTAACTGAAGGCAACAGGGTAGTAAGTGAAGGCAACTGGATATTAATGAGTGACACATCCTGGTGATTCTCTTGATGCCCTTAACCCTCCACCCTCTTGATGTCCTAAACCCTATGCTCTCTTTGTGCCCTGACTCCTAAAGTCCTAAACCCTTGAACCTCTTGGTGCCCTAACCCCTGAACCCTACAACTTCTTGGTGCCCTAACCCCTGAACCCTACAACCTCTTGCTGCCCTAACCCCTGAACCCTACAACCTCTTGGTGCCCTAACCCCTGAACCCTACAACTTCTTGGTGCCCTCAAAGGTTCCTGACTGTGCGAGATAAGTGCGAGGCGCAGGACATAAAGAAGTCAGTCTACTGCGCCATGGCGGTCATCATACAAATGGTGGGCAGGGCTCAGGCTACGTGGGTGGGAAGCTGAGGTCGCCATGTTGGGGAGGCTGAGGCTAAAGTGGAGTGGTTTTTGGTGGCCTGGTACAGGGCAGCTGGGACAGGGCAGCTGGGACAGGGCAGATGGGGCAGGGCAGCTGGGACAGGGCAGCTGGGACAGGGCAGATGGGACAGGGCAGCTGGGACAGGGCAGCTGGGACAGGGCAGATGGGGCAGGGCAGCTGGGACAGGGCAGATGGGGCAGGGCAGCTGGGACAGGGCAGCTGGGACAGGGCAGATGGGACAGGGCAGCTGGGACAGGGCAGCTGGGACAGGGCAGATGGGGCAGGGCAGCTGGGACAGGGCAGCTGGGACAGGGCAGCTGGGACAGGGCAGATGGGACAGGGCAGCTGGGACAGGGCAGCTGGGACAGGGCAGATGGGGCAGGGCAGCTGGGACAGGGCAGCTGGGACAGGGCAGCTGGGACAGGGCAGCTGGGACAGGGCAGCTGGGACAGGGCAGATGGGGCAGGGCAGCTGGGACAGGGCAGATGGGGCAGGGCAGCTGGGACAGGGCAGATGGGACAGGGCAGCTGGGGCAGGGCAGCTGGGACAGGGCAGCTGGGACAGGGCAGCTGGGACAGGGCAGCTGGGGCAGGGCAGCTGGGGCAGGGCAGATGGGACAGGGCAGCTGGGACAGGGCAGCTGGGACAGGGCAGATGGGACAGGGCAGCTGGGACAGGGCAGATGGGACAGGGCAGCTGGGACAGGGCAGCTGGGACAGGGCAGATGGGACAGGGCAGATGGGACAGGGCAGATGGGACAGGGCAGATGGGACAGGGCAGCTGGGGCAGGGCAGCTGGGACAGGGCAGCTGGGACAGGGCAGCTGGGACAGGGCAGATGGGACAGGGCAGATGGGACAGGGCAGATGGGACAGGGCAGATGGGACAGGGCAGATGGGACAGGGCAGATGGGACAGGGCAGCTGGGACAGGGCAGCTGGGACAGGGCAGATGGGACAGGGCAGATGGGACAGGGCAGCTGGGACAGGGCAGCTGGGACAGGGCAGATGGGACAGGGCAGATGGGACAGGGCAGATGGGACAGGGCAGATGGGACAGGGCAGCTGGGACGTAATTAATTAACGGAATCGTAATATCATCAGTTGACTACACTCCTGTTCAGCAATTAACCAAGTGTTTACCAATTCCTGAAACTGAGCCTGTGTTCATTCAGCTAATCCATCGAGTTCTTATGTTCCACTGGATCATTGATCAAGGTCTTGGGCTTTACTCGCCCATCGATCAAAGTTTGTATGCTTCACTGGCCCAGTCCATTCGCACCACATGGAGTGCTCATGCCTTAATTCAGGTTGCACGCGGATGCATGCACACGACATTTGTAGCACTGGCTTTCACACCCAAGTTTCACCCTTAACCCTTAACCCAAGTTTTCACGATTCACCCTAAACCCTTAACCCTTCACCTAAGTTTTCACGATTCACCCTAAACCCTTAACCCTTCACCTAAGTTTTCACGATCCACCCTTTCCTGAACACGGCGCAGGTTCTGATGCCTCGTTTCAAGATGCACGGGGAGATAACCTACAACCCGGAGGCGGACTGGGAGGTTGACAACAAGGGGCGAGGCTCCATGGATTTCACAGACTTTTTTGACACGCTGTTCGAATTGGCGGATATGTGATGGGTGCAAGACTGCAAGGGATGTGGGAGGGAGCGAGAGGCGATGGGCCCTAAACCATAAACCATAAACCCAGACCATGTGGTGGGTGCACAAGGATGGGGGAGGGAGCGAGAGGGGATGGGCCCCTTGTCAGGGTCGCCGTCCACCGTGCTGCTGGTTACAAACGTATCAGCTCCGAAATGAATAGTCCATGTATGAATGAATAGTCCATGTATGAATGAATAGTCCATGTATGAAGGGCGTGCCGCTTGGTGCAGGGCATGGTTGACCGGTCGATGGAATCGGATGAAATGTGGGGTTGAGGGGGGGGGAGTTGAGTGAGGCGAGGCTCTATGCATTTCACTGACTTCTTTGTCACGCTGTTCGATTTGGCTGGCATGTGGTGGGTGCAGGGATGGGGAGGGGGGAGGGGGGGGATATTTGTAAAAGGCCCTGGCATGGGTAGGGTAAAAAGTTAATAAACATCAAGCTATGCTTCCTGTCGGTAGCAAAATGGCATGCTTTTTAGAGTTCAAGGTTAAGGTTTTAGGGGTTAGATATTAGGGGTTAGGTTTTATGGCACCTGGAGGGCATGCATGTTGCTGGGAGCAAACCTGCAAGGCCATTGACTGGCTGGCGGAACTAATTGGCTGGGGTTTTGTGCGTTGAGGGAGACAAAGCTTGGACATAACCGAGGCAGGCACAGAGCAAAACAACTATTTAAGGGGGGGCGCGGACTCATTTCCGGTACCAAATATCAAATTTCTGCTAACGCTCGGCCCTGACTCTTAACGGCAGGGCAAAGGTTGCGAGTCCGACACCATGCACTGTGCGTTTAGTCCCCAAGCGATGTTTTCGAATGTGTTGACAGTACGTAGTGGCTATTTGCCCTGCACAAAGATGGTTTGTTTGTAGCTGCATATATTCATAAGATCTCAAGGGCTGCGCACTCAGGAAATAAAACTATTTTCTAAAAATGGCTGCTGCGCGGTAAAAGCGCTGCGCGGACACGCACTTACCTTTTTTTTGCTGCGCGGACGATTTGCTAAAATATTGAAATCAGGGGTGCGCGAACCCTATTTGGTTCTACGGTTCCCAACCATTAATAGCAGATGTCACTTTAAAAATCACTGCAAATCATGTGGTTGGGGAGGGGGGGGGAGGGAACTAGGCTCTATGGATATCAATGACCTTTGGACAGGCTAGCTCTATGGACATAAATGACCTTTGGACAGGCTTTTGTAGTTGGCTAATATGTGGCTGGTGTGGGGCCGCATGGCGCGCGCCGTCTTAAGCGTTGGAAGGTGTTTGGTGACTGTTGGGCCGGCAGAGATTGTTTGTTCAGGTTTGGGGTTTAGGGCTTACTTTCAGTGTGTAGCTGTCTGAATGACCAGATAATGTGGTGTGTGTAGAGCCATCTGAATTTCTCCACACCACATCCGGTCCACCGCCCCAACACCACACCCAGCCCGCCGACTTTGCGAGGCTGTGACTAGAAGAAGGCTGGAGTAAAGCGTGTTGTTACAAAGTCAGCCGGAATAAATGCGAAATCGTAAACATCAAACATGCGAGGCTGGGAGACATAAAAATTGTAAGGTCGATTTAATATGAATTTAAGAAACAAGCGATGTTGGACTATGCGAAGATCCCTGTTCATTGCTGCATGTGTGGCGAGGTATCTACCTCGTATTATGTGAGGCTGAAATCAAGTGATCCGGGTTTAAGCTGATGTCTCCATTCGTTGCTGCAGGCGTGGCACAGTACCTGCGACGGATGTGATGTGAGGCTGGAATAAAGTCAGGCTGGAAATACTGGAGGCTGAACGAATAGCCATTATTTCCATTCGTTGTTGCGGGTGTGACCAAGTGTGACCAAGTTCCTGCAACAGGTGTGACCACAGTTGTTGTTGCAGGTGTGACAATGTTCCTGCCCCGGGGACTCTGTGAGGCTGAGATCAAGCGAAACCTGGACTCAGCTGATGCCTCTGACACGTTTTGTCTCAGGTGCGACAAGGTGTCTGCTAAAGACTACGCCAAGATGCTGGAGCAGCTACTGCGGGACTTCAAGCAGCAGCAGAGCCAGAGCGGCATGTTTCAAACGTAGGTTTGAAAATTGAGATCCTGTTTTGTTTTTTAGTGAGATGAAGGCATTGGCGAGGTCGAGTCTAGAATGGTGCTTCAGGGTTTTGAGTTAAGGTTGTGCGGGACGCGAAGCAGCAGCAGAGCCAGACTAGAATGCTCCAAACACACAGAGAACTCTGTTTTTAATCATTTCGATCAAGATGGGTATGATGGAGGGACTATAATGATGCTTTAGGGTTTTGTGTGAAAGAAAGAAAGAAAACACCTGAGTGTGAAGATGCTGCAGGACAGAACTAGCCGCGGAGCCAGAACGACATGTTTCAAACTGCAGTGCATACCTGAATGGGAATGTTTACTTTGTTTGCTTCAGTGCACACTGCTAGGGGGGCGTTCGACGCTGTAGGATTCAGTGAGCATCATGCCACCTTAGGCAGGCTGATGGGCCCCTATCCCCTCCTCCGGGCCAAGGGGAACCAAAGCTTGACCGGCCTACTGCTGTTGGGCCGTGCAGCAGGGTTCATGGCAGCCGCCCCCCCGGCGGCAGGCCATCATGTAGCTTAAGTGTAGCTGAGGTGCAATTTCAGTGTTAGTTAAGTGTAGCTGAAGTGTAGCTGATGTGTAGCTGAAGCGCCGTATCAGGAACAATGGCGCTTGGGATCTATCGATTGCCGCTCATGGGTCCCGGCGCGTGATTTGATTAAATGCAGCATTTTGTTTCCGCTGCTTTTGTTGCTGCTGCTGCTGCTGCTGTTGTAACTTGTTCATGGATTTGCTGCTGCTGCTGCTGCTACTGCTGCTGCTGCTGCTGACTGCATTTTATGGGCGTGCAGGCTTCTGGAGCGGTTTGGATACATGGCTCCGGTACCAGCTCCGAAGCCTGTTGACAAGGCAGCAAAGACCTGGAGACTCCGGACGCCTCTGAAGCCAAAGGGCGTCCTTGAAATCCAGACGTGGGTCTTTCTCTTGCTGTTTTGCATGCAGCGTTCTTTCCAGCTTCTTTCTCAGTCTTGAATTTCAAATGGAGTTTGAACAGCAGGTGCAGGCTGCCCCGCCAGTCCGCTTGCTGCTATTTAACCTGGAATTCGAATTTGAACTTGAACAACATGTGCCTTCTGCCCCACCACTCTGCCAGTCCACTCGCTGCTGTTTCAGTCTTGAATTTGAATTTGTAAGGCATGTGCATGCTGCCCCGCCAGTCCACCCTCTCTCTCTCTCTGTTGTTTCCCTTTTGAATTCGACTTTGAATTTGAACGGCACCTGCAGGCTGCCTCGTCAGGCCACGCGCTGCATCAACGAGGTTGACCAAGCCCTTTTTCAGCTGGACCAGCTCCTGATGCATGAAGACATTCCTGAATGGTGAGCGGGTGGTTTCTGGGGATTTGAATGCCGGCTCATTCCACGGCACAGGTGGTATATGCCCCCCCCCTCCCTCCTCCCTCCTCTCCACTGTCCCCCTGGTCCCCCTCCTCCCCCTCTCCACCCCCCCTGACATATGCCCTCTCCTCCCTCCTCTCCACTGCCCCCCTCGCCGTCCCCCTCCTCCCCCTCCTCCCCCCCCTTGACCCATGCCTCCCCCCTCCTCCCTCCCCTGCACTCCCCTTGTAGGTATGTCCGCTACTTGCTCCGCCTGTGTCCCCAAGACACATTGGGGCCGCGGCTCCGCTTGCCTGAGCGGCTGCAGGTTTCCACCGAGACAGAGAGTGCCGCCAGCACCGCTTGGAAGCCATGGATCCCTAGGAGGAATTCGACCAGCAGTGGATCCCCTTCTGGCGGTGGATCCACCACGCCCGCCTTGCTTCCAGGGACCGCCATGTTCGCGTCGCCGGCCCCCCCCCACTCTGCACTGGCCAGGTCGGGTAGCTGCTGCGGTCTCGCGTGCTCTGACACCTGTCCCGGGTTCATGGATGCGGTCCCTGAGCTGGGCGTGTCCCCCGCGTTGTGCGGGGGCTCAGCCCTGTCTGCAGGCCTCAGCCATAAGAACGGCGGCATGGGTTTTTTAGGGTTCAGCGTTGCGGAAGACCGTCCGGGTTTGGTGCCTCTGCCGGACTGCAAGGCCTTATTTGAGGCAGAGGAGACGGAGCGCGCAGCGGGCGCGGTCGATGGGTTCTGGACGCCGCCACCGCCGCGCTCGAGCGGCTGGGCGACGTGCAGCAGCCCCGGCCGCAGCAGCAGCGGATGCTCAGACCTGCGGGGCAGGACAGGGCGCTTCGTCCGCGTGCCGATCGTGCTGATGACGCCGCCGCCCGAGCTGGACCGGCTCGCGATGACGGGGCCGCGTTTGTTGGCGTCGCCGCTGCTCGTCAAAGCGGCCTCGCCGGCCTCAGAGTGGGCCGCACGGACCGCCCGTTCTAGCATGCTATCGCGGCAGTCGCAGCGCCTGACAGACCGGGCAACCTCGTTGTTGGCAGAGCAGGGCAGCAGCGGCGTCGGCGTGCAGTTTTTGGTGCGGTCCGGCGGTTTGGCGTTTCACATAAGGCGGGCTGTGTCGCACCCTATGCTGGGTGACTCTGGCGCTTCGGGCAGTGAGTTGAGCGTGGACCGGGTTATCTCTTCTGCACAACACCTTGGATATGGACAATACGGTATGTCGAGGATGAGCGCCCAATCGGTGCTGGACCACAGGCGGGTGGATGAGGCATTGTGCTTGCAGCTGCAGGGGTGAATTTTGCTCCTTTGCGGGTGTAGGGTCAAGGGTTTAGGGCTGTAAGGGGGAAGGCTCAGGGTGGCAGGCTCAGGAGGCTCGTGTGAAGCGCCTCTGGAAGCATATGGACATCTACTTGTCCCGTGTAGCTGGCAATTGCTTGCACACTTAGGGGTGGGGCCCGATTGTTGGGGACTTGGAGAGGGGCAGCTGGTTGTGCAGCAGCTTCCTCAGAACTTGTACAGCACATTTTTGTAGTATTTTTGCCCATGCTGTAAGTGTTTTACGTGTGGTTGAAAGTCCCAACCGCCTTCTTGGTGACCGGATGACTGTCGAACTTGGTACACCTGGACTCTGACAGATGTGCCTCGTAGCGAGAGGATTTGTAGATGTTGCAATCTTAAATGTCGGGAGGATGAGCTTCACATGATTTACTGCCCGTTCTATACAGACCTTCGTTTTCAGTTTAACCTTACTTTCCATTATTTCCTAGAGGACGAGGATGAGGCCATGAAACGGTACGCAAATGGAGTGTGGGGCAAACTAAATGCAGTGGATTCTGCATATGTGTTCTGGAAGAAATTTGGTTGTTTTATCTTTCAGTGTATGATGAAAAGAGAGAATCATCTCAAAACTTTGCCAAATTTCCTGTCTCCCCCCTGATTCTCTAGGCGGTGCTCAATCGAACTCTCTTGCACCCACGTCATGTTTATGGCTGGGGCTTATCTTCTGTACTATGTGGTTCATTCCCACGCCACTGTCGTGGTTGTGTGCTAGTTGCTTGCCCAGGGGGGTCACTGGTTTTCGCTTTCTGTCCTTGTGTATCAAGTGCCTGTACCGGTTTACGGGCACATGTCCCATGCATCAAGTGTGATGCTCTGTTGGACTGTAAAAACTTCACAAACTTCACAGATGTTGATTTATTCACTTAATGGGTGTCATAACAAATGATTGTGTTGAAGGTTGTGGCTGGCGCTACGCTATCCGTTTTTCCCAACCAATTCCCCCCTCTATTTGAGAGTGGTTGCCTTCTAGTCGTTCACTGGTTTCGCTCGCTGTCCTAGCATATTTAGTGCCTGTACCGGTTTGCGGGCACAAGTCTCATGCATCAAATGTGGACTGTAAAAACTTCACAATAGACAAGAACTACTAGTATATTTGATTGATTGCGCTCTACTAGCCTCACCGGTAATAGAACGTTCGTATTCCGAGTCTTCGTCTGTCAGCGTCCTGGTTTGAAAAAGGGAGGCAATGTCTGATACGTCTGCTCTTTGGCATTCTCGAGGCCTCTGCAGGGAGCCTTAACCTGTCAAGCAGCTGTTTCCCTTCCACCTCTTTCTCCCAAGTCTCAGCTGACCATAATGCTCTGATCGCTCCCAAAAGCCTCTCTTGATGGCCATCATGTCGTGGGTCCATTTTCTTCCCCCAAAATCATAATCTACGTTGAATCAAGCTCTCGTATGGAGAGTTACAGACCTAAAATGTCTACCGAATGCCCCTGTATGCGGTATGTCATCTCAAGGTGGTACATTCCTGAAGTTGTGAAGAGTCAGCGCCAAATGGTCCGGGACTCCTGACTGCATGGTAGCTGGACATGAGCTATTCATTCCCTACCAGCCCCACGCGGCCAAGCGCTCAGCAGGAACGGGCGGGTCTGCACTGTTCTATGAGAAGGCCGTGCAGGGCTGGGGATTCTGACATCTGTCGGGGATGGTGGACATAAGTGTGCCCTGTTTCTCTGCCCTGATGGTTTCCTAAAAGACAGTTGCGTACCCCTGCACCCGATCCCTTTTGAGCAGAAGCCACGTCATTAACCCGGACGAGTTAAACAAGTTGCTAAGCCGTTGGAGGCGAAACCTTGACCGGCCTCCCACTGGTGGAACAAACAGAGGCCCCCATAGCCTGAGGGCGAGACGCAGCTGGATCTTGGCCCTGAAGCACCTCAATTAACATGGGTGGAGAGGGAGCCATGCCCCAAGTTTAGAACGCTGCACCTGCTGGGCCCTGCTGAATGCTCCGCTGCGTGGGGCGGGTCGGGTGGGCAAGCTCAAGCCCTGCCCCAAGTGTGTCTGGACTTCAACCCCAGCCCCACCGCAGCAACCTGTTCCTTTTCGTCAGCAGCATTTCCTCTCTCAACATAAATCCCACACAAACCCACAAGGGGCTTATAAGTCAAAATCATCATGGCCAAAATACTCAGTCCCCGCGTTACGTAGACCCAGACAAAGAGATGCAATCTAAAGCGCATGATAGCACAGCACAGCACCCACTCTCACGCCTCAAAAACATCGACTTGAACAACACACAAAACGCCCACCGGACGACGCAAGGTGTATGCATGCAGCAGCCACAGCGCCAAACTGGCTCATCAGCAGCCAGGTTGCCGTCCATCAGTGCAAGTCAGCCATTGCCACGTGGCCGGCCTCCGACCAGGCTGGGGCCCTCCAACATAGGGCTTTAAGCCTCGGCGCTGCCCTTGTCGTACTCCACCACGGCCTCTGCCGACGTCAGACCTGTAGCGCCTGGATCTGGCCCTGGGTGTCCTCCTTGCCTGGCTCACGCCTTGGCCTCCTCCTCCTCCTCTTCAGCCTCCTCCAGCCACTTGATGAAGGCCTCCGTGTCCTTGAGGAACACGTTGCGGCCCTTGGGGTGGCTGCCCTTCTTGTGCCTGCGTCAAAACAACAACAGAATCTCAATCAAGGAAATCCATTTATTTCAGATGAAAGAAATCCCATGTCCTTGTTTTCTTGCCGGATATCCTCTGTCCTACAAGACCTCATCAGCCTTCTCCCTCTGACGGACAGCACCCCTCTGCCAGCTGTAATAAGGATCAGGACAAGCTTCACTCCGAAGGGTCGCAGATGCCGGCATGCACCATGGCCGCCTGTCTGTGCGGAACAGCTCAATCCGGGAGAGCCGCCGCTACTGATGCACATTTCATGTCTGGGTATTTATCAAAATTCCGCCCAGGTATCAAAAAGGGTGATTCCCCCCCGAAAAAGTGGGAGCAGAGAAAAAGCCTGCTCCCAGCTGAGAGAAAAGGGGTTGCCCTCCCCACGATCTCCGCAGCGCACAACAGGCCATACAAGAGGGCCTGCGTGCAGGAGCTGCCTCTTAACTGCATCTTCACAGTGCATCTGAATGGTAGTGCTGTACAGCCCGATACTGCACAGTACGGTACACGTATAGCCGGAATGTAACGGTACACGCATAGCCAGAATGTACTGCGGTACATGTGTAGCCAGAATGTACTGCGGTACATGTGTAGCCAGAGTGTACTGCGGTACATGTGTAGCCGGAATGTACTATGGAACATGTATAGCCAGATTGCTATACAAAGAAGGAAGGTACGGGACTACGGGGCACAGGCTCAGACGGATGGGGCCGGTTGCTGAGCCACGAGTGTAGTGAACATCCCCCTTGACCAGTACAGGATGGTGTCCTTCCCCCCAAAGTCCGCGTTTCCTGCCTGTGAGTACGGCAGGTCAACACGAGGGACCCGGCCGGAGGCTGGTGTGTACCTGAACTGCATCATGACAGCTGCTGAGCCACGAGAAAGCTTGCGAAATAAACATCCCTCTCACCAGTGCAGGATGGTGTCCTCCCCCACAATGTCCGCGTCGTACAGCAGACGCAGGATGTCACTGAAGATCTTGAGCAGGCGGTTGTCCTCGTAACAATGCACCTGGTAGAGAGAGAGGGGAGAGAGGTTATGCATTTGGGTCCAGGTCTTGGCACACGTCCTCATTTTGATGCACCTGGTAGGGAGAGAAGGGAGACAGGTTATACACTTTGGTCCAGGTTATGGCATGTCCTTGTAACAATGCGCCTGGCAGGTAGAGAAGGGGAAGCGAGGTCCTCGTTGGGTCCATATCTTGGCACAATGCACATGGCTGGTAGAGAAGGGAGACAGATGTACGGTTCACATATATGAGTGGGTTCGGTTCAGATCTTGTCACATGCCCTCGTAACAATGCACCAGGCTGAGAGAGAAGGGAGAGAGATGTACGATTCACTTATATGGGTAGGTTTGGTTCAGATCTTGGCGCATGTCATCGTAACAATGCACCAGGCTGAGAGAGAAGGGAGAGAGATGTACGATTCACTTATATGGGTAGGTTTGGTTCAGATCTTGGCGCATGTCATCGTAACAATGCACCAGGCTGAGAGAAGGGAGAGAGATGTACGATTCACTTATATGGGTAGGTTTGGTTCAGATCTTGGCGCATGTCATCGTAACAATGCACCAGGCTGAGAGAGAAGGGAGAGAGATGTACGATTCACTTATATGGGTAGGTTTGGTTCAGATCTTGGCGCATGTCATCGTAACAATGCACCAGGCTGAGAGAGAAGGGAGAGAGGGGGGCTATATATATTGCACCTGTCAGGTAAAGAAGGGAGAGAGGTATACAGGTTCAGATCTTGGCACATGTCCTCTCAATATCGTACCTGGCAGGAAAACGTGTGAAGGTCCAGGGTTCAATGGGGATTCAGGATCATTGCGTAGTTCATATCCATGCACCGAATTCAATCTCCCCCCCCCCCAACATATCCCACCTGCACACTAACGAGCAATGCCAGCTCCAGCTTGCCGTTGGTGGCGAAGGTGGACAACAGCTTGTGGTAGAGCTTGATCTTGGCCACCACTCCCTGGGGAGAGCACAAGCCAGGGGTGATAAGACGAGTCAGGATGGGTGGGCCAGTCAGGGTGGGTGGGTCAGGGTGGGTAGGCCAGTCAGGGTGATTAGACGAGTCAGGGTGGGTGGGTCAGGGACTCGACCATTTAAAGTAACGCCACAGGGTCTGAACGCAAGGACAGGGTCTAGGGTTTAGGCCCCTGAACCCGTAACCCCTACTCCACAGGGTCTGAACGCCAGGAAAGGGTATAGGGTTTAGGCCCCTGAACCCGTAACCCCTACTCCACAGGGTCTGAACGCCGGAAAAATGTATAGGGTTCTGGCCCCTGAACCGTAACCCCTACTCCACAGGGTCTGAACGCCAGGAAAGGGTATAGGGTTTAGGCCCCTGAACCCGTAACCCCTACTCCACAGGGTCTGAACGCCAGGAAAGGGTATAGGGTTTAGGCCCCTGAACCCGTAACCCCTACTCCACAGGGTCTGAACGCCGGAAAAAGGTATAGGGTTCTGGCCCCTGAACCGTAACCCCTACTCCACAGGGTCTGAACGCCAGGAAAGGGTATAGGGTTTAGGCCCCTGAACCCGTAACCCCTACTCCACAGGGTCTGAACGCCAGGAAAGGGTATAGGGTAGGCCCCTGAACCCGTAACCCCTACTCCACAGGGTCTGAACGCCGGAAAAAGGTATAGGGTTCTGGCCCCTGAACCGTAACCCCTACTCCACAGGGTCTGAACACCAAGAACCCTTGATGACTGGATAGCCTTGCGTGAATAGGTAACCCTAATTCCTAATTCCGGATCCATGACCCAAGCGGTCGGTGCTGCGCAGGTGTGGAAATGACTCGGGGAATCCCTCAGGTGCCCGGCCTTGCCTTGAACTTAATCAAGCAAAGCTCTTGTACCCACCTGTGATCCCACGAGAATTTGCGTCTGCCATTCAAAACGACTTCTCCCCCAAAACACGGCCTCTCGAGGCTTTTAACCCCAGCCTCCAGGCAAATGCTCCTCACCCTCCCTGTGCTCTCCTCTGCTTGTACCTGCAAGCCCTGCTTTTGTTTCCCCCTTTTGTGCTCATACCTGAAAGACCTGCTGCAGTTCCCCCACCCCCCTTTCATGCTCATACCTGAAAGACCTGCTGCTGGTTCTTCCCCGTCATGTTAATGGCGCGCATGATGGACAGCCACACGACCTGGAGGATCTCACTGCGGCCCGCAGAGGGAGGAGAGGGGTTGAAGAGCAAGGTATCCTTCAGCGCCCATGCAGGAGGATACGCATGGAGGGACGCATGGGGCCATGGGTGCATGAGACGCATGGGCGCATGCATGGGACGCATGGGTGCATGGACTCCAACACACATGCATATAGTAATCCGTGCAATCTAAGGAACGCTTGGTCACACATTCACCCCCCAAACCCACCTGGGCGTGTGAAACGCCCGTTCATACATTCCTCCCAGGACCCACCACCCACCTGTCCGGGATGCCCTCGGCCCTCTTCGCCTTGACCATGGCCAGCATATCTGCACACAGCAGTTCACACAGGTTCATTTCACAAACATCACACTTCAGCAATTTCACACACACGACACACCTCAACCAAAATGGTAGTAGCTAGAGGATCATGGACAGCATACCTGCACACAGCAGTTCACACATCTCACCTTTGTGAGGATCATGCTCAGCATGAAGCACACACATTGACACCTCGGCAGGAAATCCGAGGGACAGGGGGGTGCAGGCAGTTTCTGGCTCACCAGCAACATCCCTAGTGACTGTTGCCCCTCCCCATTTCCCGCCCAAAGGCAAGAATCTGCATTTCCCTCGCGCCTCACCTGCAGGCAGTTTCTGGCTCACCAGCAACATCCCTAGTGACTGTTGCCTTCCCCATTTCCCGCCCAAAGGCAAGAATCTGCATTTCCCTCGCGCCTCACCTGCAGGCAGTTTCTGGCTCACCAGCAACATCCCTAGTGACTGTTGCCCCTCCCCATTTCCCGCCCAAAGGCAAGAATCTGCATTTCCCTCGCGCCTCACCTGCAGGCAGTTTCTGGCTCACCAGCAACATCCCTAGTGACTGTTGCCTTCCCCATTTCCCGCCCAAAGGCAAGAATCTGCATTTCCCTCGCGCCTCACCTGCAGGCAGTTTCTGGCTCACCAGCAACATCCCTAGTGACTGTTGCCCCTCCCCATTTCCCGCCCAAAGGCAAGAATCTGCATTTCCCTCGCGCCTCACCTGCAGGCAGTTTCTGGCTCACCAGCAACATCCCTAGTGACTGTTGCCTTCCCCATTTCCCGCCCAAAGGCAAGAATCTGCATTTCCCTCGCGCCTCACCTGCAGGCAGTTTCTGGCTCACCAGCAACATCCCTAGTGACTGTTGCCCCTCCCCATTTCCCGCCCAAAGGCAAGAATCTGCATTTCCCTCGCGCCTCACCTGCAGGCAGTTTCTGGCTCACCAGCAACATCCCTAGTGACTGCTGCCCCTCCCCATTTCCCGCCCAAAGGCAAGAATCTGCATTTCCCTCGCGCCTCACCTGCAGGCAGTTTCTGGCTCACCAGCAACATCCCTAGTGACTGCTGCCCCTCCCCATTTCCCGCCCAAAGGCAAGAATCTGCATTTCCCTCGCGCCTCACCTGCAGGCAGTTTCTGGCTCACCAGCAACATCCCTAGTGACTGTTGCCTTCCCCATTTCCCGCCCAAAGGCAAGAATCTGCATTTCCCTCGCGCCTCACCTGCAGGCAGTTTCTGGCTCACCAGCAACATCCCTAGTGACTGTTGCCCCTCCCCATTTCCCGCCCAAAGGCAAGAATCTGCATTTCCCTCGCGCCTCACCTGCAGGCAGTTTCTGGCTCACCAGCAACATCCCTAGTGACTGTTGCCTTCCCCATTTCCCGCCCAAAGGCAAGAATCTGCATTTCCCTCGCGCCTCACCTGCAGGCAGTTTCTGGCTCACCAGCAACATCCCTAGTGACTGTTGCCTCACCTGCAGGCAGTTTCTGGCTCACCAGCAACATCCCTAGTGACTGTTGCCTTCCCCATTTCCCGCCCAAAGGCAAGAATCTGCATTTCCCTCGCGCCTCACCTGCAGGCAGTTTCTGGCTCACCAGCAACATCCCTAGTGACTGTTGCCCCTCCCCATTTCCCGCCCAAAGGCAAGAATCTGCATTTCCCTCGCGCCTCACCTGCAGGCAGTTTCTGGCTCACCAGCAACATCCCTAGTGACTGCTGCCCCTCCCCATTTCCCGCCCAAAGGCAAGAATCTGCATTTCCCTCGCGCCTCACCTGCAGGCAGTTTCTGGCTCACCAGCAACATCCCTAGTGACTGCTGCCCCTCCCCATTTCCCGCCCAAAGGCAAGAATCTGCATTTCCCTCGCGCCTCACCTGCAGGCAGTTTCTGGCTCACCAGCAACATCCCTAGTGACTGTTGCCCCTCCCCATTTCCCGCCCAAAGGCAAGAATCTGCATTTCCCTCGCGCCTCACCTGCAGGCAGTTTCTGGCTCACCAGCAACATCCCTAGTGACTGTTGCCTTCCCCATTTCCCGCCCAAAGGCAAGAATCTGCATTTCCCTCGCGCCTCACCTGCAGGCAGTTTCTGGCTCACCAGCAACATCCCTAGTGACTGTTGCCCCTCCCCATTTCCCGCCCAAAGGCAAGAATCTGCATTTCCCTCGCGCCTCACCTGCAGGCAGTTTCTGGCTCACCAGCAACATCCCTAGTGACTGTTGCCCCTCCCCATTTCCCGCCCAAAGGCAAGAATCTGCATTTCCCTCGCGCCTCACCTGCAGGCAGTTTCTGGCTCACCAGCAACATCCCTAGTGACTGTTGCCCCTCCCCATTTCCCGCCCAAAGGCAAGAATCTGCATTTCCCTCGCGCCTCACCTGCAGGCAGTTTCTGGCTCACCAGCAACATCCCTAGTGACTGCTGCCCCTCCCCATTTCCCGCCCAAAGGCAAGAATCTGCATTTCCCTCGCGCCTCACCTGCAGGCAGTTTCTGGCTCACCAGCAACATCCCTAGTGACTGTTGCCCCTCCCCATTTCCCGCCCAAAGGCAAGAATCTGCATTTCCCTCGCGCCTCACCTGCAGGCAGTTTCTGGCTCACCAGCAACATCCCTAGTGACTGCTGCCCCTCCCCATTTCCCGCCCAAAGGCAAGAATCTGCATTTCCCTCGCGCCTCACCTGCAGGCAGTTTCTGGCTCACCAGCAACATCCCTAGTGACTGTTGCCCCTCCCCATTTCCCGCCCAAAGGCAAGAATCTGCATTTCCCTCGCGCCTCACCTGCAGGCAGTTTCTGGCTCACCAGCAACATCCCTAGTGACTGTTGCCCCTCCCCATTTCCCGCCCAAAGGCAAGAATCTGCATTTCCCTCGCGCCTCACCTGCAGGCAGTTTCTGGCTCACCAGCAACATCCCTAGTGACTGCTGCCCCTCCCCATTTCCCGCCCAAAGGCAAGAATCTGCATTTCCCTCGCGCCTCACCTGCAGGCAGTTTCTGGCTCACCAGCAACATCCCTAGTGACTGCTGCCCCTCCCCATTTCCCGCCCAAAGGCAAGAATCTGCATTTCCCTCGCGCCTCACCTGCAGGCAGTTTCTGGCTCACCAGCAACATCCCTAGTGACTGTTGCCCCTCCCCATTTCCCGCCCAAAGGCAAGAATCTGCATTTCCCTCGCGCCTCACCTGCAGGCAGTTTCTGGCTCACCAGCAACATCCCTAGTGACTGCTGCCCCTCCCCATTTCCCGCCCAAAGGCAAGAATCTGCATTTCCCTCGCGCCTCACCTGCAGGCAGTTTCTGGCTCACCAGCAACATCCCTAGTGACTGCTGCCCCTCCCCATTTCCCGCCCAAAGGCAAGAATCTGCATTTCCCTCGCGCCTCACCTGCAGGCAGTTTCTGGCTCACCAGCAACATCCCTAGTGACTGTTGCCCCTCCCCATTTCCCGCCCAAAGGCAAGAATCTGCATTTCCCTCGCGCCTCACCTGCAGGCAGTTTCTGGCTCACCAGCAACATCCCTAGTGACTGTTGCCTTCCCCATTTCCCGCCCAAAGGCAAGAATCTGCGTTGCTCTCCAGTCCCACCTGCAGGCAGATTTTGGCTCACCAGCAACATCCCTAGTGACTGTTGCCCCTCCCCATTTCCCGCCCAAAGGCAAGAATCTGCGTTGCTCTCCAGTCCCACCTGCAGGCAGATTTTGGCTCACCAGCAACATCCCTAGTGACTGTTGCCCCTCCCCATTTCCCGCCCAAAGGCAAGAATCTGCGTTGCTCTCCAGTCCCACCTGCAGGCAGATTTTGGCTCACCAGCAACATCCCTAGTGACTGCTGCCTTCCCCATTCCCCGCCCATACCCCCCACCCCAATGGCAAGAATCTACGTTGCTCTCCAGTCCCACCTGCAGGCAGTTTCTGGCTCACCAGCAACATCCCTAGTGACTGTTGCTCCTCCCCATTTCCCGCCCAAAGGCAAGAATCTGCGTTGCTCTCCAGTCCCACCTGCAGGCAGATTTTGGCTCACCAGCAACATCCCTAGTGACTGCTGCCTTCCCCATTCCCCGCCCATACCCCCCACCCCAATGGCAAGAATCTGCGTTGCTCTCCAGTCCCACCTGCAGGCAGTTTCTGGCTCACCAGCAACATCCCTAGTGACTGTTGCCTTCCCCATTTCCCGCCCAAAGGCAAGAATCTGCGTTGCTCTCCAGTCCCACCTGCAGGCAGTTTCTGGCTCACCAGCAACATCCCTAGTGACTGTTGCCTTCCCCATTTCCCGCCCAAAGGCAAGAATCTGCGTTGCTCTCCAGTCCCACCTGCAGGCAGATTTTGGCTCACCAGCAACATCCCTAGTGACTGTTGCCCCTCCCCATTTCCCGCCCAAAGGCAAGAATCTGCGTTGCTCTCCAGTCCCACCTGCAGGCAGATTTTGGCTCACCAGCAACATCCCTAGTGACTGTTGCCCCTCCCCATTTCCCGCCCAAAGGCAAGAATCTGCGTTGCTCTCCAGTCCCACCTGCAGGCAGATTTTGGCTCACCAGCAACATCCCTAGTGACTGCTGCCTTCCCCATTCCCCGCCCATACCCCCCACCCCAATGGCAAGAATCTGCGTTGCTCTCCAGTCCCACCTGCAGGCAGGTCTTGGCTCACCAGCAACATCCCTGGTGACTGTTGCCACTCCCCAATTCCTACCCATACCCCCCCCCTGGTAGCATTTCCCTCCAATCCCACCAGCAGGCGACTCTGGCGGGTCTGCCATCATCATCTCTGTCAGCGTTTCCTGCAGCTCCTCGATCTTGACCTCGACAGCCTGGTCCCGGTTCCACTCGACCAGGGGCACGAGGCCAGCGGCCTGTGAAGAATGAAGGAGGAGGAGGGGAGAGGGGAGGAGAAGCAAAGCTCTCAGGATCAAAATGACAGGTTTCCTGCAGCTTCTCAAGCTTAACGTCAACCACCAAACGATTCCACTCGGCCAGGGGCAAGAAGCCAGCAGCCTGTACAGGATGAGGAGGGAGATGAGGGGTAGGTGGGGAAGAAGCAGAGGTCTCAGGATCAAAAGGGCAGGTTTCCTGCAGCTCCTCCAACTGAACCATACCTGCCTGGTCCCGGTTCTAATGAACCTGCGGCAAAAGGTCAGCAGGCAGCAGCCTGTCGAGGGATCGGCAGAGCTTGCAGGCAGGATCAACAGGGTGAATCCGGGGTTTAGGGTTGGGGTGAAGGGCGCTGCACTGCCATGATGCTCTGCACTAGACGCAGGCGCTGTACTGCTAAGAGGCCTTGTACTGCACGGAGGCACTGTATTGCCATGAGGCCCTGTCCTGGGAGCGGGCGAAGTACTGCACGGAGGCACTGTACAGCATGGAGGTACAGTGTTGGAAGCACGCTGACGCTGACAAGGGTTCAGGGTTCAGGGGCAAGGCAGCAGAAGCAGGCAGGCCCTACCGTGAAGTGCTGGTTGAAGTCCTCGAGCGTGCGGCGCTGAGGCGGGAAGAAGTCCAGCAGGCGGTTCACCACTTTGGCCTGCACATCGGGTGTCAAGAGGAGGGGAGACTCAGTCGTATGGACAGGTCTACCTCATAAGAGGTGGGAAACAATGAATCGATGACAAGACGCCGTTTTCAGGCGTGGATATGGAAGCAACAACCCTACAGCCAGACCACATAAAAAACAAAGATGAGCGGGAGGGTCACATTTAGGCCTTTAAAGGGCATAGGATGTGGAGGGGAGGAGGGGTCAGATTGTGGGAGAGGGACGGAATGGTGTGGGGGGAGAGGGGTAGAATAGTGAGACATGCAGGTCTCTGATGCTTGGGCCAGGGCAGTCGTCAGCCAGAGAGCTTGTTCTGCGATTCTTGTTAGCCAGAGGGCTTGGGCTTGGGCACAGGCTTTGGTCAGCCAGAGGGCTTCCCAAAAATCATTCAGTGCACCAATACACAAAGCGTTGGCCACGGCATTTTCACGAGGCCTCCCCCCCCCCTGCCTTTTCGAGCAGCATACCATTGTGAGGATGCTGACCAGGACCTTCACGCTGTCCGTCTTACACACAACATACAACGGGGCTCTCAAAAGTCTCAACACACCGCACAGCCAGGCCCTCAACAATCCACGCAGGCACACTCCCCCCCCCGTGTTCGAGCAGCATACCTTAGTGAGGATGCTGACCAGGTCCTCCATGCTGTCCTTCTTCAGGTACTCCTGAAAGAAAGAAAACAGGATTCTGGGTTCAGGATGTCCATGCTGCTCTTCTCCAAGCGTTCTGGAAGAAAACAAGGGTTGGGATTCTCCAATGCCACCCTTGTTCAGGTACGTTTGAAAAAGGAAACTAGGGTACCCGGTCAGGGTCACACTGCGGCCCCCCTTCTTGAGGTCCTCTCGAGGGAGGAAATGAGGGATTCAGGGTTCAGGTTCAGGATCTCCATATGTCTACATTATTCTTCAAGTGCTCCCGAAAGAGGAGGCAATGGCTCTAGGGTTCAGAGCGCCCTTCCCTGAGTACCCCATCTCACGCCTTCCTTTACATCCAACCGGATCGCATCTGAGGAGGTCCTCCGTTCCTCTTAGATTTCCAGGAGGGTCAAAACAAACACGCTGCTGGCGGGGCCCACCCACTCCCCTGAACCCTCACCCCAATCCCCTTTGCGTCTCCCACCATGCCGGACAAATTAGAGACAAGTATTGACTTCAGCTACTATTACGTTGAGGATCCATTAAGTAGATCTTTGGCATCCCTGAACCAATTTGGGAGAACAAGGTCCGGGATGGTCCCCTTGGTCACCAGGCGGTCGTTTAGGCAGCTTAGGAGTTTCGGTTAACTTTGTTTTTGGACCTGCCTGGAAGAACACTGTCAGGACCTCCAGGATAGTCCCCTTGGTCACCAGACGGTCGTTTAGGCAGCTATTGATGATCGGCTCGGCTTGCACACTGATCTTGAGGCTGAACACCAGCGCCATGGCTGTGCGACAAGGGGGGGAGAGGGGAGAAGATGAGCGTGCACACTCATGTTGAGGCTGGACACCATTGCCATGGCTGGGTGAGAGGCAGGAAGGGGAAGACTAGCATGCTTGCCGAGGCTAAACACCATTGCCATGGCTGGGTGGGAGACGGGAAGGGGAAGACTAGCATGCTTGCCAGGCTAAACACCATTGCCATGGCTGGGTGGGACAAGGGGGAGGGCTGAAGGGGATGAACTTTTAACCAGCCAGCCATCCATTTTCCCAACACTTCAACAGCCCCTCTTCCCCCCATTGATTGCAATATCCATGAGGCTGCAAAAACTCTTGGAGGGACACAAACGGACAGAGCACAAACCTCTAGCACAACACAACATGACAAAGCACAAAACAAAACCTGTAGTCCAACACAAACCCTTGGCTGCTAGACCCTCCTATTTCTTTCTCATCAGACAGCCCCACCCTCTCTCACCGATTCCGATCTTCTTGCGGTTCACCTCGTCGAAAAACTCGGTCGACAGCAGCAGCTTGATGAGTGTGTTCTCCAGGCCCCGGGTCAGGAAAGGACGCCGCCTGCGAGCCCCCCAATTCACAGCTTATTTCAGGGGGGTACGCAGTGCTCCAGCTAATACATATGATACATGTATTTATTTATAAAGGGGTGGGTTGTTGGTCACTCCACTGCGTGGAGGAACACCAAGCGGAGGAGCGATTCGCTAAGTCCTATCCTCCCACTAGCTACGCTACGCCACGCCTGTTAAGCACTGTTTGCTGCAGTATGGGGCGCAAGCCACTACCGACACCTTGCACCCCCTACTGCATCAAACAGTACAGCTACGCTACGCCATGTGCCTGGGGGTTATGATGCCTGCTGCTTGGGCCGCTGACAGTAGGCCGGTAGGATTTCCTCCAGTCCCCCCTGCCCGCCACAGGCAAACTACAATGATCAAGGCAGATCCCATGCAGGCATTCCCCTGGCGTCTCTGAAAGACGTTTCTTACGGTTTCCGGAACTTGAGCAGTTTATTAATGGAGGTCGCATACTCATTCAGTGATCACACCCATGCTCATTTCGTGGAGTGTTTCAGCTACAATTCAGCTACACCTCGCCACTGCCTGGCCTATAGGTCGACCCAGCTTTTTGTCCCCATCGGCCTGGTGGCTGCCTAGTGGCCCTCACTGATGGCGGACTCTGGTGCATCCCCAAATAAGCACTAGCGGCCAATGACTCATTTTAGTTTGCATCAGCTACACTACAGCTACACTTAACTAGGGGGGTGACGTATGCATTCAATTACTAATCGACATCCAACCCCAGGTTCCAGTCGAAAATCTAGAGATTTTGTTAGCATTTTGCCTAAAAGGCAGCATTAAATGACTCATGACTTGTTTTAGTTCATGAATATTAATATATTACAGTACAGGAGGTTTTGTGTACTTCCCCTGAAGTGTCAAATCCATCGCTATCAGCACAGTAATATTCATGAACTAACAGTCTGTGTCCCGAATCAAGATTCAATAGCGCACCTGGCTAGCGTTGAGAAAACTTTGATGTAGGGCAAGATCGCTTCACGGTTGGGCTCCGCAGCAAGCACCTGATGCAAGAGGAAATCAGGGCAAATCAGCATCAGTGGGCCAAGGAAAATGGGCCTGTCACCTGGGGTGTTGGACCAGGGAATCCAAGGAATCGTGGTGTTCAATAAAAAAACACTCCAAAGAACAAATGGCTGATAACCCTCGTTTGAGATGCTGGGCCCAAGAGAGACTTTAAGGGCGCGCGGGGGCCACCCCAAGCTTTCTCTGCCTTCACACCCACTGGCGCCAGCACGGAGGCCTTGCCCCTGCTCCCCTGCTCCCACCATAGTTCAAAAGCCGTATCTCACATTATGCTCCAGCTTCGGAGTGCCCGCCTCCCCCGCCACCTTCCCTCCAGCTCCAACCATGCCACCTGCGAAGAACACCTCAAAGAGCGTGTCGCTGTACCGCGAGAACTCGAGGTTGTTAGCATTGTCCAGCGCCTTGGTCGCCGCCTCCAGCTCCTCCTCTAGGTTGGTCAGCCCCTCGGATGCATCCTGCACTATCGTCACTACCGCATTCGCAAAGCTGCCAGGGTCGACGGGGATGACAATGTTCCTCTTTCGAGTCTTGAGTGTGACGCCACTGTGTGTGATGGGAGGGGAGGGGAGGGAAGGGAGCAGCGAGGATGAGAGGGAGCAGGGGGTTCAGAGGAGCCGTGCAGCAGATGGGGATCGTAAGTTCCTCTTTCGAGTCTAGAGTGTGACGCCACCATGTGATATGGGAAGGGAGTAGGGCAGCAAGGATGAGCGGGAGCAGGGGGACGTTTAAGAGCAGCCATGCAGCAGTCGGGGATCGTTATGTTCCTTTCTTCGAGTATGACAACTCCAAGTGCTAGGGTGGGGCAGGGGAGAGGAGGGAACGGGAATGCTTTTCTTCGGGATAGGGGATGGTTGTAGGTAGGTGGGGAAAAAGAACAGAGAACCGAGAATCAATCCGAGGTTAAAACAGTTCTGGCGCGTAGAGGGAGGGGGGGGGCTTGTGGAGAGGGGGGAGGTGAGCCATGCAGTGGTCGGGGTCTAAATTTGGCCAGCCTGTCCATAAAGAGGTGCAGGATGCAGCAAAGAATGAATGGCAGGGGGCAAAGAGAGGAGAAGGCAAGAGGTAGGTGCCAGAGTCTGGTACCAGGCCTGTATTCCGGGCAAGGGGATGACATGGCGTGGCTGGGGTCACAACCCTTCAAGGTGTTGGCCAGAGGGCGAGGTGGAAGTTGACAGGGCGGATCGAAAAATCTGCCGAAGAAGCTCATGGATAAAAAATCAACTGCTGTTTGTGCTTTGCAGGAAGGAAGCGAGGACGTGAGCATGTCTCTTGGTCCGCTCGAGCGAGCATTGGGCAACATGAAAGGAAGAGGGGGATACAATTAGCAAGGCAGAGATGACAGGGCTAACGATCGGGCGAATGAAATGGGGGCTGTCCAGAACTGACTGTGCGTCAGAGTGAATCAGCGGGACATCGACAGAGGGGCTTGGGCACATGCAACTTTGTCGCGAATAGAGAATTGTAAATAACAAGCGATGAACATGCATGCAGTTTATAAGCCCGAGGCCTCTACGCACTCTCGTCATTTTCAGTTCAAGGGTGACCCAGGAAGTTGCTCATGAAGCAAAGCAAGCACAGGATATTTGATAAGCTGAGCTGCGTAATAATACATTGAACCGACGGTGATCACCGACAGCAAGAGTGCACACAGTCTGCAAAGTGGGGACTTCAAGAGCTCTGCTGGCAGCAAACTAGCCCCAGCCGTGACCCCACTCACGCAAGTGTTGGCTTTTCCTCTTTTGTACTGATAGACGATGAATCATGCGAGGAAAACGCAACAGTGTCAGATTCTCAGATCTGGCGTCGGCGCAGGCACATAACTCTCTGGCACATAACTCGCACCTCATAACAAAGATGAGAGTATAGGTGTTCTGGCTGAACGGCAGTGGCAACAGTCAACAGATCGCTAGCGATGGAACGGATTGGTGCAAACGACGAACCCCTAAATCCAAACCCTGCATGCAAATAGTCCAAACCCCAATCTTCGCCTGAAAAGATAAACGATATCTTATGTTGTGAACCCAGCCTGCAGAGCTTTCTAGAGCAACCTCGTGATTCGATTAGGTGTTTGATGTTAACCTTGGGTGCAATCTCCACTATATCTTCACCCGATAGCGAATGTTAGGGGGGCGTCCGCAGCCGTCTTCTGGACGACTTAGCAGCCCTGTTCACGCAGCAGGATGTGATAACTTCGTAGCCTGCAGGTGGGTGTTCAACTTCTGCAGCCTGGCCCTCGAGTCGGATGCCATCCCCAGACGCCCGCGTGCACGATTATCACAACAAGCCTCCTACCTACTATGCATGCCTGTCTCCCATGTCATCCGATGACGCTAAGCGCGAAGTCTGCCCACATGGAGGCTTTTTGGGCTACTAGCACCGTTCTCACACGCGAGCACACGACTCCACCCCCCTGCCTCTCTCCCTATCCTCTCCTCAGGCTGCCCAGACATCCAGCATCAGCCCATGCTTCTGGTGCCAGCCGGGCCGTCATCATCGGCGATGCTGCCCACGGCGCTCCCCCGCGTAGCGTCATGACGACCGCTGCCTTGGGCAACTCGACCGCCGCGCCAATTCCGGGCTCCAACCGACGGACACCGCCCCACGGCGACTCCACCCCCAAGGCCAGCAGCAGCATCAGCAGCAGCAGTGTCAACAGTAGCTGGGGCATGGGCCTGGAGCCTGCTGAGCTGATGCAGCTGGTGGAGCGCTCGCTGGGCCCCAACAGCGACGTCTGGCACGCGGAGCGCACACAGCGCCAAACGCAAGGACTGAAGGCTCAAAGCTTACTCGCACAGCTGACCTCCCAGACTAAGCCAAGAACCCTTGCATACAACGTCGGCGCGCTGGCCGCGCTGGGGCGCTTTGACGCCGCGCTCAAGCTCATGGAGGAGATGGCGAAGCAGACCAACATTGAGGCCCTTGAGATGTACGTTTCTCTGCGGGGTTGGGTCCTTGAGGCTGGGGTTGGTTGAAAGCCCTCTAAGCTTGAGGAGCTCTTCGGGTTGTTCCCCGCCTATCATTTGTGGACATCGGTGCCATGCGCGCAGGCGGAGCGCTGCATGGGCTATGGGGTGTGCCACACGTTTCCCTCCGCCGGTGTCCCATTTGATGCATGGGTTTCAGATCTGCATCAAGGAGCACTTTGCCACCGCTCAGCGCCTGGGACGCCGACAACGCTAGCAGGACCCTTATATGTAGCTTTTGCCAGGCGGGGTGGCTAGCGAGGATCGATGCATCTTGTTCCTGGGCTGATTGAAGGCAGTGGTTGGGGATAGCAGGGCATGCGCCAGGGTTGGCGGTGTCATGAGGCGTCTTGGCATGCATGCACGCAGCACCTGATGGGAATGGTGGCGTGCGAACATTGGTCTGGCAGTGAACTGAAATGGGAAACCTAACACGCAGACATCAGCGTTTGAGCGTCACCGTCGCTCACTACCTTGGGATCCAGATTCACCAGGACCTTGCATGCATAGGGCATGCATGCATGCATGGGGTTGCAGGCACTTTCAGCTTTAAAAAAGAGTAGCAATGCTACTGAACGTGTAGCCCACGCCTGGGTTTTGTCTAGTTTAGGGCAAAGGGTTGCCAGAATTTGGCCAGCAAACGCTTTAGGTCTGATCTAGTTAGGGTGAAGGGTGCCGCAAGCTTGGCCTGGGGTCTGGTCTAGTGAGGTTTACAGTTGAGGACCTACGGCGTTAGCTAGGCAAAAGCCAGTGCCTAGTTACGGTGCCCTCAAACCCGGCCTTCTGCCCTTCTACCATTAGCAGCTCTTCACCCTCGCCTCTGGAACGCCCAGCCACGGTCTCTTTGTGGATGCTGCCACCTGGTCCTTGCATCTGTCTCCCCTGATGTATCGGTGGGACCCACAGGGGGTGCAGCAGAGCATATCACACAAAGCTGCTCCAGCCAGCTCCGTTTCCATGACATGACGCAAGCGTCTGTACAGGCAGCTGCGTCAGCCTCTCATCCTCTCCCCCCAACCCTCCCCTCCCCTCCCGCCTCTGCTGCATAGATGCTTAACCCTCAGCCCCTTGCTTTGACCCCTGATTCCTCGCCCCGGCCCTTCACCCCGCAGCAGAAACGCCTGTCTCTCGCCCATCCTCCCTTCCGCAATCCCCTCCACCCAGACCTGCTTTCGTCGGCCCCCCCCCCTCAGGATCGATCAGCGCACCTACATGGGCAATGCCAAGGTGTTCAAGCAGCCTTCCGCCGTGGTGGCCCTTCTGCACGCACTGCCCCTCCTCCCTCCCCCCACCCCCCCCCCCACCCCTTTTGCTTGTGTCTCCCCCCCCCCTTAGGATCAACCAGCGCGTCTTCATGAACAATGCCAAGGTGTTCAAGCAGCCCTCTGCGGCGGTGGCCTTTCTGCACGCGCTGCCCAAGCGCTTCCACGACGTCCGCTTGTACAACATGGCGCTGCAGGTGGGGTTCGGTTTTGGGGTCTAGGGCTCAGGGTTTAGAGCTTCCACGAGATCCGCTTGTACAACATGGCGTTGCAGGAGGAGTCCGGAGTTCACGGCATCGCTCTACGTAGAACCGACTTCGTTGATTTCTGGTGTATGTGCCTACAGGGCTGCAGACGCAGGTGCATGTGCAAGTGCATGACGTGGCCGCAGACGCATGTGCATAACATGCATGACATGCGCATGTGCATGTGTATGACATGGCCGCAGACGCATGTGCATGTGCATGACATGGCCGCAGGCGCAGGTCTCCCAAAGCAGGTAGGCCATGCCTCCAAATGGTTGTGAGGCTTTTGTTTCTGGAGCTGTGGTTGTGTGGCTGCAGGTGTCAACCCTACGCCCCAACCCCTAACCCGACAACTTCTGTTCAGCTTCAACCTCAAACTCTTCTCCTACACCCTTTTCTTGAGCTGTGGTTGTGTGGCCACAGGTGTCAACCCTACACCCCAACCCCTAACCCTACAACATTTTCTTCAGCTGCAGTTGTATGGCCACAGGTGTCGACCTCAAAACTCTTCTCCTACACCCTTTTCTTGAGCTGTGGTTGTGTGGCCACAGGCGTGCTCCTCTGGGCGGGACTATGCCAGGGCGCTAGAGGTGATGGACCTGGTGGATAAGCTGTTGTGTAAGAAGGATGTCAAGCTACTCACCAGCATGATGAACGGTGAGGATGGGCAGGGGGCGGGAGCACATTGAGTGGGGGGGGGGAGCAGGCTGGAGCGAAATAGGCAGCAGCAGCGCGGTAGAGGCAGATAGGGATGTGGTGTAAGAAGGATGTCAAGCAACTCACCAGCAGGATGAACGGTGGGAGGGGGCAGGGGCATGAGGTTGGGAGGGAGTGGGCAGAGTGGCAGAAGCAGATAGGGCTGATGCAAGGAGGACGTCAAGCTGCTCACCAGCATGATGATCCCATGCCCAGTGTGTCGATCCGTGAGCGTGCGTTCAAGGTGTGAATCAGATTCCCCGTTCCCCGATCCCCGCTCACTTCATCATGTTCCCTCTCCTCTCTCTTCTCTCTCCCCCCATGCTCAGTGTGTCGATCTGTGGGCAGTGCTGAGCGTGCATTCAAGGTGTTTGCCGAGATCAAGGCCAACCCGGCCTTGGGGCCGCTGGACAGCATGGTGTACGGCTCTCTGGTGGCTGCATGTGCAGGTGAACTGGGTGTGGTGTGGGGCCTGTCGGGCTGGGTGTGGTGTGGGGCCTGTTGGGCTGGGTGTGGTGTGGGCCTGTTGGGCTGGGTGTGGTGTGGGGCCTGTTGGGCTGGGTGTGATGTGGGGCCTGTTGGGCTGGGTGTGGTGTGGGGCCTGTTGGGCTGGGTTTGATGTGGGGCATGTTGGGCTGGGTGTGGTATGGGGCCTGTTGGGCTGGGTGTGGTGTGGGGCCTGTTGGGCTGGGTGTGGTGTGGGCCTGTTGGGCTGGGTGTGGTGTGGGGCCTGTTGGGCTGGGTGTGATGTGGGGCCTGTTGGGCTGGGTGTGGTGTGGGGCCTGTCGGGCTGGGTGTGGTGTGGGGCCTGTTGGGCTGGGTGTAGTGTGGGGCCTGTTGGGCTTTGTGTGGTGTGGGGCCTGTTGGGCTGGGTGTGATGTGGGGCCTGTTGGGCTGGGTGTAGTGTGGGGCCTGTTGGGCTGGGTTTGATGTGGGGCATGTTGGGCTGGGTTTGATGTGGGGCATGTTGGGCTGGGTGTGGTGTGATGTGGGGCCGTTGGACAGCATGGTGAACAGCTCGCTGGTGGCTGAATGCCCAGGTGGGCCACGTGACTTTCCAGCGGGCGGGGTGTGGTGTGGTTTGGGGCCTGCGGGGTGGGTGGGGGGCCACCCTGTGCTGAACATGACCCCCTTCACCCTGTGTTTAACCTGGGACCCTTAACATCCACCATGTCATGCGCTGCCCTGCGGTCAACCGCGAAGCGTGTCGACCCTGCTTCGCCCGCGGCCCCGCGCCCAACCCTTCACTGCCTGTGGCCCTGCGCTCCACCCTTGACCCTGTCCACCCTGTTTCCTGTCCGAGCAGAGGCCATGCAGCGTGAAATCAGCGTGGTACATGAGCGCAAGGATCAGTACGTGCTGCTGGAGAGGGCGTTCCAGGTAGAGTGGGTATGGAATGGTGTGGGTGTGTGGATGGTGTGGAACATGAGTGTCAGTATCAGTACGAGCTGTTGAGGTGGGCGTTCCAGGTGGTTGAGGGTGTGTGGATTGGCTGCTGGTGTGGAATGGTGATTTACACGAGTGCAAGGAGCAGTATGCGTTGTGATGGCCATTCCAAGTTAGTGTGTATAATGTGCAGATAAGCTTGGAATTGTGTTTGTGTGATGTTGGTGTGTTGTGGCCGGGCAGCTCATGCATGAGCCCGTGGCATGAAATTTGGCGTACCTTAAACCCCTCAGCTACTTTCCACACCAGACCCTCATCCACTGACCTGCCCCCCTCCCACCTCACGGGCTTGCTGGACGAGTCCCTCCCCGCTGCACCCTTATACATCAACCCTCTCAACCTAAAACCATGGACATGTAAAACCTGAACCCTACTGCCTCTTAACTCTCCCCTACATGGACTTGTTGGACCGTAATACCTCTCAACCCTCCCCCCTGGTCCCCCCCCGCTGCATTTTTTGCAGGTTGTGGCTGAGGCTGAGGCCAGCAATGTACAGCTGCAGGTCCCGGCCTTCAACTCCCTGCTGGTGTGTGCGGGGCGCTGCGGACAACTGGGTCGGGCATTCCAGGTGAGGGGGGGGAGGGAGATGGTGGGGAAGGGAGAAGGGGTGAGGGAGGGAGAGGGGAAGGGAGGAGGGATGGGGCAGGGAGAGGGGAGGGGGGAGGGAGAGGGGAGGGTGATGCAGGGGAGGGGAAGGGATGGGTAAAGGAGGGCGAGAGAACCTTCAAACCTGGAAGATATATCTCGGGCCGGTTTTCGGTAAGGCTAGGAGAGCAAGGCTGAACCCTGGCGGCGTTATGTTGAACTCAGTTTCTGGACGTGATGGCCGATCAAGTGCTTTGTCCTTTTACCTTAACTCCCTGTACACTCAACGCCAAATCCTTGACCCTGGTTTTAGACCTGAGATATCAGATCGGTCGCGTTATTCTCGCCCCTACACCCTGAACCCAGGTCTTGGACATGATGGCCGATCGTGGGCTCCGGCCAGACGTCATCACGTACGGCTCCCTCATCGAGGCGTGTGTCCTGGCTTCTAATCAGGAGCTGGCGCTCAAGATCTTCAACAATGCGGTCCGGGAGGTAGGATGGAGCAGAAGGAGGGGGGGGCATGAAAGAGGAGCGATGGAGCGGGGGGGGGGGGCATCAAAAGAGAAGAGGAGTTGATTGCAGGGAGGGGAGGGGGCATGGAGGAGGAGGGGGGGGCATGGAAATAGACAGATGGAGCGGGGGGGGGGCATCAGGAGAGAAGGGAGGGAGGGACCAGGGGGGGGGAGGGAGCGCATCAGGAGAGAAGAGGAGGGAGGGAGAGGCGGGGGGAGGGGGCGCATCAGGAGAGAAGAGGAAGAGGAATGGTGGAGCGGAAGGGGGGCGCATCAGGAGAGAAGAGGAAGAGTAGCTTAATGCAGGAATGGGAGGGGGCATGGAGGAGGAGTGAAGATGAGGAGTGGTGGGAGGGGGAAGAGAGGAGCATGGAGGAGGAGGATCGGGGCGCAGGGGACGTGTGAAGAGGAGCAGGGTAGGCTCACTTAGGTAGGAGGGGCAAGAATTCGTGGTTCTGTGGTTCTCTTATCGTAACTACCAGCCTTAATAAGCTGCTGCCTACACCAGTGGTGTGTCCGTGAACCGCCTCGTGGAGGTGTTGGAACCCTGAACCCTCTGTACCGCCAAACATCTTGTACCCTGAAATATCTGTACCGCCGATAGCCCTGAACCCTAAAGCCTCTACCACCGTTGACCCTGAACCCTGTGTGCCGCCCTAGGGCTTCTCCGGGCACGTCGAGCTGTACACGCAGGCAGTCAGCGCGTGCAAGATTGAGGGCTCGGTGGACCTGGTGCGAGCCCTGGACATCCATGCGCTCATGCAGCGTGTGCAAGTGGAGCCTGACAAGAAGTTCTACGCGGCGCTCATGGGTGTGGCGGGCAAGGCTGGGCGGCTAGACCTGGCGCTGGAGCTGCTGGACAACGTCGCGGCGGAGGGGTTGCTGCTGGCGACGACGATCGAAAACGCGCTGATGTAAGTGTTGCCGGTATGTTTGTAGGAGGCTTCGGCTGTTGAGCCTTTTTTTTAAATATTGTGTTGGCTCCGGAGCATATGCCTACCGTCGCGCTGTCCCTCTCGATCCTTTCCCCACTAGATCTACAGTTCGCTGGGGAAACGGGGGGGGGGGGGCTGATGGGATGCAGGAGACAAGGGTGGGGACAGCTGCTGCTTCTGCTGCCGGCGACGATTGATATTGTGCTCACGTCAGCGTGTGCTTTTGAATGCATTGGCCATTTCGGTTTTCCAAGACTTCGCCGGCTTTGAAACAAGTGTTTGGTCTCATTTTCCTAGATCCTCTTCCTTGGTCCTTTCCCCTTCTAGATCCAGCTCTGCTGCTGCTGCCGACGACAACGATTGACAGTGCGCGAAGAGAGGGCAGACAGGGCAGGGGTAGGGTGCCGAGCCGGGGGCTTGTCACCCTTTCCTCCTTGTCTCCTCTCCCCCCCACCCAAGGGGACATTTCCTAAACGCCCTGCTGCCCTTGGCAAGCTCTGCTTGGCCGAAATCTTGGCCAAGCATCCAAGAAAGTGTTCAGGCGATGGAGGGTGGAGTGGGAGGGTGGGAGGATTTTTCATGTGCTCTTGTGCGCTCGTCGATGCTACTTTCTGGACATAAATGAACCTAACATGCCTTTCCTGCTCCTCTTTGATAGATACGCTGCACAGCAGGACCTCACCGTCATGCGCAAGGTGTACGACATGTGCGCACACCATGGGGTGTACCCGGAGATATCGCAGTACAACAGGTGAGGGGGGGGGGTAGTACAACAGACGAAGGGGGCAGTACGCCCACGTTCAGGGTTAAACGTTTAACCCTGAACGCTTAACCCTAAACCATCAAGCTGAACCCTGAATCCTAAACCCTTAATGTGTTAACCCAGAACCCTAGGCGCCCAACCCTTAACGCCCAACCCTACACCCGTAATCCGTAACGCTGAACCCTGAACCGGACCCTGAATTGGACCCTGAACTGGACCCTGAACTGGACCCTGAACTCTGTAGGATGATTGACTGGTACGCCGCCCAGTCACGCTTTGGGGACGTTGTCTCTCTTGTCTGCGACATGGTGCGGTCGGGCTGCGCGCCCAACCTCAACACGTACCGGGTGGTCCTCAACGCCTGCCAGCGCGCGGACCAGGCGCAGCTGGCCATCGAGGTTTACGCGACCATGAGGGCAAAGAGAATCCCCATCCTGCAGAAGGTGAGGCTACTAGGTTGAGGGGGTTCAGGGTTTATAATCCATCCTGCAGAAGGTGAGGCTACTAGGTTGAGGGGGTTCAGGGTTTATAATCCATCCTGCAGAAGGTGAGGCTACTAGGTTGAGGGGGTTCAGGGTTTATAATCCATCCTGCAGAAGGTGAGGCTACTAGGTTAAGGGGGGTTCAGGGTTTATAATCCATCCTGCAGAAGGTGAGGCTACTAGGTTGAGGGGGTTCAGGGTTTATAATCCATCCTGCAGAAGGTGAGGCTACTAGGTTGAGGGGGTTCAGGGTTTATAATCCATCCTGCAGAAGGTGAATCTCCTAGGTTGAGGGGGTTCAGGTTTATCCATCCTGCAGAAGGTGAGGATACTGGTGCAGGGGGGGGGGGGCGCAGAATTCAGAGGGTGTATACTGTAGATTGCAAAGGATGTGTACCGCAGAGGGTGTGTACTGCATAGTGCAAAGGGTGTGCGTACTTCTGTAAGTGTGGCCAGAAACTTCAACCCTTGAACCCTGTGTCAACGCCCTTAACCATGAACAAAATGTACTGCTCAACCCTGACCCTCGAAATTCGAGTCCCCAGTTGCCCCTAAACCCTGAACCCTGTTTCACCGAGCAGAAATTCGAACAGTCGATCTTCTACCAGCTTCTCAAGGTGTGTTTCAACCAGATCCGGTACCAATGGGCAGGAGACGGGCCTGCCGGCAGCGCGGGCGCCCCACCCAGGCCGCACCAGCCGCCGCAGCAGCAAGCTGGCGCCGCCAGCGACAGCGGGCGGACCAGCGAGGGGCCGGCGGCCGCGCCGTGGCTCGGCCCGAGGCGCCCCTTCGTGCGGATGCAAGAGGCTGAGGCGCTGCTGGGCGCGCTACGCTCGGCAGGCGTCCCGGGGGCCAGCACGTCAGGGCGCATCGTCGGAAGCATGCCGGCCGGCAGCAGCAGCGGCGGCGGCTCGGCGGCGGCAGCGGGGGGCGGCGGCGGCGGAGCCGCTGCCGCCGCCACCAGGAGGTCGTCCGGCCCATCGCTGTTGCAGTTATCGCCAGAGAGCATCAACTGGCAGCAGCACGCACTTATGGCGTACCGCGACATGGTGACCGCCGGACACAAGCCGGTGAGTTGTTTCCCTCCTTTATACTGTAGCAGTATGTGAAGATTGCCGTCCCAAAAAGAAATGTATAACGGTACGAGGTGTGCAACATACCGGTAGGCTGCGTGGACGAGCGGTATTGTGTACCGTACCGTACTAGTAATGTAATTTATAAGATACGGCATATGACTGGTCCCGGGACCCTTTTTGCTGGCACCGGTACCCTGAGACTTCCCGGATTTATCTGTGAACTGCTGTTACTTCATAAAGCGTGACGGAATCATTACTGGGCTCTCGCTCGTCTGCGCCTCTTGAAATCCCACAAGCTAGTGCTCTTTTAAGGGGAAGGGGGGGAACACCTTGGAATTTTTAAAAACATGGAAAGTCGGAAGCTTGTTTTGTGATTCTAAATGTGAATGTGCACGGTGGTTTGGTGATTGACTGTTTGAATTGTGACGGAGACATAACCAAGCTCTCGCTCCTCGGCATAACCGAGCTCTCGCTCCTGTGTTTCTTGTAGGGTTTCGAGGTAAATGTAACTGAAATGTGACCAAAATGTATTCGAGCTCGCACCTATGCGTTTCTCGTGGGGCACAGAGGTGATGTGTAACCGTAATGTTACAAAAATGTAACCGTAATGCAATGTAACCGAGTTGACCTCTGCCTGTCTGTAGGGTGTCGAGGTGATCGATATGCTGCTCGGCTGCCTGAGGATAAAGCGGAGTGTGATGGCGGGCTCCGGCGGGTTTGATCAGGACGGCGGCGCGGTGATCGCGCCGAGGCGGCCGCCCGCTGCGGGCGCGGGAGTCGCGGGATTAGCGGGCGCGCACATGGCAGGAGGCGCTGCGGGCATGCCGGGGAGGCTCGGGCACGCCGCTGGGATGCCTGTGCCGGGCCTGTTGGAAGGCAGGCAGCCATGGGAGGCGCCTGCGACGGCGGCGGCGGCTGGCGCGGGCGCGCAAGCTGCGTCCGCGGATGGCACCGGGCGCTCCGGACGTAGATACGAGACAGGATTTGACAAGAGGTGTGAGCTGTTTTCTAGTTTAGGGTTTGGGGATGAGGTGTGTGCTGTCTCCTAGCAATGGACCTCTGGCTTCTCAATGGGTGCGCGATCTCTTTTAGTTGAGGGTTTAGGGTGAATGACTGGAGTGGGAGAAATGTTGCGCGGTCACTGTAATTCTAGAGGAAAGGAATCATGTGGGAATAGGGGTGCGCAATCATTGTGCAATTCCACTTAATCTAGGGTGAAGGCTTTGACAAGATTTAGATTACCGGTAGTCATGTTAGTTACCAAGGAATGTTAGCAACTGAAAAGTGTTATTACTTATGAATGGTTTTTATCCCACCCACCCACCCTCCCCACAGGGCGCTGGGTGTACTAGAGGATGCCATGAACAAGGGGCACCTCCCCAGCATCAAGGGCGTAGACGAGGGGCCCATCACGATTGACCTCCGGGAGATGCCGCCCACGGTTTCGGAGCTGGTGGTGCTGGCGGTGCTGGCGGCCTTCGATCGACGAGTGGCCAAGACAGGTGAGCAAGAGCGGGAGGGCGCACGGAAGAGTGTGAGGAAGAGGGGGGAGAGATGCGACACACATGATGTCGGACCTGGTTGTGTTGTCGGTGCTGATGGTCTTCGGTCGACGAGTGGCCAAGACTGTTGTGCACCGGGAAAAAGTTGGAGCGCAAGGAAAGTGTGGGAAGAGCAGGGGGAGGAGGAAGCTGAGAAGGAGAGGGAGCACGGAACGGGACAGAAGGAAGGAAGCAGTTTCAGTTGGGGGATCAGATTTTATAGATGAGACCAGCTAGGGGTTAGGGGGATCTGAGCTTGAACCCTGAACCCTAAACTAGTGTGTGTGTGTGTGGGGGGGGGGGGGGGGTCTTGAGTTTGAACCTGAGCCCTAGACAAGTGTGTGGAGGATCTGAGCTTGAAACCTGAAACCCTTAACTAGGGTTTGGGGGATATGAGCTTGAAACCTGAAATCCTAGACTAGGGTTTAGGGGATATGAGCTTGAAACCTGACTCCAGGCTAGGGCTTGGGGGATGTGAGCTTGAAACCTGAACCCTAAACTAGGGTTTGGGGGTCTGAGCTTGAAACCTGATCCCAAACTAGGGTCTGAGGGGTGTGAGCACGGCTGCTGTCTCAAGTCGTGGCCAGGTCACGAGCAGCTTAGCGTTCCTCACCCTGCCATTTAAATCTGTTGCAATGCATTGAAGCCCTGAACCCTGTGACTGGGCTGCTGTCTCAGGTCGCTGATAGGCTTTGATCAGTGTCACGCTCCTCGTCCCGCCATTCCATCCTGTTGCAGTGCATTGAAGCCGTGAACCCTGTTTCAATCGATCCCTCTGCTGCTGCTGTCTCAGGTCGTTGCCAGGTCACCAACAGCGTTACGTTCCTCGTTCCGCCGTTCGACCGTGACTACATCCTGTGGCCCAGCTATGAAGAGAAGCTCAACAGGCACTACAATGCCATTGTGAGTGGAGCTGGAAGCTGGGTTGAAGCTGAAGGGTAGCTAGGGTGAAGCTTAAGTCCAGCTGGGTTAAAGCTGAAAGAAAGCTGGAGGGTAGCTGAGGGTATTGGTGGAAGCTGAGAGGAAGCGGAGGGTAGCTGGGGGGATTGGTTGAAGCTGAGAGGAAGCTGAAGGGTAGCTAGGGTGAAGCTGAAGTCCAGCTGGGTTGAAGCTGGAAGAAAACATCTGGAGGGTAGCTGAGGGGATTGGTTGCAGCTGAGAGGAAGCTGCCCAGGCATGAATGCCTAGTAGGTGGCTTACTGGGGTGAATCTGAAGGGAAGCTTGGGTGAAGCTGAAAGAAACTGGAGGGTAGCTGAAAGAAAGCTCAAGGGTAGCTGAGGGGATTGGTTGAAGAGAGGCAGCTGCCCGGGCATGAATGTCTAGTAAGTGGCTTAGTGGGGTGAAACCTGAGGGAAGCTGAAGGGTAGATGGGATGAAGCTGGAGGGTATGTAGGGTGAAGCTGAAGGGCAGCTGGGGTACAGTTGAGGGAATCAGTAGTGTGAAGCTTGGCTGAAGTAGGAGTGCAGGGTCTGTATTTCGGTATGAGCCACTGAAACGTGTTTGAAGGTGTTGTTGCCCGAGAAGGTGGCTGCAAGCCCTGCACAAAAAATGCCAAGCTTAAGTAAGGAATGGTGTCATACGGCTCCAGTGATGGCTCCAGTGCGCAGTATACCATTTTTGGAGGGGGGCGGCCGGGTGGTAGCCCCCACACCATGGACGGTCCTAGGCCTGCGGCCAGAGCAGCAGGGCTTGTTGGACTGGGCCCACTGAGCCTGTGGCCTTGCAGAGGAAGTCGCTGTCGCTGAATCATAGCTGGATTGCGAGCTATAGAAATACTCCATCAGCCTCCTTCATTGCCCTGAAGGAGGATGATGCAGTGCAGCTTCAAAATTACTGAAAAGTGCAGTTGTGGAGGATGGAGCAGGAAGTTTGTGGCATACCTAGCCTTGAGCTGTGTGGCAGAAGAGGGCAGGTGTGTGGTGAAAAAGGGTAAGTGCGTGGTGGTGGACGAGGGCAGCTGTCTTATGTGGCTGGGTTTATTACTGAATGTTCTCTCCTTTGTGCCCCAAAGAACGACGCTGAAAATGCTGCAAGTGCGCGGAAGGCTGCCATGGAGGACAAGCCGAGCAGGGAGACTCTAGGGGCAGCGGCGCAGAGAGCAGCGGCGGCGGCAGCACCTTTGGGGGCGTCCAGCAGCCTCGAGGAGGAGGAAGATGAGATGGAGGAGGCCGGTCTGATGGACGCGTTTGGGGGGTCTAGTGCCTCGGGCGGCCTCCTGGACCAGCAGCTGGACTTTCCGTCGTCCAGCAATGGCCGCGGAGCGTCACGGCAGGCCGCCCTGCCTCTGATGCCGCCCGAGGCGGCTGCGGGGACGTCGTCAGATGTGGGGATGTCCGCAGGGGAGTCTGGGCGGTACCGTGCGACGAGTGCGACGGGGCTGGCAGTCGCCGCAACCTGCCGGCGCCTGAAAGTGTTCTCTGAGCTCGACCCCACGCGCGGCGTGGTGGTGCTGAAGCCCAAGGAAATCAGTCGGTGGCTGATCAGCAAGCGCAACTTTGAGATGAACGTAGAGGTGGCTGGCAGGCCCGGGGGCGCCGGGACGCATCCCGGCGGCCGCGGCCGCGGCCGCGGCGGCTCCGCCGGCGCTGCGGCGTTGCTCGATGGGCCAGACCGCATCGAGACGTTCCGCGCCGCGCCCTCGATGATGACGCTGCCATCTGTCGCGGCGGAGCTGGCAGCTGGGATCACGGGGCACTTGGGCAGCACGTCGGGCCGCGACGTCTCCTCTGACAGCAGCTCGGACGACGTGGACCTCAGCCTGACCATGTCGATCGAAGAGGAGGATGAAAGCAAAGCGCCTGCAGCGCCTCAGAGGAGACGCCGCGTGCAGTCACAGGCGCAGATGGAGGCATCGGGCGGCAAGCAGGCAGCAAGCAGTGGCGGGCGGCAGCCGCCGGCGGCGGCTGCTGTAAGGTCTGGTACGGGCGCCTTCTCTGGTAGCATCAGCAATCCAGGGTCCGGCAGCGGCGGAGTCTCGCCAGGCGGGTACTTCCCGGGCGCACTCGGCGTCGGTTTGCAGGTTCTCATGCCGTCCCAGTTGGTGGGTGCCGATGCTTCGTCGGCACCCGCTGGGTTTGGGGATGCCCCGAGCAGTGTCCCGACGTCGCCCGGGGCTCAGGACCAGGGCACAGTTGCATCGGGGGGGAACCCTCTGGGCGGCGCGGCCAGCAGTGGCACGGATTGAAGCTAGCTGGGATACATGGAGATCTGCAAGTATGCTTACAAGATGAGATCAACTGAGATATGCAAGGGTCCTCAAGCGTTCACTCGCGCACTGGAAGGGGCAGCGCTGCCTTTAGTACTATTCGGACTAGGGGAGATGACGAGTGCTGGCCCTGGCTTGGGGGCTGTTGCAGACTTCAATGGGGGCTGTTTTCCCTTGCACCCTAGACTCTAGGGACGAGTACCGCGGATTGGGTTGGAACCTACAGCCAAACGTTTAGACGCCGGAGTAGTGGGGCCTCATTTGGGCCATTTGCAAGACTGCCTTCCCAACATTCCACATTTTGCGGGGCACTGTCCGAATATTTCTCGCAATGTAGGGCTATGTCTGATCCTTGCTCGTGATGCGGGGCTCTGGGGCAAGACTGCCTTGTCCCAATCATCCACTTCGTGTGGGGCCCTGGGGCCATGCGCAACATTGTGTGTTGGGCATGGGATTTTTCGTCTGCAAACTTTAAGGCTGCTCTGGCCTTTACCGGTACCAGTGATTCTTTACTGAGGCTCGGCTTCACTTATTGATGTTGCATCCATACCCAGAGGTTGAGGGATCGAACCCACCACACGATCTTCTCTCTCCCCCCGCCCAGAGCGCCGGGCTCCATGTCCCTGCCCCCTCACATGGACGATGGCATGGCTGCACCATGGCCCAGGCTGAGCATGGTAGCTGGAATTGAGCCTAGTCATTCCCTACCAGCCCCATGTGGCCGAGCGTTCAGTAGGGCCCAGCGGGTACGCACCGTTCTAAATTTTTTGATACTGCGCCTCTTGTACCGGCTCAAAAAGGCTCGGAGCATCCAAAAACAATGGTTGGCCGCGCGGGGCTGGGTTTTCAAGAACAAAATATTCTCCACCTGAACTCTTGTGTATCCTTGCGCCAGCCCATGCTGGAGTGTAGACATCTTAAAAGGCCTTGATGGTGGAAACCTTACTTCCTAAGGCCTTCTCAAGGCAAGCGCCTTCGTCTTGGGTTCAGGCTCCAGGATCCACGCTCCGCGTCCGTCCCAATTTTGCTCATCTGAACCTGCTTGTAGAACGTGCTGAAGAAGGCCGAGACCCTGGGTCACCAGGACCACGCTTCCAGAGCCAGGTTCGTGCAAACCAGACCCTGAACTCCTGTCTTGGTCCTTGGAACTCACGTAAGTCTTGGTCCAGTTTCTGTGCCCTAGACTGATCAAAAGAATTAAGCCATCAGTAAACATTGTTTGTAATGAATAGCCAAGGAGTCCACGCTTTTCAAGGGATGCACTGGGGCTGTGCCCTATATTGTAGATTTTCATGGGAAAGATCATAACGTCAACACCTTTAATCAATACCGGCAGTGGGTACGCTGCTGCTAACTTGATGTCCCAGTGTACTTGTCTAGGACTTGTGCTTGTCTCTCATCTTGACTAGGCTTCTCTGGTGCACTAACCTTTTCTGAATCAGGACTTACCTATCATGTCTTGACCAGGACATACCTTGTGTCAAAAGACTTCAGCATCTACGACTTCTCCCACCAAACTCCTGTGTCTTGAAGCTTGGAAGACCACATTGCAGCGCCAGATCTTGATTGCGCGCAAGTACCGGTATTGATCAAGATAATTTGAATACATTCGTGTTTTCTTCTGCCACTCTTGGGAAATCTATCCAATCAGTGCCTATCAGCAACTCTCTACTTGATCCGCAAAATCTCAGGCCTACGGTCATTTTGAATATATTCAGTGTGACCATTCATCCACAAATTCGCAGGCCTTGCCTACAGCCACTCATCTTGAATCATCCGGATTCAGCAGGAAACAGGATTCGTTTGTTAGCGTGGGACTTAAGATTAATAAGTCAATCAGACTCAGGCCTGTGTTGCACTTCACACAACCTGTTACCTGTACGGCCTCGCAGGAAATGTCAAAAACGTTACACCTCTGGGCCCGCTCAAAGCTTGGCCGCGTGGGCGCTCAACTGTTCAGAAGGGAGTAAAGAAGGAACTAAAAGGAGGAGAGGGGGAAAGGAACAAAAGAAGAGGTCGGGAAGGCAACGAAGACCAAATCCAACACCTCAGTTCCACTAGAGACTAACCCTCAACAAAGCCTCTGAAAACAAAAATGTGCCGTGTCAATCTACCTGGCTGCTACCCCCCTCCCTTTCCCTCACCGGTTTGCCCCCTCCCCCCTCCTCTCCTCATTGCTCCCCCCACCTGGTTGAGCTCTTCATGTGCCGTATCAATGAGATGGACCAGCGGACGCAAGACAGATGGGCAGGCAGATGGGGACCTCTTAAAATGCGATTCTAATGTTCACCAGTGGCTGGAAAATCACTGTGTAGATTCTCCACCAAGATCGCTTCTCATTATTTACGAATTTGAATTCGAAAAATTTCATCTTGATGGACAGCAAGTCCAGTACATTCTACACCCATTTCCGCCCAGATCTGCATGCATCATTTCTGAAGTTAAATTCAAATCCGAATGCAGACCTAGCTATATATTTACTTCCACAGGTTATCCACTCAGATCTGCATCCATTAGTTACGATTTTGAATTCGAACCCACAGTCGGCTGGACAGGCACTCCTGCAGATCCTCCACTTAGATCTGCATCCATGATCTCTAAATTTGAATTCGAAACCCCACCTGTCTGGACAGGCACTCCCACAGGTTTTCCACCCAGAATAGCATCAATTATTACTGAATACCGGTATGCATCAATCATTACTGAATATGACTCCCATCCACTATTGGCTGGAAGACCAATCTTGGAGGTTTTCCGAGGCATTCCACTCCGATCGTCATCCATTCTAACAAATTGGAATTCGAAAATTCTACCTGGCTGGAGAGCCACTCCCATAGGTATTCCACCAAGATCTGCAACAATTTTTTTACCGAATTCGAATTAATCGAATTCGAATTCACTAAACCAAGTTGCTACCGTATCTCTGCTTTTAGAACATACCGGCAGCCAGTATTTCTTGGCCTGTCGGGTAATTGCTAAAATTACTGCTGGCCTCTTTGAAAACTGGATTTAAAATTTGCCTGGGGGCCACTAAAAGATGGGGGCCGGATGGAGAGGTTACCCCATGCCCCTGACGCGACATAGCTCCATCATGGATGGATCCGGAAATGGTCCAGTGGCATAAAGCTGGTGCCATCCACACCCAGAGGTTGAGGAATCGTACCCGCCACATGATCTTCTCTCTCCCCCGACTAGGGCGCCGGGTTCCATGTTCCTGCCCCCTCTCACAGGAGGATGGCATGGCTCCACCATGGCCCAGGCTGTGCATGATAGCTGGAATTGAGCCTAGTCATTCCCTACAAGCCCCATGTGGCCGAGCGTTCAGCAGGGCCCAGCGGGGATGCACTGTTCTAAACATGGATGGATGTACCTAAAGCCCTCGAGGGATTCAGTGAGAACTTCTCAGTCCTGGCGAGGTACTACCTGGCCTGATCAAGGCTGACTCTCCATTCCAGGGGGGAGCAACAAATTTTGTTGTCCAGCAGGCAGGAGCAGGGGGGGCAACTAGCAGCCTTGGCAGGCAACGAGGCATGGCAGTTGTTGTCCAGGTGTTACCAACATCGAACAAGGCTTGAGGCCTGGCTGCTTCACATCTTGCAAAATGAGACGTTCTCATTAAGATAAGACGATCACTTGAGCTTCCATAAAAAAATCTAGCCATCGCGAGAGTCTGCCTCCACCGGGACCGAGACGCGAGTCGAGACAGGGCAATAAGAGCTGCTTACGACACTGATGTAGCCCAGCTACAAACAATAAAAGCGAAACATGTTGTATGCTCCTGTCTTTAATCGAGTCCCATGCCTGGGCTTGATGCTTGGGTCCCCTCGGCCTGTCTGAGATCGATGGGTCGATAACACGGATCCGTGGATTTTACCAGGCTGTGCTTTAGTGAATCTTGCGATGCAAATATATACATATATAAAAGCAAGGGAACTCGTGCGACGCAGAGAATTCCATCAAATTTTGCCCGAAAGCCTTCACCCCGAGCGAGGGTCTACGGCAGAAAATCAGATACTCGATACCTTCCTGCGATACCTCCCCCCCCTTCCCCTGCTTTGAAAGGAGAGAATTTTTGCCTAATCCAATCACCTACTGATACCGGAATCCCATGAGTGGTCAGCTTAAATTGGACGAGACCTTATCTCAGGGTGACGTCACGTTGAGATTTACCGATGGGCGCTCCGTCAAGGCTTCTCACGTTGGGGTCTGCAGTGATGCGGTAGTTCCTGTCAGAATCGAGCACGGAACGCGATGAACCATCTTTGAAGAAGCATGCTAGCCAGGCTGCTGTTGATGCAGCATCTTCGGCTGTGTCAGTAAGTGAACCCAGTATCAGCTACTACGGTAGAGGTGGTCTCTGATTGGTGGACAAGTGAATGATGTATCCGCCCATGGTCCCATGGATCAATGCCCTTGCACCCGTGTTTGATCCATGGTCCCATGCATGGTGTGAAGGCCTCCATGGCCTCCCTCATGTGCCTATCCTGCTTACCGGTATGTAGCCTGTCAAAGGAATGAAGGGAAAAGCCGACGGATATGGTGTGCTGCTTCAATTGATTTCCAACTCTTAAGTACACGTACCATACCGGTGTTAGTGTAATTTAACCCAGATGTCACTTGTGAAGCCTGTTCGGAGCAGGGCGAGAGTTTCGGTACCCCTGGCTCCCTGGCTTGGAGAGTACTGGCAACACTCACCTATGTCTGTATCCTGCCCTGTTTCACATGCCTCACTCCCAATGCTAGTGAGCGCAGTGCATGTTTGAAAATATTGCTGCAGGTCAGTTCATACCCTGAGAAATACAATTTGAGCAAGCAACTGATATATCAGCCTGCTTATCAGCACCTAGCTTGGACTGGCACCTGGCCATCATTGAATAATTTTCTTTACGGCAGGTTGATGGTTGCTTGGACGACTGGATGGAGGTGCTCAGGTTATTGTACAGTGGAGGTAAGCTGCAACTTCGCTTCTCTACATGAATTTGGATGCGCATCATTACCAACATGCACTTGGTCAGAGATATAGTTGTGACAATTGTTTTTGAAATCCTGTAACATGGCAAGGGGGGTTGCATAGGGTCCAGCTGACCCCGTCCGCACCTGCACCTGCCCTCTGAAAAGTCACATACCCGACTGCTCTGCCATTTTTTGTGCTGCGCATCTCTGATAACTTGTCAATTATGAAATAGGCCTCCTATCTCAGCCAGGCAAATCTATTCCTAAGCGTCTTATGCCATGTGAAAATATCAGCCATGCATTCCTGCAGTCCTCAGCGAGGAGGCCGCCACGGTGACCCTGGCCTCTGCCTTCCGCATCCTCCCGATCGCCCACCAGTATGATATGCCGGCCCTGCTGAAGCGGTGTCAAGGTGCCTTTGATGCAGCCAAGCCTCAGTTCTGGAACTCGCCTCTTGCACCCACGCCATCATCGGCATCAGCTGCCAGCTCAGCGTGCAGCCCAGATCTGTTTGAATGGCTCGCGTTGTCTGACACCCTGCAGTATGATCCCATGATTCGGGCATGCCTGTCTCAGCTCTCCGGGGCGACACAGCCTGCCGTCTCGCCGATTCTGGTGGCCCTGTAGAGCCCTGTCCAGAGGGGCCGACTGCAAGGGCTCCGTCAGGAAACATGTTTGGAGGTTATCAATTTGATGTCCGGCCTACCTTATGAGGTCCCAAGTTCTCATCAGCCGCCTTTTGGAGAATGAGGCCAGCACAGTGGTGCCTGAAGGGTCTAGAGCGACCTCGGTATGGCCGTCAGCAATGCTGAGACCCTCGAACGCAGAGCCTCTGCATAAGCCAGTACCAAGATCCCACACCCGGACAGTCCCATCACCAGAGCTGCTGACAGCTGTGCGGCCGCTGAGATCCATTCCAACGCTATGGACACTGTTTTGGTGTCCCTCCATGGTGCGCACACATTTGCTGGTGCGTGTATCCCACAAACATACCGTCTTATCCCATGAGCCTGAAATAATCAAGCTGGTTACCTCCGAAGTTTGCCAGTCGGTGATGTAAGCATTGTGCCCTTTCAGGCTCGGCATCGCCTCCAAACCTTTGGAAATGTCCCACATCTGGAGTACGTTGTCAGTGCGATTAAGCTTAATCACAACACGACTGATGCCGTGCCAGGTAGCCCAATACATGCCTAGATCGGCATCTGATGGGTCAAAGGCACCTAGGCGCTGACGGGTGGCCATGTCCCAGATGCCAGTCACCTCAACGTCATGGCTAACAAGTGCCAGGCCATTGACATCGATTCCATGTACCATATCTACAATTGGTATGGAGTCCGCCATTATCTGTGTGTGAAGATCCCAAATTTTGAGCGATATTTGGCCTTGATCGACAGCAAAAAGCAGTTGAGAGTTCCACAAGCAGCTGGCCAATTCATCGTCGGCGCCCGCCCAATCTTCAAGTGGGCCATCACCCTAAGGATGGAAATATAGACATCTTAGGCGAGCTCAAAGCAGATATCCCCGCTACAGCAATACAAGTCAATTATAGGCGATCTTGTACCTCAGGCAGCAAACCAACCTATTTGCATCGACCTCCAGCACTCACATTAGTCACAACTGGGCTGGACACTGAGGGGGTCTCACTGATCCGAGGAACAGACGATGATCCCTGTGGATGTGGAGCAACATGGACATAATGCAGTGCAAGCTCTCGATGACAGAAGCGGCGATAAGAGACCAGGGCGACAGGGAACAAAAACTTTCAGTGCTATAACGTGCACATGAGGCCATTGCTGCATTTCCAAGGCAGGATACAGTAATCTCATGCACGCTGGAAACCAAAATGATGTGGATCTCAAACAACGTTGCATGTTCGTGCTGACGTCCCTACCTTGAACCCACCAGGCAAGTGGCATTGGATGACTACAAGGTTAAGGAGGGACACAAAACGAGAGCATGGTGCCACAACCCTGGCCTGACAACATTGTGCCTGATCACAGCTGCTCCGGTGGAGAATGGTGCGTTCTCGTCCAATATCCAAGTGTGGCGCTAGGGTGCTCCTTGCCCAACCAAGACGTGTCTGGTGCCTTCAAAAGCCCTTTATACCAGGAATGTTGCAGTGATGCAGATTGCTGTAACGAGTGTTGGGGGGGGGCAGTGTTAATGCAGCGGCTGAGGGGGCCGGGTGCAGATGCCATGCTGCTCCGGCCACTGGCCAGCCATAGGTCGGTCAGTGTTTGATCTGTATTGGCCCATTGCGCCTGCCTAGTGTTCCCCCTAGGGTGGTCTACCGTGCGCGCTAAAACAATCACTTGTTACAACTCGCCTCCCTCTCCTGTTGCTCTTGACCTGGACCGCAAATTTCGCTCCGACCAGCTTGCGGTGTTGCTGCTTGAGGGAGCGAAACGCTATGAATGATAAGCGAGTGATGGGGGCCAGTGGCACTTTCTTTTTGCAGGCAGTGGCTACTGTAGATGCTAGGGGCAGTGCCGGGACTCTTTTGCTTGGGGTGCAACTGCGTCAACAATTTAAAGGGGAGAAAGGTTGTTCTGTTTCTTGTTTGCTTCGAATGCATACCGCCCCAGTGCATTTACATAACCTATCTGGTACTTCCTACTTCCTAGTGCAATGTCGGATGAAAAGACACATTCCAGCACGGAATACTCTAAGAGAGAGACCTGTCCAGATGAATACACTACGTTGCATATTAAAATAGGGAAATTGCGTGTGTGTGTGTGTGTGTGTGTGGAGGGGGCTTCTGTTGGATGAGGTTCCTTCCTATGTCCGTGTGTGTGTGTGTTGTGGTAGCTACCTGAGGGATTGCTTGTATGAATATGTTTGCCCTAGTTTATTTTGTGCCTGAACTGATTTGCAGGTATCTGTCCCTTGTATCAATTGTGACGCTCTGCCGAGCCGCAAAACTTGACGTTTGGGATGACATGAAAAGGTGACGACATGATTTTATGTTTCAGGAGGTGCTTGACGCTCTAATTCTTGGTAGTGTCTTTCAGCCAGGCCTTCATGGCTCTCGGTCTCTATCCAGGTGTACTGCCAATGAGGACTGAGGCAGGCCTTATTGTTGTTTTCAACTTTCTTCGATTGCGGTTCTCGGTAGTGCTCTTAAATCATATCATCAAAGATTCGGAGACCTTCCACAAATGGAGTGTGGGGCAAAATGCAGAGGTTTCTGCATCTGCAGTTTGGAAGAAAGTGGGTTATTTTATCTTTCAGTGTATGATGAAAAGAGAGGATCATCCCAAAACTAATTTCCTGTCTCCCCCCTTGTAGGCGTTGCTCAATCTAAATCTTTCGCACCCACGTCATGTTTTATGACTGAGGCCTCTCTTCTGCACTATGGGGTTCATTCCCAAGCCTCTCTCTTGTGGTTGTATGTTACTTGCTTGCCCAGGAGGGGTCACTAGTTTCTGCTCGCTGTCCTAGGGTATATAATGCTTGTGCTGTTTTACAGGCACATGTCCCATGTATCAAATTTGATGCTCTGCTGGACTGTAAAAACTTCTAGAAAATTTCACCTCGGTTGAGCTGGATAAATCCCACCTTTAAATTCAATTCATCTTTGGGCCCTGCCCCAAATGGTACGGCTACGCGGGCGCCCAACCGTCGCTTATGGATGCTACAAGTTGCCTTCCCATCATGGTAGGACAACAGCCACATACAGATATCTAAGTTTGGTGCAAAGGATCTCAGCAGCACATGGTATAATCATTACAACACACACAGCACATGGCAGATCCATTATGTTCCACACTTAGTTGCGTTCTCAAGTTAGATGACCTCTGTAAAAAATGTGACATGCGATGCTAAAAAGTATGATACCCAAACAAATACACTGGCAATTGATGAGAGGATGAAAAGAGATCCAGAAGAAAGTGGATGAGGGGCAAACGTTGTCCTGGGCTATTGTTCTGCTATAGACCACCAGTAGGCTCTGCATACTGCCCAAGTCAATGACATTACACCTCTGGGTCCAGCTCATAAGGCTCGGCCGCATGGCCACTCAGCTATTCGGTATACGGCCAAAGTGAAGAAAATACTGCTACTCTAGACGACATGCGGTACACCCGCATAGACGATGCAACGCGATCACAAGTCTGCGCTCAATTCCACACTTCTCTGCCATTGTGGAATCTGAACTGTACTAACCTATATTCACAGACACTATTGTTGTTTTTTATATAAAATACAGATGAGTTCTTTTTTTTGGTACTGCACACACACACGCACTTCAACCAGTTAACACCCGCACTGGGTTGCTCTGAGGACTCCGCAAATTCACTGCAATTTTATAGTTTCATGCAAATCCCTGATATGAAGTCTTCACCACATGAATGCCTTTTTTTTTTGCGTACACGACAGTACTTTTTAGAAAATAAATAGCCAGGTCCCTCAGGCCTAGTACCAGACCATGGCACCTATGATACCCCTGATGATACCGACCCTACCATTCTTTTGCTGTGACTTAACAAGGTGTGAGACCGGCCACTCAACCCTAGTAACCTGAGACGCGGACACAAAAAAACAGCCCAGGTGCGCAAGGGGCCCTCGTCGACAACTGAACTACAGTAAGGCGAGCAGGAACGTGAAAGGCACACAACCTGAAATTGTACCGAAGGCCTACAGGTGTGGATCCCTTCCATACCATAGAAACAGCATTGGGGACGGGGGGTCCATATAGCTTGCTGTCCTTGGCAAACTGAAATGCATACAAATACAAAAATGCCAAAGTGGGGTACTGGGGTAGAGGGATTGAGGCCGGCCCTACCGTTAGAGCCTGCATATGTGGTGGTGGGGCCAATCAACACGTCCCTACCGATTCTGGTACACCCACCTATGGGCACTAGGGCCCTATCCTACCATGCATCTGTTGGCCTGAAGGTCCTCCTCTCAAATTTAAAAACCTCATGTCCCTCATCAAGATGTCAAAATATATTTTAAGCCAGCCAAGCTTCTCAGACCTTCGTTCGAGCGAATCCCGATACTGGCAGCCCTTCAAATATTCGCCGTCCCTTTTCCCCAACAGCGGATGCTCAACAAAAGCGACACGACCCAACCAGAGGACCCAACCGCGACGCGTCGAACATGAAGAACCCTGGTCAAGCAGGGCTGCCGAGCGTCGCACTGACCACCTTCCCACCGGTGGTTCTCGCGAGCATTCTACGCTGCATCCGATGCCGCATCCACCAGCTCCCATCCTTGCTCGCACATGCCTGTGTCTGAGTTGGGCAGGCTGCTGGCAGCGCTCTTGTCCAACGGCTCGGAGGGGTCGTTTAGGTACACCAGCTCCCAAGTGTGGCCCAGGTCTTCTCGCCCGTCACCACGGTCCACCGAAGGGTCGAGTTCGTGCGCTTTGGTCTCGCGACCGTCCGTTTGCCATTTCCCCCGGTCCTGTTGTTCTTCTGTCCAATTGCAGCCCGTTATCATGAGCAGCGTCGAGCTGTCAAGGACGTTTCTGTCCCGCTGGGACGAACTCGGGCTCCGTTCGATGATGCCACCAGAAGTGTTTTCGAATGCTCGTGGCACGTCCAGCATCGCAACCTGGGAGGGATACCGTGCAGCCAGGATGGCCCGAGTGCGCTGTCGCTCGGCTTTCACCTTTCGCTTCTGAGCCCGGGTCAGCTTAATCCCGGAGGAGGAACCAGCCGGTGAGAGCATGCATGCCATACTGCGTTGGTATGCGTTTCTTAGGGGATGCAGTTTGTGAATGTGGAAGATGCGGTCAAGCAACGTTTTCTAGATGCGGTCGACAGGGCGACCCGCTTCCACACTCCTGTGATCTCCTGCCGTATTGATGCCCGAACATGCGTTTATGAGTAAAAGTTTCGCCCTCTGGCACTCCACGCCGATGACATTTAGCAATTTCTAGCTTAAAACAACACACACATCTCGGAGCGTTTACATGCATGAGCTGAACAGCCGTGGGAGGTTCCCTGACCAGCAGTTTACCTGCGCCTGCGGGGCTAGAGGGAGTATCAACCGACGCCAGGACGTCAAAATGTCTCATGACGAACTAGATCAAGACGCCTCGGACGCTAGCTCTACCAGCGACTACCCGGGTGTCTGCGACTCCAATCTCAGGTACCAGACCCTGTGCCATGGCCTACTCGCACCCTGTCCGGCCTCGTCGGCATGCCCGCGTCACATGCGCTAGAAATTCATCTACCTCTTTTTACTCGTGTCATGTTGATGGCAGCATAGCTAGGTCATGTCTAAAGGCATGACAGGGAGCGGCTGAGACGATGCCTTCACAGTTCTGCAAGTTACAACAAACACCTGTATGCATGTATGGGCAGCCTGGTGTGCATGCCCTTATCACATGCTGGGAATTGACCCGTCTCCATTGCCCTCATGATGGTGTTCATGCCATTATGATAGCAGTCTAGCCAGGTCAAGCCGGAAGGCATACGGAGAGGCAGCTGTGAGACGATGCCTCTTAGGAAGCAACAAAAGTCAGCATGCATGCATGCATGCGTCACGCACTGACGTTGCCTGGAAAATGCATATGTCTTCCCTTCCCTTCACGCCATCATGATAGATTGATAGCAGCCTAGCCAGGTCACGTCGACATGCGGTCGGGGGGCAACAGCTGATCCCATGCCTTCACAATCTGGCAACACACACTTGCATGTATGCATGGGCAGCCTGGTTCACATGCCCTTACCACGTGCTGGGAATTACCTATCCATTTCCCCCTTCAAAGCAGCTTAGCTAGGTCATGCTGTTAGTCATGTTGGGAGGCAGCCAAGACGACGCCCTTTGCAGGAAGCAACACACACCAGCATGCATGCAGCACGCACTGGCATTGCCTAAAAAATGCACGTGTCCTCCCCTCTCTACATGCCATCATGATGGCAGCCTAGCTAGGTCATGCTGATAGACATGTCGGGAGGTAGCCGAGACGATGCCCTTTGCAAAAAGCAACACACACCAGCATGCATGCATCACGCACTGGCATTGCCTGGAGAGTCACTCAGAGGCCTGACCACTTACCTTCCACCCGTAGTATCCCCCGCCCTTTGCTCCTTGTCGCCACAGGGCCAGCGGCGCCCCCCTTGCTCGCGGTCTGGCTCCCGCTTCCTCCCCCCCCCCCTCGGAGGCCTGAGCTTCGACCTAATAACCCGATGCGCCCCCTGACCTTCCCTCCTTGACGCCGCAGGAGCCATTGGCACAACCCCACCTGACTATCTGGCTCTCGCTGCCTCCCCCAGAGGCCTGAGCTTTCACCTTCCACCTGTCATATCCCCAAAACTTAACTCCTTGTTGCCGCAGGCCCATCGGTGCCCCCCTTGCTAGCAGTCTTGCTCCCTATGCCTTCCCCTCAGATGCCTCTGCTTCGACCTTCCACTCGCCGTCTCCCCTGACCTTTGCTCCTTGTCGCCCCAGGACCATCGACGTGTCCCTATCCGGCGATTTTTCTCCCACTGCTTCCCCCTCAGATGCATTTGCTCTGCACCTCGACCCATTAAACCTCCCGCCCGGCGCCGCGCATCTGGGCGCATTGCGCATCATGCAACGACGGACCCGCTCCCCGCACAGTTAGGACGGCGACGGATGAGGACGGGTGCCAACCTGGCACGTCCGACCCGCCAACCCTCCAGCTGACCCCTCCTCCCTGACAGGTGGTACCTCCTCAGCCGATCCCCCCTCCGCCACTGCCGCCACATCAGCCATGGCTGCCGGGGCCTCAGCTGACCCCTCCTTCCTGACAGGTGGTACCTCCTCAGCCGATCCCCCCTCCGCCACTGCCGCCACATCAGCCATGGCTGCCGGGGCCTCAGCTGACCCCTCCTCCCTGACAGGTGGTACCTCCTCAGCCGATCCCCCCTCCGCCACTGCCGCCACATCAGCCATGGCTGCCGGGGCCTCAGCTGACCCCTCCTTCCTGACAGGTGGTACCTCCTCAGCCGATCCCCCCTCCGCCACTGCCGCCACATCAGCCATGGCTACCGGGGCCTCAGCTGACCCCTCCTCCCTGACAGGTGGTACCTCCTCAGCCGATCCCCTTTCTGCCACTGCCGCCACATCAGCCATGGCTGCCGGGGCCTCAGCTGACCCCTCCTCCCTGACAGGTGGTACCTCCTCAGCCGATCCCCCCTCCGCCACTGCCGCCACATCAGCCATGGCTGCCGGGGCCTCAGCTGACCCCTCCTTCCTGACAGGTGGTACCTCCTCAGCCACTCCCCCCTCCGCCACTGCCGCCACATCAGCCATGGCTGCCGGGGCCTCAGCTGACCCCTCCTTCCTGACAGGTGGTACCTCTTCAGCCGATCCACCCTCCGCCACTGCCGCCACATCAGCCATGGCTGCCGGGGCCTCAGCTGACCCCTCCTTCCTGACAGGTGGTACCTACTCAGCCGATCCCCCCTCCGCCACTGCCGCCACATCAGCCATGGCTACCGGGGCCTCAGCTGACCCCTCCTCCCTGACAGGTGGTACCTCCTCAGCCGATCTCCTTTCTGCCACTGCCGCCACATCAGCCATGGCTGCCGGGGCCTCAGCTGACCCCTCCTCCCTGACAGGTGGTACCTCCTCAGCCGATCTCCCCTCCGCCACTGCCGCCACATCAGCCATGGCTGCCGGGGCCTCAGCTGACCCCTCCTTCCTGACAGGTGGTACCTCTTCAGCCGATCCACCCTCCGCCACTGCCGCCACATCAGCCATGGCTGCCGGGGCCTCAGCTGACCCCTCCTCCCTGACAGGTGGTACCTCCTCAGCCGATCTCCCCTCCGCCACTGCCGCCACATCAGCCATGGCTGCCGGGGCCTCAGCTGACCCCTCCTCCCTGACAGGTGGTACCTCCTCAGCCGATCTCCTTTCTGCCACTGCCGCCACATCAGCCATGGCTACCGGGGCCTCTGCTGACCCCTCCTCCCTGACAGGTGGTACCTACTCAGCCAACCCCTCCGCCACCGCCGCCACATCAGCCATGGCTGCCGGGGCCTCAGCTGACCCCTCCTCCCTGATAGGTGGTACCTACTCAGTCGATCCACCCTCCGCCACGGCCGCCACATCAGCCATGGCTACCGGGGCCTCAGCTGACCCCTCCTCCCTAACAGGTGGTACCTACTCAAGTGACCCCTCCGCCACTGCCGCCACATCAGCCATGGCTACCGGGGCCTCAGCTGACCCCTCCTCCCTGACAGGTGGTACCTCCTCAGCCGATCCACCCTCCGCCACTGCCGCCACATCAGCCATGGCTACCGGGGCCTCAGCTGACCCCTCCTCCCTGACAGGTGGTACCTACTCAGCTGCCCCCTCCGCCACTGCCGCCACATCAGCCAAGGCTACCGGGGCCTCAGCTGACCCCTTCTCCCTGACAGGTGGTACCTACTCAGCTGACCCCTCCGCCACTGCCGCCACATCAGCCATGGCTGCCGGGGCCTCAGCTGACCCCTCCTCCCTGACAGGTGGTACCTACTCAGCTGACCCCTCCGCCACTGCCGCCACATCAGCCATGGCTGCCGGGGCCTCAGCTGACCCCTCCTCCCTGACAGGTGGTACCTCCTCAGCTGACCCCTCCGCCACTGCCGCCACATCAGCCATGGCTACCGGGGCCTCAGCTGACCCCTCCTCCCTGACAGGTGGTACCTCCTCAGCTGACCCCTCCGCCACATCAGCCATGGCTGCCGGGGCCTCAGCTGACCCCTCCTCCCTGACAGGTGGTACCTACTCAGCTGACCCCTCCGCCACCGCCGCTGCCACATCAGCCATGGCTACCGGGGCCTTAGCCGCTGCTGCTTCTGCCGCCGATGCCGTGGCGAGTCGTAGGCAGGATACCTCACACTCAGATCTGTCTGCCGCGGCCACCGACGCTGGCATCTCTGGAGGGAGAGCCCTGGAGAGGCTGTCAGGAGAAGCAGCTGGATTAGGAGTAGGACCAGGAAGAGAAGCAGCAGAAGCAGGGGGTGAAGCAGCAGCAGGAAGAGCAGCAGCAGAAGCAGGAAACGAAGCGACAGAGGCAGCATCTGGGAGAGAAGCAGCAGCAGGTGCAGGGGAGCATGGGTTGCAGCAGCCTTCGTCTGCACCGCACATGTATGTTAGTGATCCAAGCACTGCCAAAGAGGCGGGGGTGGTGGAGGAGGAGGAGGAGGAGCACTCCAGAGGCGAGAAGACAGCCAAGGAAGCCTCCTACGCCTCCTACGCCCCCAGCGGCGGCGGGGGCGGGGCTGGCGGGGGTGCCTTCGTCATATTGAGTGGTGTCCGCCTATTGTCGGCAAGCCGGTCGGCCTCCCCGCAGCGTAGCCTCCTCCCGCCCCCGAGCGCCTCGAGCGGCGCCCGGCACCGCGTGCCCTCCCTGAGCCCGTTCGGCTCGGTGACGGCTCAGGGGGCCAGCCTCCCTGGCTCGAACTCGCCGAATGGATCCCCAAGATCCCCGCGACTTGATCCGGCTGTGTTCCCGCAACCGGATCCGGCTGCATCTCCACGATTGAATCCGGCCAGATCTGCGCCGCCCGTAGCTGCAGCTGCGCCGCTGTCGGTGCCGCTACCTCCCTCCGGCGCTTCCGCCCCGCGGGCCAAGAGCGGACTGAGCGCCAGCGGCTCCTCCGGCCCACCCTCAGCTGCAGCCGACTCGTCTGCGCTGCCCTGGGCGTCGTCCGCCTCGGCGCGGCAATCAGCAGGCAGTCCAGGAGCGAGCCTGCTCGGCTCGCCGGGCGTCCCGCGGGCTTTCAGCGCTAGGCTGGCCCTGAGCGGCAGCCAAGCGGCGGACGGCCACGGCGGCGGGCGGCCGCCAGCCGCGCCGCCGCCTCAGCCCCAGCCCCCGCCGCTGCCGCTGCACCGCGAGTCCTCGGAGGGAGACTGGCTCGACAGGGACTCCAGCTTCCGCTCGATCGGGCCGCTGGCGGGCACGCCCGCGCCGCTTCTGACACGTGGCAGCATGGTGCGGTACAGCGCCTACACCGCGCCCCCACCGGCCTCCGTGCTGTCCGAGGAGGCTTCCTCGGCATGCCTCCGTGGTGCCGCTGCCTGCGTACATCCGGCCGTGGACGCCACCCCCGGGCAGATGGCCTACCCTCAGCTACGCCCGGCTAACGCTCCCATGGTGCGATGCGCGGGGCAAGCCAATTCCTCGGTCGTCATGGCGAGGAGCTACATGCCGCTGACGGCAACCCGCGCCGCGTCTGCAAGGCCAAGGGTGGGTCCGTACTGCTGCTGTACATGCACTGCTCTCTGTGTACTGTCCATGTGCTACCCTAACTGTACTGCCCATGTGGGCATGTGCTAAGGCCGTCGTATACCATGTATTAAGGCTATTGTACTGCTGCCATTGTACTGCCCATGTGCTATGGCCGATGTAGTCTATGTGCTACTACCATTGTACTACGGCCACTGTATTGCCCATGTGCTGTACTGCTGTCTATGTAGTGCGCTTGTGCTGCCCTCATGTACTGCCAATGGCCTATACCAGTGTCCTGTAGATGTGCTTTCCTCTCCCTCAAGAGAAGCGTTGTTCAGCAGGGTGGGAGGTATCAGGACACTGGTGACAGATTGTGGACGCCAGTCGGAAATCGAGACTTTTGGTCGTTGTTTTGCCCCGAGTGAGCAGCATAGAAAGAAAATCTCCATTCGTACCCGAGGGCGGGCAATTCAAACCCACGGTGATAAGCGCCAACACTCGACTTGAACCCTAATCCTTGTGCTTGCCCCTGCTGCTGCCAGAAAAAAAACATGTAGATGCTATGGCGGTTGTACTGCCTACATGCTACGGCCATTGTACTGCCCATGTGACCCCCTGAACCCCTGTGTGTACCCTTGGCTGCTGTCAGACACGTGTAGATGCTACGGCCATTTTACTGCCCATGTGAAACGCTCACCCCTGTGCTTTTCCTTGCTGCTGTTAGACACGTGCAGATGCCGCCCTCTCCCTCTTCAGCACCACGCGCGTGTTTGAGCGCAACATGAACAGCAAGCTCGAGTGGCACTCGCAGCAGGTGCTGTCCCTCCAGATGCGGCAGGGGGCCATGGCAGCGGCATCAGTGAGTGGGCAGGGAGTGATGGAGGGAGAACCGGTGAGGGGGAGGTGGTGAGGGAGAGAGCACTGGTGAGGGGGAGGAGTGATCATTCCTGAAACTCTTGTAAACAAATCGTAAAATTCCTGAAGATTGACATGGTTTTGTCAGAACTGGTCAGTGCGCAGCACCGGTCAGTCCCTTCAGTACCTTCAGTGTTTAGCAGGTTTCAGCTCAATGTGCCTTCCTTAAATGCGCCCTCTGGATACCGAAGTGCAAAGTTCTGATTTATGGTAGTCATGAAGCCCTCATGCCCCCTGGACTGGTGCCCGCTAAGGTAGCACGATATGGCATGATACAGCACGATATGGCATGATTCGGTGCCGATTCAGCCGGATTGTAACACCAAGGTCGCACAATATGGCATGATTCGGCACAATATTGTGCCGAATTTACGGCATCGGTTATAGCCTGATGGTGCAACAATGGCACCCTCTGGCCTGAACAACGATTTCTTTTTGAATCATGAGGCACGCCACCTCCAAGCCCACTTCCATACCCGTGCTCCTGAGCACCATAGGGTCCTGGCTGTGTACGGCCCTTGCGGTAGCTGTTGCGTAGCTGAGTTTCAGCCACTGTTGCGTAGCTGAGTTGCGCAGCTTTTAGGGTTAAGGGTTTTGGGTTTAAAGGGGGGTCTCCTCACTCCTCAATCCCCCCAAGGGTAAAATTTCAGCCACTGTGTTCGCAAGGCAGATTCTGCTAATTTTGCCAGGAAGAGTTCTTTGTCACGTGCGGCGCAGGACTCCTGAATTACGGCGTAATCGTACCGCACTGCGTAGGGCCCAGGCTGCAGATATGTCTGCTGTGGCGGCTAGTGCCCGTTGGACTTTTCCGTTGTTTTGCCAGTCTTAAGCCTGCCGGCCTGCCCCCTTACTCCCTCCCATCCCATGCAGGCTACAGTGCACGGCTCACTTAGAGCCATGACAGCTGCGGCGGCTGGTGCCCGTGCAACTGTTCCATACTTTTACAAATCCAAAGCCTGCCCCCTCCACCCTCGCCTCTCCACTTCAGGCTGCAGTGCACCGCTCAGTAGTCAGAGATAGATATGGCTGCTGCTGTGGCGGCGGCTGGTGCCTATTGAACTGTAACATTGCTTTACAAATTGAAAGCCTATCCCCTACCCTTCGCATCTCCCCTTCAGGCTTCAATGCACAGCTCGGTCAGAGACATGGCTGCTGCTCTGGCGGCGGCTGGTGCCCATTGAACGATTACACTGTTTTACAAACCCCAAACCTACTCCATCCCATCGACCGCAGTCTGCAGTGCACGGCTCAGTCTGGGATATGGCTGTTGCAAAGGCCTCCCCGCCCGTCTGTCTGTTTTATTCCTGTTACAAATCGTTAACCTGCCCCCCCTGCCCATCCCTCGTAGGCTGCAGTGAACGGCTCACTTAAGAGACATTGCGCCTTGTCCCTTGACTTTCCTATCTGACTTAAGGCTTGCTGACGTGGCCGAGCTTTATTTAAGTAGGGCCCAGACGTGTAACGTCGTTAAGTTAAAGACGTTGCTGCTGCTATGGCGTCAGTTGCTGACTTCTCTCCCCTCTCTCCAATCTCTCCCCTGCAGGCTGCAGATCACGGCTCACTTCGAGACGTTGCTGCTGCTGTGGCGGCAGTCGCTGACCCCCTCTCTCGTCTCTTCCCTGAAGACTGCAGTGCATGGCTCACTGATGAGGGGCATGGCTGCTACTGTGGCGGAAGCTGGTGCCCCTTGAACCGTTCCATGTTTTTTCAAATCAAGCCCACCCCCCTCCCGTCCCCTCTCCCCCACAGGCTGCAGTGCACGGCTCGATTCGAGACATGACAGCTGCGGCGGCTGCCGAGCAGAGCCGCACGGCGGTCGCGGCCGAAGCGGTGGCAGCTGCTCACGCTGAAGCAAATGCAAAGGCGGCTCCAAGGGTCGCCCTAGGTGAGCACACTTGGCCCTGTAAGAAGCGGTGCATGCGGTGCAATTGAAATAGAGATACCGTAGGTGGATTTGGAGGGGTGGTACTTATATTTTGAGAGCGTTCAGCAGGGCCCAGCGGAATCCCAGCGGGTATGCACCATTCTATACTTATATTTTGTGGGCCGTAGGCAGAAGACCGGGATGATCTCGGTCGGTGAGACTCCGGTGATATATAATGTCATAAACGGGCCATGCTTCTCCTCTGTACGCTTTTGTTCATTGAATCATCCCCATTTCCCATCTGCTGGGCCTTTAAACTGTGTGCCCACACATTACAGAGGCAGCTGCAAGCGGGACTGATGAGGGGCACGCATTCCATATGTGGGCATTCAGTGGTGCAAGAAGTAGGGCCGAGTCCGCAGCCAGTTTAAGAAGGACCAAACATCTAGGCAATCCAATACAACTGAAATAACCGACCCCAGTACACGTTCAAAATATTATGTACCTAACACATATCGGCCTTGCATGAAAGGCTCAGCCGTAACAGTTCCCATTGACTGTTTGGGAGAGATAAACACAGGAGGGAATTAGGTTTCATCAGCTTGTTTAAATGAGGGAAAGAGAGCCTCACTTGATTGCCTGTGCGAGTTCCAGAATTTGCACATCCGGTAGCATGCAAAACTCGAGTGCATACTACGAGGAGGAAAAACAATTTGGCCTATGTTGCGGAGTGTCCACCGCCAAACTTCAATACCCCAACCGTTGTTCAATAACTAAGGGTTACTATAGCCATGTTCTAACATGCACCCCCTTGACAAATCAAGAAACGGCATGAGCCATATTGCATATTAATGTACTGTATACAAAACATTTTATAAGACGTTGACATTAAGAGCAAGCTTATCAAGCTCGTGCATTGAACCCTTTTGAGTAGGCTAGCTGAGGAGTTGGCTAGACATTGTTGTTAAGTCGTAAAAGCAGCAGTATTCCAATGTACCCTCATGTTCAATCTGACATGCACAGCCTCACGTGCACAACCATACGAACAAAACATGATGACAAATACCGGTAACTTGAGAGACTTTCTTCAAAGGGTACTACAGCCGCATACTAGCTAAGAATTAGCTCCAAAACATCTGGATATTTAGAAGCAACTATAAAGGCCTCTTGGACGCTAGCCAGTGGCGCATGTTCTGGCCAACCCAGAAACAAGCGCACCAATGCCTTGTGGCCACCCTCAGCTGCCCAAACCAGCGCCTCGCCATCCCTGCAGTCCGCACGAGGTGCATGCTCTGGCCAATCCAGCATCATACGAGCCACCGCTTCATGGCCTCCCTCAGCTGCCCTAATCAAAACCAGGCCATCCCTGCAGTCCGCACGAGGTGCATGCTCTGGCCATTCCAATAACGTGCGTGCCACTGCTTCATGACCACCCATAGCTGCCATAACCAACGCAAAGCCATCGATGCTGTCCGCTGGAGGTGCATGCTCTGGCCAATCCAGCAACATACGCACGAATGCCTCATGGCCACCCTTAGCTGCCTTAACCAACGCCTCGCCATCCCTGCAGTCCGCACGAGGTGCATATTGTGGACAATCTGGCAACATACGAGCCATTGCTTCATCACCACCCGTAGCTGCCACAACCAATGCAGAGCCATCCCCGCTGTCTGCAAGGGCTGCATGTTGTGGCCACTCCAACAACATACGAGCCATTGCTTCATGACCACCCTTAACTGCCCTAATCAATGCAAGGCCAGATATGCAATCTGCACGAGGTGCATGCTCTGGCCACTCCAGCAACATACGAGCCATTGCTTCATGACCATTACCAGCTGCCCTAACCAATGCTTGGCCAAACGCGCAGTCCGCAAGGGGGGCATGTTGTGGCCAATCTAGCAACATACGAGCCACTGCTTCATGACCACCCTCAGCTGCACTAACCAACGCCTGGCTACGCATGTAATCTGCACGAGGTGCATGATCTGGCCACTCCAGCAACATACGAGCCACTGCTTCATGGCCACCCTCAGCTGCCCCAACCAAAGCCAGGCCTAATTGGCAGTCCTCAAGGGGGGCATCTTGTGGCCAATCTAGCAACAAACGAGCCACTGCTTCATGACCACCCTCAGCTGCACTAACCAACGCCTGGCTACGCATGTAATCTGCACGGGCTGCATGTTGTGGCCAAGCCGTCAACATATGAGCCACTGCTTTATGGCCATTCTTAGCTGCCCTAACCAACACAAAGCCATCGCCGCAGTCCGCATGAGGTGCATGCTCGTGCCACTCCAACAACATCTGGACCCTCGCCAAGTTGCCACAAGATGCAGCATGGGCAAGGGCACGCCTATTCCCACAATCAGCCCTCACAGCGCCGGTATTCAGGATCTGCCTGACAAGGGTGCATGCATCCACTCTAGGGCTGTCGCACCGGGCTGCATGCATGAGAGCCTCCTCGGGGCCGTGGACCTCGATCAAGAGGTCGGCTAGGCGGTTTGGGCAGTCAAGCAGGCAATCGCGCCACTCCCGACAGATATTCCATGCAAGAACAGCAATGCCAGCTCTCTTCCACTTGCCTGCCCGGATGCACTTGCCTGCCCGGTTCTGTTGGAAATAGAAGGCAGCTGGTGTCGAGGGCGTGATAAAATCCTCGTCAACAAAATTTGCCATCCTTGGCTAGAGGTGTAACTTGAGGATTTAATTTTTCGATTACTTGCGCGTATCCATATTATTACCCACCTTGCAGTCATGCACAGAGCGTGCAACTAATGCCAGATCGGCGGCTCCAATGCTGATAGATAAGCAAGACAGACTAAACGGAACAAAGTTTGCTCTACTGAGTGATGCTAGAGGAGACCAGATAGAAAGAAGAAAGAAAACGCCTGAGCGTGGCTTCAGGATCATGCAGGAACTATTAAAAGTCTAAGCAACAGTTGCTCCGAAAATCCGAAACAAGACCGACGCGTGCGTGTGCCGCCAAGACAAGCCTTGAAGGGTACAAGACATGTGCCCATGTGCCATATAAAAGGGTTTGGCCATCAGGGCGGTACATACCGTACGTGGATGCATGGTAGCACGATATTGTCTTATCAGATGTCATATCAGCCATTTGAAATGATGTACTAGTACTGTCTCCATGCATGGGCATGGGTTTAGTGGAGTGGTTATGGGTTAGGAATATGGCTCTTTGGCCATGCAAATCGTTCCGCACTATAATGGGCCTAATTGTTGCAAGCTTGTGTGACACGTACAGCATTTACCATTCATGCAATATGTGGATGCATGGACGCATGGTGACCCTTGGGCCGTAGGGGGCAATCGGGGCGCTGGCGTGCTGCATGCAGCCCTGTCAGTACGACAGTACGTATGCCAGTATGCGAATGGGGTCAAGGGCAATGCACAAGTCGAATGCATGGGCTTGTTCCTGCATGGGCTTTTCCTTGTGATTTTTTCAGTTTGGGACAAAATCGAGTTTTTGACTGCAAGATCTGACATGGTAAAATCACTCAATCATATCCTATCATATCCATGTCCTGCCACCTTGCATGAATGTGTTTAGCCCTCAGGGCCAAGTGTGCTCACCCCATGTCACCATTCGTGTTTCCTGGTGTGGCATAGGCCATGTTGCCTGAGCCGCGGGCCTTAGGCCGGTCCAGGTTTGCTCCACAACCACGCAGGAGCAGCCCCCCGCCTACCTACAGAAATATTCCACATCAAAACCAGAATATACAAATACCCAAGCGTTCTTCTCCTTCACCCCAGATGTGATATGTCAATCAGTGCATGCTGTGCCAATTACGGTCCTTACAGTGGCTGAATTACGCAGCTGAGTTTCAGCCATCGTAATTTCAAGGGAAATTCAGCCACTGTTGCCCGAAAGATACCGTAATTACTTACACAATTACGGCGCAATTGCACAGCATTGTTATCAATATGCATTTCTGGTGCTACCGAGGCCGTGCTGCTTGGGCCGCGGGCCACCTGCCAGTAACGGTCTGACCCACATCCACCTTTGCGGGGTCACCTGGCAGGCCCCCCCACCCACACACAAAAACGTGGTATAGTGTGCATTAGTGACAACGCTGCCTGCTGTTCCACTCAAAGGTGGTGTATGGTATGGAGAAAAGAGTTCCATTTTAAATCCTATCCGGCCCCTGCAGTCTGTGCCCCCTCCACTCATGTTCCATTTTGGCGCTGTAAAGGTGGTCTGCTGTGCACTAGTAAACGCTGCCTGCCGTTCCATTTCAAATCATATTTAACTATTTTGAATCCGTTGTATCGGGAAATCCTATTTTGAATCCCTGTTTCCATTTCAAATCCCTGAATCTATTTCAAACCATCTGTTTGAAGCCCTATTTTAAACCGTATTTTGGCCCCTGCACTGTGTGCTTCCTTTCCCTCTTAGGCTGGCAGCCCTCAGCCTCAAATCATGGAATGAAAGAAAGCTTCGCCCCGCAGGGTTAGGTTAAGGAAACAGCCTTGGCCGTGGCCTCATCCGCACCGTTGCCATCAAACCCTGGAAACAAAACCCTGTTACCCTCTGGATATAAAATCTGGATACGATCCTGGATACGATTCTGGATACGATTCTGGATACGATCCTGCATACGATCCTGGATACGATTCTGGATACGATTCTGGATACGATCCTGGATACGATCCTGGATACGATTCTGGATACGATTCTGGATACGATCCTGCATACGATCCTGGATACGATTCTGGAAACGAGCCTACATACGATCCTTGATACGATTCTGGATACGAAATCCCGTTCCCCAAACCTGCATCCCCCTAACCCTGGATTTCCCTGCAAAACCAATTTGTTGCCCTCTGCCCATGCTGTGTTAAGGTGCTGCCCGTCCGATCTCCGCTGCCGACCGTGAGGCCGTCAAGCACAGCAGGGCCTCAGCCTGGGGGCCTGCCTCCAGCCTGGTGGGCCTGCCAACCGGCCAGGTGCTCCAAATGGCGCAGGGCGCGTACCTCACTTTCCCTGGTGAGCAGCTAGTTGTACTGCCCATGTACTGCTCATGTTCTGCCCATGTACAACTCAGGGCTGGTAGAGTGGTAGGCCTGCTAACCGGCCAGGTGCTGCAAATGGGGCAGTGCACGCATCTAACGTTCTCGGACGTGCAGCTGGCTGTACCGCCCCAGTGCTGCTCATGTACTGCTCATGTACAGCTCAGGGTCCAGGACAGGGCCTGCTACCCCTGCATGTGCTGCATGTGGGGCAGGGCGTGCACCCCACGTTCCAGGATAAGATGCTGGTTGTACTGCCCCTGTACTGCCAACGTACTGATAATGTTCTGCTAATTTACTGCACTACATGGGTACAGCGGCTGAACTTACTTTGCCGGTCAGCTCTTTCATCCGTTGCCGCTTGTGCCACAGTGAGGTACTTTTACCTCTCTCTGAGCTCTACAACCCAGAGAGCCTGTTGCGCCTTAACCGCCCTGGGACCCAAATTTAATTATTGGCGGGATCCGCCACGGTGAAATAAGCTACCTAAACCCTGCTCCCTTGAACCCTGAAGAGTCCAGCTTCAGCGGGACTAGACCCTTCAAGGTGGAGCCTGACACGGGCATGCTGTTTGATAAGCGGACCGCCCAGGACACGCCGTCCTCACAGCAGGGGTTCATACGGCCGGAGCGGGCAACAGGCCCGGCTGCCGCCGGCGGTGCCGCCGGCACCGCCGGTGCGGCAGGCCGGGGTGGGCAGAGGGCGTCGAGCGCCAGGCCTGCCGCCCCGCCCGGGGGGCGGCCGTGCTCCGGCGGGCGGCGGCCCGTCGACGGCGTGCGGCCGAACGGCGTCCCGCTCTTGCGGGGCAGCCAGCAGCGGGCCGCGCAGGGAGAGGGGAGTGGGGAGGCGAGGAAGTGCTCGTCGGCGAGACCGGTGAGCAGGGGGGGGGGTAGGGTTAAGGGTTTATGGTTTATGGTTTAGGCGAGGCCGGTAAGTGGAGGGAAACTCAAGTGCTTGTCTCCCGCACTTACCCGAAGTGGGGCATGTCAATGTGGGAACCTTGGCTGTAGATTGGGGGGGGGAGGGTAACGGGTTAAGCTCGGACTTATGTTCGACAGAACCCTGCCACCAAAACGTAAGACCTTAGCAAGTCACTGTGGGAACCTTGGTTGCAGCTGGGGGTGCAGGGTGAAGGTTAAAGGGTTGAGACTGGACTAAATTTCGACAGAACCTCCAAAACTCTAAGACCCTCATCAAGCTGGTGTGGGAACCTGGGTTGCATCTAGGGTTTAGCTTGACACCCTTAACCCTTAACCCTAAACCTGGGTTGCATCTAGGGTTTAACTTGGTAACCTCAACCCTTAACCCTAAACCTGGGTTGCATCTAGGGTTAAGCTTGGCACCCTAAACACTAAACCCTAAACCTGGGTTGCATCTAGGGTTTAACTTGGTAACCTCAACCCTAAACCCTAAACCTGGGTTGCATCTAGGGTTAAGCTTGGCACCCTAAACACTAAACCCTAAACCTGGGTTGCATCTAGGGTTTAACTTGGTAACCTCAACCCTAAACCCTAAACCTGGGTTGCATCTAGGGTTTAACTTGGTAACCTCAACCCTAAACCCTAAACCTGGGCTGCATCTAGGGGTTAGCTTCCCACAGGTTGAGGTTTGGGACTGCATTCGTTTTTGGGCGGTACATTCTGCACATCTGGTACAAGCATGCATGCTGAGTCATAATGCAATTTTTTTGCACGCTAGACGGTACAGCAGGCGGTACAAGCATAAGCGCTGAGTCGCTGAGTCGCACAAATGCGACACACGCCAGGCATCATCAAACAAATCCCTGCGGCCCAACTCCTCCCAGTAGTCACCCAAATCCCCATAGCACCTTGCTCAAGGCTATGGTTCATGGTGATTTAGGGTTTGGGGTTCATGGTTTGGTGATTATAGTGTAGGTTTGAGTCTATGTCTAGTCTACAGTAGCCTAAACCCTCAATCCTCAACACATCCGATTGCCCCTGCCTGTCCACCATAGCGCCTTGCTCAAGTTCATGGTTTATGATTTGGGCTTTAGGTTTAAGTCCCTGTGTAGCAGGGATTGTTTAAGTGGCATTCGGAATTAACTTTGGTTGCCAGAAGCAGCGAGTTCTGACGGAGTTTTTGGTGAAGAGCGCGCCGCAGGCGCCGAAATTGTCCCGATCCGAATTGATTTTGACGATTTCCGTCACCGCGCCACAGAACCTCGGCTTCGCCGAATTCATTGTTTGGTTACCACTTTGGTTACGACTCGTAACCAGTACGGTAACCTGCTGTCTAGTCTTCAGTAGCCTAAACACTTAACCCTCAACAAATCCGAAAGACCCTACCGGCCTACCTCCCCAGCAGTTGCCCAGGTTCCCACAGCGCCTATTTGAGGGCTTGACTCTGGGGTTGAGGGGGGCGAGTCTTAGCAAATCTTTGGGATCCATGGTCTTAGCTAAGTCTGGTGTCAACTCTGATTCCGCGAGAACCTAACCACCAAGCTGCAACCGTGGTTCCCACAGCGCCTCGTCAAGAGTTTGAGGTCTGGCTTCAAGGCTTGAGGGTTAATGCGTTAATGTTAAGGTTATAGGATTAGCTTTCAAGGTCAAGTTTATGGGTGAAGGGTTCAGAGTAGATAGAACTTATCGGTGATGTTTCACGCAAGTACTGCATGTACCGCCCGCAGTACAAAAATATGCGGAGCGGCACGGCCGGGGTCGCCGTGAATCTGACCACCATCAACGCGACGCTGTTCGATGAGGAAGCCGCTGAGGAGGAGGGGATGCCCTCGGCCGCCGCCCGGACGAGCTTGCCGGGCCCCGGCCAGGTCGACCTGCCTATCCCCCGCCGATCCACATCGCCGATCCAGCGGCGGCCGGGCACCGGGTCGCCGGAACCGCGGGCCAGCCGTCCAGGCTCCGCCCGGCAGGACTCTTCAGGCGGCCAGGCGCACAGTGGCGGAGGCAGCGGCGGCGAGTCGGCGGCGGCTGCGGTGCAACTGCTCAACTGGACGGGGAACCGGGGGAACGGGGGGGCGGGCTCCAGGCTGTCGTTCCTGGCGGAGACACGAGCGCACCCGACGTCTGAGCCGCTCTTGGATGACGGCTTCTTCGCAGTGATGAAGGTGTGCAATGCTCAGCCCTAAAGCCTTATGCCTAACCCACACTGAGGACCCTGATACATGTTCAGGGCTACGGTTCACAGCCTAAACCCTTCACACTTAGCCAACATCGTTTACTGTGATGTATGTTAAGGGTTTAGGGTAACAGCCTAAATCCCAAACCCACACCATCAACCCTGATACTTAAGTCACACGGACGTACTTCGTTGTTTTGATCGTTCTTCAGGGAGCAACAAAATCGACTGTGAAATTGTTTTTGACTGGGATTTTTCACGGTAAGGGGCAACGAATCAAAAATTCGCCAAAACAGCGACTTGTTAAGCAACAACGAAATTCGAAAACAACGAAACACGTCCGTGACTACGGTACATGTTGGTCCTACTAGGTACCATACACAGGCCTCTGGGGCTTGCCTGAATCCCTTCTCTCCCCGCTTTGCCTCCTCCTATTCTTATGCCGTGCTCAAGTCTAAATCGTTAACCCTATGCCAGGCTTTGCCTCTCTTCCATGGCCCTGGTTGACACCCACCCACGTCCACAGCCCTTGCCCATTTGCCATATTTGTATTTCGTGCTCAAATGTGTGTGTTTCTGGCAAATGTGATGCCCCGCTGGAATGTTCACACTTCATTCGAATTGTCACCATCTTCCCAGTATTATTTGAAGCAAGTGCTATACCATCTTTGTCCGGCTGCCTTGCGGAACTCTGGCTGAAGCAAACAAATAAGATACAATATATATATATATACATAAATCGGCTGAAGTGCACTAAGAAAGAAAAAAAAACTGCTTCTGCCGCAGTCACACTTCAACCAAATAGCGGACACGCAGACCGCGGGCCTGCGGGCTCAAATGAACCACGGGCTGCCGTCCATCCTGGAGGAGTTCGGAGTGCGCCACATCTCGGGAGTGCCGCAAGGCATGAGGCGACTGAGATGATCCTGTTGGACCTCGAATGAATCTGTCTGGCACATCTGTCCCGAGGGTTTTCGGCCAGGCCATCCTTAGGCACATGCCCTAATGGGCTTGCCGTGCGGCTAGAAGCCATCTGTCAAAGTGGGCAGTTGGCTTCCAGGATAGTGTAAAAAATTTATACAAGCTCAAACCTCCCGCCCGTTTGTGGCGTAGTCCCTGGTTTATACTGTCCTTGTCATGTTTGCAGTCTTGCTTCGTGTTGTGAGGGCCTCTGGGTAGTAGTTTGGGCCTTGCGGTTTGTAATGTGCGATCTGTGACTTTGCGGGTGGGGACCATGCCTGCTGGTGCTCCATAAGGGACCGGTAGACGTCCTTTGCCTTGGCACCGTTTTATGTTCATCGGCCTGCGCTGAAGAACACGCGGTTTATTAATTAGTGAGTCAAGGGTCGTGCGGCTTAACTCGATATTTTGCTCGCATGGAATAACAAGCGGCTTTTCAATTAATTACTTGCCGACAAGGGTTGCGGCCTAGCGGTAATTTAAACAATCGTTAACTGAATTTACCTGTATGATTACCGATCCAGTATATATTAGCCACACTTTCCCACAGCGGCACCGGTATTCTTATCTCCTTGCTCTGTGCGTTCCCACCTACACCTGCAGTTGCTACGCCTTTATCTCTCTGGCAAAGCGCCAGTTTCCATTTAAGAGGCTTCGCGGAATAACATAAAACTATCGATAGCCCCCGCGGCTCCATAAAAACTGTTTTTTGGCCCTGCAGTTTTGACATAATTTATTGCCTCACGCGAAGGCAAAGAAAGTCTACGGTATATGCCCCTTCACCTCTTCGCAGCGGCTAGGCAGCTCCTTCCCGGCCTCCATCAAACCTGAAAACGGCTACTAACCGGCAGAAGGAGACATCAATCCTACAGGAAGTCAAAGAGGGAGCTGCTTGGACACTAAAAGGGAAAGGGGCATATGGAGCACCATTAGGTATGCCTCCCACCAGCAGAGGCACATACAGCTCGCAGAAAGCCTGGCGACCATAAGGCCAAACTCAGCAGAGGCCCTCTCAACACGAAGCAAGGTCGCAAACAAGACAAGCCAGCACAGCTTGAACCAGGGACGCAGTAACACAGCGGACGAACAGGTCGGAGGGCAAGAGATACGCAATCGGTACAAACACAAACGGACGTGCGCAAAGAACGAACCTTTCAAAAAAGCGGACACGTTGGCGGTTGCGAACCGGATTCTTGTGAAACCAACTGGAATACAAACCCTTCCCCTTTTCGTTCCTTTCAGTCACACGGGTATCTTTCTGCAGTCACTCTGAGCTCGGGCCTGTTATATAAACATTATATCACGCTTACCGATATATGGCGCGATTAGGTCTCCAGGACATAATGGAATTCGTCAAGGGCTATGAAACCAACGTGCGGTAAATTTCAAATTTTGAATTGCCTTCCCGCATCCTCAGGGAAACAAAATTATTAAGTTCCGCAGTTTTTTAAATGCGCATTAAGTGCCGTAGGGACATATTTAATTGTCTACGATCCACGCACTGCAAGATTACAACCGGTTCTGCCCAGCGTGGTTGTCGCACACCCTGGATATTAATTATTTTGCAGTCCGCGCAGCCTATCGCACACCCCTCATAAGCAATATTTTTCGCGAAGTAAATTTGAAGGACCCTACCATGCATGAATTTGTTTGATACATTACATCCGTCCCGAGGGATTTCAGCCAGTCCATAGGTATATGCCGTGTAGCCATTCGCCATCAATCAGAGTGGCAACATCGGTTTCCAACTGAGATCACTTACCGTATAACACTTGCTACATGGCATTTGCTTTGGGTGGGGAGTGCTATCCTGTCTTCTCGTTTTCCTCCTCTCCTTCTTTCTTCCCTTTTCGTCCTGTTTTTCCTTACCAGGCATTTCAGTGCCCACGCTACCGGGCCCTCTTGAGCAGGGCCCAGAGGTGTTCTGTGATTGACACAATGCTGGGATCTTACATATCGACAGAGGCGTACTGGTTGTGGGTCGCAGTTAATACCAAAATGACGTTTCGAATGCAGAGAGACCTAAATATACAAGACAATATAACAACAGATCCTGAGACATGCCTATCACGTTGCAAAGTCAACCACCCGTGCAATCTCTGCCACAATGCCCGCCGCAGCTGCCTGGTTGCTCCCACTCTTGAGGTACGGCTTCAGCTTGGCGGAATCTAAGGAGCGCATGGCAGCCACCAGGTCTGTCGGAGTGGAACAGATCTGCAAGGGAGGCAGAGGGGGGGGTGTGGAACAGAAGAAGGAGGCATATAAGGAGCGCATGGCAGCCACCAGATCGGTTGAAGAGGAGTAGACGGTGTCTACCCAACCCTTACCCCCATCCAGGTGCTGCAGGTCTGCCAAGTGCCCCCTAAACACTAACCCCAACCAGGTGCTGCAGGTCTGCCAAGTGCCTCTCTAACCTTGTAACCCTCAAACCTTCCATGCACTGCAGGTCTGCCAAGTGTCTCCGTAAACCCTGAACCCCTATCAGGTGCTGCAGGTCGGCCAAGTACTTCACTACTTCCTAGAACCCTAAACCCCGTTCCCACCAGGTGCGACAGGTCTGCCAAGTGTATCCGTAAACCCTTAATCCTACCAGGTGCTGCAGGTCGGCCAAGTGCCTCCCCAGCTCCGCCTGGTGGTTGTCCATGAGCAGCGGGTTGGGCACAACGATCAACGGCAAGCTGCTGCTCAGCGTCTCAAAGATGCTGCCAGCGCCTGTGGAGCGAAAGTGTGGAGTAAAAGTGTGTAGTGGAGTGTGGAGGCCATCAGCAGCGAGTTGGGCACAACGATCAATGGTAAGCTGCGACTCAGCATCTCAATGATGCCACCAGCTCTTGTAGGGTGAAAGTGTGGAGTACTGTGGAGCATCAGCAGCAGGTTGGGCACAACGATAACCGGCAAGCTGCAACTCAGCGTCTCAAAGATGCTGCCAGCGCCTGTGGAGTGAAAGTGTGGAGTGGAGTGTGGAGTGGAGTCCCTGTGGAGCATGAAGTATGGATTTAAAATGTGCACTGTGGCGCGCAAGTGTGGAGAGGGGTATGGAGTGTGGAGTGTGGACTTGAGTGGAATGCTGGAGTGGAGTGTGGCGTGGGTGGAGTGAAGACTGAGTGGAGTGTGGATATATTAGCAGTGAAGTAAAAGTGTGGAGTGTGGGTTGCCTGGGGGTGGAGTGAAAGTGTGGTGTGGATCGCAGTGGAACACTACTGGAGCGGAGGGTGGTGTATCGATTCAAGTGGAGTGGGAGGGAGGGAGAGAGGAAGCCTCTTTCAAAATCAGTGTCCTAAACAAGGTGGGGCGGCGATGGGGAGAGATGATTTCAAGATCGGTGAATTGGCAAAGGAGGCGGACGGAAGGCCAAGGAGGATGCATCAGCTAAGGAGGTGAGCAAGAGATTTAGGAGGGTGGCTCAGCAAATGAGGAGGGAACGGTTGGTGGAGATAACAGATCGGCAATCAGCAAGTGTGGAGGGTGGAAGATTGAGGAGGGTGGATCAGCCAATGAGGAGGGAACGGTTGGTGGAGAAAACAGATCGGCAATCAGTAAATGTGGAGGGTGGAAGATTGAGGAGGGTGGGTCAGCCAATGAGGAGGGAATGGTTGGTGGGGATAACAGATCAGCAATCAGCAAGTGTGGACGGTCAAAGATTGAGGAGGGTGGGTCAGCCAATGAGGAGGGAATGGTTGGTGGAGATAACAGATCGGCAATCAGCAAGTGTGGAGGGTGGAAGATTGAGGAGGGTGGGTCAGCGAATGAGGAGGGAATGGTTGGTGGAGATAACAGATCGGCAATCAGCAAGTGTGGAGGGTGGAAGATTGAGGAGGGTGGGTCAGCGAATGAGGAGGGAACGGTTGGTGGAGATAACAGATCGGCAATCAGCAAGTGTGGAGGGTGGAAGATTGAGGAGGGTGGGTCAGCGAATGAGGAGGGAACGGTTGGTGGAGATAACAGATCGGCAATCAGCAAGTGTGGAGGGTGGAAGATTAAGGAGGGTGGGTCAGCCAATGAGGAGGGAACGGTTGGAGGAGATAACAGATCGGCAATCAGCAAGTGTGGAGGGTGGGAGATTGAGGAGGGTGGGTCAGCGAATGAGGAGGGAACGGTTGGTGGAGACAACAGATCGGCAATCAGCAAGTGTGGAGGGTGGAAGATTGAGAAGGGTGGATCAGCCAATGAGGAGGGAATGGTTGGTGGGGATAACAGATCGGCAATCAGCAAGTGTGGAGGGTGGAAGATTGAGAAGGGTGGATCAGCCAATGAGGAGGGAATGGTTGGTGGAGATAACAGATCGGCAATCAGCAAGTGTCGAGGGTGGAAGATTGAGAAGGGTGGGTCAGCCAATGAGGAGGGAATGGTTGGTGGGGATAACAGATCGGCAATCAGCAAGTGTGGAGGGTGGAAGATTGAGAAGGGTGGGTCAGCCAATGAGGAGGGAATGGTTGGTGGAGATAACAGATCGGCAATCAGCAAGTGAGGAGGGTGGAAGATTGAGGAGGGTGGGTCAGCCAATGAGGAGGGAATGGTTGGTGGAGATAACAGATCGGCAATCAGCAAGTGAGGAAGGTGGAAGATTGAGAAGGGTGGGTCAGCCAATGAGGAGGGAATGGTTGGTGGGGATAACAGATCAGCAATCAGCAAGTGTCGAGGGTTGAAGATTGAGGAGGGTGGGTCAGCCAATGAGGAGGGAATGGTTGGTGGAGATAACAGATCGGCAATCAGCAAGTGAGGAGGGTGGAAGATTGAGAAGGGTGGGTCAGCCAATGAGGAGGGAATGGTTGGTGGAGATAACAGATCGGCAATCAGCAAGTGTGGAGGGTGGAAGATTGAGAAGGGTGGCTCAGCCAATGAGGAGGGAATGGTTGGTGGGGATAACAGATCGGCAATCAGCAAGTGTCGAGGGTGGGAGATTGAGAAGGGTGGGTCAGCCAATGAGGAGGGAATGGTTGGTGGGGATAACAGATCGGCAATCAGCAAGTGTCGAGGGATGAAGATTGAGAAGGGTGGGTCAGCCAATGAGGAGGGAATGGTTGGTGGAGATAACAGATCGGCAATCAGCAAGTGTGGAGGGTGGAAGATTGAGAAGGGTGGCTCAGCCAATGAGGAGGGAATGGTTGGTGGGGATAACAGATCGGCAATCAGCAAGTGAGGAGGGTGGGAGATTGAGAAGGGTGGGTCAGCCAATGAGGAGGGAATGGTTGGTGGGGATAACAGATCGGCAATCAGCAAGTGTCGAGGGATGAAGATTGAGGAGGGTGGGTCAGCCAATGAGGAGGGAATGGTTGGTGGAGATAACAGATCGGCAATCAGCAAGTGTCGAGGGATGAAGATTGAGAAGGGGGGTTCAGCCAATGAGGAGGGAATGGTTGGTGGAGATAACAGATCGGCAATCAGCAAGTGTGGAGGGTGGAAGATTGAGAAGGGTGGGTCAGCCAATGAGGAGGGAATGGTTGGTGGGGATAACAGATCGGCAATCAGCAAGTGTCGAGGGTGGGAGATTGAGAAGGGTGGGTCAGCCAATGCGGAGGGAATGGTTGGTGGGGATAACAGATCGGCAATCAGCAAGTGTGGAGGGTGGAAGATTGAGGAGGGTGGGTCAGCCAATGCGGAGGGAATGGTTGGTGGGGATAACAGATCGGCAATCAGCAAGTGTCGAGGGTGGAAGATTGAGAAGGGTGGATCAGCCAATGAGGAGGGAATGGTTGGTGGAGATAACAGATCGGCAATCAGCAAGTGTCGAGGGTGGGAGATTGAGAAGGGTGGATCAGCCAATGAGGAGGGAATGGTTGGTGGAGATAACAGATCGGCAATCAGCAAGTGTCGAGGGTGGGAGATTGAGAAGGGTGGGTCAGCCAATGAGGAGGGAATGGTTGGTGGAGATAACAGATCGGCAATCAGCAAGTGTGGAGGGTGGAAGATTGAGAAGGGTGGATCAGCCAATGAGGAGGGAATGGTTGGTGGAGATAACAGATCGGCAATCAGCAAGTGTCGAGGGTGGAAGATTGAGAAGGGTGGGTCAGCCAATGAGGAGGGAATGGTTGGTGGAGATAACAGATCGGCAATCAGCAAGTGTGGAGGGTGGAAGATTGAGAAGGGTGGCTCAGCCAATGAGGAGGGAATGGTTGGTGGAGATAACAGATCGGCAATCAGCAAGTGTCGAGGGTGGAAGATTGAGAAGGGTGGGTCAGCCAATGAGGAGGGAATGGTTGGTGGGGATAACAGATCGGCAATCAGCAAGTGTCGAGGGTGGAAGATTGAGAAGGGTGGGTCAGCCAATGAGGAGGGAATGGTTAGTGGGGATAACAGATCGGCAATCAGCAAGTGTGGAGGGTGGGAGATTGAGGAGGGTGGGTCAGCCAATGAGGAGGGAATGGTTGGTGGGGATAACAGATCGGCAATCAGCAAGTGTGGAGGGTGGAAGATTGAGGAGGGTGGATCAGCCAATGAGGAGGGAATGGTTGGTGGGGATAACAGATCGGCAATCAGCAAGTGTCGAGGGTGGGAGATTGAGAAGGGTGGATCAGCCAATGAGGAGGGAACGGTTGGTGGAGATAACAGATCGGCATAGCAGCAAGTGTGGATGGCGAGAGGGGTAGGATCAACAAATGTGTAGGGCAAAGATTCGTGGATATTAGAGATTGGCAAAACAGTAAAAGAGGAGGGCAGTACATCAAGGAGGGTGGATCAGCAGATGAGGAGGGAAGGCTGGTGGAGATAAGAGATCAGCGAATCAGTAAAAGAGGAGGGCAGTACATCAAGGAGGGTGGATCAGCAGATGAGGAGGGAAGGCTGGTGGAGATAAGAGATCAGCGAATCAGTAAAAGAGGAGGGCAAGAGATCTAGGAGGGTGGATCAGCAATCGAGGAGGGGAGATATTGGTGGAGATCAGTTAAGATAGGGAAAGCAACGAATGAGAAAGGCCGGACGAGATGCAGGGGGGCCTGCCTAGGCGCCCTTCAAGACATGGATTCAAATAGCTTCCGCTGCATGGTTGCTTTCTATTTGAAATTGCTCGACAAAAGTAAGGATGGCAGGGTGACAGCGCTACCAGGCTCATCTAAGGGGCCCTGACTGGGTCCACCACGAAACCTCTGTTTCAAATTTGAATTTCGAACCTCACCCGCATGGCTGATCACGAGTGCCGCCTCCCTCATGTGGGTCTTGAGATCAGGCGCGTATTGGAAGAACCTGTGAAACAGAGACTGGCGAGATCAGGGTCGAGGATTTGCACACCGTGTCCAGTGTTTGTACTTTCGTGACTCAGCAACATGCCAGCTACACTCAGGCCTCTGAGGCCCCAATTATGACCAGCCATGCTGCTTGGGCCGCCAGCCGGAGGCCGGTCCAGGTTTGGTCCCAATCGGGCCTTCGGCAGCTGCGGGGCTGCCAGCCAAAGGTGGATTCGTAGCAAAAAAAGAAGCACTGGCTGTGTCAGACAGGGTTTAGGGTTAAGGGTTTGCACACCGTGTCATTTACGGCATTCCAGCTGCCATCCAGGTTTGGTGCCGGCGAATTCCGCTTCGCGGAAGAAAAGCTTAACAACTATTTTTTAATTTCACTATTTACCTTCTTGGGAGCGGGGCCTGCACCGTCTCTACAATTAGCGAGAAGCTATTAGATCACCTTCAGACAGATAGGCTGTTATTATTTATTTTAGGCAGACAGGCCTTGCAGACTGGCTGTCATTATTTATTTTAGGCAGACAGGCCTTGCAGACTGGCTGTTATTATTTATTTTAGGCACACAGGCCTTGCAGACTGGCTGTTATTATTTATTTTAGGCACACAGGCCTTGCTGTCTGGCTGGATTTCTTTATTTTAGGCAGAGAGACCGTGCCTATATATTTCAGGCAGGCAGGCTTTTTGCTGATTTATTTCAGGCAGACAGACCGTGTTTATCTTTATTTAGTTCGGTGCCCGCCACACCACCTTAAGCAGGCCACTGCACGTCACCCACTGGGAGGATGGGGGCCGGCCCTTGACCGTCCTGCAACCGGTGGCCCAAGTAGCAGGGCTTGCTGCCCCACGCCAACCCGGCCTTTGGCTGTGCTGCTGCTGAAACGTAGCTGAGTAGGTGACACACCCTAATACAAACAGTGGCCAGGGCCAGCAACAAGGCCATGGCCCCTACAGCAGGCACACCATGATGCACCGGGCAGCCTCCAACTGTCTGCCGCAATGTTGCTGAACTGTAGCTGAAACACTTCAGCTACAATTGCCTTGAGATTGTAGCTGAATCACTTCAGCTACAATTGCCCCTGAATTGTAGCTGAAAGACTTAACCGTCACAGGGCACTCCTCTTTGACATTATTGTTCATGGCTTAGGCCGAACCCTAAACCCTTAACCCTAAAACCAATTGCCTCCACCACACTGACGGCACCTCAGGGTTGGGTTTTTGACCTGAACCCACAACCCGTCCCCTTTGCCTTCAAGGCACCTCCAGGCCCTCCTGCGTCACGCCAGGGTCACGCCTTTCTCTTCGCCATCCTTGCTTATTACTCACGCCTGAACCCTCAACCTCTCTGCACTCACAGCACTTCAACGCCCTTGCATCACGTCTGCCTCTTACGTATGCCATCCTTGTTTAGGGTTTAGGGTATAACCCTTAACCCTCACCCCTCACCCCCCCCCCTGCACTCACAGCACCTCCATGCCCTTCTGCGTCACACCCTTCTCCTCCCCATCCTTGACTAGGTTGTGCGGAATGTAGGCGCCTGAGAAGGAAAAGCAGGAGGGGGGAGCAACACTCATTTTGGGGGGCAGGGATGTCCAAGGTCTCCACCTGTCCAAGAGGTGAGTGGGTCCCCCCGGCCCTGTCCAAAAGGTGGGTTCCCCCAGCCCTGTCCCCAGCCCTGTCCCCAGCCCTGTCCAAAAGGTGGGTTCCCCCAGCCCTGTCCCCAGCCCTGTCCCCAGCCCTGTCCAAGAGGTGGGTCCCCCCCCCCCTGTCCAAGAGGTGGGTCCCCCCGGCCCTGTCCAAAAGGTGGGTCCCACCAGCCCTGTCCCCAGCCCTGTCCAAGAGGTGGGTCCCCCCAGCCCTGTCCAAGAGGTGGGTCCCCCCGGCCCTGTCCAAAAGGTGGGTCCCACCAGCCCTGTCCCCAGCCCTGTCCAAGAGGTGGGTCACCCCAGCCCTGTCCAAGAGGTGGGTCCCCCCAGCCTTGTCCCCAGCCCTGTCCCCAGCCCTGTCCAAGAGGTGGGTCACCCCAGCCCTGTCCCCAGCCCTGTCCAAGAGGTGGGCCCCCCCAGCTCTGTCCCCAGCCCTGTCCAAAAGGTGGGTCCCACCAGCCCTGTCCCCAGCCCTGTCCAAGAGGTGGGTCCCCCCAGCCTTGTCCCCAGCCCTGTCCCCAGCCCTGTCCAAGAGGTGGGTCACCCCAGCCCTGTCCCCAGCCCTGTCCAAGAGGTGGGTCACCCCAGCCCTGTCCCCAGCCCTGTCCAAAAGGTGGGTCCCCACAGCCCTGTCCCCAGCCCTGTCCAAGAGGTGGGTCCCCCCAGCCCTGTCCAAGAGGTGGGTCCCCCCAGCCCTGTACCCAGCCCTGTCCAAGAGGTGGGCCCCCCCAGGCCTGACAGAGGACAAACTAGCACATCACCGAGGGAGGAAAGAGGTTAAGGGGATCATGTGCCAGGGGTGTGAGCCGAAGTGCTCATACCAGGGCAGTTCAAAACTTACTCCCAGGGGCATGGGGGGCCTTTTGAAATCCAGTTTTATTTCGTTGTTCTGCTCAAATAAAATGTAGGAGTCAGCCGAGTCCCTATTGTTGTTTTTTCCGCTGCTTAAGCCGAAGCAGCGGTTTTCTGAGCTCGGCTATCGTTTTTCCGGATCTGGAAAGTGTGGAAATGTTTGAAACGCTGATACCGATTTTAAAATGAACTACCTGCCGGGGGCAGCTACAGGCAGGTCCGGACCTGATCGGCTCCCAGGACCCTATAAGCAATTAAGCACCCAAGCCCACCAGCACTGCACTGCACATTGAGGGTTCAGGGACTGAGCCTGAGCATACGAGTTTAGGCTTAAGGGTTTTGAGCCTGAGCATACGACTTAAGGCTTTGGGTTTTCAGCCTGAGCTTACGAGTTTAGGCTTAAGGGTTTTGAGCCTGAGCATACGACTTAAGGCTTTGGGTTTTCAGCCTGAGCTTACGAGTTTAGGCTTAAGGGTTTTGAGCCTGAGCATACGACTTAAGGCTTTGGGTTTTCAGCCTGAGCTTACGAGTTTAGGCTTAAGGGTTTTGAGCCTGAGCATACGACTTAAGGCTTTGGGTTTTCAGCCTGAGCTTACGAGTTTAGGCTTAGGGTATTGAGCCTGAGCACCATTTCCACCTGCACTGCATTGCACATAAATGGTTTAGGGTTAAGCATAAGCGAACGAGTTAAGCATTTGAGGGTTTTTACCCAAGCGCCCGAGCCCACCAGCACCATAAAGCACATCCAGGGTTTAGGGTCAGGAGGGTCTACTTTTGGTTCACCCAAGCTTTCCTGTGCTATACTGCACGTCAAGGATTCAACCTAATCGCTGAAGATCAAAAGGGCCGCAATGTCCGACCAGGGTTTACTATTCAGGGTTGAACCCTAAACGCCACAAGCATAAAATGCAGACTGCATGACCGGGATTTACTATTCAGGGTTTAAACTCTTAACGCCTCCAGTCAAAATTGCTGCACTACACGACCAGGGTTTACTATCCAGGGTTTAACCCTAAACGCCCAAGGTTATCAGCACTGCGCAGCATAACAAGGGTAAAGGAAAAAACGTCTGGGGTTTAGACTCTCAGTGCCCAAGCTTAACGGCGAATCCTGAACCTCGCTGCCACCCAACCCTCTCATCCGCCACGCTCGACAGCGTCACGATGCAATGGGCTAGGGTTACGGGTGGTGGGTTCAAGGTTTGGGGGTTGAGCTCTCAGCTTCCATGCTAAAGGCCAAACCCTGAACCTGCTGCCGCCCGGCCCACTACCCTGATACGCCAAACCTCACCAGCACCACGATGCTAGGGTTCAGAGTTAAAGGTCGAGGGGCCAGGGTTTGGGGGTTGAGCTCTTAGCGCCCATGCTAAAGGCCAAACCCTGAACCTGCTGCCGCCCGGCCCACAACTCTGATACGCCAAAGCTGACCAGCACCACGATGCTAGGGTTCAGAGTTAAAGGTCGAGGGGTCAGGGTTTGGGGGTTGAGCTCTTAGCGCCCATGCTAAAGGCCAAACCCTGAACCTGCTACCGCCCGGCCCACTACTCTGATACGCCAAACCTCACCAGCACCACGATGCTAGGGTTCAGAGTTAAAGGTGGAGGGGTCAGGGTTTGGGGGTTGAGCTCTTAGCGCCCATGCTAAAGGCCAAACCCTGAACCTGCTGCCGCCCGGCCCACAACTCTGATACGCCAAACCTCACCAGCACCACGATGCTAGGGTTCAGAGTTAAAGGTCGAGGGGTCAGGGTTTGGGGGTTGAGCTCTTAGCGCCCATGCTAAAGGCCAAACCCTGAACCTGCTACCGCCCGGCCCACAACTCTGATACGCCAAACCTCACCAGCACCACGATGCTAGGGTTCAGAGTTAAAGGTCGAGGGGCCAGGGTTTGGGGGTTGAGCTCTTAGCGCCCATGCTAAAGGCCAAACCCTGAACCTGCTGCCGCCCGGCCCACTACCCTGATACGCCACAGCTGACCAGCACCACGATGCAAGGGCCTAGGGTTACAGGTGGAGGGGTCAGGGTTTGGGGGTTGAGGTCTCAGCGTCCATGCTAAAGGCCAAACCCTGAACCTGCTGCCGCCCGGCCCACTACCCTGATACGCCAAACCTCACCAGCACCACGATGCTAGGGTTCAGAGTTAAAGGTCGAGGGGCCAGGGTTTGGGGGTTGAGCTCTTAGCGCCCATGCTAAAGGCCAAACCCTGAACCTGCTGCCGCCCGGCCCACAACTCTGATACGCCAAAGCTGACCAGCACCACGATGCTAGGGTTCAGAGTTAAAGGTCGAGGGGCCAGGGTTTGGGGGTTGAGCTCTTAGCGCCCATGCTAAAGGCCAAACCCTGAACCTGCTGCCGCCCGGCCCACAACTCTGATACGCCAAACCTCACCAGCACCACGATGCAAGGGTCTAGGGTTACAGGTGGAGGGGTCAGGGTTTGGGGGTTGAGGTCTCAGCGTCCATGCTAAAGGCCAAACCCTGAACCTGCTGCCGCCCGGCCCACTACCCTGATACGCCAAACCTCACCAGCACCACGATGCTAGGGTTCAGAGTTAAAGGTCGAGGGGCCAGGGTTTGGGGGTTGAGCTCTTAGCGCCCATGCTAAAGGCCAAACCCTGAACCTGCTGCCGCCCGGCCCACTACCCTGATACGCCAAACCTCACCAGCACCACCATGCAAGGGCCTAGGGTTACAGGTGGAGGGGTCAGGGTTTGGGGGTTGAGGTCTCAGCGTCCATGCTAAAGGCCAAACCCTGAACCTGCTGCCGCCCGGCCCACTACCCTGATACGCCAAACCTCACCAGCACCACGATGCTAGGGTTCAGAGTTAAAGGTGGAGGGGTCGGGGTTTGGGGGTTGAGCTCTTAGCGCCCATGCTAAAGGCCAAACCCTGAACCTGCTGCCGCCCGGCCCACAACTCTGATACGCCAAACCTCACCAGCACCACGATGCTAGGGTTCAGAGTTTAAGGTCGAGGGGTCAGGGTTTGGGGGTTGAGCTCTTAGCGCCCATGCTAAAGGCCAAACCCTGAACCTGCTACCGCCCGGCCCACAACTCTGATACGCCAAACCTCACCAGCACCACGATGCTAGGGTTCAGAGTTACAGGTCGAGGGGCCAGGGTTTGGGGGTTGAGCTCTTAGCGCCCATGCTAAAGGCCAAACCCTGAACCTGCTGCCGCCCGGCCCACTACCCTGATACGCCACAGCTGACCAGCACCACGATGCAAGGGCCTAGGGTTACAGGTGGAGGGGTCAGGGTTTGGGGGTTGAGGTCTCAGCGTCCATGCTAAAGGCCTAACCCTGAACCTGCTGCCGCCCGGCCCACTACCCTGATACGCCAAACCTCACCAGCACCACGATGCTAGGGTTCAGAGTTAAAGGTCGAGGGGCCAGGGTTTGGGGGTTGAGCTCTTAGCGCCCATGCTAAAGGCCAAACCCTGAACCTGCTGCCGCCCGGCCCACAACTCTGATACGCCAAAGCTGACCAGCACCACGATGCTAGGGTTCAGAGTTAAAGGTCGAGGGGTCAGGGTTTGGGGGTTGAGCTCTTAGCGCCCATGCTAAAGGCCAAACCCTGAACCTGCTGCCGCCCGGCCCACAACTCTGATACGCCAAACCTCACCAGCACCACGATGCAAGGGTCTAGGGTTACAGGTGGAGGGGTCAGGGTTTGGGGGTTGAGCTCTCAGCGTCCATGCTAAAGGCCAAACCCTGAACCTGCTGCCGCCCGGCCCACTACCCTGATACGCCAAACCTCACCAGCACCACGGTGCTAGGGTTCAGAGTTAAAGGTCGAGGGGCCAGGGTTTGGGGGTTGAGCTCTTAGCGCCCATGCTAAAGGCCAAACCCTGAACCTGCTGCCGCCCGGCCCACTAACCTGATACGCCAAACCTCACCAGCACCACCATGCAAGGGCCTAGGGTTACAGGTGGAGGGGTCAGGGTTTGGGGGTTGAGGTCTCAGCGTCCATGCTAAAGGCCAAACCCTGAACCTGCTGCCGCCCGGCCCACTACCCTGATACGCCAAACCTCACCAGCACCACGATGCTAGGGTTCAGAGTTAAAGGTCGAGGGGCCAGGGTTTGGGGGTTGATCTCTTAGCGCCCATGCTTAAGGCCAAACCCTGAACCTGCTGCCGCCCGGCCCACAACTCTGATACACCAAAGCTGACCAGCACCACGATGCAAGGGTCTAGGGTTACAGGTGGAGGGGTCAGGGTTTGGGGGGGCGGATCTCAGCGCCTATGCTTAAGGCCAGACCCTGAACCTGCTGCCGCTCACCCCACAACTCTGACACGCCAAAGCTCACCGGCACCACGCTGCACGACGAGCCTGTTATACCCGAGCGCAATGGCCGCATCTGCAAACTCCAGGTCGTCGACAGCCCTGCGTGCATGCAGCAACATCATGTCAAGTCACCAGGGTTTACAGAAAGTTTTGGGTTGGGGTTTACGGCTTGCATTGGTTTTTTGTCCAAACTCCAAGTCATCGATAGCCCTTCGCGCTTGCAGCAAGATCATGTTAAGGCAAAAGGGTGTGTTAGGGTTGGGGTTAAAGGCTTAATGTTGGGTTTAGGGGTCAGCCATAGGATAAAGGATTGGGCCAACATCTTATTGCGTTGTGAAACTTTTGTCCAACCTCCAGGTCGTGGAAAGCCACGCACGCACACACGCCAGCACCATAGCAGGGTTTAGAATGAAACAGCATGAACTTAACCCTGACTCTCGGTCATCGACAGCCATGCACGCTTGCAGCAACATAGTGCCAGAGTTGAAGGTTCCAGGCGAAAGATCGAATCCTAAGCACTGAAATCTTGATCCAAACTCAAGGTCATCAACAGCCCTGCACATGCCCACCTGTTATATATAGATGTAAAGTATGGTTTTAGGGCTCAGGAGAATAAGTTCTGAAACTGAACCCGAACGCGACAGCCCTCCGCAAGGTGCACAGCAACTTCATAGCAGTACCGGCCTGGCATACAGGCCATGCGGCTGTCCACCCTATATCTGTCACTCCATGCGTTTGTGTCCATGCATGGACTGCTGAATAGGAGCTGTGCGGTGTGAACTGGCCAGGAGGTGAGGACCAGTGAGAAAGCCAGGAACCCTCGAGGCCATCCGAGACACAATGGCCTCATGCTTATGAGGGGGCGCAAAGCATCGTGCATGGCATCGGAGCCTGTGAAGGATCGGAATGCATCGTGCATGGCGTTGAAGCTATTGAAGGACCGAAAAGTATTATGCATGGCGTTGCAGCTTTTTTAGAGGAGGTCAGGTTCATGCATGGCGTTGAGGGTTCTGAAAGAGTGGAAGCACTATGCATGCATGCCACCTCCTTGGTCATAATTCATAGATTGAGGCATCTTATGCGGCGGTGCCCAGGACACCACTGAATCCTACATCGCCTGATGGCGGCATGCGAGCCATTGGGAGCACGTCATGGTTCACACTCACTTAACCAAGGCATCGAACTTAGTCGAGCCCACAGTCACGAGAATGGTCTTGGGTGTGCCACGAAGCGGGGCCATTGTTATTGCAAAGCGGATATGAGCTGATTTCGGTTTAAGCCTGCGAGCCGGTCACAGTCGGGTCACTCCTCGCACGTGTTTTGTTGGTCGCTTCTCTTCAGAATCATGCGGATTGCCACCGGTAACAAAACGAAGCAATTTGCCGCAGCAGCCTAGATTAGAATCACGTCTTGCTTTTTCTAGCTTGGGCATGCATGTCATGCTTGCAAGTACGCACGGCACGTTGTGACGTACCAAAAGTGTAGACTACCGTATAGTCGAGACACCAGATTCACCAGGTCATCCACGACCTTCACCTTGACATTACATCGCTCACCACCTCCCATACAGATCGCCTCCCCATCGAATCTATCAGCAGTGCCTACCCAGCGACTGCCGTCACAGCCACGTGCATGGGCTGCATGGGCCGCATGGGCTGAAGCCAAGGACCATGTTGCAGCCGCGGTGTTGCTGCCGCGGCCACGAGCCCTGCTGCCAGCGGTTCTAGCAAACCTGTCACCCACGGTGCCGCGGCCTGTCGGAGACCGGCTTGCATCTTATGCAGTGGCGGCTGCGGCCCCTTGCACTCCCTCCGGCATTGGCACTGCCTTGCAGCCCCCGCGGATCAGCAGCAGATTCCTCCATTGGTTGGGGCGAGAACAGCAAGGTTGAGCTGGCTGCCTGGCTTTCTGCTGCACGCAGGTGCGGGGCGGTCCACGCTGCATTCTCGCACTGATCAGAGGAGCAAGTGCAAACGTTGGTGCATGGCCTCTCTGCCAGCTGCAGCTGCTGTAGAGCGTTCCGCATAGCAGGGGTGGATGCCTCCAGAGGTTCCAGTCGGATCTCTGTCTCCACCATATCAAGCTTGGCATCCCTGTCCTTTATTTTGTCATGCTCGTTTTCTGGGCAGAAGTTGCCCTTGCATGGCTGAAAGCATGCCCGGCATTTGTACGGCTTGGGCTGGAATGCATGCCCGCGTACAGACGGATGCTGAGAGACAGAGATATTCATCAAGACCTGCCAGAGGTCGCTGTGGTCCCCTTGCTTGCCTCCGGTTCAGTGTTTCTTTTTTCGTGCCTCAGCTACATGTCAGCTGCATTCCAGCCTCTGGCCTGCCGGCCCATTTTGGCCAGCCATGCTGCTTTGGCCACCAGTCGTAGGCCTACCCAAGTTTGGTCCCTATCGGGTCTTTCGGGGCCGTGGGGCGGCCTGCCGAAGGTGGGCTTGTAGCCAAAAAAAGAAACACAGCTCCGGTTGTTGCGCTGCCTCCTCCATGGCTGATGTAGCTCACAAGAGCCGTCTTGATGAAATGGTTTGCTGTCTCAATGAAGATGGAGGCATGGTCCGTGAGGGTGACACCACTGCTGAGGGTCTCCTCAAGAAGAGGCTTCACATGTGCGACCATGGGGTGTTCGTAGTTTCGCACAGCTTCCAGGTAAAGCTGACAGTGTGTGTGGGGGGGGGTCAAAAAGTTTCGGGAGTTAAAACACTTTCCAGCTTTTTTCTAGTGTATGGGATAGCTTCAGCAAATTACCGTCTCAGATTATGCTCTAGGTCTGAGCATGCATGGGAATCACTCACGGGAACTACGCACTTTTGACTGTTTTTCCGTTGTGGGTGTGTAGGGCTTAACCAGGTGGAAGTGCGCAGAGGTGATAATTTCATGATTTAAATCTGCACAAAGTGGGCGTTCCCGTCCAGATGTTTTTCTCCATCCATGCTTGTGACTCACTTCAATTTCAATATTGAATTCCAGCAGACGAGCATTCTTCATTCGCCATGATTTCAAATTCATTTCGTTCTGTCAGAATCGACGGGAAAGGAGCAGCGAGAGGCACAGTGACCTGTCTCCTATAAATATGACAGTGCATGACCTCCTAGGCACAGTGACCTGCCTCCTATTAACATGACAGTGCATGACCTCCTAGGCACAGTGACTTGTCTCCTATTAACATGACAGTGCATGACCTCCTAGGCACAGTGACCTGCCTCCTATAAACATGACAGTGCATGACCTCCTAGGCACAGTGACCTGCCTCCTATTAACATGACAGTGCATGACCTCCTAGGCACAGTGACCTGCCTCCTATAAACATGACAGTGCATGACCTCCTAGGCACAGTGACCTGCCTCCTATTAACATGACAGTGCATGACCTCCTAGGCACAGTGACCTGCCTCCTATAAACATGACAGTGCATGACCTCCTAGGCACAGTGACCTGCCTCGTATAAACATGACAGTGCATGACCTCCTAGGCACAGTGACCTGCCTCCTATTAACATGACAGTGCATGACCTCCTAGGCACAGTGACCTGCCTCGTATAAACATGACAGTGCATGACCTCCTAGGCACAGTGACCTGTCTCCTATAAACATGACAGTGCATGACCTCCTAGGCACAGTGACCTTTCTCCTATAAACATGACAGTGCATGACCTCCTAGGCACAGTGACCTGCCTCCTATTAACATGACAGTGCATGACCTCCTAGGCACAGTGACCTGTCTCCTATTAACATGACAGTGCATGACCTCCTAGGCACAGTGACCTGTCTCCTATAAACATGACAGTGCATGACCTCCTAGGCACAGTGACCTGTCTCCTATTAACATGACAGTGCATGACCTCCTAGGCACAGTGACCTGTCTCCTATAAACATGACAGTGCATGATCTCCTAGGCACAGTGACCTGCCTCCTATTAACATGACAGTGCATGACCTCCTAGGCACAGTGACCTGCCTCGTATAAACATGACAGTGCATGACCTCCTAGGCACAGTGACCTGCCTCCTATTAACATGACAGTGCATGACCTCCTAGGCACAGTGACCTGTCTCCTATAAACATGACAGTGCATGACCTCCTAGGCACAGTGACCTGTCTCCTATTAACATGACAGTGCATGACCTCCTAGGCACAGTGACCTGCCTCCTATAAACATGACAGTGCATGACCTCCTAGGCACAGTGACCTGTCTCCTATTAACATGACAGTGCATGACCTCCTAGGCACAGTGACCTGTCTCTTATAAACATGACAGTGCATGACCTCCTAGGCACAGTGACCTGCCTCGTATAAACATGACAGTGCATGACCTCCTAGGCACAGTGACCTGCGTCCTATTAACATGACAGTGCATGACCTCCTAGGCACAGTGACCTGTCTCCTATAAACATGACAGTGCATGACCTCCTAGGCACAGTGACCTGCCTCGTATAAACATGACAGTGCATGACCTCCTAGGCACAGTGACCTGCCTCCTATAAACATGACAGTGCATGACCTCCTAGGCACAGTGACCTGTCTCCTATTAACATGACAGTGCATGACCTCCTAGGCACAGTGACCTGCCTCCTATAAACATGACAGTGCATGACCTCCTAGGCACAGTGACCTGTCTCCTATAAACATGACAGTGCATGACCTCCTAGGCACAGTGACCTGTCTCTTATAAACATGACAGTGCATGACCTCCTAGGCACAGTGACCTGCCTCCTATAAACATGACAGTGCATGACCTCCTAGGCACAGTGACCTGCCTCGTATAAACATGACAGTGCATGACCTCCTAGGCACAGTGACCTTTCTCCTATTAACATGACAGTGCATGACCTCCTAGGCACAGTGACCTGTCTCCTATAAACATGACAGTGCATTACCTCCTAGGCACAGTGACCTGCCTCCTATTAACATGACAGTGCATGACCTCCTAGGCACAGTGACCTGTCTCCTATTAACATGACAGTGCATGACCTCCTAGGCACAGTGACCTGTCTCTTATAAACATGACAGTGCATGACCTCCTAGGCACAGTGACCTGCCTCCTATAAACATGACAGTGCATGACCTCCTAGGCACAGTGACCTGCCTCCTATAAACATGACAGTGCATGATCTCCTAGGCACAGTGACCTGCCTCCTATTACCATGACAGTGCATGACCTCCTAGGCACAGTGACCTGCCTCGTATAAACATGACAGTGCATGACCTCCTAGGCACAGTGACCTGTCTCCTATAAACATGACAGTGCATGACCTCCTAGGCACAGTGACCTGCGTCCTATTAACATGACAGTGCATGACCTCCTAGGCACAGTGACCTGTCTCCTATAAACATGACAGTGCATGACCTCCTAGGCACAGTGACCTGTCTCCTATAAACATGACAGTGCATGACCTCCTAGGCACAGTGACCTGTCTCCTATAAACATGACAGTGCATGACCTCCTAGGCACAGTGACCTGCGTCCTATTAACATGACAGTGCATGACCTCCTAGGCACAGTGACCTGTCTCCTATAAACATGACAGTGCATGACCTCCTAGGCACAGTGACCTGTCTCCTATAAACATGACAGTGCATGACCTCCTAGGCACAGTGACCTGTCTCCTATAAACATGACAGTGCATGACCTCCTAGGCACAGTGACCTGTCTCCTATAAACATGACAGTGCATGACCTCCTAGGCACAGTGACCTGTCTCCTATTAACATGACAGTGCATGACCTCCTAGGCACAGTGACCTGCCTCCTATTAACATGACAGTGCATGACCTCCTAGGCACAGTGACCTGTCTCCTATTAACATGACAGTGCATGACCTCCTAGGCACAGTGACCTGCCTCCTATAAACATGACAGTGCATGACCTCCTAGGCACAGTGACCTGCCTCCTATAAACATGACAGTGCATGACCTCCTAGGCACAGTGACCTGCCTCCTATTAACATGACAGTGCATGACCTCCTAGGCACAGTGACCTGTCTCCTATAAACATGACAGTGCATGACCTCCTAGGCACAGTGACCTGCCTCCTATTAACATGACAGTGCATGACCTCCTAGGCACAGTGACCTGTCTCCTATAAACATGACAGTGCATGACCTCCTAGGCACAGTGACCTGCCTCCTATAAACATGACAGTGCATGACCTCCTAGGCACAGTGACCTGTCTCCTATAAACATGACAGTGCATGACCTCCTAGGCACAGTGACCTGTCTCCTATAAACATGACAGTGCATGACCTCCTAGGCACAGTGACCTGTCTCCTATTAACATGACAGTGCATGACCTCCTAGGCACAGTGACCTGTCTCCTATAAACATGACAGTGCATGACCTCCTAGGCACAGTGACCTGCCTCCTATTAACATGACAGTGCATGACCTCCTAGGCACAGTGACCTGTCTCCTATAAACATGACAGTGCATGACCTCCTAGGCACAGTGACCTGCCTCCTATTAACATGACAGTGCATGACCTCCTAGGCACAGTGACCTGTCTCCTATAAACATGACAGTGCATGACCTCCTAGGCACAGTGACCTGCCTCCTATAAACATGACAGTGCATGACCTCCTAGGCACAGTGACCTGTCTCCTATAAACATGACAGTGCATGACCTCCTAGGCACAGTGACCTGTCTCCTATAAACATGACAGTGCATGACCTCCTAGGCACAGTGACCTGTCTCCTATTAACATGACAGTGCATGACCTCCTAGGCACAGTGACCTGTCTCCTATAAACATGACAGTGCATGACCTCCTAGGCACAGTGACCTGTCTCCTATTAACATGACAGTGCATGACCTCCTAGGCACAGTGACCTGCCTCGTATAAACATGACAGTGCATGACCTCCTAGGCACAGTGACCTGTCTCCTATAAACATGACAGTGCATGACCTCCTAGGCACAGTGACCTGCGTCCTATTAACATGACAGTGCATGACCTCCTAGGCACAGTGACCTGCGTCCTATTAACATGACAGTGCATGACCTCCTAGGCACAGTGACCTGTCTCCTATAAACATGACAGTGCATGACCTCCTAGGCACAGTGACCTGTCTCCTATTAACATGACAGTGCATGACCTCCTAGGCACAGTGACCTGTCTCCTATAAACATGACAGTGCATGACCTCCTAGGCACAGTGACCTGTCTCCTATAAACATGACAGTGCATGACCTCCTAGGCAACATCCATCCATAAACATGACCTCACACCCGACCTTCTTGACAACATTCTCATTCGTGCGGGCAAATGGAAGGCATGTGGGACCGGTCATGCACCCTGGAGCGTATGCCGCGAATGTCCCAGATTGTAGCCCTCTATATGTCCTTCTCTAGTGGCTGATGTGTCATACCCGGAGTTGCGGGCATTTGTAGCAGTGTTAGTTGCGCCTATTATGGCCCATCCTGTGGCTGAGTTGCGCAGCTGGATTTCAGCCTGCATTATTTCAAGTCCAATTCAGCTACTTTTACCTGTACTGGTCAGGGACCGTAAGTACTACTGACATGATTTTAGAATCACGCTGTTACAAAGGTTAAATAAAAATCACTGATGTGTGGCCCTTCAATTTGGTCATCATGATGGATGGCACTACGGCAGTAGCTGATAGGTTACACTGGTACCTGAACAGACATGATAAGATTGTTGACATCAAGTTACTAGTCTGAAGATGCTCATTTTGCAGGCCACACTTGAGTTGAGGTTGCAAGGAAACATGATTTCCCGTTTTAAAAGGCGAGCCCAGAGAGGGCGAGCCCTTTTCTTTTTTGTTCAGTACCCCGATATCAAACTTGCAACATATTTAAATGTGGTATCATCTGAAGCCGGAATGAGGAAAGCTTTCAGGACGGAGGTGAATCTAATAATGGAGATTGGAGAAGATCTAAGACGTTGATGGTTGTTGCTTTGTGTTTTGAGGCACATCGCCTCCTCTACCTGAAGGGGTACCTGCTGTTACCTGAAGGGTTCCGCGCTGTGTGATTTGAGGCGCATCGCCTCCTTTACCTGAAGTTGCAAGTAGTCCCAAGTACCGGCATTTGCAGCCCTCGTGTCCATTGCACCAGCTCGAGGGGAAACCTGGCAATCGCAATAGGAAGCTATGGCTGCCACCATCAGGGGGCGGTGGGTCGAGTGTTCATGACGTTACACCTCTGGGCCCTGCTTCAATTAAGCTATGCAAATATAGAGTCAGCCAGGATCGTCAAGGGAGAAGTCGAAAGAGGAAAGACAGGAAAGCAAATCAACCTTCCAAACAACAAGAACAAAAACAAAATGGCCATGCTAAGCGGTAGATCGAGGCGTGGGATCTGATCGCGACTATCATGACCCTTAAAACAATTCGAGTACCCTTTGCTGTTTGTGGCATTAGCCCACTCTTACAGCCCATCCATTGTTTTAATTGCGTCTCAAATTGTCTCAAACTCACAACTGACAGAGTGGCACCCAATCCGTTATCATTTTGGTGTCAACTGTGTTGTACCTGACCCCGGCCTGACCACCGTTTCTCTGGCATTATTTTGTGCTCGAACCAGCTTCGATCACCTGTCCCATGCATTATACTTGATGCCCTGCTGGGCAGATGGGCTGAAAAACTCCACAAAAGCCTCGACATGAGCTCCAACTTTGGCAGGCTGCTGGAGAGCAACCCATGGGCCAAAGGCGCCCAAACCTGGAACGGGCCGTGTCCAAACAACAGGGCTTGCTGCGCCCAGCCCCCCCCAGCCATGAAGCGATGATGTAGCTGAAATGTAGCTGACGCTCAATAAATTAATTTAGGGTTAACCCATGATCAGCGCAGATGGGCTTGGTGCAGGGATCCGCCTGGCCTAATGTCAGCCATTATCAGTCCAGCTGGTATGGTTGTTGTTCGATCGCCAGCCACTATTACTGGCCGGTGTACATGCAGCTATCACTAACAGTTGGCATGCCCTCACTCTACTCACTTTCCTATTTCTCCTCACTCGACAGATGGGCGCACCTGATGCCGAGCCCTTCGCTCAGGGACGAGAGGTTTAGAACAGTGCATACCCTGCTGAACAGGGACGAGAGGTGTAGCATCATTAACAAGGCTTAGCAATTTACGGTTTGTGACCTCTGGTTGGCCTCATAGTGGTGTCACGGGAATTGGACGGTTCTTGACTATCATGTGGCCGAGCTTTTTAAGCAGAGCCCACATTTCAATGACGTTACACCTCTAGGCCCTGCTCAAGAAGGCTCGGCCCAGATGTGTAACGTCGTCAACCCATAAGAGCTCCTCGGTCTGCCTTCCATCTCCCGAGGGTGATATTTTTATTTCTCTCCTTTATCCCTTAATTTCCCAACCAGACAATTAGGTGAAGTTGTGAAGTTTTTACAGTCCAACGGGGCATCACATTTAATGCATGGGACTTGTGCCCGTAAACCGGGACATGCACTAAATACACTAGGACAGCGAGCGAAAACCAGTGACCCCCCTGGGCAAGCAACCAACACACAACCACTGAGCAGTAGCGTGGGAATGAACCCCATAGTGCAGAAGATTAGCCCCAGCCATAGAACATGACGTGGGTGCAAAAGAGTTCGGTTGGACGCCTCCTAGGAAAATTAAGAAGGAAAGGAGAAGATCTAAGTGAAATATAAGTCTGTGTAAAAAGTGTGTGATGCGTGAGCGACACTTCAATGAGATTAAGTGTTAAAAAAAATGTGAAATGGGTGAGGCACTGTGTGTTGTGTAACTTAAGTGAATACAGTGTTTAAAAAGTGTGAACTGTGTTGTATAATCATTGAGATGAGTACCGGGTGTGAAACTTCTGTAAGTGAGCGATTTCAATGTTGCTTAAGTGATCTAGAAACAAAGATGAGACCAGAGAAAGGAATTGTGATAATCAAGGGGACAGTCTTCCCATCAAGGACTGTTAGTCAAATCTCCCGCAAATTTCCCCCTTAACCTGACAAATGAGGTCAAAACTCATGCGGCCACCTCCACCCCAACCACAAAGAGCCGAGCACGCGTGAAAAACACCCTCAACTTCATTTCCTTGGCAAACTGGAACTTGGGCCAGAGCTCATGCCGTGCCGACAGCTCTGCAGGGGACATATCATCCCAGATGGTGACACCCTTGCCTGCCAACTGAATCCTCATGTACACGATGCTCTCAGCCTCGCTGCGATTGTCCACGCGGATCTTGATCTTCCGCAATAACTTGCAGTTGGGATCCACTAGGTGTAGACGCGCCCGAGCCTATTTCACCTGGGCCTATTTTCACCCTGGCATCCATACCCAAAGGTTGAGGGATCGAACCCGCTGCACGATCTTCTCTCTCCCCCCGACTAGAGCGCCGGGTTCCATGTTCCTGCCCCCTCACATAGGAGGATGGAATGGCTGCACCATGGCCCAGGCTGTGCATGGTAGCTGGAATTAAGCCTAGTCATTCCCTATCAGCCCCACGTGGCCGAGCGTTCAGCAGGGCCCAGCGGGTATGCATTATTCTGAACCTTGGCCCAGAGGTTCGTTCAGACCCACTTCACCTAAAGAGCCTGTCACAGTCATCTGTCCAAAAGTTGCAATTCCTGACACTACCGTTTGCTGGAAGTCCCAAATAAAGCAGGCAAACGAGACTAAGGCCCATGCATATACCTCTCTACCTGCACATTTGATGAATGAGTGGGCGCAAAGTTCCGTGCCGGTTCTGGGAATGGCCTCTATGTTGGTTTTGTTTCCCATTGGACTGAATGGACACCATACTCCCTAGAACATTGCCGCTTTTGGATGCCCAGTCGGTTTTATTTCAAAGGGAATCCTGGTGCATGGGGCCTTTGTGTGGCCAACTTGTGTCCATGGCATCTCTATACCGGGAACTCAGCTTGTAAGAGGCGATTGTGCCTCAGGCCCATGCTGTCTGGCCTAAGCATTTAATTCGGTATTTTGTGTTGTTCACGCTTTCATACTCGGACTAACCAATGAAAAAAGGCCAGAAGCATCAGCAAGCATTCTTTCCGGGAGAAGGCTGAAGAGCATGGATGCTGGTTTTCAAATAAAGAAGGGACCCAGTGAATTCAAATGGCTGAACGAGAAGAATGCAATTGGGATTGATACAGAAGTTGTTACACGGCAAGACTGAAAGATCACAGAAGTGAAACATAGGCAGTTAGTTTCCGGTCAAGAGCTCACCCGCAGCAACGACAAAAGATTGCCCAAAAGTCAAATCAAGACAACGGCAGGCCTAGCTGGAGCTGTTTAGTACTCCTCGCCTTCGCCCTCACCGCCGCCCTCAGCAGACTCGGCACCGACCTCCTCAAAGTCCTTCTCCAGCGCAGCCAGATCCTCACGGGCCTCAGAGAACTCGCCCTCCTCCATGCCCTCACCGACATACCAGTGCACGAAAGCACGCTTGGCATACATCAGATCGAACTTGTGGTCCAGGCGGGAGAACACCTCGCCGATGGCGGTGGTGTTGCTGATCATGGCGCAGGCGCGCTGCACCTTGGCCAGATCACCACCAGGCACCACGGTAGGGGGCTGGTAGTTGATTCCACACTTGAAGCCAGTAGGGCACCAGTCAACGAACTGGATGGTGCGCTTGGTCTTGATGGTGGCGACGGCGGCGTTGACATCCTTGGGGACAACGTCACCGCGGTACATCAGGCAGCAGGCCATGTACTTGCCGTGGCGGGGGTCGCACTTGGCCATCATGCTGGCAGGCTCAAAGACTGAGTTGGTGATCTCAGCAACAGACAGCTGCTCGTGGTAGGCCTTCTCAGCAGAGATAACGGGGGCGAAGGAGCTCAGCAGGAAATGGATGCGAGGGTAGGGCACCAGGTTGGTCTGGAACTCAGTAACATCCACATTCAGGGCACCATCGAAGCGCAGGGACGCAGTCAGCGAGGAGATGATCTGGGCAATCAGGCGGTTCAGGTTGGTGTAGGTGGGGCGCTCAATGTCCAGGGAGCGGCGGCAGATGTCGTAGATGGCCTCATTGTCCAGCATGACAGCGACATCAGTGTGCTCCAGCAGGGAGTGGGTGGACAGGACGGCATTGTAGGGCTCAACGACGGCGGTGGACACCTGGGGCGAGGGGTAGATGGTGAAGGCCAGCTTGGACTTCTTGCCATAGTCAACAGACAGGCGCTCCAGCAGCAGGGAGCCCAGGCCAGAGCCAGTGCCTCCTCCAACGGCGTTGAAGACCAGGAAGCCCTGGAGCCCAGTGCAGTTGTCAGCCAGCTTACGGATGCGGTCCAGAGCCAGGTCGACAATCTCCTTGCCGATGGTGTAGTGGCCACGGGCGAAGTTGTTGGCAGCGTCCTCCTTGCCGGAGATCAGCTGCTCGGGGTGGAACAGCTGACGGTAGGTGCCGGTGCGGACCTCGTCGATGACGGTGGGCTCAAGGTCGAGGAAGACGGCGCGAGGGACGTGCTTGCCGGCTCCAGTCTCGCTGAAGAAGGTGTTGAAGGCATCGTCACCTCCACCGATGGTCTTGTCGGAAGGCATCTGCGAGGGGAGGATGAGGGGAGTGCATTTCAAAATCGAGATTTCGACAAGATGGTCAGGTGGGACATCACGAACGCACTTCAAAAGCACGACAATCAAACTGCATTGTCATTCATGACGTGCGGAAAGAGAGTTTGAAAGTCCAAGAAACTTGTTCCAAGATGTCTGAGGTAGGAGCAATCGGAACGCGGCAGGCTCGAACGCAGGGCCCTATCATTTACCTGTCCATCGGGCTGGATGCCGTGCTCTAGGCAATAAAGCTCCCAGCAGGCATTGCCGATCTGGCAACCAGCCTGGCCCAGGTGCAGTGACTGCAAGGGTGGATCAGGAAAGAGGGGGTGAGATCAACTGAAGCAGTCAAATCAGTTGGATGGACGAGCGTGGTAAGACAAACATACACATTGCCAACGAAACTCACAATGGCCTCGCGCATTCTTGGATACTTGAGATAGGTGAGAAGTAAGGGTGTTGAGTTTCGAGGACAGTGAGAGAACTCCTGACTCGATAATTGTTATACTATGTGGGCTCTCCCCAGTCTCTTTGTCTCACTGGGGCTTGCCAGAACTGCAAAGGCTGATGGCAGTACATTTCCGCGTCCTGCGGTAGATTCCTTATAGCGACCACCGTATAGCGACGTCTTTCCTGGCCGCGGGGGCGTCCCGAATTCAACAGCTACTTTCATGGCGACATGTTAATTTGCACGTGCTATGCATCTCGGCTAGAATGGAGGCAGATGATGGGGGGAGGTATGTGATGCAGTCAAGGCTCACATTTGGCTCATGTAGGGCTAATCATGTTTCCCCCTGCATGTTAGATCTGAAGCTGTCACGAGACTGCTTCCTGAAGCCCTACTTTAAAATAAATCACATGCTTGTGAAGTCACCAGGGGTTGTCTGTGCCTAGTCATGCGTTTTTGGCCCAAGTGAAGGGGCAACCAATGCACGCACCAGTCATGTGCCCACTGCCCACCACTGCTGATTGTTAAAGGGTTTAGCTGCACTTCAGCTGCTATCCGTCCACCGGCCGACAGGTGCTGGTGCAAAAATTCCTATCGTTTAGATCATCGGTCAAATTGGGACCACGCCTTTCCCAGCCAACGGCATCTTGGCTGGGAAAGGCGTGGTTCAAGTCTCGCCCCAATGGTCCAGTCCGCCCCCTGGTCTCCAGTCCGCCCCCATGGTCCCAGTCCGCCCCCTGGTCTCCAGTCTGCCCCCTGGTCCCAGTCGACCCAATGGTGACTGCCTGGCATTCCTGCAAAGAGGCAAACGGAAATGAAGACCGGACGTGGGCAGACGAGAGGAAAGCGGCGGGAATCGGAAGATACAGGTGCTTGGGACAGGTCTGTGGCAAGTTGACGAAAAGTTGGGACTTATTCAGATGTAATCAGGCCCTAAGGGGTAAATTACAAGACAGACAGAAGGACATCTCGCCCTTCCATCCGAAGTGTTTACAGCCTGTGAATGTTGTTAACGTTGAATGTTTGTACGATCCAGCGGATGATCACATTGGATACTTGGATGCATTGGAAGGTGCCCCAAACCGATAGGTGTACTACATGAAGTACGATACCGTACAGAAAAAGTGATGAACTGGACAAACCACCAACAGACGACAGCAGACCAGTTGCGTGGGAATGACCCCTATAGCGGAAGGTGGTAATGAATGAAGCTGAGCACCGCCCACAAAAATAAGAAAGGAGACTGCAATACCGATACAATGTGTTTTGCAGAGTTTTGACTTTTTTCTTTTCTTGTCATCCAACTTCGACTGATAAAGGATATTCCTACAAAAATTAGGCGCACAAAACTTTTATGAACATGTTCATGGCACCATCCTCAGCCATTAGATGATTGGGAAAGTAAATTGAAGTCATAAAAGGGAAGGTCTGAGAGAAACGGGCAGTAAATTATGAAAAGCTCATCCTCGCTAGTCCCCACCGGAATACGCTTTTCGGTTGGTGCAAAATTCATAATAAAATGGATTTTGCGAACTGCTTGCACGCTTGTATAAATTCGGAAATCCGAGCTACGCGCTAATTTGGCGGTCTGGGTGAACATAAATGTTTGGCCCGCGAGCGGCCCAGTCCTGGTACGCTGGATTCCCAGTAGCCTCCCAAAGCGTGCTCCGATTTCTGCGTCACATTGTCACACACAAACATCTCAGCATGGCCAGTGCAAAAGCCCACAAGCGTCAACGGCACAGGCTAGACAGAGCCATGCCTATCTCTTCTTAGTAGGCATGTAGTTCCTCAGGAAATCCGTCTTCAGGAAGTTCTGATCTTGACAGACAACAGATCGCACGTGCCACTGTCAATCCTTCCTGCATGTTGCACAAACAGTGCGTGGGTCACACAAGGTGGCAGACAAGCAGCCATGCACATAGTCTATGCACTCTTCAATCTCTTCGTCCTCTGCAAGCCCATCCGCTTTCCTCTCTAGATCAACCTTTCCTCATCTGACAGCATGCCATGGAGGGCCATGGAAAATGCGACGGGATGTCCAAGCCATGCGAAGTCGGTATGCATGAACGGTGGCCTAACCTCACCATCTTCTCTTTCTGCGTGAACGCGTCATCGAGATTAAGAGAGACTAGCCATGTTCTTACACAGGAGAAGAAGGGGGTTAAACGTAAGGAATTTATTTACATGGCCTGGATCGCCCTGATTTAAAACATGGCCTGGCTTGCCCTGATCAAATACATATCCAGATATCCTGGCTTGCACAGATATAATAATTTGTTTGGCTTGTTTGGCTTGCCCGTTTTAATGAATGTCCAGGCATGTGCTGATTGAATACAAATTTTGGCATGTGCTGATTTAATATATGTCCTGGCTTGCCCTAATTTAATACATGTCCTGGCTTGCCCTGATTTAATACATGTCCTGGCATGCCCTGGTTTAACACAGGGCCTCGCTTGCCCTGAATTAATGAATTGCATGGCTTGCCCTCATTTAAAAATGTCTTGGCTTGCCCTGATTTAATGCATGTCCGGGCATTCCCTAATTTAATATATGTCCTGCTTTGCCCTGATGTAATAAACGTCCTGGCTTGCCCTGATTTAATGCATGGCATAGCTTGCCCTGATTTAATGCTTGGCTTGGCTGGACCTGCCCTGGCCTCATGTATGAATGACCTCAGTTTATATGCAGAACGACGATCTGCACAGTCGTTCAGCCGGACCACATGAAAAGGTGAACACCTGCCAGGCCCTAGGCCTGAAGCACACAGAGCAGAAGATCCCGCTGCAGCTGGACGTGTACACAGTGCACATAGCACAGAGTTTCCGGACCTGATAAATGGGGGGGGCCACATTACCCCCTGGATGCTACTGTGCTACACTGTCCCCAGCTGCACGCTTGTCGGTGACTCCCTCCTCAACTGCTTTCAGAAGCACCACATGAAGGTGCAGTACCTGGACTAGTAGTTGGAGGAGCTCAAGACACAGATTCGGGAAGGCGTGTGTGCATGAGGGTGTGTGCATGGGGCTGGGTGCATGAGGGTGTGTGCATGGGGCTGGGTGCATGAGGGTATACGCATGGGGCTTGATGCATTGGGGTGTACGCATGGGGCTAGGTGCATTGGGGTGTGTGCATGGGGCTGGGTGCATTGGGTGTACGCATGGGGCTGGGTGCTTCGGGGTGTACGCTGGGGGCTGGGTGCATTGGGGTGTGTGCATGGGGCTGGGTGCATTGGGGTGTACGCATGGGGCTGGGTGCATTGGTGTGTGCATGGGGCTGGGTGCATGAGGGGGTGTGCATGGGGCTGGGTGCATTGGGGTGTGTGCATGGGGCTGGATGCATTGGGGTGTGTGCATGGGGCTGGGTCCATGAGGGTGTGTGCAAGGGGCTGGGTGCATGAGGGTGCGTGCATGGGGCTGGGTGCATTGGGGTGTAAACATGGGGCTAGGTGCATTGGGGTGTTGTGCATGGGGCCGGGTGCATTGGGGTGTACGCATGGGGCTGGGTGCATTGGTGTGTGCATGGGGCTGGGTGCATGAGGGGGTGTGCATGGGGCTGGGTGCATTGGGGTGTGTGCATGGGGCTGGATGCATTGGGGTGTGTGCATGGGGCTGGGTCCATGAGGGTGTGTGCAAGGGGCTGGGTGCATGAGGGTGCGTGCATGGGGCTGGGTGCATTGGGGTGTACGCATGGGGCTGGGTGCATGAGGGTGCGTGCATGGGGCAGGGTGCATCAGGGGGGTGCGCATGGGGCTGGGTTCATGAGGGTGTGTGCATGGGGCTGGGTGCATTGGGGTGTATGCATGAGGCTGGGTGCATTGGGGGGTGCACATGGGGCAGGGTGCATGAGGGTATGGGCATGGGGCTGAGTGCATGAGGGTGTGTGCATGGGGCTGGGTGCATTGGGGTGTACACATAGGGCTGGGTGCATGGGGGGGTGCGCATGGGGCTGAGTGCATTAGGGGGTGCGCATGGGGCTGGGTTCACAAGGGCGTGTGCATTGGGCAGGTTACATTGGGGGGGGCGCATGGGGCTGGGTTCATGAGGGTGTGTGCATGGGGCTGGGTGCATTGGGGTGTGCGCATGGGGCTGGGTGCATGAGGTTGTGTGCATGGGGCTGGGTGCATTGTGGGGATGCTCATGGGGCTGGGTGCATGAGGGTGTGTGCATGGGGCTGGAAGCATTGGGGTGTACGCATGAGGCTGGGTGCATTGGGGTGTGTGCATGGGGCTGGGTGCATGATGGTGTGTGCATGGGGCTGGGTGCATGAGGATGTGTGCATGGGGCTGGGTGCATTGGGGTGTACACATGGGGCTGGATGCATTGGGGGGTGCGCATGGGGCTGGGTGCATTCAGGGGTGAACATGGGGCTGGGGTCATGAGGGTGTGTGCATGGGGCTGGGTGCATTGGGGTGTACACATGGGGCTGGGTGCATTGGGGGGTGCGCATGGGGCTGGGTGCATTGGAGGGTGAAGATGGGGCTGCGTTCATGAGGGTGTGTGCATGGGGCTGGGTAAATTGGGGTGTGTGCATGGGGCTGGGAGCATTGGGGTGTGTGCGCATGGGGCTGGGTGCATGAGGGTGTATGCCTGGGGCTTGGTGCATTGGGGGGTGCGCATGGGACTGGGTTCATGACGGTGTGTGCATGGGGCTGGGTGCATGAGGGTGTGCGCATGGGTCTGGGTGCATTGGGTGTACGCATGGGGCTGGCTGCATTGGGGTGTGCGCACGGGGCTGGGTTCATGAACGTGTGTGCATGGGGCAGGGTGCATTGGGATGTGTGCATGGGGCTGGGTGCATGGGGGTGTACGCCTGGGGTTGGGTTCATTGGGGTGTACGCATGGGGCAGGGTGCATTGGGGGGTGAGCATGGGGCTGGGTTTATGATGGTGTGTGCATGGGGCTGTGTGCATGAGGATGTGTGCATGGGTCTGGGCGCATTGGGGTGTACGCATGGGGCTTGGTGCATTGGGGTGTGCGCATGGGGCTGGGTGCATTGGGGTGTGCGCATGGGGCTGGGTGCATGACGGTGTGTGCATGGGGCTGGGTGCATTAGGCTGTGTGCATGAGGCTGTGTGTACGGGGTGTATTCATAGAACTGGGTGCATGGGGCTGGGTGTATGGGGCTGGGTTTATGAGGGTGTGTGCAAGTGGCTGTGTGCATGTGGATGTGTGCATGCGGCTGTGTGCATGAGGGTTTGTGCATGAGGGTATGTGCATGAGGGTGTGTGCATGAGGGTGTGTGCATGAGGGTGTGTGCATGAGGGTCTGTGCCTGAGGGTCTGTGCATGAATGTGTGTGCATGGGGCTATGTGCATGAGGCTGGATGCATGAGGGTGTGTGCATGAGCCTGTGTGCATGAGGCTGTATGCATGGGGTTTTGTGCATGGGGCTGTGTGCATGAGCCTGTGTGCATGAGGCCGTGTGCATGGGACTGTGCACATGGGGCTGTGTGCATGGGGCTGTCTGCATGAGCCTGTGTGCATGGGCTGTGTGCATGGGACTGTGTGCATGGGGCTGTATGCATGGGGCTGTGTGCATAAGCCTGTTTGCATGGGGCTGTATGTGCATGGGGCTGTATGTGTATGAGACTGTGTGCATGGGGATGATTTATTTTTTATTTCGCTCTTCAGGTGTTGCAGCAAAGGATTTAAATCAGGCTGACAGCCTCTAAATTCTGTTGCCCCTGTCGCTGGAGTTGGCAATGAACTCCGATGCTTACATCAGCATGCTCGGGTTCTCCATCCGCAAGGACTTCGAGGAGATAGGCATCATGCAGGCTCTGACAGACACAGCGTACGAGCGGGCGGCCATGGATGAGGCGGCACGCATCTTCCCTGGTGCCCCTAAGATCGCACTCTGCACTCTGCACATACACACCACATTGACTCCAGGGGAGCCGGCCTTTTCAGTCCCGCTTTCCCAAACATGGTGGGGGATCATAAGGCTGTGCCTCTAGCGGATGTGGTAGGCTGGTAGCAGCCATGACAGCCAGGGTCCCGGGCAACCTCCAGCAAGCCATGCATGGGAGGAAGAGCAGGATGCAGCCTTTCTATCAACAGGGGCAGAGGAAGGGCCGTCCGGCACAGCAGTGGAGAGAGCGCAGCGGATATCAGCTCAGTTTCCGGACCAGCTCAGCTAGGCAAAGCTGATGGAAGTGACCGAGGGCAAGACGAGGAAGCAGGCCAAAGCATACAAGGTCACTCAAGGTATTTTTCAAGCCTGATTTGATACATTGACCAAGCCTCTAATTAAAATCTGGCATGGCCTCATTTTCAAACTGGCCTGCCGAGTAAATTTATACCTGGCCTCATTGGATACCTAGCATGCCCTCTGATTTAACATATGTTTGTGTGCCCTTTAAGGTGGCCAAGGCTCTGGCTGTGGCTACTACTGTGGTGGCCAAGATACCATGGGCCAACGCCATCGCCAAGGCCACAACTAGCATGCTAGTGGCCAGGAATTTGCAGGGCAGGGCACTAAGGGGCAAGGCCAAAGCCAAGGCCAAGCGCACAGAGGAGTGGGAGCGGGAGGGGGAAGAGGAGGAGGAGGAGGAGGAGGAGGAGGAGGAAGAGGAGGAGGAGGAGGAAGAGGAGGAGGAGGAGGAGGAGGAAGAGGAGGAGGAGGAGGTGATTATTAGGCAGGCCTCAGAGGAGGAGGCCGAGGAGGAGGAGGATCTGAATGACTGGTAGTTTGCTACACTGCTCTGGGTTGCATGAATGCCCGATGACAGAGAACTTCCCAGGCCTCAAAATACGGCTTTTGACTGATGATGCACACCAGTTTAAGCGTTGCGCGGACGATTGCACTTTTAGCGATGCGCGAATGATTGTAAATTATTGACCCGCACGTTGAATTTAAAAGCCGCACAATAATATAAATTAATTATGTTTGAGGGGGTCTATTCAACTTTGCAACATTTGCAAAACCTCAATGCCAGGCACTTGCAGGTAAGCTTTTTTAACATTCAGATGACGTGATCCCATCCAATACCGTGCAGGGCAAAAGCAAGATACCGTAATATTGGGCCTGCTCAAATGTAGTCAGAAAATCTCCTTCACATCGCGTTCCACCTGGAACCACTTAAATATCGTGGAGTTCCTCAGAGAAAGTGGAACCACTTCAGGACTGCACTCCAGTATTCTTTTCTAGCTATGTGTGACATGTCCACCTTCGCCCTGTTGCCTCCAAAGGCCCAACTGGGACCATATCTGGACCTGCCAGAAATTCAGACACAGGCCCAGTCAGCATGGCTGGCCAAATGACCGTATCTGGGGCCTTGGGCCGGAGGACAGGAGGCAGGTACTGGTAGTTAATTGTGGCTGAATTTTAGCCAAACCACGAAAAAGCAAGCACTGTTGCGCGCCCCTACTAATGGCAAAAGGAGCTCCTAGCCAGGCAACTCTAAGCCACTTTTCTGAGAGGAACACAAAAAGACCACCTGCGACATAGGTGCCAGAGTTGGTGTGATTTTGCGCGCCAGTACTTCTTATATTTGGGCCGCGGCTAAACTGCTGACGCTGACGGTATTGCTCGGGTACTGCTGGTACTTCAATATCTTCGAGTAAAGGCAGGCCACGAAGCAAGTAATTGAGCCAGCGCTTCGATTACATTCAGAATCGAGTCAGAAGTGAACCTCTCTGTCCTCAACTCTTCACAAACATTTAATCCCTCTTCCTCTCCCTTTCCAATCCAAGAATGCGTGAGGCCATTGTGAGTCTCCATTGCTGTTTCTGCCCCTTCAACTTCAACTCGCTTTCGGAAGTTGCCAATTTCTTCAATTTTGCCATTTTTTAACTCCTTGTCTCCCTGTTGTCCCTACGTAGTCGCTGCACCTGGGTCAGGCTGGTTGCCAGATCGGCAATGCCTGCTGGGAGCTTTACTGCCTGGAGCACGGCATTCAGCCCGACGGACAGGTGAATGACAATTCCCTGCGCCCTTGCCTGCTGCGTTCCGTTTTTTCAACTTCAAATTTCTTGGTGACATCTTAGACCTCGTTTACCTTGGACTCCAAACGCGTCAAATGTGATGATAGACAGAGCATGTATCTTTCGGAAAGCGCATATCATGCCTCACCTGTCCATCTCGTCGAAATCTCGATTTTGAAATGCACTCCCCTCATCCTCCCCTCGCAGATGCCTTCCGACAAGACCATCGGTGGAGGTGACGATGCCTTCAACACCTTCTTCAGCGAGACTGGAGCCGGCAAGCACGTCCCTCGCGCTGTCTTCCTTGACCTTGAGCCCACCGTCATCGACGAGGTCCGCACCGGCACCTACCGTCAGCTGTTCCACCCCGAGCAGCTGATCTCCGGCAAGGAGGACGCTGCCAACAACTTCGCCCGTGGCCACTACACCATCGGCAAGGAGATTGTCGACCTGGCTCTGGACCGCATCCGCAAGCTGGCTGACAACTGCACTGGGCTCCAGGGCTTCCTGGTCTTCAACGCCGTTGGAGGAGGCACTGGCTCTGGCCTGGGCTCCCTGCTGCTGGAGCGCCTGTCTGTTGACTATGGCAAGAAGTCCAAGCTGGCCTTCACCATCTACCCCTCGCCCCAGGTGTCCACCGCCGTCGTTGAGCCCTACAATGCCGTCCTGTCCACCCACTCCCTGCTGGAGCACACTGACGTCGCTGTCATGCTGGACAATGAGGCCATCTACGACATCTGCCGCCGCTCCCTGGACATTGAGCGCCCCACCTACACCAACCTGAACCGCCTGATTGCCCAGATCATCTCCTCGCTGACTGCGTCCCTGCGCTTCGATGGTGCCCTGAATGTGGATGTGACTGAGTTCCAGACCAACCTGGTGCCCTACCCTCGCATCCATTTCCTGCTGAGCTCCTTCGCCCCCGTCATCTCTGCTGAGAAGGCCTACCACGAGCAGCTGTCTGTTGCTGAGATCACCAACTCAGTCTTTGAGCCTGCCAGCATGATGGCCAAGTGCGACCCCCGCCACGGCAAGTACATGGCCTGCTGCCTGATGTACCGCGGTGACGTTGTCCCCAAGGATGTCAACGCTGCCGTCGCCACCATCAAGACCAAGCGCACCATCCAGTTCGTTGACTGGTGCCCTACTGGCTTCAAGTGCGGAATCAACTACCAGCCCCCCACCGTGGTGCCTGGTGGTGATCTGGCCAAGGTGCAGCGCGCCTGCGCCATGATCAGCAACACCACCGCCATTGGCGAGGTGTTCTCCCGCCTGGACCACAAGTTCGATCTGATGTATGCCAAGCGTGCTTTCGTGCACTGGTATGTCGGTGAGGGCATGGAGGAGGGCGAGTTCTCTGAGGCCCGTGAGGATCTGGCTGCGCTAGAGAAGGACTTTGAGGAGGTCGGTGCCGAGTCCGCTGAGGGCGGCGGTGAGGGCGAGGGCGAGGAGTACTAAACAGCTCAAGCTAGGTCTGCTGATGTCTTGATTATCCCTTTGTGCCACTGATGCCGTTAGTGCTGCTGATGGGTGTTTTGATTCAGCTTTTATTTTCTTGATTCCGGTCTGTTGATAGAGAACATCTGCTTTTCACTGTGTGATCTTCCAGTCTTGTTATGTCGCAAATTATGTTTCAATGTATCGATCTGATCCGGTATTTGAATCCACTGTCCCTTGCAAACGTGAAATGCCAGCAGCAGTCTCATCCCAGTTTCAAAAACAGCTCTCAGTCATCTAGGATCTCTCGTGTGCAGGCTTCGCTAGTAAATGAAACAGCCTCTGGTGCAGTCTCAGCTCAATTTGCAAGTCTGCTTACCATCACCGTAACTTAAAAGTGTCAGCTACCTCAAATTTACAGCTACTCGATCAGGGTAGAAGTCTTATGCATTGAAATTCCCTGCCTGGGCAACTACGACTGGTCAAAGCCCGGACCCCACTGGCCCATTTGTGGCTGCTTGGCAGCACGCTATACGTACTGAACAGTATGGAGGACACGTCAATCTCAAATACGCATGATGGATGCCGAGTTAATAACGCCCCCAGGATATCTAGAACGGGGAGGCTTCAGGCGTGCCCACAAAGAATTGTCATGTTGACAGCTGAGGGTCCAGGCCATGGCACCATATCAAAAGTAGCGTGCAACTCGGACGAGCGTCAGTAATGATTTTCGAATACCGGTAGACAGTCCAAAAATGAGGAATTCAATTAAGGGCCTCGCTCTTTCAATTCACTTCAAGTACAAACAGGTGACATCCCATGTGCTAAATAAAGCATAGTCAACAATCGCAATCGCCACCTTTGCTTTTGGCTAACGTCAGGAACAGCATGGCCAACGGACACATGGGCCTGGTGCAGCAAGGTGCCAGCTGCTTGGGCCACTGGTTGTAGGCTGGTTAAGATTCGGTCCCCATCCGCCCAGTATTGCACGACGAGCAGAGCCAGCCAAAGGCAGTCAGGTACACACTCATGTAGTGTGTGCCTCCATCCCTCTCTCTTTCTCTCTCTTGCCTCCCTGGCCCTAAATGACCAAGTCAATAATGACCAGTATTGGGCTCTGAAATCGTAACAGGACCTCATGCTTGAACCCCGGTAGGACAGTCTGTGACACAGTAAAACAGTAATATTCCGACTGAACAAAATTCTTATGACGTAGGACCGTCACAGCCGTATTACACAAAACAGATATGACGTCACATCACCAAATGACCAAGTACGTGCGGCGAATCTCCCGTGCCAGCTCCCCTGAACCCATCTCTCTTTCTTGCCTCCCTGTCCTAAACAGCTTTTACTGTCCTGCGGAGCATCACATTAAATCATGCCAATGACGTTTCACCTTAAAATGACCAAGTCAATGACATAACACCTCTAAATCACCAAGTATGTGCGGTATATCTCCCGTGCCAGCTCCCCTGACCCGCTGGCCGCGTAGATCATGGCCAGATTATGCGCAGCCTCCATTTGCAACGGTCCGCCACCCCCTACCCCCCTTTGCCCCGTTTCCGAGTCGCTCGGCGAGCCACCATCTGACGCCCCACGCCCAAGCGATGCCCCCTCCTCCTCATCCCCGCAACACTCATCCCCCCCTGTCACCACCGCCGCAGCAGCAGCAGAAGCAGAGGCTTCTCCCGCCGCCGCCGCCGCACCAGCGCCCTCCGGCGCAGATCCCCCCCGGCACTGCAGAGCCTCCGTGTAGTAGTGCGCCGCGATGTTCGGCAGGCCCAGCTGGTGCGCCGCACGACCCATGTTGTAAGAGGCTTCTTGGGTGCATGCCGCGACAGCCACACCGCTGGCGAGCGACGGCGGCGGCGGCGGGGCCGTACCGAGCGGGACCGGCGGCTGGTGACCCGCGGGCCGCGCAGTCTCGACGCGCCTTCGCATGTAATCCTGCGAAGAGAAGGGCACGGCACGTCAGCAGCTCAGCGCCTTTCTTCCCCGCGCGTTCCAGCTGCAATTGAGCGGGACGTCACGGCCTGAAGCCAGGGGGGACTTGGAGTAGCAAGCCCTGCAGCTTAGGCCACCGGCCTTAGGCCGGTCAAATTTCCCCCCAGAATCATTGGGCGGTCAAGGTGTTGTCCCAGTCGGCCCAGCGGTGACCTCGTCTCATAAACGCAAAGCCATTGAGCACTGTCCGGCACTCTCCTGGTGGCCGCCTGGTGCAGGGTACATGACGGCAAGCCCCTTAACCCCAACCCCTGGCCTACATGAAGGCAAAGCCATTGAGCACTGCTCCGTGCCTGTCCGACGGTGTCCAGCACTCTCTTGGTGGCCGCCAGAAGTACATGACGGCACAGCCCCTTCGCCCCAAACCCCCACTTCAATTAACCATTGAACCATACCCCAAACCCTCGCCTGCATGAACCTAAAACCATTGAGCACGGCCGGGTACCTGTTTGGCACTTTCTTGGTGGTCGCCAGATTCAGGTACGCGATGGCAAAGCCCTATACCCTTAACCCTCACCTGCATGAAACCTTAACCCCAAACCCTCACATGCATTGATGCAAAGCCATTGAGCACTGCTTGGTACCTGACTAGCAATCATGGTTAAGCAATCATTAAGAGGAATGCGACGGCAAAGCCGTAACCTCCAATCCCTCACTTAAACGACCCCTAAACCCCAAACCCTTGCCTGCATGAACCCAAAACCCTCACCTGCATGAACGCAAAGCCATTGAGCATGGTGCCTGTCTGGCACCCTCTTGGTGGTTGCCAGAGGGATGCGATGGCAAAGCCCAGAACCCCCAACCCTCACATGCATCAAGTTAACAACCCTTAACCCCCACCTGCATGAACCCTTTACCCCAAACCCTCACCTGCATGAATGCAAAGCCATTGAGCACTGCTCGGTGCCTATCCGGCACCCTCTTCGTGGTTGCCAGATTCAGGTAAGCGACGGCAATGCTCAGCAGCAGCAGCGGCTCCTCAGGCCAGAAGCGGTACGCGTGGAAGTACTCCACTAGGGCCTCGGTGTACAAGCGGTACATGCTGTGCACATGGCCCTTCAGGGGGCACAGGGCACACATGGTGGTTTAGAGTTTAGGCACACACAGGGGTTGAGCGTTTAGGCCCACACAGAGGTTCAGGGTTAAGGCTCACACGGGGGTTAAGCGTTTAGGCCCGCACGGGGTTAAGGGTTTAGACCCACACGGGAATTTAGGGTTAAGGCACACACACGGGTATGATGTTTTTTTTGTTAAGGTTTGGGCAAACATGGAGTTATATACTTCTATACGTTTAGGGTTCAGGCAATCACGGGGTTACGGTTTTAGGAGTAAGGCAAACCTGGGGTTTAGAGTTAAGGAATGGTTTTAGAGGCGCTGACCTCAAGAGGCCAGCCCACCCTCCCATAAAAAAAAGATGCAGGAAAAGCAAGGGGCATACATTTCGGTTCTGGGAAGAACTATTGGACATTTTGGTTCAGGGAAGAACCATTGGAGAAGATGGAATACCAGGGCTTGATGCACTGGATAATCAGGAGCTTGGACAAGCTTTTACGTTTTGGGGTATAGATTTAGGTTCAGGGTTTAGAGCTTGATACTCTGGTTGATCAGGAGCTTGGACCAGGGGGGCATCCTGAATCTGTTATTGGCTGTACCTTGGGTCTTACCATGACACTTCACTATTGTATGGCGACGCAATGAGTAAGGGGCTCAGGGGCAAGATAATGGCACCTCTCTGACACGTTTCTTACCATCAGCATCCCACTCCTGCCCTTGACCGCCCTATCAAAGTGCACACACAGCCCCCCCACGAAATAAGTGGAACCTCGCTGCCCCTACCCAGCTGCCATCTATCCCCTCCCTCGACCACCCTCAATGCAGCCCTCCCCTCCCCCCCTCCTGGCCAGAACCCTCCCCCGCCCCCCCGCCCTCGACTGCATGATCATGACCGGCACGCTGGCCAGCTTAAGGGTTCAGGGCTTATGGCTGAGGGTTTAGGATTACGGTTACCGTATAGGGTTGGATCTAAACTCCGCCCCCCCCCCTGCCATCACCTGCGCGATCATGACCAGCAAGCTTAGAGTTTAGGGTTTGGGGTTTAAGGTTGAATCTTAAACCCAAACCCGAGCCCCTACCCTCACCTACATGATCAGCATTGGAAAGCTGGCCAGGTTAGGGGTTGAGGGGTTACAGCTATAAGGTTAAGAGTTGGATAAAAACCCTCACAAAAAATCAACCCCAGCCCCCGCCCTCACCTGCATGATCATGACCGGCAAGCTGGCCAGAATTAGGGTTCAGGGCTTACGGCTGCGGGTTTAGGGTTGAATCCTAACCCTTACCCCAGCCCCCTCCCTCACCTGCATGATCATGACCGGCAAGCTGGCCGGGCACCTGCGCCGCATCGTCGAAACGTGCACCGCCCAGCTGCGCACAGTGCCGGCCCGGGCGCTGACGCGGCAGTAGCGAGACCAGGCCGCCAGGCTGGCGGGCCACCGCACGCACAGGCCGCGCAGGAGCGCCATGGCCGGGCCGTGCTGGCCGCCTCGCGACAGTGCATCCACGAGCAGCATCGCCAAGCGGTCCCTGGTGGAGCGGGGGAACCACCTACGCACGGGCAGGCAGTAAGGACAGGCAGTACACGTCGGCGGGATGGGCAGGTAATACGCAAGGACAGGCAGAACTGACAGGCAGTACACGTGGGCGGGATGGGCAGGTAATACGCAAGGACAGGCAGTACTGACAGGCAGTACACGTGGGCGAGATGGGCAGGTAATACGCACGGGCAGGCAGTATGGACAGGCAGTACACGTGGGCGAGATGGGCAGGCACTACGCAAGGACAGGCAGAGCCAACAGACAAGGCGTATGGGCAGGACGAGCAGGCAAAAAGAAAGGACAGGCAGGACAAACAGGCAAGATGCATGGGCTGGATGGGCAGGCAGTACGCATGGGTAGAAAGTGTGAAAATGCTAAGATAGACGGTGGTGACTTGTGTGAGAGTAGAGCACAGCCGGGTTTAAGCTTACACCCTAAATGCTCCTCATCCCTGAACCCTAAAACCTCCTCATCGTCAATTAGGTAAGCTTTAACCCTAAACCCTGCTCATCCTTGAACCCTGAACCCTCATCACCGTCACCTTAAATATAGAATGCCCCTGAAATGAACCCTTAACCCTGAAATGCACTCAAAGCCCTTATCCCTAAAATGAGCCCTGAACCCATAACCCTATACAGAACTCTTAACCCTCAACCCTAAATTAAACCCTAAATGAAACCTAACCCTCAACCCCCGTCTCCCACCTGGACTGCTGGCTGCTGAGGTCGTGGGCCTTGGACAAGAGCGTAGCGGCTTCGTCACACTGCCCTTCTTCAACCATTGTACTGAAGGGAGAGGGGGAAAATGTACTCAATCATTTTTTGTTCATACAGCAAACATATTGAATAGAATTTTTGTTGGTGATGTGCCTAGATGAAAGGGTGGGGCGAAAAATTAAGTCAGTCGTTTTTTTTTAGCCACCATCCTGAATAGAAATGGTGTTCGTGTTCGTGATGTGCCTAGATGGAAGGGAGAGGTGGAAAATAAAGCCAGCCATTTATGTTAGCCACCATCCTGAAAATGTGTGTCGTTCATGCTATACTGACATACCTACATAAAGGGTGAGGTGAATAATGGAGTCAAACAACTCATTAATTGTTTTCGTATCGACCATCCTGAATATAATTCGTGATGTACATACATAAAGGGTGACAGTTTATTTATCGAAAATGAGCCGTCACTGATCTTTGATCGAATTTAAGACACTTCTGCTCATTTAACGAAATTAAGACATTTCTGCTCATTTGTTGAAATTAAGACGTCCCTGCCAATTTATCGAATTCAAGACGTCTCTGCTCATTTAACGAAATTAAGAGGTCTCTCCTCATTTATCGAAATGAAGACGTCACTGCTATTTTATGAAATCTGATACGTTGGCTACAGCCTGCCGGGGGTGGGAGTGGCCGTGGGTGGGTCTGGATCTAGATCGGGGGAAGGGCTCTGAGGTTGGGATCATCCTGAGGTCCCTGTGCCGGGCGTGTTGGGGAACCATGTTTTGCCGACACTGCTCATGGATCGAAATTAAGCGGTCACGACTCATTTATGGAAATTTAGCAGTCAAGGTATCCTGAGCGCCGAGTGCTGAGCTCATGCCCTGACCAGCATTGAAACGACTGCAGTGCACACGCACCCACGTACCTGCTCAGGTCCATGATTATGGACAGGTACGCCATATGGAGCCACGGCTGCCAACCGCGGACCAACTGTGATTCAAAATCAAACTAGAACCGGCTGTACTCACATACAAGCACCTGCTCAGGTCCATGAACATGACCAGGGACTCCTTGTGAAACCGCAGCGAGCGAGCCACGGCCACCAACCGCCGACCAATTGCCTCTCAAATATTAACTCGAACCGGCTGCACACACACACACACACCTGCACAGGTCCATGAACATGGACAGGTACTCCTCGTGGACCAGCATCGAGCGAGCCACGGCTGCCGCCGGGCCGCCGACGCGGACGCCGCCGGCGGCGTCATTCAGCTGATCCGCCTCAAGGCCCGCTAGGTAGGCCTCGGCCGCCCGATCGGCCTCCAACGTTTTGGAGGAGCGGCGCTCGCGCCGCGTTGCGCCCTTGAACACGCTCTCTGTCTCGTGTGCGCCCTCGCCTGACGTAACACACACACATCAGGATCGACAGTGATGGTTGAAGTCAAGTTAGCTGGCGAGCCTTCCTTCACTCTCTGTCTCATGTGCGCCCTCGCCTGACCTAAACACGCATGAGGGTTCAATCAACACAGTGATGGTTGAAGTAACGATAGCTGGCGACCCTGCATTCACTCTCCGTCTGCTGGGCATCCTTGCCTGACACAAACACGCATGAGGGTTTGACCTGTACCTCCATTCTCATAGCCTCACCCTTGCGGCCGCCCCTGCTCATGATGATCCGCCGCCGGTTGACAGCCTTGAGCACCTGCGAAAATTACATGGTCATAAATTATTTACTGGAGCATGTAAATAATAGAGCTTTGTTTGTTACATTCTGAATGACCGAATGCTCCCAAGCCTTGAGCAGTTGAAAAATTACACAGCCATGCTTTATTTACTGGGAATAGTGTTTAAAAATAATAGTGATTTGATTATTACTCGCTTGATGGCAAGTTGGCAACAAAGACTGAACACCGGTATCGTGAACACTACCAAACCTTGAGCAACAAAACATATAGCGCAGCAGAAGTCGCATAGGGCTCACGAGGAAACGACACACCCACACCCACACGCTTGGACTCAAAGGCTCAAGCCAGCTGGCTTTTGCTTGAAGCCCCGCTGGCCAAGAGTCTCGTAACCCAACTGTCTTTCGTGCCGGAGAGTGCCAGAGGCACACAGGAGTTAGGGTTTAGGGTTTAGGAGCTGGAGTTAGGATCCCAGCTGTCTTTTGTGCCAGAAAGTGTTGGGGACACACAGGACTAACATGGTTTAGGGTTACGGTACCTAGAAGCCCCAACACTTGGCCCGAAACCTTGACCCTAAACCCTAGCCTGAGAGCATCCGTCCATCCAACCCCTCGACCTCCGTTTGGAACCGGGATTCTCAAAGCCTACAAACGTGAAGGCCTGCACCCTAAACATGAAGGCCTGCACCCTAAACATGACGGCCTGCACCCTAAACATGACGGCCTGCACCCTAAACATGAAGGCCTGCACCCTAAACATGAAGGCCTGTACCCTAAACATGAAGGCCTGCACCCTAAACATGAAGGCCTGCACCCTAAACATGAAGGCCTGCACCCTACACATGAAGGCCTGCACCCTAAACATGAAGGCCTGCACCCTAAACATGAAGGCCTGCACCCTAAACATGAAGGCCTGCACCCTAAACATGAAGGCCTGCACCCTAAACATGAAGGCCTGCACCCTAAACATGAAGGCCTGCACCCTAAACATGAAGGCCTGTACCCTAAACATGAAGGCCTGCACCCTACACATGAAGGCCTGCACCCTAAACATGAAGGCCTGCACCCTAAACATGAAGGCCTGCACCCTAAACATGAAGGCCTGTGCCCTACACATGAAGGCCTGCACCCTAAACATGAAGGCATGTACCCTAAACATGAAGGCATGCACCCTAAACATGAAGGCCTGCACCCTAAACATGAAGGCCTGCACCCTAAACATGAAGGCCTGCACCCTAAACATGAAGGCCTGCACCCTAAACATGAAGGCCTGCACCCTAAACATGAAGGCCTGCACCCTAAACATGAAGGCCTGTACCCTAAACATGAAGGCATGCACCCTAAACATGAAGGCCTGCACCCTAAACATGAAGGCATGTACCCTACCATGAAGGCCTGTACCCTACACATGAAGGTCTGTACCCTAAACATGAAGGCCTGCACCCTAAACATGAAGGCCTGCACCCTAAACATGAAGGCATGTACCCTAAACATGAAGGCATGCACCCTAAACATGAAGGCCTGTACCCTAAACATGAAGGCATGCACCCTAAACATGAAGGCCTGCACCCTAAACATGAAGGCCTGCACCCTAAACATGAAGGCCTGCACCCTAAACATGAAGGCCTGCACCCTAAACATGAAGGCCTGCACCCTAAACATGAAGGCATGCACCCTAAACATGAAGGCATGCACCCTAAACATGAAGGCCTGCACCCTACACATGAAGGCCTGCACCCTAAACATGAAGGCCTGCACCCTAAACATGAAGGCCTGCACCCTAAACATGAAGGCCTGTGTACTACACATGAAGGCCTGCACCCTAAACATGAAGGCATGTACCCTAAACATGAAGGCCTGCACCCTAAACATGAAGGTCTGCACCATAAACATGAAGGCCTGCACCCTAAACATGAAGGCCTGTACCCTAAACATGAAGGCCTGCACCCTAAACATGAAGGCCTGCACCCTAAACATGAAGGCCTGTACCCTAAACATGAAGGCCTGCACCCTAAACATGAAGGCCTGCACCCTAAACATGAAGGCATGTACCCTACCATGAAGGCCTGTACCCTACACATGAAGGCCTGTACCCTAAACATGAAGGCCTGCACCCTAAACATGAAGGCCTGCACCCTAAACATGAAGGCCTGCACCCTAAACATGCATGTCTGCACCCTTAACATGAAGGCATGTACCCTAAACATGAAGGCATGCACCCTAAACATGAAGGCCTGTACCCTAAACATGAAGGCCTGCACCCTAAACATGAAGGCATGTACCCTAAACATGAAGGCCTGCACCCTAAACATGAAGGCCTGCACCCTAAACATGAAGGCCTGCACCCTAAACATGAAGGCCTGCACCCTAAACATGAAGGCATGCACCCTAAACATGAAGGCATGCACCCTAAACATGAAGGCCTGCACCCTAAACATGAAGGCCTGCACCCTAAACATGAAGGCCTGCACCCTAAACATGAAGGCCTGCACCCTAAACATGAAGGCCTGCACCCTAAACATGAAGGCCTGCACCCTAAACATGAAGGCCTGCACCCTAAACATGAAGGTCTGCACCATAAACATGAAGGCCTGCACCCTAAACATGAAGGCCTGCACCCTTAACATGAAGGCATGTACCCTAAACATGAAGGCGTGCACCCTAAACATGAAGGCGTGCACCCTAAACATGAAGGCCTGCACCCTAAACATGAAGGCCTGTACCCTACACATGAAGGCCTGCACCCTAAACATGAAGGCATGTACCCTAAACCTGAAGGCCTGCACCCTAAACATGAAGGCCTGCACCCTAAACATGAAGGCCTGCACCCTAAACATGAAGGCATGTACCCTAAACATGAAGGCCTGCACCCTAAACATGAAGGCCTGCACCCTAAACATGAAGGCCTGCACCCTAAACATGAAGGCCTGCACCCTAAACATGAAGGCCTGCACCCTAAACATGAAGGCCTGCACCCTAAACATGAAGGCATGTACCCTAAACATGAAGGCATGCACCCTAAACATGAAGGCCTGCACCCTAAACATGAAGGTCTGCACCATAAACATGAAGGCCTGCACCCTAAACATGAAGGCCTGTACCCTAAACATGAAGGCCTGCACCCTAAACATGAAGGCACGCACCCTAAACATGAAGGCCTGTGCCCTACACATGAAGGCCTGCACCCTAAACATGAAGGCCTGTACCCTAAACATGAAGGCCTGCACCCTAAACATGAAGGCCTGTACCCTAAACATGAAGGCCTGCACCCTAAACATGAAGGCATGTACCCTAAACATGAAGGCCTGTACCCTAAACATGAAGGCCTGCACCCTAAACATGTAGGTCTGCACCATAAACATGAAGGCCTGCACCCTAAACATGAAGGCCTGCACCCTAAACATGAAGGTTCAGCGTTATACAGAATTTAACTACAACGACCTGTAACTCCTGTATGTCTCTGGGTATAGGGTTTAGGGTTTAGGGTTTTAGGGTTGTGCCAACGTGGGGAAGCCAATAAGGGTTGAGGGTATACTGCCAGCTTGGCGTCCCTGTCGAGGCTTTCAAGTTGGCCACAATCAATGCCAGGCCATCCTGCACGTTTTTGAGACCCTCTCCTCATACCTTCCACGGGAAACAAACCCTACCCCCAGTACTCGAGTAGTGCCACACTGCCACCGTGGCACCCTTTCTGAAGAGGACTTCTGGTTTCAGCGTGGCGTCGTTTAAAAAACGGCCCCTCCCCCCCCCCCCCTTTGCTCCGGGACAAAACAAATACCGGTACTTCTGGTACCAGTGTGGCGTCGTTTAAAAAAACGCCCCCCCCCCCCTCCCCTTTGCTCCGGGACCAAAACAAATACCGGTACTTCTGGTTTGAGCGTGGCGTCGTTTAAAAAACGGCCCCTCCCCCCCCTCCCCTTTGCTCCGGGACCAAAACAAATACCGGTACTTCTGGTTTGAGCGTGGCGTCGTTTAAAAAACGGCCCCCCCCCCCTCCCCCCCTTTGCTCCGGGACCAAAACAAATACCGGTACTTCTGGTTTGAGCGTGGCGTCGTTTAAAAAACGGCCCCCCCCCCTCCCCCCCTTTGCTCCGGGACCAAAACAAATACCGGTACTTCTGGTTTCAGTGTGGCGTCGTTTAAAAAACGGCCCCTCCCCCTCCCCCCCTTTGCTCCGGGACCAAAACAAATACCGGTACTTCTGGTTTCAGTGTGGCGTCGTTTAAAAAACGGCCCCTCCCCCCCCCTCCCCTTTGCTCCGGGACCAAAACAAATACCAGTACTTCTGGTTTCAGTGTGGCTTCCATTCTGACAACTCAGCAACACCCCACCTCGGGCGCCAGCTTGACATCGTTCTTGAACAAAGAATCCCCACCCGAGGGAATCCCCCCCCCCCCTACCTCCGGCGCCAGCGTGGTGTCTTTTGACGCTATCACATCGGCCTCCAGGAGGGCCAGGCTGTCCTGGACTAGAGGCAGGACCGCGGCCACGTACTCCTGCTGCTTCCCAAGCTGCAAGTGGGTGGGTGGGTAGTTTGTGGGTGGGTGGATTTTTCAGTAAGTAGGCGTGAGGGTTGAGCAGGGCCAGGCTGTGTTCGAGCCGATTCGTAAGTCAACTGTAGCTGAATTGTAGCTGAATATAAACCCTCAAAAGGACACCGAAAGCCACACACACACACACACACACACCTGTAGCATCAGCTTGTTCCTGCGCATGAAGTGCGAAACCTCATCGCGCGTCATGGAAGGCTGCACGGCAGTCGGAGCGCCGGAGAGCAGCAGCGCCGGGCTGCTGGCGGCGCCAGCCGCCGCTGCTGTCCGCCCGTCATCGTCGTCGTCATCGTCGAGATCCATGGGATCCTCGCCGCTGGGTGCAGCACCTCCGGCCGCCGCCGCCGCCGCGGCCGCTGCCGCCCTGAATGCGGCCTGCTGCTGCTGCTGTTGCTGCTGCTGCTTTTGGGCTTCACTCAGGCGTCGCAGGAGAGCTGCCGCTTCCTCCACCTGGCCGCGCTCCGCGTAGAGCTCAGCCAAGGTCAGGCAAATGCCAGAAAACCTGCGCCACCCAGGTATAAGGGTTAAGAAATGAGTGTTTGAGGCTTACATTTCAGGGTTTAGTGAGCATTGCGAGTACCGCATATTTGTGTGACTTGAAATCCCACACTTGGCTGCGGCTTTCTTGGCGCGTTCGAAAAGCACTGAAGGCAGTGCACTTCCCCCCTCCCCCCCCTTCCTCATTGGTGTTCAGGATTTTGAGAGCTTCGTCTTTTGGATCAAGGGTTTAGTGTTTAGGGCCTATGCTAAGAGTTGAGGGATAGCTGTCAGGGTTTAGGGCATCTATTTAGCCAGAATCGACCAACTAAGCCAGATTCAGGCAGCCAGATCCAGCAAAACTCAGCCAGATCCAGCCAAGATTAGCCAGATATAGCCAGATCCAGTCAGATCTAGTCACAGTCCAGTCAGATCCTGTCAGATCCAGTCACATCCAGCCAAGATCCAGCCAGATCCAGCCAAGATTTAGCCTGATCCTGTCGGATCTAGCGGTACGCAGATCCTGGTGGCCATCACCTGGAGTCGGCGCTGTCCACGAGCGCCATCTTCTCCTGGTACAGTGCGACCCCGTCCTCCAGTCGGCCGAGGGCGCGGAAGCAAAGCAGAAGCCGCTCCCACAGGGCGGGGTCCTTGCAGCTGGGAAGCATCTGCACGTTTTTTGAAAATTTGAAATCAAATTTGAAAAACCATATTGTTTTCTTCGAACCCAGGTCGGCAGGTTCCACAGCGCGGGGTCCTAACAGCTGGAGAGCATCTGCGAGAGATTCAAAACATTTGAAATCGTGTATAGAAAGTCATTTGGTCCTCCTGGCGGCCGAGAGCGCGGAAGCAAGGCAGCAGCCGCTCCCACAGCGCCGGGGCCTTGCAGCTGGGTCAAAACTTGAAACCACGTTTGAAATATGCCATCTGATTTCTTTGAATGCGTGTCCCACAGCTCGGGGGCGTTGCAGCTGAAGCGGGTTTTCGAACACCACTTTCAAACTTGACATCATGCTTGAGAGACATGTATAAAAGATTAATGGTGGAACGCATGTCCCACGGCGCTGGGTCTTGCAAGCTGGGGAGAGCATCTGCTCGGGATTTTGAACAACGTTTCAAAACTTGAAATCATTTATGGAACATATTTTGGTTTTGAACCCAGGCTGGGGGTTCCTTCAGGGCCCCTGGGAGCACATACATAAGAAGCTTCTTATTTCGAAGTTTCATTCCATCGCTTCCTCACTCCTTTCATTAGTGTCAGTGAATACAACAACCATTCATAACAGCTACAGTAACGGTATATCTATCCCCCCCCCCCTCGCAGTTGTTGTCGTTACACATTTCACTCAGTCCACCCTCATACAGTCATATCCGACGCCTCTGTTTTGTGGCCCCGTCTTTTTCACCAGTGCAAGTGAATACAAAAACCCATCGCGGCAGTCAAGAAATAAAATTTCAAGAAATAAAATTTCAAGAAATAACACGCCCTGAGGCATGGATGAATGAAGCCACCTTGTTCAGCCGTAGCACTAGGTGAGCTACAGTACATCCCCCCTTCATCCACGCCTCAGGGCGTATCGTTTATTTATTTCTTCACCCCCCCCTCCCCTAGCAGTCCACCCTAGCTTATCCTGTGCCTCTGTTTCGTACTGATCCTGTTTCATCAACGTGTCATTAAATAATGGCAACGGTGCGAACGTGGCCACGGCCCATGCCGCACTTTTTCCTCAACCTACACGCCCCAGCGAGGCGAAGCTTTCTTTCTTTCTTTAAAAAAAATCCATCGTGGCAGTCACAGTGGATATATTTCCCCATTAGCAGTCCACTCTCACATCCTATGCCTCTTGTGTCGACCCTTCTTTGCACATCTGTGTCGGCCCTTCCGGTGCACATCTCTATGCACGCTGAGAAAAACAGGCCTTCACCTGATACACCCTCGCCTCTATCTACCACAGTTGAACCTGGGCTTTACGTTTTAAGTCACCCCCCCCCTGATAACCCCTCACCCCTACCTTCCCCAGTTAAGGTCAGGGTCTAGGGTTTAGGGTTAAGGGTTAAGGGTTAAGCCCCCCTTCTAATTAGCCCCCGGCGGGGTAGTGACCGGGGTCTGCCAGATGGCCGGTTTTTGCCGGGCTGGGGTATGTTTTTTGGCCGGCTGCACCGGCCGGGGGGTCTGAAAATGGCCGGCAGGTGTGGACGGAATTTTTTTCACACTTTGATTTTACAGTTTGTTTGAAATGATTTCCTTACGACTACTTATTTCCGCCTTTCTGGATGTTGAATTGGCTTGTGCGTTGTTTGGACGAGCCTGCCCTCGCTTGAAAATGCCCGTGGGATTTCCCCTGGATTCTGCAAGGCGCGGCACTCACGCGGCCCGCGTGGCTTCTCGAAACAGAACCTTCGCATGTTTATCACACATAGAAAGACGCGCATTGGTAAGACCTATCCACAGCAATTTAGTTTGGTGCCAGGAGTGGCCGCGTTGGCAAGTTAGAACATAAAGTCCGTCGCGGACTGGGCAGGTGTTGGGCAGCATCAGGGAGAAGTCCTCCCGCGGGGGGGGGTCTGTCATCACTTCAGCGTCAGGCATAATCTGCTTATCGCTATCTGAGTCAATAGCCGCCATATCACTTATGTCTTTAGCCGGGGAGAGTCGTGAGAATATGAGTAAAGCCCCGGCTGACGCCGGGGGCAGAGTCGGCCAAACCCCCATTTTCGCCGGGGTTTGCCGGGGAGGGCGTCGCAAGATGGCCGGAAAAAATGGACCTTCGGCCCATTTTCCCCGGCGCCGGCCCCGGCGTCACAACCCTGGCCCCCGCCTATAACTTCCCCATTCTATACTTTGTGTTTCAGGTTTAAGCCCCCTCCCCCTTGATCTACCCTCACCTCTGTCTCCCCCATTTAAGCCTAGATTTGAGTGGTAGGATTCAGCCCCCTACCTCATAACGAGCCCTCACTCTCACCTTCCTAAGTTAAGCCCAGGGTTTATGGTTCATGGTTCAGCCCCCGCACCTCCTAATAAGGCCTTACCTCCATCTCCTCCAGCCAGATCCGTGTTCCAGGTTATACGGTGCAGCCCCCTCCCTCCTGATAACCGTAAAGGGTAAAGACTCCCCCCTTATCATCCCTCACCTCTATCTTCCCCATAAACATTGCCCCCCCCCCCCCCTTATCATCCCTCACCTCTATCTTCCCCATAAACATTGCCCCCCCCCCCCCCTTATCATCCCTCACCTCTATCTTCCCCATAAACATTGCCCCCCCCCCCTTATCATCCCTCACCTCTATCTTCCCCATAAACATTGCCCCCCCCCCCTTATCATCCCTCACCTCTATCTTCCCCATAAACATTGCCCCCCCCCCCTTATCATCCCTCACCTCTATCTTCCCCATAAACATTGCCCCCCCCCCTTATCATCCCTCACCTCTATCTTCCCCATAAACATTGCCCCCTCCCCTTATCATCCCTCACCTCTATCTTCCCCATAAACATTGCCCCCTCCCCTTATCATCCCTCACCTCTATCTTCCCCATAAAAATTGCCCCCCCCCCTTATCATCCCTCACCTCTATCTTCCCCATAAACATTGCCCCCCCCCCCTTATCATCCCTCACCTCTATCTTCCCCATAAACATTGCCCCCCCCCCCCCCTTATCATCCCTCACCTCTATCTTCCCCATAAACATTGCCCCCCCCCCCCTTATCATCCCTCACCTCTATCTTCCCCATAAACATTGCCCCCTCCCCTTATCATCCCTCACCTCTATCTTCCCCATAAACATTGCCCCCCCCCCCTTATCATCCCTCACCTCTATCTTCCCCATAAAAATTGCCCCCCCCCTTATCATCCCTCACCTCTATCTTCCCCATAAACATTGCCCCCCCCCCTTATCATCCCTCACCTCTATCTTCCCCATAAACATTGCCCCCCCCCACCGCATTCAAACGGCTCCATGGCTATAGAGCCGCTCCCGATGTCCATGTACAGATCTCCAAACAACCCTAAATCAGTCCTGACCTTTACCCCCCCCCCATTCACTTGCATCTTGGCTTTATGTCTAGGGTTCAGGGTTACTCCCCCCCACACACACCTCCCAACAAGGGCTTAGGGTTACCGTACCCTTGATTATAGTCAGCCCTCACCTCTTGTCTTGCCTAGGAACATTGCCACTCGTTCAAACTGCTCTATCGCTTCACAGCCGTTCCTGACGTCCATGTACAGGTCCACAAACTGCTCCGCCGGCTCGATGCGCCCTAACCTGACCCCCCCCCATTCACCCACATCTTGGCTTAAGGTCTAGGGCTCAGGGTTACCCTCCTCCCAATAAGGGCTTAGGGTTCCCCTGCCCCCTAATCAGCTCTCACCTCCAGTGCTATTTTCCCCGGCCATGAGGCCACATACAGCGGGCCGCCCGGCAGCCGCCTAAGGCCCGATTGGGAACAAATCTTGGGCGGCCTAAGGCCGGCGACCCAAGCAGCATAGCTAGCCACTACTGGGTCCTCCGGCCGAAGGCCAGAGTGTAGCTGACAGGTAGCTGAACCACGAAAAAAGAAGCAGTGCTCACCTCTATTTTCCCCAGGAACATCGCCGCCCGTTCAAACTGCTCCATGGCAATGAAGGCGTTCCCGACGTCCATGTACAGGTCCCCAAACTGCTCCGCCGGTTCGATCAGAAGCCCGGCCAGGTAGCCATCCGCCTCCTCTAACCGACCCAGGTGGGACAAGCACAGGCCTGCAGTCAGGGCAAGGGGGGGGGCTGATTTGAGTGGGCTAAACCCGGAGGTTAGTGGGCTAAACCCTGAGATAAGTGGGCTAAATCTTGACCACAAACTGTTCCACCTGTTTGATTCACAGCTCTGTCAGGTGGCCATTCGCCTACTCCAGCCAGCCCCAAGTGCAGGCCTGCAGACGATGCACCCAGCTATTTTAGCTAGCTCCCGCTACACCTCAGCTACACCCCAGCTAAACGACAGCTACATTTCAGCCGCATCACGGCTTACGTCCAAGGGAGCCGATCGCAGCAGGACCTGCTGCCTGGGGGCCATCGTATTATAACAGTTTAAGCAAATGATTATACAGAAAGGAAATAAGTGTCAAACATGTATGTAAAAGTGAAGAAAGTGCATGCAAATGCCGTAGCTTTACATGGAAGTTGTTCAACACTGCCGTACAACCTCTGTACAACTGCCAAACAACTGCCTTACAACTGCCTCGCAAAGCTATTTGTACCCCGGTAATGTGGAACAAGAGGTTGCAAGCAGCACAGCCATAACGATGAACAAAAAAATACAGGCACCGCGCACGTATACAGGCACCGCAGGCGTTAGGGTTTAGGGTTTATGAACAACGAATACAGGCACCGCAGGGTTTAGGGTTTAGGATTCAGGGTTTAGGGTTTAGGGTTGATGAACAACGAATACAGGCACCGCGCACAAGCCTTAACCGTGAGGTCCAGGGGCACTCCTAGACCCTTCGACCCTGAAGCGCACCAGCCTTGATGGTGAGGTCCAGGGGCATGCTGGTGTCAGAGCTGCCGCCTGCCTCCTCGCCTTCGCTCTGAAGCAGGCGCTCCGCCCTCTGTATCAGCGCATACGTCTGCTCAAAGTGGCCTGCCTCCATGTACAGCTCGGCCAGGATATTGATGTGCGTCAGATCGGTACTGCCTGTTCGAGGGAAGTGGAGGAGGTACGTACTGCCTGGTTGAATCGGCGTGTGTGTCTGCTGAAAGTGGCCTGCCTCCATGCACAGCTCGGCCAGGATGCTGATGTGCGTCAGATCTGTTGTTCTGTACTGCCTCAAAATGGAGATACTTAACCCTTACACAGAAACCCTAAAACCTTACACAGAAACCGTAAACCCTTACACAGAAACCGTTAAGCCTTGCACATAAACCCTTACACCGAAACCCAATACCCATACACAGAAACCCTTACACATTAACCCTAAACCCATACACAGAAACCCTTAACCCTTACATGGAAACCTCAAAATTGTAAGGCCTTGCCTGGATGCTCCCTCTTGTGTTCCTCCAGCACCTCCATCTCATCTGATAAAAGGCTACAAGTCTACTGCTCTCTTCACCCTCAAGTAAACACAAAACTGCATGAAAATATAAATAATGTGTAAATACAATGTTAGAAAATATAAAATAAAGCGTAAGGCCTTGCCTGGATGCTCCCTCTTGTGTTCCTCCAGCACCTCCATCTCATCTGATAAAAGGCTACTAGTCTACTGCTCTCTTCACCCTCAAGTAAACACAAAACTGCATGAAAATATAAATAATGTGTAAATACAATGTTAGAAAATATAAAATAAAGCGTAAGGCCTTGCCTGGATGCTCCCGCATGTGTTCCTCCAGCACTTCCATCTCCTCTGATAAAAGGCTACAAGTCTACTGCTCTCTTCACCCTCAAGTAAACACAAAACTGCATGAAAATATAAATAATGTGTAAATACAATGTTAGAAAATATAAAATAAAGCGTAAGGCCTTGCCTGGATGCTCCCGCATGTGTTCCTCCAGCACCTCCATCTCATCTGATGAAAGGGCTGCTAGTCTACTGCTCTCTTCACCCTCAAGTAAACACAAAACTGCATGAAAATATAAATAATGTGTAAATACAATGTTAGAAAATATAAAATAAAGCGTAAGGCCTTGCCTGGATGCTCCCGCATGTGTTCCTCCAGCACCTCCATCTCATCTGATGAAAGGGCTACTAGTCTACTGCTCTCTTCACCCTCAAGTAAACACAAAACTGCATGAAAATATAAATAATGTGTAAATACAATGTTAGAAAATATAAAATAAAGCGTAAGGCCTTGCCTGGATGCTCCCGCATTTGTTCCTCCAGCACTTCCATCTCCTCTGATAAAAGGCTACAAGTCTACTGCTCTCTTCACCCTCAAGTAAACACAAAACTGCATGAAAATATAAATAATGTGTAAATACAATGTTCGAAAATATAAAATAAAGCGTAAGGCCTTGCCTGGATGCTCCCGCATGTGTTCCTCCAGCACTTCCATCTCCTCTGATAAAAGGCTACAAGTCTACTGCTCTCTTCACCTAAAATACAGAACTGCATGAAAATAGCAGTAGAGGCCTCACCTGGATGCTCCCGCATGTGCTTCTCCAGCACCTCCATTGCGCGGTGCGGCTGGCCCATGCGGTGACACAACCTGGCCACCATCTTCGGGACCTCGACGTCACCCGGCCGCAGCTGAGCGATCTGCAGCCAGAAATCAAACCACATAACAAATGTGATTTGGGACACACCGGTACTGCACATTTGAAGTGCCTTCCCGCACCCCTAAAATTTAAAATTGTTTATAAAGTCCCGCAGGTTTTTTAAACTGTTTACTAATTCCCACAGGTCTAGGGGTAAGGGTCTAGGGTTAAGGGTCTAGAGTAATTGTTAATTAGTCCACGCACTGCCTGATTCCGACTGATTCCAACCGATTCTAACTGATGCCACCCCGGGTCGTTGTTGCGCACCCCGGTATTGATTATTTGATCGTCCGCGCGGGCTATCGCGCGGGCTATCGCGCACCCCTCAGAAACAATATTTGTGCGCGGAGGCAGTCTTAAGGTACGGTTACAAATGTTGGCATGAGATGGCAGCACAACCCAGACACAGTGCCTTGGGCACCTCAACATCACCCGGCCGCAACTGAGCTTTTTTCAGCCAGGAAACAAGAAATATTTAAAACATTGTTTTGTGTAGATGAGACGGTAGCACAGCCTGAGCCGCCATCTTTGGAACCTCAAAGTCACCTAGCCGCAGCTGAGCGATCTACAGCCAGCAAACAATTACAAATTGAAACACCATTTGTTGGCGGCTGTAAATGAGACGGTGGCACAGCTTGAGCCACCATCTTGGGTACCCCGACGTCACCTAGCCACAAATGAGCAATCTACAGCCAGCAAAAGCAAAAGCACAAAAAAACGAGTGGCATTCAAAACACAAATACTTTTCAACAAGGTCCTAGTTGAGCGATCTGCTGCCAACAAACAAGCAGCGCAATGAACACCTGGACTCGTCGAGATACAAACAAATACCGGTGTCAATCGAAACAAGAATGAATCACGGTAGGCAGTACATGCAGTACTATTCGAAACCCTAGAACCTTAACTAGACTACAAAGCTGCTTGAATTGCGTCACGGCCCTGACCATCTCTTGCACCTCGGCGTACAGAACCGCCCGGTCCCAAACTCCGCGCCGCAGCGCCCTCCCTAGAACCATAACCCCTTACGCCATGGAACCTGAACCCTAAACATCACCTCCTTGAATTGGGTCACTGCCCTGACCATCTCTTGCACTTTGGCGTACAGAACCCCCCGGTCCCAAACTCCGCGCCGCAAAGCCCTCCCCGGAGCCCTACGACCCCTTACACCATAAAACCTTAAGTAGACGACACACCTGCTTAAATTGTGTCACTGCCCTGACCATCTCTTGCACCTCCGCGTACAGAACCGCCCGGTCCCAACGAGCGTCCAAGTCGTTCTTGTTGCGTGCAATGGCTTTGGTCAGGCAATAGATGGCCTGCCTGCGGAGGGGAAAGAGAGGGAGAGGGACAGGGAGAGGCATAGGGATATCAGCCAGACGCTGGGTCTTATCGAGCATCCAAGTCGTTGTTGTTGCGTGCAATATGGCTTTGGTCAGGCAATGTTTGGCCTGCCTGCAGAGGGGAAAGAGAAAGGGAGAGGGACAGGGGGAGGGAGAGGGAGAGGGAGAGGCTGTAACACCCAAGTCCATACACGTTATACCCACAACTGTGACTGTGACACCCGGGTTCATACATATCATACCCATGTTCATACATATCAAACCCGAGTCCATACCTGTAAAAGCCGAGCTCGGTGGAGAGTGATGCCAGCCGCTTCCAGAGCGCCACATCCTGTGAACACAATCCAGGGGAGGGAGGGGGGAAGAGGGGGGGGGGGGCATAAGCGTAGCTAAATAAGTTATGTTGCTGCTCTCTTGCTGGGCTCCCGGAGAGGAGACAGAGAGACAAACGACCACGTCCTTTAAACAGCGCTTGGGGGGAGTGGAAGTTCTGGGTTTCGAGTTTAGGGTTAAGTGTCCAGGGTAACATCCCGTGAGCAGGTAGAAATAAGGTTTTGTGGCATACGGCAATATCTTGATAACTGGTTTAATTGATTTGTATAGTTAAGCAGTACATGGCAGTACAATGTGTAATACAGTCCACATTACATAACGGACAGCCGCAGCGCTACCGTGCACTTGTACCTTCGGCGTGAGATGCGCCGCGATCATGTAGCAATCAAGACCACGCCGCACAATTAAATTCAGCAGTACAAAGAAGTATACACCATATCACCACAGCAATCTCATGTAATAGTACATTCAGCAGTACACAGTAGTACACACCGCATCACCACAGCACTATCGTGCAACAGTACATTCAGCAGTACAAAGCAGCACATACTGTACCGCACGGCAGTGCTTCCGCGCACTCTCGTACCTTGTGCGCGAGATGCGCCGCGATCATGTAGTAGTCAAGCGCGTGCCACACGATAGTACAGCAGTCCAAATCAGTAGTTCAGTACATACAGTACATACAGTACATACAGTACCGCCACAGTACTACCATGCACTCTCGTACCTTGGGCATGAGGCGCGCCGCAATCTTGTAGACGTCAAGCGCACGAGCCGCACGATAGGACATACCAGTACAAAGCAGTACATACCGTGCCACCACAGCGTTACCGAGCACAAGTACCTTCAGCAGTACACAGCAGTACAAACCGTACCGACACAGTGCGGTCGTGGAGCAGTTCATTGAGCAGTACAAAGCAGCACATACTGTACCGCACGACAGCGTTACCGTGCGCACTCATACCTTTGGCGTGAGGTGCGCCGCAATCATGTAGAAGTCGAGCGCGCGCCGCACGTCGCCGTCCGCCTCGTGCACCAGGCCCAATGTGTGGAACGGGTCAGCGGTGTTGGGACACTCCTGAGGTATCGTATAGGGTTTGGGGGCTTCAGGTCAAAAGCCCTGGTTTTTTTAATGTTGAGGACATCCAAAGAGTAAGAGGGCATGCACAGGGGTTGAGGGGTCAGGGGCGTGCGCCACCTCAAGGAGCATCCTAGCCCGACCTATTCGCTAGCAATAAAATTTCGAATTAAGAATAACAAAAAAATAAAAATGAAGTTACCATTACCAGCATCGGTACCAGTTAAGTTAATATAATAATCAAGTGTTCTGCCCGCGACTTATTTGCATCCCCAACAGGACCAAGGATCAGCAAGGGTATTGGTGATGTTGCATGCCTATCCCAGGTGTGAACTGGGTTTGTACTGTGGTGTGGACACGGGTGTGGCCAAGAGTGTGACTGGTGTGACCAAGGGCGTGACCTGGGGAGTGACCAGGGGTGTAACCAGGGGGGTTGAGCTGAGTTGTGACCCATTAGGTGTAACCTATATACTTGTCACGACCCTTTATCTGCCCGTACATCCGTGATCAGCCGCCACGTTCGCCCGGTGCATCCACAGGGTCAGGTTTTATTCAGATCACAGAAACGTAAAACCTATCTACTGCGTCCCCCCGTCGACTGCTGAACCCTAAAACCTCTAAACAGCTACACCTCAATCCTCCACCCTATCGACTGTGTGGCCCCCGCAGCCTGCCCCCCCCCCCCCCCCTGCCCCCAAAATCTGAACCCTATGGACTGTGTTTCACTCGCCATGGCATCCACACTCATAAGCCTGAATCCTTAATCCTAAACCCTAGATTCTAAACCCTATTGACTGCATCAACCCCGCCACCTGCACATCACTCCTAACCTGGACCCTATTGACTGCGCTGCCCCAACTATGGCATCCACAGTTGAAACCCTGAACCTGAACCGTACACCCTATAGACCGCGTCACCCCCGCCACCTGCACATCAATCTTCATCTGAAACCTATTGACTGCGCTGCTCCAACTATGGCATCCACGCTTGAAACCCTGAACCTGGACCCTATTGACTGCGTTGCCCCCGCTATGTCAACCACACCTCACCTTGATCACCTTCATGAGCAGCTCTATAGCCTCTTAAAGTTTAGGGTTTAGGGTTCAGAGGTAAGGTATAACCACACCTCACCTTGATAACTTTCATGAGCAGCCCTATGGCCTCTTTGTACCTGCAGGCGGAATTGGGGGGTTAGAGTTCCTCTTACAGGGTTAGGGGTTAAGAATACGGGTTAAGGGCTGATGTTAGAGGTATGGGGTTTTGGTTGAAGGGTTCAGGGTGGATGCGCTGCTCAACGGTCTATATTTACCTGCAGGCAGGTTTGAAGGTTCAGAGTTAAGGGTAGAGTTTAGGGTTTGGGGTTGAGGGTTGAGGGTTAAGGGTTTAGCAGCTCTCTGACCTCTTTTTACCTGCAGGCAGGTTTGATGGTTCACAGTGAGGGTAGGAAGTTAGGCTTTCGATCAAGGGTGAAGGGTTCAGGTCGGGTTTTAGGGTCTAAGGGTTCAGGATTCAGGATTTATGAGCGGCGCTGTGACCTCCTTGATCCTGCAGACAGGATTCCAGGTCAAGGGTTCAGGGTTCATGCCGAAGGTGAGAGTTCGGGGTTGATGTTGAAGGGTTCAGGCTGACGATTACGTGTAGACGTCACGTAAGGGTATTGGAATGAAGGGTCAGGCTGACCATTATGTGTAGGGTTTACATTAGGGTATTGGAATGAAGGGTTCAGGGTTAATGTTGAAGGTTTCAGATTCCGTAGTTAGGGTTCAGGTGACGGGTTTGGGGAGCAGGGCCCAGGGCTGAGAAGCAGCTATATGGCCTCCTTGTATCAGCAGGCGGGGTTCAGGGTTCAGGGTTTAGGGTTCAGGGTTCATGCTTAAGGGTTAATGGTTGATATCACGGGTGCAGGGTTAAGGTTAAGGTTGGGGATTTTGGGTCAAGGGTGAAGGGTTTTAAGTTGACTAACAGCATTATGGCCTTTTTATACCTGCAGGTGGTGTCAAGGGTTTGGGGTTGACGGCTTGACGTCAACTTGACGTTCAAGGGTTTGGGGGTGAATGTTCGAGGGTGAGGGAGTAAATGTTCAGGGTTTGGGGTGAATGGGTTCAGGGCGTACGGCTTAAGGCTTAGGTTTCAGAGTTCATGTGCAGTTCTCTGGCCTCCATGTACATGTAGACAGGGTTTAGGGTTTAGGGGCCAGGGCTTAGGTTGAGGGTATAGGGTTCCATGTGCAGGACTATGGCCTAGATGTACATGCAGACAGGGTTTAGGGTTTAGGGCTTAGGTTTGATGGTTTAGGGTTATGGGCTAAGGGTTTATAGCTTATGTTTTTTGAGGGTTCATGTGCGGCACTATGGCCTCCTTGTACATGCATACAGGGTTTCGGGCTTTGGGCTCAGCGCCTAGGTTTGAGGGTTTAGGTTCCATGTTCAGGACTATGGCCTTCTTGTACATGCATACAGGGTTTCGGGCTTCGGGCTCAGAGCTTAGGTCTGAGGGTTTAGGTTCCATGTTCAGGAACTATGGCCTACTTGTACATGCATACAGGGAAACCTGAGAGGCCTTCTTCAAATCACTGGAAACAAAACATACATAAATTGAAGGGAGACAAACACAATTATCTATACAAAAATAGGAGGGGGGGGATATGGGGGAAGGCATTGGGAAAGAGGGGAGAGTTAGTAAATGGTGGTGGGCGTGGAGGGGGCGTGCAGGAGAATCAGGAGGGGGAGAAAGGAAGGGAAATGGCAGGGGGGGCGGGGGGTGCCTCGAGGGGCGCCGGGATGACAGCTCAAGGGATGACACCGAGACCTAAATCACCGGCCTTGCCCGCACAGGGCTTAGGGTGCAGACAGACCCCACGCGTGTGCGTCTAGATTAGGGTTCAGGGTTTTAGGTTATAGGGCTAGGAGCTTAGGGAGCAGACAGACCCCACGCGTGTGCGTCTAGATTAGGGTTTAGGGTTTTAGGTTTTAGGGTTCGGAGCTTAGGGTGCAGACAGACCCCACGCGTGTGCGACTAGATTAGGGTTAAGGGTTTTGGGTTTTAGGGTTCAGGGTTTAGGGTGAAGAGCTTAGGGCACAGACAGACCCCATGCGTGAGCGGCTCAGCGCTGCACATCGCAATCGCGCCAATCGAACGTCATGCGAGCCATTCGTACGGTGAAAGCGAGGCTTGGTGTATATGCATGGGAGGAGAATACAGGAAAAGGGTCGTAGGGGAGGGGGAATTGCCTGGAGGGGCGCCGGGGTGGTAGCTCAAAGGATGACTCCGGGACCCGGATCATCGGCCTTGCTAGAACTGGGCTTGGGGCTCAGGCTGGACCCATGTGAATGCCTCGTTGCGCTCAATATGAGTATATGACTAAACACCTCTTAATTTTGTTAAGAATTGCTGAGGCCGCTTGAGCCTCCGTCAACGCGAGCGTACCAATCTAAGACAACGCGAGCCTTCCGTATCCGACAAGCGAGAGTTTTGAAATAAAAGCGAATCGTAATATGAACATGCGACAACACACCTCCTCGTGGCGTACATCAGGTTGATTTAGGGTTTAGGTTGGTTTAGGGTGAGGCGGCATTTGGGTTTAAGGTTAAAGAATTTAGGGTTTAGGGTTTAGGGTTTAAGGTTTAGGATTTAGCCCACCTAATTTACCTGCCTAATTTACGTGCCAGCAACTTGCGGTAGCGTACCTCTTGTGTGGTGTATATCAGGTTCGTATTAGGGTTTAAGGTTCAGGATTTAGGGTTAAGGGTTTAAGGTTTAGGGTTTGCAAGTTATCCTAGCAACTAGCGACAATGCACCACCTCTGTGACCTACATCAGGTTGGTTTCATGTTCTAGGATTCAGGATTCAAGCGTTGTGTGAACATGCGACAGCGCACCTCCTTGTGGCATACATCAGGTTCGCCTCTCCAAGCATCTTGCTGACATGCTCCGGCATCTGCAGGTTTAAGGTGAAGAAAACAGGTTTAGGGTGAAGGAAGCAGGTTTCAGGTGAAGGAAACAGGTTCAGGGTTTGAAGAGAAATGGTTCAGGGTGAAGGAAACAGGTTTCGGGTAAAGGAAATGGGTTTGGGGTTGAAAGAAAAAGGGTTTGGGGTTGGCCTCTCCCTGCATATTGCTGACATGCTCCGGTCATTTTAGGGTTTAGGGTTGAGGAAACGCGTTGAGGATTGAGGGTTCGCGACAAGAGTTGATACTGGTAGTTGAGAGTTCAGGAAAAGGGTTGAGGGTTGAGGGTCGGGGTTTAAGGTCGGCCTCTCCCAGCATATTGCTGACGTGTTTATAAATGTGTAGGGTCGAGGGTTTAGGGTTTGGGATTTTGAGTCGGCTTATCACAGCATATTTCTAAAATGTCTATGCATGTGTAATATCAGGGTTGGGGAACACGGTTGGGGATCAGGGTTGGGGATCAGGGTTGGGGATCAGGGTTGGGGATCAGGGTTGGGGAACACGGTTGGGGATCAGGGTTGGGATCAGGGTTGGGGATCAGGGTTGGGGATCAGGGTTGGGGATCAGGGTTGGGGATTAGGGTTGGGGATCAGGGTTGGGGATTAGGGTTGGGGACAAGGGTTGGAGAACACGGATGGGGATCAGGGTTGAGGATCAGGGTTGGGGATCAGGGTTGGAGATCAGGGTTGGGGATCAGGGTTGGGGATCAGGGTTGGGGATCAGGGTTGGGGATCAGGGTTGGGGATCAGGGTTGGGGATCAGGGTTGGGGATCAGGGTTGGGGATCAGGGTTGGGGATCAGGGTTGGGGATCAGGGTTGGGGATCAGGGTTGGGGATCTGGGTTGGAGATTAGGGTTGGGGATCAGGGTTGGGGATCAGGGTTGGGGATAAGGGTTGGGGATCAGGGTTGGGGATCAGGGTTGGGGATCAGGGTTGGGGATCAGGGTTAAGGATCAGGGTTGGGGATCAGGGTTGGGGATCAGGGTTGGGGATCAGGGTTGGGGATCAGGGTTGGAGATTAGGGTTGGGGATCAGGGTTGGGGATCAGGGTTGAGGATCAGGGTTGGGGATCAGGGTTGGGGATCAGGGTTGGGGATCAGGGTTGGGGATCAGGGTTAAGGATCAGGGTTTAGGGTCACCTAATCCCAGCGAGGCGCAGATGTGCTCCGAAATTAGCAGGGTTGAGGGTAAATGAAAAGGGTTCAGGGGTGAATTTCCCATGAAACTTTCCGACATGCTCCGAAATGTGTGGGGTTCAGGGTTGCGGGTTACGAGTTCCGGGTTTAGGGTTCAAGGCTGGATTGTACCAGCAACTGCACGAGATGCTCCGGCCTGCTCCCTTGAGCCTACAGCCTAAAGCCACAGGGCCTCACGCCTAAACAATAAGTCACGGGGGCACTCATCCCTGAAACCGCACAGCTTAAGCCTAAAACCTAAACTTAAACCCCACAGGGTTTGAAGCTTGAACCCTAAGCCCACAGTACTGTAAGTCTCAACCCTAAACCTACCAGGCCTGAAAACTTATCCGTGAACCCGCCAGGCTTGACCCTATGAAGCCTGAACCCTAAACCCACAGTACTGTAAGTCTCAACCCTAAACCTACCAGGCCTGAACACTTATCCCTGAACCCGCCAGGCTTGACCCTTTGAAGCCTGAACCCTAAACCCACAGTACTGTAAGTCTCAACCCTAAACCTACCAGGCCAGAACACGTATCCCTGAACCCGCCAGGCTTGACCCTTTGAAGCCTGAACCAATAACCCACAGTACTGTAAGTCTCAACCCTAAACCTACCAGGCCAGAACACGTATCCCTGAACCCGCCAGGCTTGAACCTTGAAGCCTGAACCCACAGGGCCTCAAGCCTTGTGCTTAAACAGGGCCTGAAGCCTAGAACCACAGGTTATAAGGTTATAACGCCAAAACCCTCGACTAGGCTTGAAGCCTAGAACCACAGGTTCTAATGCCAAAACCCTCGACATGGCTTGAAGCCTGAACCCTCAACCCACAGAGCTCACCTGTCGCTTGACCCCACCACCGCTCCCCTTGCGGGCCTTCCGCTTCCGCCGCCTGCGCCTACCATTAGACGGCGCCAGCCCCAGCTGAATCGCCAGCGGATCCTGCATTATATCCTCCATGTCTGCTCCGAACACGCTCCCGCTCCCGCCCGCGGCCGGAGCAGGGGCGTCCGTGGCGGCCGCGCCGCCCGCTCTGCGGCGCCGGCCCCTGGCCGCGCTGGGCGCGGCAAGGGCCGCGGCGGCGCCGCCCCTGCCGCGATTGCCCCGAGCCGCGGCCTCTTGCTCCTCCTCCTCCGAGATGCCGACGCCCAGCTGGGCCTGCCTCCAGCGGCGGCGCGTGCCGGCCCGCTGGCTCCGAAGCACCTGTTGCGCAGGAAACAAAAGCGGGATGGGTGAGGCTTCCGCACCGATGCTCTCTCCACCCCCCCGCTGGCGCATGGACCAAACCAGCGTGCGCTGCTAGGGGGGGTCTTTGCCCCACATCCTTTTCTGCTTCTGCCTGTCCAGGTTAATTCTGGGGCCCCGATTCAAAGCAGCCTCCTAGTTTATAGAATACAGTAACAAACTAAATTAAACTAAATTAAACTAAATTAAACTAAATTAAACTAAATTAAACTAAATTAAACTGTTACCTGATAAGGCTGGCGGCCGAGCTCGTCGGCGCCCGGCCCTGCGCCTTGCTCCATCTGCAACAGAAGCTGTTGTGGGTCCAAGTACTCATCAAAGATGTCCCCAGGCTCGTCATCGTCATCCTCGCCTGCGCAGCGGGGCAGCGTAACGGTGAAGGGCAGCGTAACGGTTAATGGCAGCGCAACGGTCAGGGCAGCGGGGCAGTCAGGGCAGCGGGGGGACGGGGGGGGGAGCGGGTCCAGGCAATCATTGAAGATGTCCCTGGGCTCATCACCGTCGTAGTCAACTGCACATCAGGGCCGCGTTGCGGTTAAGGCAGCGAGAAAGCAGGGGGGCGGGAGAGGGGCGGCGGGTGAGAAGGGGGGGTCGGAGGGGCAGCAGGTGAGCAGATAATCGGGAGAGTAGGGGTGGGGGTACGCGGTCAGGGAGCAGGGCAGCGGTGCGGCGGAGCGAGGAAACGGGACGGTCAGGGTATCGGGTCGTTCGTGGGAGCGCTGGAGAGGGAAAGGGGGTTGCTAGGGAAGTAAAGTAGTGGGGGAGCAGGGCAGCGAGGAGGTCAGGGGATCCAGGCAGCGGGGCATTGTTGCAGCGGGGGGGCCAGGGCAGACGGGCAGGGGGGGGGCGGGGGAGTAGGGCAGTCTGTGAGGAATCACAGGACGTGGTTGAAGCGTTGCTCCTTTCAGCATTGCGATATGTATTGGTGCAGTAGCTTAACACAGTCAGGGGAGAGTGGCAGCGGGGCGGCGGGGCAGCGAGGAGGTCAGGGGAGCGGAGGAGCGGGCGGCGGGGTTTGAGTAGTGGAGCAGCGGGGGAGTAGGGGAGTGGGGCGTTAGGGAGAGAGAGGAAGCAGGGCAGTGGGGCTACCATAGTAGGGGGGAGGTATTGGCTCAGGTGGCCCCGGTCACTAGGGCGGGGAGGGGAGTGTGTGGCGAAGCGTCGGCGTGGGGTAGTAGGGTCTGGGGCTGCAGGTACGGTAGTTAGGCACAGGTTTGCAAGGGCAGGCACTGCTCAACGTAACGCCTCAGCCAGGCCCACATGGGGTTGGTAAGCCTGGAAAAGACTAGGCCCTGCAGTTTTTCTTTCTATTCTAACCGATGTGGCTGAATTTGCGTGGTCGCCTGGTCGGCGCATTATGAAGCATGGCCGTGTGAGTGTCCTGTGTACTATGCATCCCCTGGTATGAAGCTGAAGAGGCGTGCATTCTTTTATGATGTTCTTAATGTCTCATCGACCATGCATGCACCCAAACTTATTTCTGAACGAGCCATGCAGGTCGAACGGGGAGAGCAGGGATAGTTGAAGGTGTGCAAGTGTGGACGAAAGAAACAAAGGAGACGCTAAACAGCGCGGCTGTAAGGAAGTACGAGAATGTGGTGTCAGTCGCTTGCCTGTTGTGAACCCCGTCGTGTATCCGCTTTCCGATGGGCCTCCGCCATCTGTGTAATCGTCATCAGACGAAGCTGCCAGCTCCTCCTGATCCGGCAGAAACGACTCGTCGGCATCGGAGTCGTCTGACATGCTCAGGCCTAATCACTGTTCCTCACAGGTTTGTATGATTTTCAGTGACGGGTGCGGATGCAGTGGGGAAGTCTTGGGTTCGATTCCAAGTTCAAAATAAATGCAGACTTCAGTTTCGGGATGTGCATTCAATGAGCATCCCTCCCGATGAACCAGCAAAATTCCCTCTTGAGTATGGAAAGCCAAGTGTGAAACAATGCCTCGAAATCAGGGCGAGTGCGAGGGCGAGTGGTGAGACAGATATCCTTCCGGTTTCTTCTTGGATCCTCTCTTCATGCACCAATTCCTCCTTCTTAATCATTCTCAATTGGCTGTTGACAATCGTTTGACGACCAGCGTGCTGTCAGCCATTTGAACTTTCCCGAGGTGGTACTGCATCCTTGTCCCGTCCCTCGGCAATATGTCAAATCTAACGAACCAGGAGAAGTCCGACATGCTTCAACTCGCATCCAGCGTGCACCCCAACCTAGATCGTACCCTGCTGACCTACATGGCTGAGCTGTCAGCTGCAGGTTGTCAGGCAAAGGACGTCAAAGACTTCCTTCGATGCGTGGTGGGATCAAGATCAACAGCAGCAGCAGCTGCATCAGCAGCTCCCCCTAGCTTGCCTAGCAGATAGATCCGGTCAGACTAAGGTCTTGGACTGAATGGCCTATCGGCAACGAGCCCATGTCAGACGGTGGTCTTCCACCCCTCCTCATGGCATTGCCTCAGCAAAGAGCTGCACCTTAGACAACGCCTCTGCTCTGCCTCATGGCATGGATTCGGCGGAGAGCTGCATGTTGGACAATACTTCCACTTCGCCTCATGGCATGGCTTGCTGGCAGCGTGCTCGGTGTCAGACAATGCCTCCGCTCTAACTCATAGCATGGCTTTGGCGGAGAGCTCCATGCCAGACAATATTCCTGCTCTGCCTCGTGGCTTGCCTTAGGCGGCAAACTCCATAATAGACAATGCGTCCAATTTGCCTTGAGGTATGGCTTTGGCGGCGAGCTCCATTTCAGACGACAGTCTTCCACTCTACCTCATGGCATGGCTTCGGAAGCGAGCGCCTAGTCAGACAATTCTGCTCTACCCTAGGCATGTTTGTGGCAGGGAGCTTCATACCAGGCGCTCATCTCCTGCTCTGCCTCGTGTCATGGCGCCATTGGCGAGCTCCGTGTCCCCCGCATCACGCATCATATCGGTGACAGCGCCAATACTGTACAGGCGGGTCGCCCAAAGTGGACCACCGACTGAAGTCGTAGCAGTACAGTGTGAGGTCGCGGCACCAGGTCCTTGTTGATTCAAATGCTTTGAGCTCGTGTGGGCAGTGCTTGCTCGATGCTGCAATGTCGCATGCCATTTGAGGCTTTTACTAACGGTGCATGCCGCCGTTCACACTGGTGGCGTTTTTACAAACAGCTCGTTAGCATTTGCACTCATGGCCTACGCCATTTGTCAGGCCTGAACTCATGACGTTTTAGGGTCTCAGTCTCGCTTAGCTGTTTTGACTGTTCTTTCTAGCTGGACAACACGCTGGATTCTTACGCTGTTCATTTTCTTAATTTATTTGTTTTGTCTCTGCCTTTTGTTGCGTCTGAAGTGTTCATCAGCGGCTATTCTTGCTCTGGGGAGATGGCGCATCCAGGTTACCTTCAATCTGTGAATTCACTTTGCTTGGTTTTGGATTTTGCCAGAGTCAGTTGCATTTAGTCCGTTGTGTGCGCCAAGAAAGCGCATGGGAACTCCGCAGGTTGGCCAGAAAATAGAGTGCCCACGGCGGGGTACCAGTAAATGTCTGAAAGTTGACTGTTGAGCGCCCACGCGGCCGGGCCTTTATCAGCAGGGTCCAGAGGTGTTATGGCATTGACATGTCTGGGAAAAAACAATTTCCAGGTTTCTGCATTTTGTTAACAGCTTTTGAGGCTTGTGCGGCTTCTATGCCATCCAGCAGTGCTCCATGACATGTCAATGACGTTACATGTCTGGGCCGTGCCCAAACTAAGGCTTGGCCGCGTGGGCGCCCATCTATCGGCCAAGAGCTGTGCGGTGTGCACTGCCTGCTTTTCCAGTCTCGTTGGGGCCTCGCCATTCACATATTTTTTTCTCCCGAAAGGCAGCCCAGTGAAGTTTTGTGAAGTTTCTTCAGTCCATCAGAGCATCACAATTGATGCATGGGACATGTGCCTGTAAACCGGTACAAGCACTTGATACATTAGGACAGGAAGCGAAAACCAGTGACCCCCCTGGGCAAGCAACTAGCACACAACCACGACAGTGGCGTGGGAATGAACCCCATTGTGCAGAAAATAAGCCCCAGCCATAAAACATGACGTGGGTGCAAAAGAATTCGATTGAGCACCGCTTAGAGAATTAGGGGAGAGACGGAAAAGTTGGCAAAGTTTTGAGATGATTCTCTCTTTTCATCATACACTGAAAGATAAAAGAACCAAATTTCTTCTAAAACACAGATGCAGAATCCTCTGTATTTAGTTTGCCCCACACTCCATTTGCATACCGCTTCATGGCCTCATCCTCGTCCTCTAGGAATTTATGGAAAGTAAGGTTAAATTGAAAACGAAGGTCTGTGTAGAATGGGCAGTGAATCATGTGAAGCTCATCCTCCCGACATTTAAGATTGCAACATCTACAAATCCAGTGCATGATGGTTCAGGCACAGGCTTATAGATGACAAAATGAGACATGGGGTTGATCCCCGTCTTGTTATTCAGCCCATCATGGGTCAATGACGTTACACCTGTGGGCTCTGCTCAAGATGGCTCGGCCGCGCGCTTACCCAACTGTCCAGATGGGAAAAAGAATAAAGTAAAAGAAAGAGGGGAGGGGAAGAAGCAAAATGAAAGGTAGGAGAGGCAAACAAGTCCGACACCACAGCTCCAACAGAAAATATTTGTGAACGATGCCTAGAACAGCATCCAGGAAAAATTGCATCCCACCCGTGCTCGGCCTGGTACAGCTGGTAATAGTTGATGGCACGATCCGGGGGACCTGCCCACTACTGTTCCTGTAACTGCTCCCTGATACTAGGGCCTTGGAAGCAAGCATGTAGTGCATCTTGTACATGCCCGCCATCCCCTACCCGCCATCACCCCTTGCCCGTAATGGATGCCAACAGGTAATGTGACCTATGTAGACCTCGGGATGTACACAAATCACACGCGAGAGCGATGGACCAATGTCTCTCCTTCAAACCCTTCTCATGTCAATGACGTTATACCTTCCGGCCCTGTACGAGCAAAGGCTCGGACGTACCAGCGTTCAGCTGTCTCTTTGGAAACTTAAAGGAGGAAATAAAAGAGACAACAGACGGATCCCCCCCCAAAAAGGAAAAGCAGCAGCTTAAATAAAGCTCGGCCACGTCTGCAGACAAAAAATCAGGTAGAAAAGTCATGGAAGAAGGCAGAAGAGGAAAGAAAGGAAAGCAAGTTCACCTTCCAAACAACAAGCAACAACAAAAAGGTCAGGCAGACCGTATCTCCTGCCCCTTAAAGAGACTAGCCTTCACAAAACTCAACAACACGTCTACAAGGTCCACAAAAGCCAGGGCCTCCCACCCCTGCCTGCGGGCTATCCTTATTCCTGTCTCGTTGGGAGGAAAAAGGACAGGAACTTGAGGCAAGAGGAAAGACAGAGAGGAGCACAAAGGACAAGGACCCCCATCTTCAGGAAAGGGAAAGGCGGACCAAAGGATCGCCGCCCCTGAAAGCAAGAGAGAGGCAAAAAGGGAAAGAGTCAGTCCCCAAGGAGGCAAACAAACACAACAAACTAGCCCTTAACAAAGTCTACCACGTTTTCAACAAATCTCATAGCCTTCCACCCATGCCTGCCCCGGTACAACTGCTGAAAGTCCCCGGCGCCCTCGGGAGGGCCTGCCCAACCTCTCGCCCTCAGCCTCTCCTTCACGCTAGGGCACAGAAAGCACACATACAGCGCATCTTCCACATGCTGGTCGTGTCCCTTAGCCCAACACCGAGAGCAACCACATACTGCAAGAAAGCCAGGGCCTCCCACCCATGCCAGCCATTGCATGAATTCTGAAAGTCCATGGTGCTGTCTGGAGGACCTGCCCTCCGCTCCTTCATGCGCCGTAGTGCCATGTGGCGTACTCGCAAGCAGTAGGTGGTTGTAGTGAGAACTAAACCCCGCATGGGATTGCTGGCTACAAAAGGAGATTTATCCCCTTTAACCCATGCCTTTTACCTCAAGGTTCCTTTTTTCCGAACCAGCTTGGGAGGGCGAAGCCTGGTTCTGCATGCTCTTAGATCCGTCATGGTTGGGTACCAGCCTGTAAGGCCAGGTGGTGGCCATCCAGCAGGCACTTAATTGTCTTGGTTCACACTAAATATCTGCATGTTCCACAGGCTCTAGCAGCACTTCGTCATGAAAACTTCAGTTAGGTTAACTCATAGGCATCTTGTGGCGCAAAGACATCCACTGATGGGTAAGATGAGAAGAGTAACAGCTATGAACGGTAAACTTGCTGGCTACAAAGCTGTTTCAGGCGAAGACACACTCGATGAGAAATTTAAGGATTCCCACTCTCTCGTTCTCCCAGGCCACGTGTAGGCATGGGCGCATGCGGTCAATGCCTTTGTCAGGCGGTTGAAGTGTGACTGCAATCTACTTTTTTGCCACTTCCCTGTTACCAGTTTCCTGTTTTCCTCCTTCGTTTTGAACTTCAGGGATACTGTGATGATGACCGGATAGTCCTCGACATATTCGCTGACCCTCTAACGCTCCTGCTTCCTGGACGATGTTGAATCTTACCTACCGGTAAAGAGTAGACAGAGAGTTAGAGATGATAAGCGCTATTTTCATCCTAGACGTTAAGGGCCGTATAATTGTTAGCCGGGACTACAGAGGTGATGTCTCTGCCAAGTGTGCTGAACGCTTCATGGCCAAACTTAACGAGTTGGAGGGAGATAGCAAGCTCACTCCCATCATATTCGACGACACCGGAATATCTTATGTCTACCTGACGGTGCGTCTGCATGCATGGGAAGGATGCTACCCTGCATGGCATAGTACAATTCAGCTCAACTCATATGCAGTGTGATTGACACTTGTCTGCCCTCACAGATATCGAACCTGTATGTGCTGGCTGTCACGAGATCGAACTCAAACGTGGCTAGCGTTGTGCAGTTCTTGCACAAGCTAGTCGAGGTTTTCAAGAACTACTTCCAGGAGCTAGAGGAAGAGTCGCTGCGCGATAATTTTGTCGTAGTTTATGAGCTTCTGGATGAAATGTGCGACTTCGGCTATCCCCAGTTCACCGAGTCGAAGATCCTGCAAGAGTACATCAAGACGGATGCTTACAAGATGGAGACAGCGGTGAAGCCTCCGATGGCGGTGACGAACGCAGTCTCTTGGAGAACAGAAGGCATCAAGTACAAAAAGAATGAGGTGCGACAATTTGTAAAACCGATGGGGGCGATGCGAATAACATTCCTGATCAAGCTTCCTTCCGCAGGTTTTCCTCGACGCTGTTGAGAGCGTCAATCTGCTGGTGAACAGTAATGGATCTGTAAGTTATCTGACTGTCGAAAGTGTTTCATGCCAGGGCCTTAAGCAGCAGCTAACATCAGGTATTTTCTTGAACAGGTGGTCCAATCAGAAGTGGTCGGGGTCTTAAGGATGCGAGTGTTCTTGTCCGGAATGCCAGAGTGCAAGGTAAGCTCTCGATCAATGCTTAGAAACAACGAATGTGTAAGCCAAAGCCTATTTGGCATGAGTAACCAGCAGATTCTGAAAATTAGTGTGTCAGGGCTGGCCCACTGTCTGGCTTCCCCCCCTCCTTTCTGCCCTCTGCCAGCGTCAGGCAGGGCAGCCACTCATGCATCGCTGCGTGCATATCGCGGCGCATATCCCCTTGCTCCATGAAAATCCCCATGCAACACTGCATGGAACCCCATCAGGCACATATTCTCGTCCCTTTCTGCCGGAACAGCCATGCTCCGTATTTGTCACCATGCAGCACCGCATTGAGCTTCCCCCATATTCACACACTCGTCCCTTTCTGCCGGAGGAGCCACGCTGCATGCACGTGACCGTGCGGCACCATGTTGAGCCCACACACGCACAAACTCCTTCCCTGCACCTCACCATGCAAAACTTGATGGAGCCACCCCCCCCTACGCACACCACCACTAATTACCACATCAACACAAACACACACATACGCCTCCGTTCTTTACCATCTTGTCCCTTCATGCTGGAGCAGCTGGGGCTGAACGATAAGGTCCTGTTTGAGAACCAAGGGAGAGCGGGCAAGCAGAAGACAGTAGCGCTAGAGGATATGAAGTTCCACCAGTGCGTGCGCCTGGCCCGCTTCGACAACGACCGCACGATCTCCTTCATCCCGCCTGATGGCAGCTTTGACCTCATGACTTATAGGTTAGTTGAATTGAGGGGGGGGGGGTCTATTTTCTTCTCCCGGCTGCTTCTACCTGGCCCTTTTAAAGCCTTCATCCCGCCCGACGGCAGCTTTGACCTCATGACTTATAGGATAGTTGAATTGGAGGGGTGAGGGTATATTTTCTCTTTACCGGCTGGTTCTACCGGGCCCTTTTGGAGCCTTCATTGCGCCGGACAGCAGCTTCCACCTCATGGCCTGCAGGCTAGTTAAATTTGGGCGGGGGGGGTCACTTTTTGCCTTCATCCTGCCAGATGCCCGCTTTGACCTAATTTTCTACAGGCCAGTTAGCTTTGGGGGTTCTCTTTTCTTAACCCTAAAACTTATAAACCCTCTAATCACCTCCAAATTGTGGGGTTCTCTTCTCTCTCCCAGCTGGATCTGCCTGGCCACATCAGAAAAAACTACGGGTGGTTGTGTCAAATCTGTCACTGCAACCTTCAGGCCTGTGATTTCCCTACCCGTTGGGGTTTTTCTACAACACTTTTTTTAACCAGAGTGCAAACAGCAGTACAATGTGAATGTTGGCTGTACTGCAGGCTGAGTCAGGACATCAAGCCGCTGATTGGCATTGAGTGCATTGTGGAGAAGCCGAGCCGGAGCCGCACAGAGTACCTGGTGGTGGCGCGGTCCCAGCTCAAGGAGCGCAGCACGGCCACAAATGTCGAGATCATCCTGCCTCTGCCTCCAGACGCAACTAACCCCGTGGCCAAGACGACACAGGTGTGTGGGGCCGCCGCTGCGTGACTGCATGGGGTTATATGATGAGGATGCATGGCTGGGGCATGGGGGAATGTATCATGGGATTCGTGGGATGGAGGCAGCTCAAGGAGCGCAGCACGGCCACTAATGTGGAGATCATCTTGCCTCTGCCTCCAGACGTGACAAACCCCGTGGCCAAGACAACTGTGTTCGGGTTCAGGGTTTAAAACCCTGAAACCCTAGACCCGTTGTGTTTGTAGGGGACATGGTCCTCTGTAAAGGGGTGATACGATTGCATGGCTGGGGCATAGAGGCATGGGCTGGTGGTACGGCCATGAATGTGGAGATCATCTTGCCGCTGCCTACAAGGATGCAGCCTATCCCGTGGCCTTGATGCCTCGGTTGCGTGGTCTCATGGTCAGGTGCAGAGGCCGCCACCGCCAGTGCATGGGGATGAGATTGGGCTGCATGGTAGGGGCATGGGGAGATGAGATCATGGGATGGAGGCAGCTCAAGGAGCGCGGCACGGCCATGCATGTGGAGATCATCTTGCCGCTGCCTTGAGACGCGACTGATCCCGTATCCAAGACCACTGAGGTTTTGAGGGCGCCGCCGCCGCATTTGCATGGGGACATTATCAAGCTGCATGGCTGGGGCATGGGGAAATGGGGTGTTGGCAGCTCAAGGAAAAGTGTGGACATGTGTATGGCATGGATGGCCTGCTGCAGCAGCAGCTAGTCAAGTGTTGAAAGCTAGGGATTATATTAATGAGGTCCACAGTTGAGCGACTTGCATAGCTGCTTGGGCATGCAAGGCATGCTGCGAGTCTAAGCAGCCAGGCAGGTAGCCATGTGTCAAAACCGCGGGAGTGTAAAATTAGGTTGGCGAGCGGCTCGCCTGGGCATGGGGACGTATGCTGCGAGCCAAAACAAATAGCCTTGTGTCAAAAGCGCAGGAGTCAAAAACTTAGGTTAACAGTTGAATGGCTTGCAGAAGCATAGACGCATGGCTTGTATAGTTGCATGGACACGCATGGCATGCTGCGAGCTAACACAGCCAGTCTAGAGCCGAAAGGGCAGGAGTTTGAAAATGAGTTTACAAGGCGAGCAGGTCCTTTGGGTATGGCATGTTGCAGCAGCAGCCCGTCTGGTGATGAAAGCGAGTGGGCCTGACAAAATGGTTTACAGGCAGAGTTCGCATGGGCATGGTTTGCTGCAACAGCAGCCATCCTCGTATCTAATCGATCTTGCGCAGGCAAGCGGCTCGTCTGGCGCATGGCTTCATAGTTGCATGCGCATGGGCATGCCAAAACTTAAAAGCCATGTGTCGAAAGTGCGGTAGGTACTAAACAAAGTGATCAAGCGCCACATGTGATCCGCTCTTATGGGCATGGCATGCCGCAGCAGCAGCCAGATTGCTGTAGGAAGTGCAGCTGCCTGAATACACTAGCGGTGGCACGCAGCTGATGTGTGATGTGTGAATATATAAGCGGTGGCATGCAGCTGCGTTTGATGTGTGATATCGGTGCGGTGTGTGAGGCTCAATTTCAAATTAGTGTGGATCAAGTTGTCAGCTCTGGCGCGCTGTGCCCGTCACACACTGCTCTCAGTGGGGAACAGGTTCGGGTTTAGGTGCTTAACTTAAAACCCTAAACTAGTGGATCAAGGTGTCAGTGCTGGCGCGTTGTGCCTGTTACGCACTACTCTCTGCAGCTATGCTGACTTCATACACGGGCTTGAAGGCAATCTAGAACGCTGCGCTGAAGAGATAAGACGGCTCACTGGTCATTGGGCTGGGCTGGGCTGGGCTGGTCAGTGTGCTGGGCTGTGCTGGTCAGTGGGCTGGGCTGGGCTGGGAAAGCAGGGTTTGGCGACGGCAAGGTCGGGCGGTTTGCCAGTCAATATGGCGGCCTTAGTCTGGAACCTGAACCCTTAACCCTGCAGAGCAGTGGAAGGCCGCATGCCATCCAGGGAACGCGGGGCATGGTGTGAATCCTAGACCCTATAATAAAGCTACACCCTTGACATTGGACCCTAAATATGAACTCCTACGCCCGATGGAACCCGGATTGGCGTTTTTTCATCCAGGCAAAACGATCATGGTGTGAACCCTAGACCCTGACATCAAACTAGCACCCTGGCATTGAACCCTGAGCATTTAGGCTTAAACCCTAATTGAACAGGGATCGGCGGTCTGCTATCCATGAAATACGGCCTTGGTGTAAATCCCAGACCCAGACATAATACTAGAACCCTTGCATTACCGGTAAACCCTAAACCCTTGCAGTAAACCCTAAGCATGAAGTCCTGAACCCTATGGAGCAGGGATCGGCGGTATACCATCCGGAAAAAGCGGCCATGGTGTGGAGCATCAAGAGCTTCGCAGGCGGGCGCGAGTACAAGCTGCGTTGCCACTTCAATCTGCCCAGCGTCCTGGCCGAGGACGACGCGACCAAGGGCAAGATGCCGCCGATCAAGGTCAAGTTCGAGATTCCCTACTACACGGTGTCGGGCATCCAGGTACGGCAGAGGGAGGGGGGTGATTTGGCGCATGCATATCCGTCCCCACTTAAAAACCTTTTCGGAAGGGGGCTGGGTTGAGGGGGGTCGCCAAGGCCATTGGATGGCCTTTTTTATACTGGTTGTGAGATCTTCATTGAGCATGAAGATTCTTTGGGATTGAATTGTGCAATTTATACTGCTAAATGCTTCAGAAAACATAAATCCTCGTTGTTTGGACCGTGTCGTCTTGGTCATTCTTGGGCCTAGAGTCCAAATCATACCAGATTGTAGAGGCTCTCTCCTAGCCCCACCCGTTTGAGAGGATCTCTCCCAACATGCCAGATTCGAATAGCTCTCTCCTAGCTCTGCCTAATTTCTTGATGGGCTTTCCTAGGTGTTGCCCTCACTGTCTGGACGGTGCTGTCTCAGTCGTCCTTGAGCCCAGAGGCCAAAGCATGCCAGAACATGCCGGATTTGACAACCTGCCAGATTTTAGAAGCCGTCTCCGAGCCTGTTCTTCTGGCCTTGGGGGGCAGTTAAAAAGTCAAGGATCTAAACCCCCTCGTGTGTAGCTGAATTGTAGCTGATGCACCAAATATTTTAAGCAATCAACCCAATGTGAACTGGGTGTCGACCAGGACCACTGCTTCATGTGAGCAGGAATCTGTCATCAGGGCATCCTCATTCGTCACCCTAGTCCAGAGCAAAATGCTGTCCCCCCCACCCTAAACCCTCTTCTTGAGTGACTACAGGTCCGCTTCCTGAAGGTCGTTGAGAGAGCGGGTACCAGGCGCTGACCTTTCAATGCTGAAACTCTTCCCTGACCCCGTTCTTGACTGACTGCAGGTGCGCTACCTGAAGGTCATTGAGAAGAGCGGGTACCAAGCGCTGCCGTGGGTGCGGTACATCACCACCGCCGGCAACTACGAGATCCGGATGAACTGAGATCCGGTCGAGTTGAGATCCGTGGTCGAGCTGAGATCCGGTCAAGCTGAGATCCAGTCGAGCTGAGATCCGGTCGAGCTGAGATCCGGAGGAGCAGAGATCTGGACGAGCTGGCATCTTGATGAACAGAGGTATTAGGCGCTGCTGTGCGTGCGGTATATCCAGATCATTCTTGGTTCCGGAGCCCTCCATGCCCTAGGTGCACCTCCCGCTGGCAATTCCGAGGTATGGATGAGCCGAGGTGTTAGGCGCTGCACTGGGTGCGCTACATCGCATCAGGATGGGTGCGCTACATCGCATCAGGACCGGGTTTGGGCACAGTCTGTTGGCTCAGGAGCTGCGCATCCGGCGGGAGGCCACGGCCAGCCTGGACTCTTGACCTTGTAGCACGGGAGGCGCATGCCAGTACGGATGCGTAAATTACGTAGTCTGTTGGTGAAGAATTGATCTGATCTCCACAGCTCCCCTTTCTTTTTATTTTGGGACAATGATACTGCATGCGGACTGCGTGTGCCTAATTTCCCCATTGTTTCGGGAGGTTGTCATTGGAAAACCTTGCCTGGGATTTTCATGCACTCTGGACATTTGCTGTGCCTTGTGCCTTCCATGGCAACTGCAGCAGAGCTGCCGGTCGCCCGGCTCACGCGTTGAGGCGCGAGGACGCCAACCTGCCATTCTTGTTGCCGCGGTCATTTTAAGAGACTGGGCGTATGGCGCACCTCTGCATCTAGTGATGTGATTGATGTCTATCAGTCTGCATCTGCGGGTGCTTCAAGCACATACCTATTGCCAACGGGGCTTAGTACGGCCATCCTTGTAACTTGGGCCGCCAGCCATACGTTGAGGTGAAGGATTGGTCCCTATCACCCCAGTGGTGGCTGTCTGCTCGGTAGTCTCCCAAAAGTGGTATGGTAGGGGCAGAAGGAGACACCAGTGCACTTGCAGTTGGACGCCCATGCGGCGGAGCTTATTGACAAGGGCCCAGAAGTATAACGTCATTAAGTGGTGCCTTTGTTGAAGTGCTGACCCTCCATGATACGTTATACGAGTGATGCACGCCTTATACTTTATTGAGGTTTTTGAATCGCGATCTAAGGGTGATTAGGTAAATAACGTTACACCCCTGGGCCCGTTTAAAGCTCAGCCGCGTGGGCGCTTAACTGTACAGAAGGGAGAAAAGAAGAAACTAAAAGGAAGAGGGGGGGGAAGGAACAAAAGGAGAGGCCGGGAAGGCAAAGGAGACCACGTCCGACAACTAAATTCCACTAGAGAGTAGCCCTCAACAAAGCCTCTCAAACAAAAAGTCCACAAAAGCAAGCGTATCCCACCCCTGCTTGGCTGCGAGGGCGCCCCACTAATCAGAAGGGAGAAGAAACTAAAAATGGGGCAAACAACAACCACAAAAAATGACCAAAAGAGAAGGCCTGTAAGGATAAGGGTGATTTGGTGTAACAAGCTAAGCATGCCCACGCATGCTATTCACATGAAACCCTGTCCACGGGACATTGCATGAGCTAATGCTCTAGACGATTGCCATTTTGACTGAGTACGGGACATATCATGGGCTAACGGTCAAAACTTATTGCAGTTTCGACTTTTCAGGGGCCACAGCACGGGCTAACGGTGAACCGAATGGCAGTTTGGCCTAAGCCTGGGATATAACCTTGGCTAACGTCCATCATAATTTTAGTTCACGAAGCCTAGGACACAACATGGCCCAAGCTTGAATTAGGTAGGTTCTTGCGCGAGTGACTGCAAGCTCCCCCTCCTCGTGGCTCCCAAGTTTTTCTTGTGGGGACGCTGGTGAAAAATGTTGAGAAAGCCGAGTGGGGGGGGCAAAACACAACTGGAAACACCCCATCCTCGAAAATTACAGAGCTTGACGAGAGCTTTCCATATCTGGTCTTAAAATGCCTCTTGGCCCAACGGTGACTAAAGTACAGAGAGCCAAACAAGGGGGATTACGTAGATTTCACTAAAGCTTATTTGGGCAAATAACATCTCAACCCCCAGAAAACTGCATGATATGAAGGTCTCACTGCAGAGGGTAGGCCCAGGAATTTCCAACGACCCCCTTTTCATGGTCAACGTTAAGTACCCGGCGAACGCATGTCACCCCCCCCAAAAAATCATTTTCTTCTTGAAGCCGAGATACCCTCCCAAAAGACCTTACGTGCAACTCCCATGTCAAACGGACGAGTCTTGGAGAACTAATTTATTTCCAGTCCCCCCTCGGAGAAAGCCACAGAAAAATGAGTACCCGTTTGCTCTAGGGTTTCCTAAGTATCTTAGGGCATTTGCCACCGACCCGACGTGACTACGAGCTGGTGTTAGTATCGAGATGTGGACAGGTCAATGATGTTACACCTCAGGGCCCTGCACGTGGGTGCTTAACTAAAGCGTTCGGAGGGAAGAAAAAACAAACATGAGGGGGCAGAAAAAAAAAAAAGGAAAGTGGGAAAGGAGATGTGGTGTGCCTGACTGTGCATGGTAGCTAAAATCGAGCCTTGTCATTCCCTACCAGCCCCACGCGACCGAGCGTTCAGCAGGGCCCAGCGGGTATGCACCGTTCTAAACATTCCCCCAGAGCGTCGGGCCTGGATAACCCTGTCCATCGGAAGCTATGATCCGAGTTGGATCGGAACCTACATAAGACCTTGGCCCTGGTAGAAAGAAAAGAAAACTACGCCCCGTGGGGGGCGTGAGAGTTAAGGAAACAGCGCAGCCTGGGCCGAAGCCACATCCGCGCCGTTACCGTACCTGGTAAGGTTAATGACGTTACACCTATGGGCCTTGCTGAGCAGGGCCCAGAGGTGTAACGCTTTTGACCTATGGGCCTTGCTGAAATGAAGCTCGGCCACGTCGGCAAACGAATAGTCATCTAGGAAAGTGAAGGGAGAAGGCACACGAGTCTGAAAGAAAGGGTAGCAAGTGCGCCCACCAAACAGCAAGAACACAAAGGTGACATGTCGTCCTTGCTCGCTCACTGGTACGGCACAAACCGATTGGACGTCAGACGCGTGGTCCAACTCAGCGACACTTTTAATCACTTTTTTTTATGATATATATTATTAACTTGTATAATATTGCTCCTGGGAAAACCCGGGCCTGTCTGAGGCCTGTCAGGAATAATGTTCCAAATGCCCCCCCATGTCACGAAATGTGTTGTAGACTCTGCGTCAACAAGTAGATTGGGAATGCCCCGTCACGAAATGTGTTGGAAATGCCCCACGGTGTGATTCTCGAAGAAGGTGATGGCCACCCTGCTGGTTCCCCAGCGCCTTAAATACTCCACCCTGTCCACCTGCAGTCAAAACAATGCACACCAGTCAATGACACACCAGTCAATGCACACCAGTCAATGCACACCAGTCAATGCACACCAGTCAATGCACACCAGTCAATGCACACCAGTCAATGCACACCAGTCAATGCACACCAGTCAATGCACACCAGTCAATGCACACCAGTCAATGACACAACAATTAGTCACACACGCACACTGCATTCGGTCACACGTCAGTAGGGCTAAGTGTCCCTCAATCGCTAAGGCCCCGTGCAGGCGTCAGAATCGAGTAAAGATTGAAAATAGACATATACAGACCCCAAAGCGTACACACTTACTTGCATACCGTATATTCAGGCAAACAACGTTAATTACTGAGGGAAGGCAAAGCAAATCTACGGTACGTATGTACTGTATTTACAGTATGTGCGCGTACAAGGGAAGCAAATATAGTCAGTAATATACGGGTCGAACCAGCCCTACACATCAGTCACACATCAGGTACACGTCAGTCACACATCAGTCACACATCAGCCACACACAGAAATCAGGGCAACGTGCAGCAGTCACTGATACAGAAGACAACACAAACCAGTCAACGCATATTTTAATGATTTGAAACAAAGTTATTTCAAAACTAATTTTTCACACGCACCTGCACGGGCAGGATCTCCTTCAAAGCGCGTTCCAGGTGCTCGAAGGGCAGCCGGAGGTGCCGATCCCGATACGTCAGGCCCGAAGATTCCGATCCGCCCAGCACCCCCAGCCTCTCCAGCACGCCCGGCTCGAACGTCTCCTGCTCGTCGAAGTTTACAAACCAGCACTGGAACGGGAACTGGTTCTGGTGGCACACCATCGGCCAGTAGCCGTTGGACAGGTACCTACGGAGGGATGACTCATGATGACTCATGATGACTCATGATGACGGTTTATTCTGTTGTGGTTCTGGTGGCGCACCATCGGCCATCAGCCATTGGAAAGGTACCGGAGGATAGATGACTGTTTGTTATGCTCTGCCTCTGGTGGCACTGCATCGGCTATAGAAGCCGTAGGAGATGCACTTCCCGGTAGATGATTTTGGATCCATGTTGGATCTATGTTGGATCTATGCTGGATCTGTGCTGGATCTATACTGGATCAATGCTGGATCCAAGCCGTAGGCGATGCACTTCCCTGTAGATGATTTTTGTATTATAGTTTGCATCAAGATACAGTATAGCTTAAGAGTAAAACAGTGCCCCCCCACCGGCCTATCCCACCTATGCACTGTGCCAAAGTCCTTCTGCCTCATTTGAATCTTGATGGTGTCGCGGCGCATGAACACTACGACAAAAATACACTCTGGGTGTCAGCAGCCGACAGATTATCCAGCAGGGAAGCCAGGTACAGGAGCATGCAAATTCAGGATGGATCAGCAGGATGGATCAGCAGCATGGATCAGCAGGATGGATCAGCAGCATGGATCAGCAGGATGGATCAGCAGCATGGATCAGCAGGATGGATCAGCAGCATGGATCAGCAGCATGGATCAGCAGCATGGATCAGCAGCATGGATCAGCAGCATGGATCAGCAGCATGGATCAGCAGCATGGATCAGCAGCATGGATCAGCAGGATGGATCAGCAGCATGGATCAGCAGCATGGATCAGCAGGATGGATCAGCAGGATGGATCAGCAGCATGGATCAGCAGCATGGATCAGCAGGATGGATCAGCAGCATGGATCAGCAGCATGGATCAGCAGCATGGATCAGCAGGATGGATCAGCAGCATGGATCAGCAGCATGGATCAGCAGCATGGATCAGCAGCATGGATCAGCAGGATGGATCAGCAGCATGGATCAGCAGCATGGATCAGCAGCATGGATCAGCAGCATGGATCAGCAGCATGGATCAGCAGCATGGATCAGCAGGATGGATCAGCAGCATGGATCAGCAGCATGGATCAGCAGGATGGATCAGCAGGATGGATCAGCAGCATGGATCAGCAGCATGGATCAGCAGGATGGATCAGCAGCATGGATCAGCAGCATGGATCAGCAGCATGGATCAGCAGGATGGATCAGCAGCATGGATCAGCAGCATGGATCAGCAGCATGGATCAGCAGCATGGATCAGCAGGATGGATCAGCAGCATGGAACAGCAGCATGGATCAGCAGCATGGATCAGCAGCATGGATCAGCAGGATGGATCAGCAGCATGGATCAGCAGCATGGATCAGCAGGATGGATCAGCAGCATGGATCAGCAGGATGGATCAGCAGGATGGATCAGCAGGATGGATCAGCAGGATGGATCAGCAGCATGGATCAGCAGCATGGATCAGCAGCATGGATCAGCAGCATGGATCAGCAGCATGGATCAGCAGGATGGATCAGCAGCATGGATCAGCAGCATGGATCAGCAGCATGGATCAGCAGCATGGATCAGCAGGATGGATCAGCAGCATGGATCAGCAGCATGGATCAGCAGCATGGATCAGCAGCATGGATCAGCAGCATGGATCAGCAGCATGGATCAGCAGCATGGATCAGCAGCATGGATCAGCAGCATGGATCAGCAGCATGGATCAGCAGGATGGATCAGCAGCATGGATCAGCAGGATGGATCAGCAGCATGGATCAGCAGCATGGATCAGCAGCATGGATCAGCAGCATGGATCAGCAGGATGGATCAGCAGCATGGAACAGCAGCATGGATCAGCAGCATGGATCAGCAGCATGGATCAGCAGCATGGATCAGCAGCATGGATCAGCAGCATGGATCAGCAGCATGGATCAGCAGCATGGATCAGCAGGATGGATCAGCAGCATGGATCAGCAGGATGGATCAGCAGGATGGATCAGCAGGATGGATCAGCAGGATGGATCAGCAGCATGGATCAGCAGCATGGATCAGCAGGATGGATCAGCAGCATGGATCAGCAGGATGGATCAGCAGGATGGATCAGCAGGATGGATCAGCAGGATGGATCAGCAGCATGGATCAGCAGGATGGATCAGCAGGATGGATCAGCAGCATGGAACAGCAGCATGGATCAGCAGCATGGATCAGCAGCATGGATCAGCAGCATGGAACAGCAGCATGGATCAGCAGCATGGATCAGCAGCATGGATCAGCAGCATGGATCAGCAGCATGGATCAGCAGGATGGATCAGCAGCATGGAACAGCAGCATGGATCAGCAGCATGGATCAGCAGCATGGATCAGCAGCATGGATCAGCAGCATGGATCAGCAGCATGGATCAGCAGCATGGAACAGCAGCATGGATCAGCAGCATGGATCAGCAGCATGGATCAGCAGCATGGAACAGCAGCATGGATCAGCAGCATGGATCAGCAGCATGGATCAGCAGCATGGAACAGCAGCATGGATCAGCAGCATGGAACAGCAGCATGGATCAGCAGCATGGATCAGCAGCATGGATCAGCAGCATGGATCAGCAGCATGGAACAGCAGCATGGATCAGCAGCATGGATCAGCAGCATGGATCAGCAGCATGGAACAGCAGCATGGATCAGCAGCATGGATCAGCAGCATGGATCAGCAGCATGGAACAGCAGCATGGATCAGCAGCATGGATCAGCAGCATGGATCAGCAGCATGGAACAGCAGCATGGATCAGCAGCATGGAACAGCAGCATGGATCAGCAGCATGGATCAGCAGCATGGATCAGCAGCATGGATCAGCAGCATGGATCAGCAGACTGGATCAGCAGCATGGATCAGCAGACTGGATCAGCAGGGAGCATGACAAAGCAGAGAGGGCAGGCAAGGAAGCAAAGCCAGGCAGCAAGGGAGCGCGGCCAGTCAGTGAGCAGTGCTGTGCAATTGCGCCATAATTCAGGAATCGTGTTGGTACTAAATAACAGTCCCTCACTGGTAAAAGTAGCTGAATTTGCCTTGAAATTACGGTGACTGAGACTCAGCTACGAAATCCAGCCACCGTAAGGCCCGTAATCAGCCCAGCACTGTCAGTAAGATCAGGCAGAAAGGCGGCAAGGGAGGGTGGTAAAGAAGCTCAGGGTATTCTTTAGGGTCTACTTCACTGCGGCATTCAAAGTGACACAGCTCCACTCACTCGCGTTCATCTCCCCAGATCCGTGCAAGCTGATGAACACGTCCGCCTGCTGCGCCACCGCCATGCCCTTGAACAAGTCCTCGCCAAACGTGTACGCGCGGCACTCCACGCCTGCCCACTTGGTGCCCTCCAGCACTGCAGGCCAGCCGGTGCTGTTCTCGCACTGCTCCAGGATATCCTTGAGGTTGATGACCTGGCGCGTTCCGGCGTAGACTGAGCAGGAATTTAATGGGGGGGGGGGGGAAGAGCTTATATTAAGGATGCTTCAGCCACAGTCCAGCTACAATTCAGCTCAACATGGGCTGCGATTCAGCTACAATTCAGCTCAAATTCAGCTGCATTGAGTTGCAGGAGCTGGACATCCCGGTGGAGGCTGAGCGGGAGGGAGGCGGGATTGGCAGCATTCATCATGCATGGTGCTTCAGCTGAAAACCAGCTACAATTCGGTTAAAAGTCAGCTACAATCTGTAAAAAGTAATATACAATTTAGCTACATGTCAGTCACACATCAGCTACCATTCAACTAAAAATCAGCTACATGTAGGCCGAGGGCCTGGCGCATCCCTGGTTTGGACGTTCGACGGAGGCGTCATGAAGCATGCTCAAAATCGGCAATGAGGCATTTTGGGGGGAAATTCAGAATATACTTGGCGCAAGCTGAGGAACTGGAAGAGGGGAAGAAGAGGGAAAGGAGAGGAGAGGATGGGAGAGGGTTTGGGGGGAATGAGGGGGGTGAGAGGTTGATAAGGAGGAATGCACACTGTGAGGGGGGTGAGGGGGGTGAGAGGTTGATAAGGAGGAATGCACATTGTGTGAAACTGTGGACACACAAGGTGTGAACACACAGTCGCACACATGCATGCACACTGAGCCTCTGAGAGTAGATCAAAAACACAAGTTACAAAATATGGCAATACGATACAGAACGATATGGGAGTTTTGGCCAATACGGGACAAAAGTGTGGATTTCCAGTCGGTGCACCGTAGTGGACCGTATCAATATAATACAATACAGTTTTTTTGGCCAAAACTGCCCGTTTAATCTTGTGTCCCTGGATTAGATGCATGGACTCGGTACTAGCAACGACACACACACAAAATAGGAGGGAGGGGTGCAATGACTGTGTCCCACGACGCAGAGGGGCTATACGTGCTTTGTCCCACGGCACAGACGTGTCTGTGGTGTGTGTGTGCTGAACTGGAGCTGAACTGTAGCTGAAATGTAGCTGAACTGTAGCTGAGGCACCCTTACAACAACGTTAAGGGGCTATGGGTGCTTTGTCCCACGGCACAGACGTGTGTGTGTGTGGAAGGGGGGAGGGCTGATTGTGTCCCACATTACACTCACTCGGCCTCCCGACATACTGTGGCGGCTCCGTTGCCTCCCCGCTCTCAAGCAGCTTAATGATCTTGGGGCCGTGTTGCTCGTAAGTGCGGGCGCTGGCGACCCTCTGCTCGAAATGGGGGTCCTGCGCAAAAGAAGGGAAGAGGGGGAGGTAATGCAAAAATAGCGATTCAGCTAAAATCCAGTTAAACATGAGCTGTAATTCATCAGTAGGATTGGAGACAATAAAAAATCGGCCCTCTGATACAAATCGGCCCTCTGATACAAATCGACCCTCTGATTCAAATCGGCCCTCTGATTCAAATCGGCCCTCTGATACAAATCGACCCTCTGATACAAATCGACCCTCTGATACAAATCGACCCTCTGATTCAAATCAACCCTCTGATACAAATCGACCCTCTGTTACAAATCGACCCTCTGATACAAATCGACCCTCTGTTTCAAATCGACCCTCTGATACAAATCGACCCTCTGATACAAATCGACCCTCTGATTCAAATCGACCCTCTGATACAAATCGACCCTCTGATTCAAATCGGCCCTCTGATACAAATCGACCCTCTGATACAAATCGACCCTCTGATACAAATCGACCCTCTGATTCAAATCAACCCTCTGATACAAATCGACCCTCTGTTACAAATCGACCCTCTGATACAAATCGACCCTCTGTTTCAAATCGACCCTCTGATACAAATCGACCCTCTGATACAAATCGACCCTCTGATACAAATCGACCCTCTGATTCAAATCGACCCTCTGATACAAATCGGCCCTCTGATACAAATCGACCCTCTGATACAAATCGACCCTCTGATTCAAATCGACCCTCTGATACAAATCGACCCTCTGATTCAAATCGACCCTCTGATACAAATCGACCCTCTGATTCAAATCGACCCTCTGATTCAAATCGACTCTTTGATTCAAATCGACCCTCTGATTCAAATGGTATTCCTGCACCGTATCAAGAGAATAGAGGATGGAGAGAATAAAAAGCAGCGACCCTCTGACCGGAATGGTGGTCCAGCCAGGCATCAGGATTCAGGAGAATAAAGTGGCTGAGAAAGAGGTAAAATGTAGCTGAATTGCAGCTGAGACACAGCTGAATTGCAGCTAAAGAATCCACTGTTGACTTGCCTGGCTTTTGCCGTCCGGGCGATGCTCTAGGAGGATCTTGAGGGGGTCCGGCCCCGATGTGAACAGCTTTATTGTAGCTGAGAGGTAGCTGATATGCATCTGAAACATAGCTGAGATACCGCTGAAATGTAGCCAAAACATTCACTGTCGACTTGCCTGGCTTTTGCCGTCGGTGCGATGCTCAAAGAGGATCTTGAGGGTGTCCGGGCCTGATGTGAATAATTTGAAATCCGGCACCTTGCCTAGGCCTCGATAGTACTCCAACATATCCTGCGTGAGCAGGCAGGTTCAGAATTCAGATATTAGATTTCAAGGCTGCAAAACAAGCCGGGGGTGATATACTTCAGGGGTCAAAGTCTGACATCTCAGCTTTCTGGGGTCAGGTTTCTGGTTTCAGGTTTCTGGAGTTGGGTTTCATGTGTCAGGTTTCAGGTTTCTGGAGTCAAGATTCAGGTTTCAGGTTTCTGGAGTCAAGTCTCTGGTTTCAGATTCCAGGATTCAGGAGTCAGGTTTCATGTTTCAGGGGAGCTGGCATAACTTCCCACTGCCAGGTTATTAACTTCCCACTGCCAGGTTAATAACTTCCCACTGCCAGGTTAATAACTTCCCACTGCCAGGTTATTAACTTCCCACTGCCAGGTTATTAACTTCCCACTGCCAGGTTAATAACTTCCCACTGCCAGGTTATTAACTTCCCACTGCCAGGTTATTAACTTCCCACTGCCAGGTTAATAACTTCCCACTGCCAGGTTATTAACTTCCCACTGCCAGGTTATTAACTTCCCACTGCCAGGTTATTAACTTCCCACTGCCAGGTTATTAACTTCCCACTGCCAGGTTAATAACTTCCCACTGCCAGGTTAATAACTTCCCACTGCCAGGTTAATAACTTCCCACTGCCAGGTTATTAACTTCCCACTGCCAGGTTATTAACTTCCCACTGCCAGGTTAATAACTTCCCACTGCCAGGTTATTAACTTCCCACTGCCAGGTTAATAACTTCCCACTGCCAGCTTATTAATTTTATGGTACCGGTATTGGTACGTCCCAATTTCAGAATGGTCCAGCGTTTGAAGTCCAGGTGCGTCGCAGGCCAATTACCATTTACCACTTCACCATCATACTATCAATCAGCCATGTACACGTCAATATGGAGATCACTGGACTTAATGCTGACCTCACCCGTGCATCTGCGTGCGTCGTAGGCCGCTTACCACTTCACCATCATACTATCAATCAGCCTTTTATGCACACGTCAATACGTATATCACTGGACTACATGCCAGCCTCAGCCTCACCCGTGCATCTGCGTACGTCAAACGCCACTGACCCGCTTACCGGTACCTATCAGACTATCAAGCAAACCTGCCTTTTACACATCCTTCATGCCAGCCGCACCTGTGCAGCTGCGTACGTTGTAGGCCACTTTGCCCAGTCCAGTCCAAGCACGAGCATCCTACACCAAGGGCAATGCGGGGCAATCAAAACCATAGGCAGCGGTTCACAAAGGGCAATAGACGTTCAGTTTCACGGGGCAAGCGACGTTCAGTCGCATAGGGCACGGATCCTTCCTCTTACCCTATCCTAAACGCTGACCCCCCTTTTATGCACCAATCCATTGCAGGCCAAACCCTCAGCCCTGAACCCTAAGCAATATTTTTTATATTATGAGCCCTGAGCCCGAAACAGGGTTGTGATCTCTCTAGACCCTTACTGGTAACCCCAAACAATGATATGCATCCTCAACCCTCAGCCCTGCCCTAAACCCTAATCCAGGATATGCATCCTTAACCCTAAACCCTGTCCTCAACCCTTAACCCTATCCTCAACCCTGTCCCCAACCCTGTTCCCAACCATGAACAAGGACGTGAACCCTGAACCCACCTCTCAAAGCACCGGTCTTGTACCGCCTCTGTCGGGTCTTTGGGCTTGTGCAACCCTACCCTGCCGGCGAACGCGGCCCAGCTGCTGACCTGGCAATCAGGCAGCATATCATTGGGGTGTGCCTAGACTAGGGAGTTGTAGGCGTGAATATACCCAAACACCCAAACCCTGAACGAGGCAGAAATACCAAAACCCTGAACTCTCAACTCCCAATATCCCAGGTTTTTGTTTTTGAAAGTAAGCTCCATGTTTCTGTAAGGCGAGAAAACAATGTATTAGTAATTAAAAATGAAGTTCATGGGGGGGGGAAATCAAGTTGACCACAGCTCCTGACAACAAGACCACACTGACCAAAAGAAAGTTAAAAGGAGCGAGCTGCATCGATGCGGTGCTGCCTCAAGCAGCCGTGACATTCAATTACTCATCAGCATTTTTGTCTCTCCCAATTTATTTACCGTTTCAATGATTTTCATTTGATAAATAAGAATAGTCACATGCTCACCCTGACGGCCCCCCCTTCACCTAATTTTAATTCACCGCTATTTAAATTAATTTATAAACACCAGTAATTAATTTACGATTCATTTATATTTAATAAATAAATATTTAGCCCCCCCCCCCCCCCCCGACCACAGTCACCTTATGATTGGTGAAAGGCTGTATGAGCAACGAGTGGTGCGGCATGAGGGGTATGCTCCCACACGACGCCAGGACGAACGTCGCGTTCTGGTCGAACAAGCCGCCCTTCTGGTAGGCGGGCAGCCAGGGGACGCGCGTGAAGAACTCTGAGAGGGACACAGCAGCGGCACTTTTTATTTTCGGCCGAGGGCGTTCTTGGGCCTCATTCCACTGCATCCCAAGACCTCTGGGAGGGGCACAGCGGGGACACTCTGGGAGAGACACAGCAGGGAGCCAGGGACATATAAGGGACACAGCAGCGGGGACACGTCAGAGATCGGCCAACACGTTTTAATTTTCAGCTAAGGGCGTCTCGGGGCCTTATTCCACTGCATGCCTACACCTTTCACTAAACGTGAAGATATTGTGGGCTGGACTTAAGAGACCCATTCCACCGGGTCCCTTGTCAGGGGATTGTTCATTCATGGTTTACTTTTAGGGGGCAGAGTTAACGATCAAGTTAACGATCAAGTTAACGATCAAGTTAACGATTAAGTTAACGATTAAGTTAACGATTAAGTTAACGATTAAGTGCAAAGTTAATCAGAGGATTTGTTGAAGAATTATTTTTCAGGTGTAGAGTTAACGGTATGCAGGGGTAAAGCAGGGGATTAGCCATGGTTTAGATTAAGGTTTAAGGGATAACGATCAAGGGCATGCAAAGTTCGGCAGGGGATTTGTTGATCGTTTAGTTTTCGATTTTAGAGTTAACGGTATGCAAGGGTAAATCAGGGGATTAGCCATCGTTTAGGTTTAGTTTAGGGTTTAAGGTTTTACGATTAAGGGTTTGCAAGGTCAATCAGGAGATTGTTTATGATTTAGGTTTACGATTTACGGTAAAGGTTACGTAAGGTTGCATCTGGGGATTGTTCATGACGAGCCTGACAGGCAGGCCCAAGGGGCAATCAGGGATCTACCACATACTTCCACAGCGTGGCAGGGTCCAGCAGTAACTCTGAAAGGCATACGGAATACGGGTTGAGAGATAAGGGTCCAGGGTCCAGGGTCCAGCAGTAACTCTGAAAGGCATACGGAATACGGGTTGAGAGATAAGGGTCCAGGGTCCAGGGTCCAGGTTAAGGGTTGAGAGATAAGGGTCCAGGGTCCAGGTTAAGGGTTGAGAGATAAGGGTCCAGGGTCCAGGTTAAGGGTTGAGAGATAAGGGTCCAGGGTCCAGGTTAGGGGTTGAGAGATAAGGGTACAGGGTCCAGGTTAAGAGTTGAGAGATAAGGGTCCAGGGTCCAGGTTAAGGGTTGAGAGATAAGGATCCAGGGTCCAGGTTTAGGGTTGAGAGATAAGGGTCCAGGGTCCAGGTTAAGGGTTGAGAGATAGGGTTCCAGGGTCCAGGTTAAGGGTTGAGAGATAAGGGTCCAGGGTCCAGGTTAAGGGTTAAGAGGTAAGGGTCCAGGGTCCAGGTTAAGGGTTGAGAGATAAGGGTTCAGGGTCCAGGTTAAGGGTTGATAGATAAGGGTCCAGGGTCAAGGTTAAGGGTTGTGAGATAAGGGTCCAGGGTCCAGGTTAAGGGTTGAGAGATAAGGATCCAGGGTCCAGGTTAAGGGTTGAGAGATAAGGGTCCAGGGTCCAGTTTAAGGGTTGAGGCATAAGGGTCCAGGGTCCAGGTTAAGGGTTGAGAGATAAGGGTCCAGGGTCCAGGTTAAGGGTTGAGAGATAAGGATCCAGGGTCCAGGTTAAGGGTTGATAGATAAGGGTCCAGGGTCCAGGTTAAGGGTTGAGAGATAAGGGTACAGGGTCCAGGTTAAGGGTTGAGAGATAAGGGTCCAGGTTCCAGGTTAAGGGTTGAGAGATAAGGGTCCAGGGTCCAGGTTAAGGGTTGAGAGATAAGGGTCCAGGGTCCAGGTTAAGGGTTGAGACATAAGGGTCCAGGGTCCAGGTTAAGGGTTGAGAGATAAGGGTCCAGGGTCCAGGTTAAGGGTTGAGAGATAAGGGTCCAGGGTCCAGGTTAAGGGTTGAGAGATAAGGGTACAGGGTCCAGGTTAAGGGTTGAGAGATAAGAGTCCAGGGTCCAGGTTAAGGGTTGAGAGATAAGGGTCCAGGGTCCAGGTTAAGGGTTGAGAGATAAGGGTCCAGGGTCCAGGTTAAGGGTTGAGAGATAAGGGTACAGGGTCCAGGTTAAGGGTTGAGAGATAAGGGTCCAGGGTCCAGGTTAAGGGTTGAGAGATAAAGATCCAGGGTCCAGGTTAAGGGTTGAGAGATAAGGGTACAGGGTCCAGGTTAAGGGTTGAGAGATAAGGATCCAGGGTCCAGGTTAAGGGTTGAGAGATAAGGGTCCAGGTTCCAGGTTAAGGGTTGAGAGATAAGGATCCAGGGTCCAGGTTAAGGGTTGAGAGATAAGGGTACAGGGTCCAGGTTAAGAGTTGAGAGATAAGGATCCAGGGTCCAGGTTAAGGGTTGAGAGATAAGGGTCCAGGGTCCATGTTAAGGGTTGAGAGATAAGGGTCCAGGGTCCATGTTAAGGGTTGAGAGATAAGGGTCCAGGGTCCAGGTTAAGGGTTGAGAGATAAGGATCCAGGGTCCAGGTTAAGGGTTGAGAGATAAGGGTCCAGGGTCCAGGTTAAGGATTGAAAGCCACAAGGTGTCAGGGTCCAGGCGGAATTGACAAAGTCGAATGGGGCCGCCTGGTAGGCCTGGCTCAACGCCGAAAGTGTGAATGAAGTGCCAGGCTCACCTCCAAAAGGGTAAATTCCGTGTCTGGCTCTCCCCCAGAAGTGTGAATATAGGTAGTGCCAGTGCCGAAAGAGTGTAGCAGAGGCAAGCCTCGCCGCTGAAATTACGGACTTTTACCTAGATTCTAGACTCACCCCCAAAAGTATGGATCCAGTGTGAATAGATGAGGATTGGAAGTCTGCACTTGGTGAACACTTTGGCTGAAGGAGTTAGGATGGGGGCAGGCAGCAAAAGTTGAAGTGACGGTGAGTGAAGGGGGGGGGGGATGAAACGTTGGACGGCGATACTTCTGGGAAGGTCGACGTGATAGTGTGACACAAATTCTTGCAGGTACAATTCAGTAGTTCAGTTACCATTCAGCTACATCACAGCCTACGGACAGAGGGGGGGAGGTACAGGGCTGTACAGGGCTGTACAGGGCTGTACAGGGCGGTGCAGCCAACCCTGCTGCTTGGGACGCTGACTGTCAGCCTTTGAGGGTGGGAGCCTGGTCAAAGGTGGCCAAGTGCGCGCTGAAATATATACTGGAGTGATGTGTGGTGAGTGCAATCAGTGTGATAAGTGTGATGAGTGTGATGCGGGCAGGCGGGCGAGCAGGCGGGCGGGCGGGTGGGCGAGCGTGAGGACGGGCGGGCGGGCGGGTGAGTGGCGGACAGGCGGGCGGGCGGGCGGGCGGGCGGTCGGGCGGGCGGGTGGGTGAGCGGGTGAGCGGCGGACAGGAAGGCGGGCGGTTGGGTGAGCGGGTGAGCGGCGGACAGGCAGGCGGGCAGGTGGGTGAGCGGGTGAGCGGCGGACAGGCAGGCGGACGGATGGGTGAGCGAGTGAGCGGCGGACAGGAAGGCGGGCGGGTGGGTGAGCTGGTGAGCGGCGGACAGGAAGGCGGGCGGGTGGGTGAGCGAGTGAGCGGCGGACAGGAAGGCGGCTTGGGTGAGCGAGTGAGCGGCGGACAGGCAGGCGGGCGGGTGGGTGAGCGGGTGAGCGGCGGACAGGCAGGCGGGCGGGTGAGTGGCGGACAGGCGGCGGACAGGCAGGCGGGCGGGTGGGTGAGCAGGTGAGCGGCGGACAGGAAGGCGGGCAGGCGGGTGGGTGAGCGGGTGAGCGGCGGACATGCGGGCGGGCGGGTGGGTGAGCGGGTGAGCGGCGGACAGGCAGGCGTGCGGGCGGGCGGTCAGGTGAGCAGTGGACAGGCGGGCAGGTGGGCAGGCAGGCGGACAGGCAGGCAGGCGGACAGGCGGGCGGGCGGGCAGGCAGGCGGGCAGGCGGGCGGGCGGGTGGATGGGCGGGCAGGCAGGAAGGCGGGCGGGTGGGTGGCGGACAGGCAGGCGTGCGGGCGGGCAGTCGGGTGAGCGGCGGACAGGCAGGCGAGCGGGCGGGCGGGTGAGCGGCGGACAGGCGGGCGGACGGGCGGGCGGGTCGGCGGGCAGGCAGGAAGGCGGGCGGGTGGGTGGCGGACAGGCAGGCGTGCGGGCGTGCGGGCGGGTGGGTGGGTGGGCAGGCAGGCGGGCGGGCGGGTGGGTGGCGGACAGGCAGGCGTGCGTGCGGGCGGGCGGGTGAGCGGCGGACAGGCGAGCGAGCGGGCGGGCAGGTGAGCGGCGGACAGGCGGGCGGGCGGGAGGGCGGGTGAGCGGCGGACGGGCGGGCAGGCGGGTGCGCGGGCGGGTGAGCGGTGGGCAGGCAGGCGAGCGGGCGGGCGGGTGAGAGGCGGACAGGCGGGCGAGCGGACAGGCGGGTGGGCAAGCGGGCGGGCGGGCGGGTGAGCGGCGGACAGGCGGGCGGGTGGGCGGGTGAGTGGCGGACAGGAGGGCGGGCAGGCGGGCGGGCGGGCGGGCGGGTGAGCGGCGAACAGGTGGGCGGGCGGGCGGGTGAGTGGCAGACAGGCGGGCGTGCGGGCTGGCGTGCGTGCGGGCGGGTGAGCGGTGGACAGGCGGGCAGGCGGGCGGGCGGGCGGGTGAGTGGCGGACAGGAGGGCAAGCAGGCGGGCGGGCGGGCGGGCAGGTGCAAAGCATGGACCGTACCTACTTCGGTGAATCTCGGACGCTGAGGGGTATCGAAACGCCAATTGGTCATGTTCGCACGCACCCCCCTTCGGTGACAAGGAGCGGAGGAATAAGTGTGGAGGAATACCATAGTGTGTAGGAATCAACGTGGAGGAATAAGTGTGGAGGAATACAGACGGAAGAAAACGATAAAGAGTGGAGGAATCAAAACGGAGGAATGAGTGTGGAGGAGTAAGTGAGGGGCAAGGGTAACGGGAGCAGGCACCAGATCTGGATCCAAGCGCTCCCAGGATCTGGATCCATCAGCTCAGGCTCTGAGTGCGTCCAGGATCTAACAGCATTAGATCGGGCTCCAAATGCTGCCAGGATCTGGCTCCCACCCCCACTACGAGCAGCTGCTGCCGTCAGTCAACTGGCCTGCATTAGAAAATGCTTACTCACAATTGCACCACTGCTTGAAGCTGGTAATTTGAGCACATACACCAGTTTGGTGAAGGCGTGAAGGCGTTTTATTCGTTGTTGTTAGCTTGAGCCAAAGGTCAAGCGAAAGGCCAGGATCAATATCTTGCTCAAGCAGGGCAACAAATAATCTGTCCACGTGGTCTGACGATCCCATGGAGTCAAGGCTTGTTGCACCAGGCCCCTACAGTGACAGGCCGTTATGTAGCTGAACAGTAGCTGAACAGTAGCTGAACTGTAGCTGAACTGCAGCTGAACTGCAGCTGAGGCACCCTTACATAAGATGTGCCTACCGAGCTTAAAGGGCAGAGGCGGCCCCGGATCAAATCTCTTGGCCAATCGGGACCCCCCTGCAGGCAGGCTGCTGGGCAGCCACTCCTGGGCCGATGGGGACTAAACCTTGACTAGCCTACCGCAGGTGGCCCAAGCAACAGGGGGGGCCCTGCAGCACCAGGCTCCCCCCCGGCTGAAGGCCGAGATGTAGCAGCACTGTAACTAAAGCACCCCGACATGAGCAGTGCCAACCGACCTCAATGGGAAGCGGCGGATCCAGATCATGTCTTTGGGCAGATTCGGGCCCCACCTCAGGGGGAGGCATATGGGTTGCCACCACAGAATCAGCTGGCCCACGCAGCAGGCTAAACCCTAAACCCTGAAATAAAACGTGCCTACCGAAGATTCGATTTGCCTTCCCTTAGATGTGGAAAAACGATTTCTTTTATGCTGCCCTCGGGACAAATTATCGATCAAAATTCTAAATTTATGACTGGAAACTGGCGTCGGCAATCGATAATTAGTATTATCATGAATCCCTCAACCACAAACAACATTATGAGGGCAAAGAAAATCTACGGTAGCTGAAGCACTACAATAATTAGGGCCTACCGACCTCAATGGGCAGCAGCGGATCCTGATCGTACGAGGCGTGCTTGAAGTGCTCCCTGTAAATGCTGGTGTCAAAAGACGGCAGGCCTTTGCCGAACACTGCCTCCGTGCGATCCATGCGCTGTTGGTCATGCACCACGATAGACCTCTGCGGGCGCGATGCATGGCAACATGGCTTTGCATAATACATGGCATGGCATCTTGCATGGCGTATTGCATGGCATGATATATGGTATCTTGCATGGCATTTTGCATGGCATCCAAGATGGAATGATATATGGTATCTTGCATGACATCTTACATGGCATCTGGGATGGCATGATATACCGTATGAGAGGGGCATGATATACCGTATGAGAGTGGCATGAGATACCATATATGGTATCTTGCATGGCATCCTCCAAGGCATGGCGTCTTGCATGGAACGATACATGGTATCTGGCATGTAAGCATGGTATCTTGCATGGCATCTTGTACCACATTATACCTCTACGGACATCATGCATGGCAGCCAATATTTCAGTGCGCACCAGATGACCTAAAGGGTGTCGCTTAGCGGCCACAACTAGGCAACATAAAACGACACCTTGAATAGCCTACGGCCGGTGGCCCAAGCAGCAGGGCATGCTGCAACAAGCCCTGCCAGCAAGTCAAGAGGCCGGGATGTAGCGTAAGTTTAGCTGAGTCACCCTTAGATGAACAGTTATGCAGGCATGCTCACTCCTCTGCCATGCATAGCCTGCTGCACCCATAGCACTTCCCCATCCCATGCGATTCTTGCAGCGCCCATGGCACTCACCCCTTCGACGCAAACATTGTTGATGATAAGGGATGCGCCCTGCACTCCCCCTATCCGAGGATCCATCACATTGTAATTTTGTCCGAACCTATCTCGATCCAGGTGGGGCGGGACGCAGCTCTCAGTCGAATCGTGGCCAACGGCATCGTCGTTTGCAAGCGATGGCTTGCTATTCGTGCAGAATGCTAGCAGCAAAACTAAGGCAAGGCTGCGCCCAAGCATAGTTTGAGATCTACTTGTTGGCGAGCGAGTTCAAGGGCTACTATTTGCCTTGCCTTGCCTAGCGATCAAAGGGGATTGTTGCGCCTAGCTTGCACGTGACAATCGTTACACATTTATGCAGGAAACTACGCCCAGGCCCAAAGGTACTGCGGCATGCATGTAGGCCAGGGGGAGGCAGGCTGCTCAGATCACGATTTTCAAAAGATGAATATGTGTATCTGGTGGTGTAAAAGAGTAACCTGCACGTGCTGGCACATCGTGCAGGTGCAAACCTGAACGGCTGTGCGGCCCTCGCATTCTCTGACATCGGATTCATGATGTTTCTGCAACTGCTTATCATTTCTAACACTGAGGGCTTTGCTTTAAATGCTTTTACCCTGTTCCTCCTCAGCTCCTTCCGCTCCCACTGTCTTTTGCTTGTACATAACCCTGGCCCTGGTCTACCCATGGCTGCCCACCTGGCACCACACCTGCGCACCCTACCCACCCACCCACCCGCCCTACGCCAATCCCAACTCCCCGGTTTAAATGCAAGATGGCCTAACCCCGCTGGATGGCTTCTCTGCAACATCCCAATTGCATCCACCAACTCTATCTCCTGCCCTCCTCCCATGTCCCGCTTCCCTCACTACCGTTTTCCCCTGCCCTCCAGTTTCAGAAAAGTTTGAATCCGTTCCAGCTACCCCCCTGCCTCTACCCTTGCCTGGCGGTCGCTCCCTGCCTGCTAAAAATACGGGGCTTGACTTCAGAATGATGCCGGCGCCAACATGCTTGCACAAGGCCGCCTATGATTGCACCGTCGCAAGCGTTGATAGTTCCACCCATGCATTCAAACCTTATGGCAAATGTGAAAGTATGGAACTAACACGATCATCAGATCTTAACTTGGAGGCATGCATGCTAGCACCCTTGATGATACATGCCCGCACTCCTTGCTATCCTTTCTTTCCTCTTGTGCCATCTCCCTTGACTTTCCTAGCTGACTTTTTCTTTGCCGACGTGGCCGAGCTTCATTTCAGCATGGTCCAGAGGTGAAACATCATTAATATGCCCAGACTTCCTCTGCCCACCCCTTGACCACTGCCCCCTCCCTTACTATCTTTACTGGCAGTCTCTGCAGGATCCACCTCAAACAGAATTACAGTAACTGTCTTCTACCCGCATGATCTCAGTGAGAACTGTGTGGAGATATGTGCGCAAACAGCACTTTCAACCAACACGGGGCAACAGGGCGCTCACAGGGGTCGTTGTCTTGACTTCTCGCGGATTTGCTGAGGCGTTTGCTGAGTCACTGCTTTTGACGACGAAGTCGATCCGACCACCCCGGCATTGTCACGCATGGTGGCGAAGACAAGGTGTGGAAGTGATCCATCCTATTCTGGAGTCATGTGAAGAGGGTCGTGTGAAGAGGGACAAGAGACATAAAATTATGTGTGCCTTATAACTGCCTTTCTGCGCGGGTATCGCAAGTTTTGTATTTGTGTGCAGGTTGTGTTGCGAAACAAAGGGTCTCATGCCTACATGGGTATGCATGAGCCTTATGGTAACGGCGCAGATGTGGCTACGGCCCCAGGCTGTATTGTTTCCTTAACCTGCACGCCCTAATAGGGCGTAGCTTTCTTTCTTTCTTGCATGACCCTTGGTACTCCACCATCAAGGCCCACTGCAGCATCGGGTGGAGCTTGGACACGCGTCCATATGGGGAGCTGCCTGTCCTAGTGCTGGACATGTGGACGCCTCACTCTCAGCCTCAGACACTGTTGAGGCCTAGTTTGTTGCTCTCCTTTGCCTTCCTGGGAATAGGCTTGAGAGGGGCAGGGACACTTCGGGTTTTTTCTTTTCCTTTTGTGGGGGGTATTTCTGTCTCCTTTGTGTTCTTCTCCTTCTTGCCCTCTTACCTTGGGTTCCTTTTCTTTTCTCCCAACGGGACTGTTGGGCGCCCACGCGGCCGAGACTTTTTGAGCAGGGCCCAGAGGTGTAATGTCATTGACACTCAGCCTCACCGGTCAAAAAATATCAAGGTGGCCGGGCTACTTGGCATGCTGGGTGGGGATCTTTAGCTCCCTCACTCCATGCCACTGCGAGTCAGAGTGTGTGGCTTCGTGCAAGTGGGTCCTTTTAGCCCCAGGGATCACCAGGTGAGTGCCGGCTCAATGGGAGCTGGGGTGCGGCATGATGATGCGCTACCTCTGCCCCTGCCACTGCCTCAGCCTCTTTTGGTTGTAAACTGCACATATTTGCACTCCATCGAGTACCTGATACTGTCACAGTTTTTAGACAGATTCATGGTGCCCAGCCAGTTGGATACAATTTGGTTCGCTCCATTTTTGATGTTTAGGTCACACTACAGAAGAGGTATAGAGTCGAAGCCATGAGACTGAGGGTTTATGGGCCCTGGCTGTTCATCATTGAGGGCCATGAGATGAGTCCATGGAGCTTGAATGACTCCTCTGGCCCCCAGCCAGTCCTGGTTCTGGAGCTCAAGCCGAGAGACTCCAGCCTTCAACCACACCCAGATGATGCCCGGCAGCACCAGCCGCCTGCCTCAGGACCTGCCCACTCATGGGGTATGCTGACGGCTGCCATGCTCCGCATTCTAAGGAATCCTGGTGATGAGGTGCAGCATGTGGTTGCAGCCGGGACAGGCCGGCGACTGGACCATGCCGCATGCAGATCCTCAGGCCTGGGTGTCATGCAGCCATGCAGTGGGAGCCACCAGGGCCCGGCTCCTCGGGGGTAAGAGCTAACAACTTGCCTGAGTGGGCCGTACCTTGCAAACAGCATACGTCTGCTCTCCGTGGCGTGAGTTTGAACATGGCCAAGCGCAAGTGGTATTCCAAGATGGATGCCCATGGGCGTTATATACTCCTAGGGGCCTTCACAGCGAGAGAGCAGCAGCGGTGGCTTATAACGAGGCCGCTAACCTTCTCAGAGGACCGAGTGCCAGGCTCCACTTCCCTCTCTCCAACCACCTGCATGCAAATGGCGCAATCACGGGGGACGAGCAGACCCGGGATAGGATACAGAGAGCACGAGCAAGGTGGGAATCCTGCCATGGTCAGCTAAATGACCTGCTGGGTGGACCTAGGATCCATGAGGAGGGAGCCTGTAACCTAGCAAAGGGGCCATCAGATCCAGCTCATGCTCGAACTCCTGCTACCGCTCAAAGTGCTGTTGTTGCTCCTGCTACTGCTGCTTCTGGGGCAACGGCTCGCGTCTCTATTGCTCCTGTTGTTGCTACTGCTGCTGGAGCGGCTGCTCGGGCTGCTGCTGCTGCTACTGCCGCTGCGGCGGCAGCTCCTGCTGCTCTTGCCCCAGCTCTTACAGCTACCGCTATTTTTGCTGCTGCTGCTGCTGCTGCTGCTGCTACTGTTGATGCTGCTGCGTATGCAGCTCTGGCTGCTGCTACTACTGCAAGTCTGCAATTGCAGCTACCACTATTGTTGCCGCAGTGGCTGCTACTTCTGCAGCCCCTAAGACGAGGGACAGGCCTCGCAAGGATTGTGCGAGGTCTCCACTGCCCCTGGCAGCTCCGCTTCTCCATGCCAAGCTCAGGAGGAGGAATAAGTGTTGAGGAGCAACCGTTAATCAAAAGGGCCAAAAGCTCGCGGATCATGCGCGGTGCAGAAGCTTGTCAGCCCCCCCATCACAACGGTCCTGATGCGGTTTATGAGGAGCTGGGAGGTCATGAGCCTGTGGAGTCAGACTTAGCTCAGTGGACAAGGAGGACACCTCGCCCACCTGTCGCAGATCTCCCTCCGTCATCCGCTGGTCAGGTCTTCCAGTCCCTCTGTCCTCGGTGGTTGTTGTTGCATGTGAATAGTGGTGAATGCACCTCCTTGCGCAAAGGGGCTGACATGTTTGATATCCTTTGTTGTTCCTTTGTCAGTGGATATCTTGGCACTGGCATGAACTGCTGTTACACTACTGTCACATTGCTGTTACATTGTTACTTCTAACAAGATTTTCTGGATAGTTAGGGTTATATTATAGGGGGGGGGATTTACTGTTAGAATGTTCGGTCCATACGCAACATACCGGTAATGCTCCAGTATCCGCTCGGCCACTCTTGCGTCACACTACACCATGCAGCATAAATGCAGCAGTTTGAGAGGCATTATTAGAACCAGGGGGACCTCTGATTGGAATTGTTCCCGGCGCGTGGCCGCACTAGTATCAGGTTGAAGCAGGGTGGTATCAGCAATACCGCCCTTACTTGTCTTCTTTATCTTGTCTAAGGTAGACCGGGAACGGGGGACGAGAAGAGACCGGGAAAGCGTGGACAGTCGGCGAGCATCATGTTACATCAGCAGTCATACCAGGGACCATCAGATCGGCTGGTAAAAGGATCACGAAACCTCAGACTCTTAGTATAAGAAGGCCAAGGCAGGCCATTAAACAGTCACGCAAGATTCTGATAAGAAAGTGTCTCAAAGGAAAAAAGCTAGCATGGCGGCTGGAAGCTACAAGAAAGAGTGAAGCCTAGCTGCCGACAGCTTACACAATAGAGTGAAGCGAAGCTACTTTCCGTAAGCCTCTTTCTAGAATACGCCCGTAAGACACCAGGCATATGCAGTCTATGCAGAAAATACACAACTGGCAATCCTAAGAGCATGGTATCCTGGCTAGCTACCATCTCTATCTATCATTAGCATGGCACTTACGACGTGTCAGCTTCTTTTACACTACTGTTACTTCTAACAAGATTTTCTGGATAGTTAGGGTTGCATTACCGTATAGGGGGGGGTAACTGCCTTGTTAGAATGTTCCATTTCCGTCCATACGCAACATACCGGTAATGCTCCAGTATCCGCTCGGCCACTCTTGCGTCACACTACACCATGCAGCATAAATTCAGCAGTTTGAGAGGCATTATTAGAACTAGCCAACTAGGGGATCTCTGATTGGAATTGTCCCCGGGTGGCCGCACTAGTATCAGGTGGAAGGGAAAGAATGTGGGACTGGTTTGTAATTTTGTTCTTGCAGTAATTGATGTCAATGCCCGTATATCTGTGCAACCAACCTCTGTGTGCAACCGTTGGAAAAAAACACCTGTTTGTACTACTGTACATTATGGCCTCTGAAACATTCACAGTTATCCAGCAAATCAGGGTGCTAAATTGCTTCAACTACAATTTAGCTACATCCCAACCCAATGGCTATAGGGCACAGTTCAGCAAGCCTTGCTGCTTCGGCAACCAGCTGTCAGGAGGGTAAATGCTTGGTACCCAAAGACCCAGTTGTGATTTCCTTGTTTTTTGTCACACGGGAGATCGACTGCCGAGCAACCCTGATCCCTTCTGTTAGATATAAAACTTATCTTTTGACAGGCAGTAAGCAAGAAATGAAGTTGAGGCCACAAAGCCACGCACCTGGGGAACGTGAAAGAGGATCCGGACAGATCTCTGTTGTAAAGAATGGCATGTTAGCTCTGCTCAGATCATTTTCAGAAAAGAGAGGCAGGTCAGGTCATGACCTGATCAGATCATTCTCAAAAAAATAACATTTAAACGAGCCAAGGAAGGCCTGAGTGCCAGTACATCAGAAGTCAAGAAAGACAGAGACCAAAAGCGAGACCAAAAGCCCCTGGCCTTAAAAAGCTACCAAGAACTCAAGGGTGTAGCGTTTCCTGAAAGAATTCCTAAATAGGGACAGCCTAACAGAGAAAACTGTTCAGAAACTGCAGTTAGGCGCCGACCACACACACAAGAAACCAGGGACACAATATACGGAATATGGTAATACAATACGATACGGATTGTTTGGCCAATTAGGGACATCTGCGTGGATTTCCAGCCGGTGCACCGTAGCAGACCATACCGATACAATGCAATTCAATACAATACGTTTTTTTTTGCCAAAACGGCCCGTATCCTGTGTCCCTGCAAGAAACCAGTTTTTGGCCAAAACGGCCCGTATCCTGTGTCCCTACAAGATACCAGGTTTTTTGGCCAAAACGGCCCGTATCCTGTGTCCCTGCAAGATACCAGGTGCCATCACTCATCACAATCCCACATCACCATAGTCTGCAGGTTGAGCGACAAGGCTGCCTGCTCATATTTCATGCTCCTATGACGCCATTCCAAGGGTCCGGGAAAGGGGCACCTTCAGCCGTGGGGGACAGAGACCAGAGAAACTTAGGCCTGTAAAAATATACAATTTAAGTACAGCTGGATGGGAAGCAGGGCACACAAAATTGGCTTCGTCATCCACCGCTGACAGAGAGGGACTTGTCAGCGTGTGCCCGGCCGACTGAGGAGGCAGGGATCCCGCTGTCGTCATAGGTGAGGCCATTGCCAAACTAGCAAAGACGGGGTGGACCGCTGGGCAGAAGCGGGCGTTGATGTCCAGTGCTATCAGTACCCAAACAAGGACACGTCTGGGCAAGGCTGGTGAAGCAAGGGTATCCTTTGAAGCTGTGAGCTACTGCTAGCTGAGGCCTCAAGCAGAAGCCCCTTGACAAGATGTCTGATACACATGGCTGAGGGGGCCAGGTAGTTCTCGCGTCAGGCCAGAGCACCGGGACTGCCTTCTTGAACGCGGCATACCAGCAGCGCTGAGGGATCCCCGGCATCGGCCAGCGCTGCTGCCCAACAGGTAGTGCTACCTGGCCGGTGGTAAGGCGGTGCACCTCTTCTTACACCGCTTCTGGCATACCGAGATGCTCCAGATGGTACAAGATGCGGCTGACTCCCTAGGAAGCTACTGCCTACGACGACCAAAGACAAAGAGGCCTTGGCATGAAATGCGCTCATAGGCGGCCTTTAGCCATGCCAGGAGTTGCTCCCATGTAGAGAGCGGGCGCCAGGGGGCAGATCTGGCGCACGACGGCTGCCTGCGGACGATAGACCAATGACCGTTGATCATGGTTGCTGCCCAAGTGTGGGAGAGGAGGGCTGAGGCCCAGCGGACAAGCCTGGCTCTGGCCCCCATGGCCAAATAAACGCGAAGGGGAAAGTGTGGCGTCATATGCTTTCCTGAAGTCGAGAAAGGCAAGGACAGAAGAGGAAGGCAGGCCTCGAGCGGCGTCAGACCGAAGCGCATTGCCAGCCTCTAAGATGGGGCTGACAATTCCTGACAGCAGCTCCTCAAGATTGGCTCCTCGATGACCCATGGCTGTGAAGACTTTCGCAAGCAGAGGGTGCAGCACGTACCCGCCCTGGCGCCAGAGCTCATGGGACCAGGGGAATCAGGATAGGCAGATTGGGGCAAGACTGCCAAGCACGATGGGGTGCAGAGGCTCAGCATGGCGAGCACGACTAGCATGGCACCCCATGGCATGGCTTGATTGGAGATTCAAAAGTGTTGATGCTCTGAAGGAACGTAGCGACACCATGCCAGAATAATTGGTGCCTCGAATCCCTAGATGACACTCCTCCGAGCTCCCATGCAAGACAAGAGAGTGGCAGTGCTTTATCCCCCCAGAAGTTTCTGATCCCGCTGGATTTTCTTGCGGTGATGTAGACGACGGTCAGGCTCGGAGGTCGCACACTCGCACACTCTTACCAAGTGTCGCGTTCATACCGTGCCCCCGGTGCCCGAACCCTACACTTCGCATGCAACGAGGTGGGTTCCGGCCAGGTCCAAGTATCACGCGGCATACACCACCCGACACTCAGAAGCATTCACGACCTGGTCTGGTTCGGCCAATCATGACAGCGTCACTCGGGTGGCCCAAACGAGCCCTTCATGGTCCAACCACAGTTTTGAACTCCATCTGTCAAACTGTGTCGTCCTGCCGAACCCCACCCCTTGACGTGACGGATAACGTATACGCATTTAGCTTTATAAGCATAAAAACGTCTGTTGCACAAAACTGTGCTCCCTGCCGAATGAGCAAGTGAGTAAGTGAGAATCGACAGCTCGGCATTTAAAGCCAATATCATTTATATTTGCCTGTGGGCCTGCCGAATCGTGAGATTTCGAAAGTTGGGACTCGCCATGCAGATCAGCACAAATCCGACGTGTTCTGCATCGTCGCTGCATTGCAACATGTGCGATCGAGGCGAAATAAAGTCATATGGTGTGTACACCACCGCCCTTGCTTTGATCAACCTCATTGTGTCATGTCGCTGCAGAAATTTCAAACCAAAGCAGACAGCCCAACGCTGCACTGCGCATTGACGACAGTACACGTCTTCAGCTCGCGTTCGCTACGTACCATCGCAGCACTGAAGTTCAAACATGCCAGATTAGTTATCGAGTCCTTGCGCATCCAGCGGGCTGTCTACATCCCCATAGTTCGCTAATCGGGAGCCCCTGTCACTTCCCTGTCCCATGTTCCGAAATCTCAGGATCCGGCTGGCTCACAGGCAAACATAAATGATAACCGCTATATAATAAGGTCGTGTTTCCACTGGAATTCTGTCGGGCAACCGACACGGTTTAAGGCCCAATTTCGACCCAACTGCCGCAAACCGACACGGTTTAGCCTTTCTGAAACCACGCATTCGAGAATAGCCTATACCTCGTCGATGACCAGGTTTAAGCTATTCTGTGAGTTGGTTGCCTCTTGGTTTAAGGAACCATCTCCGCGCGAAAGATCGTTCGGCATTAAAGACGCCATTTCTATAGCCAGATCGAAATAAGCGGCGACACTTGTGTTCCGAGGTCACGAATCGTCGCAGAACGTCTCGGCGCCCCTAGATCAGACCTCTGGCAGCAGGAAGTTCGCTGTGAACTTCCTGGATTTCAGTGGAAACAGTTTTGGTTTAAGGCGTGAAAAAATCACGATCGCGAGCAACCGGATTCAAACCGCGCTGGCTTAAGGCACCAGTGGAAACACCCCCTAAGCACAGCTGACTGGGTATCACATTTCGTTGACAGGGCGATACTACTCCGGATACTACCCGGCCATCTCGTGGTCACGCCCATGCGTTTTCTTTCTTTCATATTCTTTTCTTTTCATATTTTGGCGGATGTTCGCGATTTGTCGTTATACGTTATCCGTCACGTCAAGGGGCGGGGTTCGGAAGGACGCACAGTTTAGGACACCTCGACATAGATCGGGGTATCTTGACTGTAAAGGAGTAATTGCAAGGTTACAACCCCTGGTTACATGTTTACAACTTATGCATGTGCAATTTGTGCATTGGGGCAGAAGGAGCGTGGAAGAAATTGAGCGGGCACGGGTCTAGACTAAAACCCGATGGTTAACACATGTAATAATACCCTGTCATGTTGACCATTCCGGGGTGTTGGTAACGATGAAGCTGCTGCGCTAATTAAGTATCGCATATTTGAGACAGTGGGTCGCTCCAAGGATTGCACACTACAGGCAGCACATCGTCTATTTGGCAACTCCGACGAGCTATTCTTCTCAGCTTTCATGCTGTATATCCCTGTACATATCAATGTTAAGCAAAGAGCGGACAGAGCAAGGGGACTGGCCAGCGACAGTTTCCTCACATCCCTCTTGGCCCGATCTTGAAAATAATTCGACCGCTACTGTGGTGAAAAAACGGAGGCGCTATCGTAGAAATTGGTCAGACTTCCTGTCCGTTGGACTGGCTGTGGTCCTCTCCCTCTACACGGCGTATGAAGGTTGGCATTCATGCGCATTCACTGCGACGCAACTGTTGGTTGACGATCTCACGCTTATGCGCAGTGCTTGAGCGTTCTCATGGGTACGAATTAAACTGGAAGCCAGACATTCTTCAGGCAATCAAGAATCAAATCGACGATGAGCACATAGGCACTCTTCAGGCAATAGGTCCACCGGTATCCATTGCCTCGGAGCCAGCCAGGGTGCCGGATGCGTGTCATGTGCAACTGAACGCAGAGTTTGCGGGCGAAGTTGTGGAGTGGGGTGAGAAAAACCTGAAGGTGAGCCTTGTGGCCATGCAGTCACTTTTTATGCATGGGGGATAATGGAATCCGATCACGACGACAGGCAGGGCCACATCCACCTGCACGTGGCATGACATGCTGCACAGCCATTGCGGAGCAATGAACTCTCTAGCATTTGACATCCTGGGCAGGAAGGAGGCTGCAGACATGCATGGATCTGCAAATTGAAACAACGTTGCTTAACACGCATGGATGAAGTAAAATCATTCCCACTACAGTCTTGTACGATCTGCCCCCCTCATAATCACGATACTCTTGTCATGGCGCTTGCGGGTGACAAGGGTACCCTATGTGGCTTGTGATGCATCCATCCAACATAGTAGCCTTTTTCGAAAGGGCCAGGTATGGCTGACTGGAGGAACGGAAAAAGTTGAAGCGAGCAAGTTGGTTTGTGTACCGAACCTCTTTGACAGGGTATGTCCTCCAGCTGCTTGGGGGTGCTCGGGTGGAGAGTCCTCCAGTCACTGGTTTCGGAAGCAGGCGGCAAACGCGTGTCATGTAGTCCTAGGAGCTCCTCGGTGGGAAAATATGTCAGTCACTACTCCGGGAGCATGCGATAAGTATGTTGCACAACAGGCAAGAAATGTGCGACACTGAACCCTACTCCCGAAACCCTTATAGGAGCAGGCAGCAAAAATGTCGCACAGATCATGGGGCTCTACGGCGAAGAATTAGGGTATTCCAGCCACTGTTTAGGGAGCTGGTGATAAGCATGTTGCAAAACAGCTAACAATTGTGTGGCACCAGCCCTTAAAGCCAGCATAGCCTAAACCCGCAGGCGGCAGGCATGTAGCACAGTTCACGGAGTGATACGGTGAAAAACGGTTCCAGTCGCTGTTTGTGGTGCTGGCGCTAAAAGTGCCAAACACTTCATGGGATTTTTCGATGCGCATGGGACAAGCCCGCGTAAAAGGTTCCCATGCAAACTGACGCAGGCGCTCCCCATTCTACCTGCCTGCACCTCCTGTCACGCATCGGTGACACATGCCATGACGCGGCCGCAAAAATGCAGCTAGACCAGCAGTTGCCAGCTAAGACGCCCAAGATTCAGATTTTCGCACTTTCAGCCGCACTCTGGGGCTCCTGACTATGAATGTCTCGCTGGGAATGCAGAAAATCACCGTGCTTGACTGCAGGGCCAGATTTGAAATGTCCTGCAGCTGACACCCTTCTGTCTCCTTGCTTAACCCCCTGTCAGGAAAGTGCTGCCCAGTGTTGTAAGTCCTGCCAAGACAAGACCGGTTGCAACATTTGGTGGGTGGTGAGGGCTCCATGGTTTTATTAAGGGTTTTCCAATCTTGTGTCTCAGCTGCACAATGCAGCCCCCACTATGCTGCCCTGCTGCCATGGAAGCAGCGAGGTGCTGAAAGGTGCGGTCATGAAGCCATCGGCCAACGAGGTGCTGAGAGGTGCCTGCTGCAAGGTGCGGTTGTGCAGCCATCAGCCAGCAAGGTGCAGCCATGGGGGCAGCCATGTAGGCAGCAAAGTGACTGCTGTTATGGGCGTTTATGAAGCCATAGGCCAGCTGCACATGCCAGAGTCTCCACGGGTGGAACGGGAGCAAACCCGAGCGTTCTCTGGGGCTTCGAATAGCGTTGGATTGCGAAAGCTGCCACGTACTCCTTTCCATTCTGGTGGCGTCCGACGTTTGCAGGGTCAGCGGATTTGAGGACCTTGCCATAACGACCACAAGTGATCTGTTTATTCATGATTTACCAGACCCACACTACCATGTGCTGTGTGTCATACAGCTCTTTCTTAGGCTGGCTCAGCTGGTTTCGGGGTGTTTCCAAAGGAGCCAAACCCTCAGTATGGGGGGCCAGGGGGTCACGTGGTAATTCAAACAGCATTTTAGGATGTAAATGGACTCATGTTGGCAAGAAGAACACAGAGGTGCCGCTGCCAGCCTCAACAGACCTCCAGGAAAAAAGATACGAAGTTTTCCAAATAATGGATTTTTTGGGAGACTCCCCCCCCCCACTTTGCCCTCCCATATCCCCCACCCCCCCTGGGCCAAAAAACATTTCAAAAACAGCTATGGAACGCTCTTACCAAGCTCTCAAAAAAAGGGGGATGGGGTCGAGTTTTTTTGTTTTTGCCCCCCCTCGGTTAGGGACCATAAGTTCCTTTAAATATTTCTGTATAACTGCTTCCCCCCAAAATACTACTGTAAAACTCATCCCCCTCCTTCTCAATCCTGTTTCTCTCTTCTGCTTGCAGGGTGTGGTGTACGGATTATGACTACCGGTATATGATCTTACAAATCCTGTTGTGCGGTAAAATTATTCAACCTGTCTCTCTCTCCTGCTGCAGGGTATGGTGTCCGGCATTGGCCGGCTGCGGAGGGCGCAAGTACCAGGAGTGCTGGCTCAAGTCGGCGAACATGAAGGATATTATGGCGATAGAGGGGTTCTCGGATCCGGGTGAGTGCCTGAGAGGGGTTCAAATTAGGCCGCTGAACACCGAACTATGAAGCATGGATTCACCTGAGTACCTGAGAGGGATTCAAACAAGGCTAAATGACTCTAAACTAAGGACCATTTGAATCTGAACTAAAGATGCACATGAGTGTCAGAGAGGGATTTAAACTAGTCCACTAAACAATGAACACTGTACAATGGATTCATTTGAGTGCCTGAGAGGGATTCAAACAAGGAGTCTGAGTTTGAACCCTCAACCCTTTACCCTAAACACTTGCTTAGCGATTCCTGGATCCATGTGACTCTTTGAAACGGTTTGAACCCTCAATCCTTTACCCTAAACACTTGCTTAGCGATTCCTGGATCCATGTCATTCTTTGAAACGGTTTCCAAACCTCGACCTCGAGCCCTAAATTAGGGAGTGATGCATTCATGTGCGCTCCTGACATGGGTTTGAACCCTAAACCATATGCGGATGCAGCACATCCTAAACTAGGGATTAACAGATCCAGGTGTGCGCTTGACCAGGGTTAAAACCTAAACACTCAAAATGAAGATGAAAAGTATCTGTGTGACTGCATGAGAGGTGTTTGTACCCTGAGCCCTGAACACTTAACTAGGGTTTAATGGATCAGTATGAGTGCATGAGAGGGGTTTGTACCCTGAGCCCTGAACACTCAACTAGGGTTTAATGGATCTGTATGAGTACATGAGAGGGTTTTGTACCCTGAATCCTGCCCACGTGTCATATACTCACATTGAGCACAATTTAGCTACAATTTAGCCACAATTCAGCTACATTGTGGCATTAGAAGGCCTTAGAGGGCTGGTGCGGCAAGACCACTGCTACCGCCACTTTATCTGCCCTGATTCAGACCTGATTCTCCCCTGACTGACCTGTTTCTGCACCAAACGCTGCCCCTCTGTGCCCCCTGACAGCTAACGCATGGACGTCGGGCTCTGTGTTCAACCCCACCGAGCGGAAGGCCCTGGAGGGCTCGACTAGGAGCCGTCTGGAGGGTCTCAGGAAGAACAAGCAGCTGCCCTTGGTGTACTTAGACATCACCATCAAGGGCGATGCGGTGGGGCGGATGGAGATCGCGCTGTTCTCCGACGTATCACCGCTAGCCGCGGAAAACTTCCGGAGGTTTGTCACCGGTAAGCGGTCACCTGCCTTGAACTCATCCTTTCGCCGAGCCCTTGGATTCTGTCCCTGTGTGTGTGTGTAGGGGGGCAGGGCGTAGGGCTGGCGAGCCATGAGCAAGGTGGTCAAGAGACTTGCACCGATGAGCCTCCATGTCTAGTATGTGCAAACGCCTGTGACTTCCTCATTGCCTGTTTGCTGGGGAGAGTGGATCCGCCAACCCCTTGAAACCTGTCCCTGTGTGTGTGTGTGTGTGTGTGCAGGGGAGCAGGGCATCGTGCCGGCAGGACACGATGGCGCAGGCAAGCCGTACTCTTTCAGGGTGAGCCGGCGGCTTACTCTGCAGCGGGTCGTACGGGCTGCAAGTGCAGCTCTCTGGCTTTTTTTTCTAGCGCTACACATGTAACGGAACACAAATCAATAACCGTCCAGAATAAACAGTAAACAGAATGACAGTTGTTGCTGCCGTCTAGACATGATCACTTGATGGCGCATGGCTGTGACGCCAGGAATACCACCAGACTGACGGCATGGATGATGACCCGCTCGCCCTGACCCAGGGCTCCACCTTTTACCGCATCATCGACCGCTTCATCTGCCAGTCCGGAGCAACCACAGAGTCTACATACGGCGGCGCCTTCAAAGACGATCCAGGCGGACTGCTGCTGAAGCATGATCGAGTGGTGGGTGATGTGGGGAACAATAGGCGCGCCCACTGGCGATTTGCTTTTCCAGTGGATTCAAGACGGCCTGCCTTTGGGGGCCGCTGGGTGGCCACTGCTCTACAAACCGGTCTACTGGGCGGCCTTCAAAGACGATCCAGGGGGACTGCTGCTGTAGCATGATCGAGTGGTGGGTGCTAATGGGTACAAGAAGCTGATTTTCCTTGAAATTATGGTGACTCAAACTCAGCTACGCAATTTAGGCACGGTACGGACCGTAATCGGAGGATCTGTTTGTGGACAGATTCAGAGCTTCGTGATGGGATCTGTTATAGATCTGTCCTTGGTCTAATTGTGTGCCTCCTCCGTTGCTGGTGCAGGGTTTGCTGAGCATGGCCAACACTGGACCCGACACCAACACGGCGCACTTTTCAATCCTGATGGCAGCTGCGCCGCACTTGGACGGGAAATACGTCATCTTTGGAGAGGTCGTCGCAGGGTTACACGTAAGCAGGCAGATCTGTATTCGTTCAGCGGGATTAATATGAACCTCTGTTTCCATTTGGGGTTACCTGACACGCCACCTGCTGCAGGTTCACACGTCAGAAGGCAGAGCTCTCCGTTTTCGTTCAGCAGGATAAAAGTGAACCCCTGTTTCCGTTTGGGGTTGAAAGAAACACCCCCTGTAACAGTTGAGGCTTCAGGAGATGATGATGTGGGTGTATATATACCACTTCTTATGTTCGGGTGCCTCAGCTACACTTCTGCTGCATGATGGGCTACAGCCGGGAGGAGGGGGGGGGGGGCATGGAGCAGCCAGCCCTGCAGGTTGAGGCACTGGCTGTAGTCATTCCCTACCAGCCGCACGTGGCCCAGCGTTCAGGGCAGGGCCCAGTGGGTTCCATGCACCGTTCTAAACCTGTTCACTGTCTTGCACCTCGCCTGCAGGCTGCACACAAGATCAATGCGCTGGCCCGAGGAAAGCCCAACAATTCAGCAGGCCCAGAGGAACAGGCGATAATTGCAGATAGTGGAGAGATACTGAAATGATGAGAAGGGAGAGAGACGAAAATATTGAAGAAGGATTCTGAATTCAGACAGCCATGGCATTGATCAGGTCTTGAGGGCAATAATTTACATTTGCATAGCCATCACGCCAGCTTGCTTTGCAACCTTTAGTTGCAGTTTTAAATTTTGACTAGCCTTATTATGCGGTTGGTTCGCATGTGCCGTATATTTGATTTTCCTTGCCTCAGGTATGCAAAAAATATTTCTCTGAATGCTGCCCTCAGGGCAAATTTTCGAGCAAAACTCTTAATTTCTGACTGAGACCGGGGTTGACAATCAATCAATAGGACATCCATGGATCCTTCTACCCCAAACAACGATAATTATGAAGGGAGGCAAAGCAAATCTACGCTACTGTTTGATTCACAGCTGTGTACATCGCCATGGCTCAATGCTCAAAGCATGTCAGGACGGGCTTTGGTATTTGGGGCGGGGGGGCCGGAGCTGGGCCGTTGAGTTACGACTGGTTGGTGTCCATCCACTTTCATGTCATGGATAGCTAGTCAGATTTCCTAGGGCAACTGAACCTTACAGGATCTCCTAGATACAAGTTAATGACGCCACACCTCTGGGCCATGCTGAAATGAAGCTCGGCCACGTCGGCAAACAAAAAGCCAGCTAGGAAAGTCAAGGGGAAGGCACAAAAGGAAAGAAAGGGTAGGAAGTTCACCCACCAAACAACAAGAACACAGAGGTCAGGCAAACCGTATCCCCTGCCCCTGAAGAGAGTAGCCTTCAAAAAGCTCAACTACAAGTTGCACAAAACCAGGGCCTCTCACCCCTGCCTGCAGGCTCTCTGACGTCCTGTCTGGTTGAATGGAAAAAGGAAAGGAACTAAAGTAACCTATCAGAGGTATCCTATGTACCGTACAAGTATTTTGCTCATCTCCTGGCATGTCTTGGATCCGGTCCTTTTTGCCTTGAATGAGATTATCTCGGATTAAAAGCATGGATACCAAAATTAGCGAAATAGAGGGATGGTTGATGTTAATAAGCTGATGAATGGCTTACCTGGCTCATCCCTTTCGTCTTTATCCACTCAGCCCGTGTCTGCATTTTTACAATTGCGTGATTTCCGTTGAACCCCAGCTTCTTGTTAGCTACAACACCTCAATTTCGGCGCAGGCCACAACATCCGCCTGTGACACCGTCCTAATTTAGGGATGCCATTATGACAGCAACAGATCACCAAGAATAACTAATCCTGTTCATGGACCACGATTCTGGAGCTTCACCACTTTGGCTGGGATTTAGCCACAAAAAGTGCGATCACGTCAGCGATACAGAAAATTCAAATTCCACATTTTGAAAACGAGTCTCCATGTTTCGCTCTTGCTCGACCGCGGGCTCAAGGTTAACGGAGATATTTAAGCTGGGCTTCATTATTTATCGACCTCGTTTTTTCTGCTGTCCACGCCTACTACACATCCTCTCATCCTACTACACATCCTATTTATCTCCCAATATACCTAAAGCTACGGAAGTTGTTTGACAAGATGGTCCAACTCAAAGGTAGATCTAAGCTGCCAGAATTCGCTGGACCAGACGCCACAAGCCCTCAGTCTCCTCCCAAAGCGAATTCTATGCGGTGGGTGGCTGACAGCCTAATACTGTTAGCTGCATGTAGGGCTCCCTAATGCAAGGGTTTTGTCACCTAATGCAAGGGATTCCCTAGCGACCTCAAATGATACTAAGTCAGTTAAGGTAAAAGGTTTAGCGGAGCTTTTGATCAGGGCCTACAGGTGCAATATCATTGAATTAGTTCAGAGTTACGCCATGCATTCAATGTTGCCTGTGGAGTCTGCTAGCAAGACTCTCGTTCTTGCATGAGACCCACCAATTTTTGAACACGAACGGGATATACTTTACATGGGAATACTTCCCACATGACCTGTGCGCAGGACATCAGTAAGTGGCAGGGTGATAGGGGGTAGGCAGACACCACGGTCTTCTGGCAAGATTTTGGCACAAGCTCAGCCAGCCTATGCGGGACCTACAACGAGCACTGCTGGTCTGCAGTGCCGGACACGAAGCTCCACTTACACAGCCAGGTTTCTGTCAAGCCAGCAGCTGGCCAGCCAGCCATCGCCAGCCATCGTCAGCAGTCACAACCTGCCAAAACTGAACTGCGCTGCTGAGCACCAAGCAAGAGGTGGGGATAAGTCATCTGGGAAGCCTTCAACAAACCAGCCTGGGAAGGTGCTGCTAGCTGCAACTAAAGCTGATCAGTTGCTGTAGATCTCGTCTTGCCAAGATTTCTGCAACAAGATTATAGGACCTACCAGGAATCCAGAATACTGAACCAGCCCTTTGTGTTTTGTTCATTTCGAATTTCAGCTGCTGACCCAGCTTCATATTGCTGTCCAAGGGCATGACAGTTGTGCATGACACTATGCAGATGACAAACTGATTGCCACATGCAGGATGCAAGGATGATGGTGCACACACATCGTCAAAGCAGCCCCGCCTCTTCATGGCTTCAGAGGAATCAAAACTCCCTTCTGTGCACGTTGCCATGACATCGACGCCAGATATCTCATTCATGGCATCATCACCAGATCTCTCTAAGATGGCATCCATTCTAGACCTCTCTTATAGGGCATCAGCGCCAGATGTCTCCAACATAGCATCAACGCCAGATCTCTCTCACATGGGATTTACTCCAGATCTCTCTAAAATGGCAGCAACGTCAGAGGTATCCAGCATGGCATCAACACCAGGTCCCTCTAACATGGCACCAACGCCAGACCTCTTGGCAGCAACCCAAGATCTCTATGTCTCAAAGGCATCAAAGCCAAATATCTCGAAGTCTGGCAGGAGTGGCAGTCTGCCCGAGCCTCCAGTGAGTCCTGAATTCTGTATCCATTTTTTGATCTGTTTTGATGTCTGGTATTTGGGTCTCTGCAATGGCAAAGGCAGAAACAGCTGTTCAGTTCCATGCGCATTGCATATCATAGCACCACCACTTTTGGGTGGTGGAACATTTTTTTCTTTGCACCTACCGTACCTGCGAAGCTTTAAAATGAAAGCACGCTGTGACCTCACACCATGCACTGCCCTCTTGCAAGTTTGATTGCGAAGCATGCTTGCAGTTACAGGTTCCCCCAGGAGCTGACGAGATGCCAGAGCCAGTGTGTGCAGCCGCGGAAGTGGCAAGGCAGGAGACCTGCCGAACCCCACAGGAGATGACGTCGCAATGCCATGAGCAGCAGTCCACGCCAAGTGCAGATGTAGCGCAGCCAGTTGCCGTCTGCGACAAACCTGTCCACAAGCTGGAGGTGCTGTGGTGGCTTGCCTCCTGGATCCTGACCGCAGCGTGCACCATTTCGGCGTTGTCGAGGAGGGACATGTTCCCCTGATAAACACAGGTTGTTCGGGCGCTTATCAGAACAGTCGAGACGTGCTCGCGGCCAGACAGGGCGATTTGCCCTCCCTGCCTTGATTACCAGTGAATTGCATAGGCTTTTCATTTCTTTTAATCTCTCTCAATCAAATTTTATTTATCATTCGTGCGTCTAGACGTGTGCTTGTCGCTCGACAGCGTGACCTCATGGAATTGGTTACATTCTGTTACTGGGTTCGGTTTTTGGGCTTGACCTTGCTTTGACTCGTCATGACTCATGCACAAACAAAGTTTCCTATACACGTATTCGAATTAATGCTCTCAAAATTCCTCCTGGTGCTTGTCTAAAAGCACTGGGAAAATGTCCGGCCTGTCCTCATTGGCGGGCATTCCCAAGCTCGGCGCTCTCGGAGCAGGAAGACGTGAACCAAGTCAGTATTTTGCATGAACGAGGTTATGAACATTTAAATTCAACAGCGTCGCAACCCTCTGTTCAGGCGCAGCGGACGATGACGACAAACCCTCGGTACGAAGGCCACCACCCATTGTGGAGCACTAAGCTTGGGGCGATAGAACTCACCATGTTATATTGTCCTTTGCATGGTGAATTCAGTACAGCCGCTACCTGCTGAGCATGCCTGCTTCATACCAGCCATGCAGTCAGCTGTGCCATCGCTGGGTACCTCCCAGCGCTGCCATGCACCCCATGCATGCATACCAAGGTATCGTTTTATTCAAAATATATCGAAGGATTGGTATCTCCTCATGTGGGGATACTGAACCTGGGCTGAGCGAACCATGCTGCATGGTTGACTGCGACCCATGCTGCCATGCTTCATGGGTCGCATGGCCATGGGCACGCTCAGGTCTGCTCCTTATAAGGGCCATGCGCAGACTACTGGGAGACACTTTCATTAAGTTTGAACTGTGCCACTTTGGGATGGCTGCTGGAGGCTTACCACTTGGTGGATTGAGACCAAACTTTGCCGGCCCAGGGCCTGTGGCCAAAGAAAAAACCAAGCCATCCCGGCTAAAGGCCAGGTTACTGCTGAATTGCAGTGCAAGCAACTTAAGCATAAGCAATTTTAGTTTTTGCCGAGCCTGGGCCAGCACTGGCTGGTCCTAAGTACTAAAAACTTGCAATAGGCAAGACCAACACGTTTTTTGTGGGGGGATCCTCTGCCCCCACAGAGGCAGACATCTGCATCCAATTTGCGGAAATCCACGCCAGCGTCGTTCACGGCTCCGAAGCCCTCCACTGAGGACGACGATGACAGCTTGTATCCCAAGTCGAGGGGTCTTGTGAAGAAGAAGAAGAAGGATGCGGGCCCTCGAGGAAAGGACAAGGGAGGCGGTGGGTCCCATCCTCGTCTGCTGGTCGAGCTTTTGCATGTACCCGGCATAAGCTTTCTTTCTTGCTGGTTGTGCTCAGGCATGCACCTCGCAAGGCATGCTCAAGCATGCACACTGTATGGCATGCTCCAGCATGCAGCCCGCATGGCATGCTCAAGCATGCACACTGTATGGCATGCTCCAGCATGCAGCCCGCATGGCATGCTCAAGCATGCACACCGCATGGCTGCACTCGCTGAAGCCACACATGTGCGTGCACGCACCTGTGCCCTTGTGCAAACCCTGCAAACTTAGGGCAAAACTTCGGGCAAACGAAGGGCAAACTTAGGGCAAAATCTTGGACAGGCTTTGACATCGACTCAAGGAATGTCTATGTGCAAGCTTCTGTCCATTAAGAAGTCACTTTTGAAAAACTTGAAAATGATAGAAACTGTATCACGCCTGTTTGTTTTGGTAATTGGGCTTTTGGGAAACCGTAAATTTATGGATTTCGGATGCAATCTCCGGCCGAGCTCTGGCATACACAGGCGTAATTTAACCATCTGACGAACGCGCGCCCTTTCCTGTACAGGAGTGGCCGATCTAAACATAAGAAAGAAAGTGGCAAAATCTCATCCATCATGAGACATGATCACATGAGGGAGCGAGATTTCTCCTCCCAGCTGCACCCCCATCTGCTGTGCATGCTGGCTTGCCACTCTCCTCCCATTTGCTGTGCATGCTGGCTTGCCACTCTCCTCCCATTTGCTGTGCATGCTGGCTTGCCACTCTCCTCCCATTTGCTGTGCATGCTGGCTTGCCACTCTCCTCCCATTTGCTGTGCATGCTGGCTTGCCACTCTCCTCCCAGCCCGGGCCCTCATTTGCTGTGGTTGCTTGCTAGCCATGCCTTCCAGCTGCGCCCTTATTTGCTGTGCCCGTCTGCCTGCCTGCCTATCTCTCTTTCCTGACCCTATTCTACGTGCGAGTGTGCAGCGCCCTCCTGCCCCTTCTCCCAGCCCCAAACCCATGTGCCATACGTCAAATATGTATGTTTATACCGGAATACCGGTAGGCTTGAGCTGACTTAGATGCCTCTTGTCCCAGCCACCCAGCCCCACCCCTAACTGCTTTAACCAACTGTTCTGCCTGCCCTTGTTGTGGTACAAGGCGCCAGCGGTGACTCAGATGACTTTGACAGCAAGTACACCGCCCCCAAGCCGTCAGCCGGGACAGCATCGGCGTACGGCGCCGCGAGCAACAGCAGCAGCAGCGCGCCCAAGAGCGCCTACGGCTCAGGCGCTTACGGCGCCGCAGCGGGCGCTGCCAGCAAGCCGAGCAAAGGCCTCTTCGACGATGATGATGACGACGAGTTCCTGGCGGGCCTGGGCCCGCCCAAGGGCGGGGATGGGAAGCCTGAGCCCGCTGGCGCACGGAAACCAGGTGCAGGCGGCGCCGCCACCGCCGCCGCCCCCTCGGCCGCCCCGGCGTCGTTGGCGTCGCGCCACGCCGCCAGCAGCAGCATGGCCAAGGCGGTGGACAAGTCAATGGAGTCTATCAGCAGGCTGCTCATGGATGACTTGCCGCCGACGTCGTCGCTGGGTCTGCTCGATGGGGCCGGCGAGCCGTCCAGGTGAGTGAGACCTGCTGCTGCCACCGCATGGTGCATCTAGGAGGGATTTCGATGGGAGGGTGTGTGTGAGGGCCTGCCTTTCCAAGTGGCACACGATTTCCCAATACCTCCTAGTTTCCAGGGTGCTTCTGTTCTGGGTGGCATGCGCTGGCGGGGGAAGCTGAGGCTGGTGATGGATTAGGTTAAGGGTTTGGGTTAAGGTTTAGCCAAACCCTAGGGTTTATGTTTAGGGTTTATGTCGAGGTTTCACTAAACCCTAACTAGGCGGGGGAAGCTGAGGCTGGTGATGCATTGGAGGCCTGACAGGCAAGCAGCCAGCAAAGGCCTGACAGGCAAGCAGCCAGCAGAGGCCTGGCAGGCAAGCAGCCAGCAGAGGCCTGACAGGCAAGCAGCCAGCAGAGGCCTGGCAGGCAAGCAGCCAGCAGAGGCCTGGCAGGCAAGCAGCCAGCAGAGGCCTGACAGGCAAGCAGCCAGCAGAGGCCTGGCAGGCAAGCAGCCAGCAGAGGCCTGACAGGCAAGCAGCCAGCAGAGGCCTGGCAGGCAAGCAGCCAGCAGAGGCCTGGCAGGCAAGCAGCCAGCAGAGGCCTGGCAGGCAAGCAGCCAGCAGAGGCCTGACAGGCAAGCAGCCAGCAGAGGCCTGGCAGGCAAGCAGCCAGCAGAGGCCTGACAGGCAAGCAGCCAGCAGAGGCCTGACAGGCAAGCAGCCAGCAGAGGCCTGGCAGGCAAGCAGCCAGCAGAGGCCTGACAGGCAAGCAGCCAGCAGAGGCCTGACAGGCAAGCAGCCAGCAGAGGCCTGGCAGGCAAGCAGCCAGCAAAGGCCTGACAGGCAAGCAGCCAGCAAAGGCCTGGCAGGCAAGCAGCCAGCAGAGGCCTGGCAGGCAAGCAGCCAGCAGAGGCCTGACAGGCAAGCAGCCAGCAGAGGCCCGACAGGCAAGCAGCCAGCAGAGGCCTGGCAGGCAAGCAGCCAGCAAAGGCCTGGCAGGCAAGCAGCCAGCAAAGGCCTGGCAGGCAAGCAGCCAGCAAAGGCCTGGCAGGCACGCAGCCAGCAGAGGCCTGGCAGTCAAGCAGCCAGCAGAGGCCTGACAGGCAAGCAGCCAGCAGAGGCCTGGCAGGCAAGCAGCCAGCAGAGGCCTGACAGGCAAGCAGTCAGCAGAGGCCTGACAGGCAAGCAGCCAGCAGAGGCCTGGCAGGCAAGCAGCCAGCAGAGGCCTGACAGGCAAGCAGCCAGCAGAGGCCTGACAGGCAAGCAGCCAGCAGAGGCCTGGCAGGCAAGCAGCCAGCAAAGGCCTGACAGGCAAGCAGCCAGCAAAGGCCTGGCAGGTAAGCAGCCAGCAGAGGCCTGGGAGGCAAGCAGCCAGCAGAGGCCTGACAGGCAAGCAGCCAGCAGAGGCCTGACAGGCAAGCAGCCAGCAGAGGCCCGACAGGCAAGCAGCCAGCAGAGGCCTGGCAGGCAAGCAGCCAGCAAAGGCCTGACAGGCAAGCAGCCAGCAAAGGCCTGACAGGCAAGCAGCCAGCAAAGGCCTGGCAGGCACGCAGCCAGCAAAGGTTAGCTGGTCAGAGGGAGTTCCCCGCCTGAACTAACTCAAACTGCTGGCAAAGGCTGGCTAAAGGGGGCGCCCCGCCTGCACTAACTCAGAGCGCTGGCAAAGGCATCCAATGCTTGCAAGAGATTCTTCGTGGCGGTCCATGCTTGCCGACGTTTTCCGAACGTCTTGCAGGTGTCTTGTTTTTATACTTTCTGATGATTGCGTGTGCTGTTGTTGCTGCTGAGTTAATGAAACCGCCGAAAGCAAAAGTGTGACTGTTTGTGTGTGTGTGTGCCAAACTTGCTGCAAGCAGCTCAGGAACCCCCAGGGCTGGCCGGAGAGCAGCAGGCGCTCCAGCTCCAGCCCCCTCTCCAGCTCCAGCGCCAGCTCGCGCTGTGTCGAGGTCGCCCGAATCCTCCCCAGAGCCGGCGATGAGAGCTGCTGAGAAGCTGCCAGTCAAAGGTAGGTCTTAGATGCTGCCGGGAAGCTGCCAGTCAAGGGTAGGTGGTGGAAGCTGCCATTCAAGAGTAGGTATTGGAAGCGGCAGTTAAGCTGCCAGGCAAGGGTAGGAATTGGAAGCCACTGATAAGCTGCCAGTTAAGGGTATGTATTGGGAGCCGCCGGGAAGCTGCCAGTCAAATGTAGGTCTTAGAAGCCGCCAGGAAGCTGCAAGTCAAGGGTGGGTCTTAGAAGCTGCTGGGAAGCTGCCAGTCAAAATTTGTCTTGGCAGTTGCCGGGAAGCTGCAAGTCAAATGATGGAAGCCGGAGAGAAGCTGCCAGTCCAGGGTAGGTATTGGAAGCCACAGGGAAGCTGCAAGTCGAACGCAGGATTTAGCTTTGTGTGTCTGTTTGTGAGGATCTGTGTGTGTGCGCGGGGGGCATGTGGGGGCATGTCAGGGTGGGTGGATGAAGCCGATGCCCCCCCTTCCCCTACCCCACGGACCTTCCAACCGCCCTTGCCCCTCTGCGCCGCCCCACTGAACTTCCATCCGCCCTTGCACCTTGCCCCTCTGCCCTTTGTACCCTGCCCCTCTGCCCTTCCAACCACCCTTGCCCCTTGCCCCCCTGCCCCTGTGCCCTCTGCAGCGCCGGCAGCTGCTCCAGGCCGACAGATGGAGCCGTTCGGATCTCAGTCGGGCCATGGCCACGGGCTGCAGCCCTCGCCAGAAAGAGTATCTAGACTGGGCGAGGAGCAGTATTCACTTACCACAGAAACATCAAGGGGTGAGAAGATAACTAGATAATTGGAAATTTGTGGAAGCTCGTGGAAACCTGTGGAATCTTGTGGAAACTTGTGGAAGCCATTGACACGCTCCCCTTCTCCCCCCCCCCTCAGGTGCGTCTGCAACCAGAGCCGGGCGACGAGGCGGGCCGCTGGCAGAACCCGTAAGTCGATTTGCTAGCTTGTCTCATAGCTGCCTTCGAATTTTGAATTTTTAATTCCGAAGCTGCCAGATTCTGAATGTCCAGCCTGGAGGAGCTGGGTCGGGGGGGGAAAGGGTCAAAGCTGCCTGGGATTTGAATTGTGAAGCTGCTTGATGTTTGAATTTCGAACTTGGGGGTTAGGGTCGGTTGGGATAAGTGGGACCCTTGCTGCATAGTAGGACCTGCCACTGTGTCGTTCACTATTTTCTGGCATGTACTCTTTTGTTGCGCACGCCAAACCGCCTTTGGCCGGTCGCTGGGCGGCTATCACTGGGCCAGGAGGAAAGTCAGTATGGCCCAAGCAGAGCAGGGCATGCAGGGCCGGTCTTCACAGCCACAGCTGTTTGTAGCTAAATTTGAGCTGTTTTTGGCTGGGTTAGAGCTTCGGCACTATATTATGCTTTTTACTCCAGATCCCTCTAACATGGCACCAACGCCAGATCTCTTGGCAGCAACCCAAGATCTCTATGTCTCCATGGCATCAAAGCCAAATATCTCGGAGTCTGGCAGGAGTGGCAGTCTGCCCGAGCCTCCAGTGAGGCTGGGTCAAAGCTTCGGCACGTTATTATGCCTGCCACACTCCAGGAATCCAGCTTGGCGACTTTTGGCCCGGTCCCTTGGCAGCATCTCATGATGGCGTTTAGACATCTCACATTAAAACGATTGGAGGCTTGGCAGCGCTGTGGCAGTGTTCCATGATGGTGTTGATGGAACCTTTTCAGATATCTAATTTCTGCACGATATCAGGCACGAGATCTTCTCAGCTACTGCTCCTATAGCATGCAAGTGTGTCCTATATATGGGCTTCAATGGGGATCTCAACTCCTGGCCTATTCCTGGCCTATTCCTGGCCTATTCCTGGCCCATTCTTGGCCTATTCCTGGCCTATTCCTGGCATCCAAGAGGAACCATGGGCCTCATTGGGGCTGTTTCAGGCATGCTGATACCCTCACAATTTTATCTCCCTAATGCTGCCCCTCACAATTTCATCTCCCCAATGCTGCCCATCTGCCCCAATAACAACACAATTTCATCTCCCCCTTGCTGCCCCTCCCCCAATTACGTTTCCTATCAGGCGGCCCCTGCACCGATGGCATCCAAGAGTAACCTGGACATGGACTTCAGCGGGGATCTTGACATGCCGGGCATGGGCAGCCCAGTGATCGCCCCTTCTGTTGGTGAGACATGGGGAGCACTAGCTGGTTGTGATAGCCGGGGGATGGTGGGACATGCCGGGCATGGGCAGCCCAGTGATCGCCCCATCAGTTGGTGAGACATGGGGAGCACTAGAGAATTGTGATGGCCGGGAGATGGTGGGACAGGCCGGGCATGGGCAGCCCTGTGATCGCCCCATCTGTTCGTCAGCACTGGTGATGGTGGGGTGATGGTCAGGCGTGGCAAAAGGTGCCCCGCGATAGTCCCCTCTGTGAATATTTGGGGGAGTATTAGTGATGGCGGAGGGATGGACTTAACGGGCAGGGGATGACCTGTGCCAGTCCCGTCATCTGGTGAGGCAGGGGCCCTGCCGCAAGGGCCACAGGGGGGCAGTTGTGATGGTAGGGTGATGGTCTACAACAGCCCCTTCTGCTGATGAGGCAGGGGGGGGATCCCCTGCATTGGACCCATGATTGCCCATGATGACCCATGCTTGCCAAATGCTGTTCATCAGCCCTTTGTCAAGGGAGTTACCCTAGGCCGCTTTGAGGAGTTAAGGCGGGGGAAGATTTCCCACCATGCTCTGGCTACATCCGATTACCACCCCTCCGTCCACCAATTGCCCCCTGTCTTGCCCTGGCTCCCCAGCAAGCTCGATAAACTCGGGTTTCGGAGGCCCGAGCGGAAGGCGCGGCGGTGAAGGCCACACTGCAACCGCGTCCAACCTTGGGCCGTCGCCGCTGGGTCAGACAGGCGACGCAAAGCCAACGGCAGCTGCCGCAACGAAGCCGTCGAGAGCGGCACAGTCTGTGAGGTTCAGCGACAGCTTTGGAGACGACCCGATCCTCCCGGACGAGAGCGGGCCCAGTGGCACCGCGGCCGCCGCCGGCGGCGGCGGGCGGCAGCCGCCGCCGCTGCAGCAGGGCCGCGGGGCGCTTGGCGATGCGTCGGGCGCAGGCAGCGGAGGCAGCGCTGCGGGTAGCAATAAGACGTCTCCGTTTGGCTCTCGTCAGGCCACGCCGGAACGCACAACACGCACGAACACCTTGCTTCCATCAGGTGCGGTGTGCAGGAGCGTCACCGTGGGAGGGCTTTGAAGAGTACCAGTAGGTACGGGATTGCGGGGCGGTACCGGGAGGAGGCAGATGCGTGGCGGGGAGGGCCGGGGGGTAGGTTGGTGATTGCGGAGAGGTAAATGGGTTTTAGGTGGGGCATGGAGTGATGGTTCCACGTCACTGTTATGTTTTATAGAGCATTTCTGCTGCGACTCGGTGGACTGGTAGCTGTGTAGGTGGACTGGTAGCTGTGAAGAGACACACATTGCTCATTCCTTTTGAACCCCGTCGTCTTCGTTGAATTCTGCCTAACGGTTGTTGAGTTTTTAAGAACCTTGGTCTTGTTGAGTTCTACCTTGGGCTTGTATGATGTTTCCTGCGCAGGCAAGGACGTGTCGGCGCCAACCGACGACTCAGACGACGACGTCGGCGGCGGCGGAGGCGGAGGTTACATGCCCTCCTTCATGGGCAGCAGCAACACCCGTAAGTCCGCGCCCTCCAACCCTTTCTACGGCTCCGCCGCGCCGGGCCTTCAGCAGAACCAGCAGCCGGCGGGGGGCGCCAGCGCCAGCGGAGCGGACACCGGCGACAAGCCGCAGCCGCGCCAGCGGAGGAACATTCACGGCGGTGATGTCGGCAGCGGGCCTGCCTCAGGAGCGGGGCGATTGAACCCGCTGATGGGCGGCCCGCTGGCCAGCGGCGGCGGGGGTAAGCCGAAGAGTAGGGAGGACGAGGAGCGGGAGGAAACGGCGGTGGCCATGGCGGCTGCGCTGCAGCGGCGACAGGCGGCGTCATCGGGCCCTAACACATCAGGCCCATTCAGGTGATCACTCGTTGTTGTTTTCTTTATTGTTGTTTCCGTTAGCAGCCATTTCGGTCTCTCTTACTCTTCCCCACCTCTCTTTCTCTCTCCCCTCCCTTACTTCTTCTCTCTTCCACTCTTGCAACTCCCTACCCCAGCTAGCAATGCGCCCTACTCTTACTATCCCCTACCCCAACTAGCCCCTTCTCTTGCAATTTCCACCCCAAGTCCCCGACCAGCCAAGCCCTGCTCTCACTACCCCCTACCCCAGCCACCCGCGTGCCCCCCATTCTTTATCGTCGCAGAATCCCCGCGGAAACCAAGAGGCCGTCCACTGCCTCTGCCTCTCTGGGTACGAGCACCGCAGCTGCCGCCCAAGCGTCGGCGATGCGGAAGAGCGCGATCGACTTCCTGGATTCGTCCAACGAAGATGTATGTCAGCATGCTAGAGAGCTTTCCCGCTTGCCCGCTGGTTCTCTCTCATGGTCCTGCTTGTCTATGTCAGGGGCATGGCTTCCAGCCCCCGCTCCTCCTCCTTCTGCTTCCCCTATCCTCTCCTCCTCCTCCTCCTCCTCCTCCTCTTCGCCCAAGCAGCAGGGGGGGGGGGGCAAGCAGCAGGGGAGGGAAGTCCCAAGCCGCTTCCTCCATCCTCCACCTTCTCCTCCTCCACCCATGTTCTCACTGCCTGCACATAATTTACCGTAAGCTCCAATCCTAAACTCTCCTCCCCCCCCTGCATTGTTCTCAGGACCTCAACCTCTCCTGCCCTCAACCCTAATCCCACATCCTCCTCCTCGACCCCTTGCCTCAGGGCCTGGACATCCCTAATATCAAACCCTAATCCCTCCTCCCCCCCGCTGCATTGTTCTCATGACCTCAACCTCTCTTGCGCGAAACCCTTAACCTACTCCCTCCTCCCCCCTTGCATTGTTCTCAGGACCTGGACCTTCCTGGCATGAAGGCGCCTGCAAAGCCTGCTCCTGCTTCGTCCCAGCAGCTGCCGGGCCGCGGCGCGCCTGCTGTCCAGCAGCAGTCCATGGGGTCCAATCAGCAGCAGGCCAGCAGACAGCGAACTCCGAGTCCACTGGGCAGGTATTTGTGCGTGTGCGCGCCTGTTTTGTGTGTGTGTGTGGCAGGCCAGCAGGCAGCGATCCCGCGTCCATTGGGCAGGTATGTGTGTGTGTGTGTGCGTGCCTGTGTCTGAGAGTGTGAGTGTTGGGGTTGAGGGGTGGCACCGTCAGCGGAGAGCCCTAAGTCCACAGGGCAGGTGTGTGTGCATATGCATGCCCACATACCTGCCCTGTACGTGTCCCTCTCACCTGTGTCTGAGAGTGTGAAGGAAAGAGCATATTTTTTCCGCTTCTCCCCTTCTTTTTGTCGGCTAAGATTTTGCAAAAAGAGGTTTATGATTCTGCAGTGTTGGGGTTTTGAGGGGTTGCACCTTTGGCGGAGAACCTTAAGTCCACTCGACGGGTTTGTCTGTGTGTCTTAGTGTGTGTGTGTGTGGCAGGCCAGCAGGCAGCAAACCCGAGTCCACTGGGCAGGTGTGTGTGCATGCCTGTGTCTGAGAGTGTTGGGGTTGGGGGGTTGCACCGTCAGCGGAGAACCTAAGTCCACTCAACAGGTTTGTCTGCATGTCTTTGTGTGTGTGTGTGTGGGGGGGGGGGGGGCAGGCCAGCTGGCAGACGAACTCAAGGGCGAGTGTGTCCACAGGGCGAGTGTGTGTGCATGTGCCTGTGTGTGAGAGAGCGTATGTATCTTCATGTCGGTGAGGGGGGGGATAGGACGGGGTTGCCCTTGCCCCCCTTGTTCTTTCTGATTTCTTCCCTTCCTTTTCTCCAGAGTGGACAAGCGTGTGTCAACCCTCCCCCCCCCCCTATATGTATAGGGTTTAGGGACCCCCCCCCCCCCCTCCAGAGTGGACAAGCGTGTGTCAACCCTCCCCCCCCCTCTGTATGTATAGGGTTTAGACCCCCCCCTCCAGGGTGGACAAGCGTATGTATAGGGTTTAGGCCCCCCCCCCCGTTGAGAGTGGACAAGCGTGTGTCAACCCTCCCCCCCCCTCTGTATGTATAGGGTTTAGACCCCCCCCACCCCTCCAGAGTGGACAAGCGTGCGTCAACCCTACCCCCCCCTCTGTATGTATAGGGTTTAGACCCCCCCCCCCCCTCCAGAGTGGACAAGCGTGCGTCAACCCTACCCCCCCCCCCTCTTTTCCCTCAGCAGGATAGACAGGACTGCATCAAACCTCGATGTGCCCTCCGCGAGAGCCGCACCTGCACCACAACAGCAGCCACCACAACAGCAGCAACAACAGCAACCGCCCAAGCAGCAGCAGCCCTCCGTGGTGGTACCTCCCCCGCAACAGCTGCAACAGTCCCAGCCGGTCATGCAGGCCTCCCCCACCGGAAGCGATCACGCGACGCGGTTGTCAACCTCCTCCCTTGGGGGTGGCGGCATCTCGCCTGGCGGCGGTGGCAGTAGTGGGAATCAGTTTGCGTTTCAGCAAGCGGAAGGCAGCCGGGGCGGAGGGGGAGGGGGCGCCTCGCTCCCCCCCGGCGTGACGGCCATGGGCGGCGGCGGCGGCGGTGGTGGCCCGAGCGGGGTAGGGAACTGGCCCTCTGGGGTCACGCCGCTGAATGGGCCGCCGCCGGGAGTTACGCCGCTCGCTGGCGTCCCGCCTGGCATAACCTCGTTCCAGAACCCGTCCGTTGGAGGGGGCCCTGCGGACGGGCAGGGCCTGCCGCCTGGCATCACTCCGTACTACAGCCCGCAACAACAGCCACAGCTGCAACAGCAGCAACAACAACCTCAGCAGCTGCAACAACAGCACCAGCAACCACTGCTGATGCAACAGCAGCAGTTTCAGCAGCAGCCTCAGCAACAACTGCAACAGTTGCAACAGCCGCAACAGTTGTTTCCGTCCTCTGGAGGATCAGGATTCGACGCCTCGGCCGCGCTGTTCGGGCCGGCGGTATCGGCCGCCTCGGCCGCCGCCGCCGCCGCCGAAACAAAGCAGCTGGCCGAGCGCGCCGCGGCGCTCCAGAAGGAGCACGAAGCGGCGCTGGAGGCGGCCAGAGGGGATGCCAGCAGAGCGCAGAGTGACACCGCCCGCGCTCTGGCAGACGCCAGCAAGGCGCAGGTGTGTGCGCGTTTAAACGCATGTGTGTGTCAAAGCTCGACTGCTTGCATCATGTTGGCAGTGGTAGCTCTGCTGGGTTCCCGTAGCCGCGCTGAGATACAGCTCCTCCTCCCCTAAACCCTAAGCCCTTCCCGGCTTCCTTCATGGGAGAGGAGAGGCAGGCTGGATAGTTGCCATTCGACAGTTCTGCTATATTTGTTTGACCTGTTGTCTGACCCTTTCCCAGAGCTGCAGCGCAATGTCTCAGTTTGCCGCTTGTCTTCTAGGAGTGCCTCCAGTCACCATAGGCGAGGGTTTAGGGTGCCCCAGTTCTGATGGGGCCCTGAGGGCTTGCCTTCGACCCCCAGCAGCAGCACTCTATGGATGTTCAACTGAGGGTTTGAGGGAATACTATTTTGTTTGCATAACCCTAATACCAGAGCCCTTGTTCTTAACCCTTAAACCCTGGGCCCCATTCACCCTGGAAATCCACTGGGTGCTCATTGTCACTGGAGGACACCTTTTTGTGTGTTAACCTAATTTTCAACCCTAAACCTCGACCCTTTCACTCTGGAAGGCCAGGGTGAAGGTTGTGTGCTCATTGTCACCGGATCACACCTTCTTGTGTGGAAGCCTTAACCCCGAGCCCTAAACCCTCGAATCTCATTGTGCGCACAATGTTTCCAGATCACTCATTTTGTGTAAATTTGAAACCTGATAACCCAGTAAGTGCTCAATCTCATTGTATACCATTTGGCATGGGTGCAACCCTGGACCCTAAACCCTGAAAAAGACATCAAGTACCGGTACTCAATGTCACTGGATTACTCGTTTTCACTGTATTACTCAATGCCACTGGATTACTCAATGCCACTGGATTACTCGTTTTATTTGTGTATCCCTCGATCCTGAAGCCTGGATCCTGAACTCTGGTTCCTGAACCCTGGCGGTATTTGTACCGCAGGAGGATCTGTCCAAGCTGCGATCTCAGATCTCGGATCAGGATACGCTGCTGCGGGGAAAGGACGTCAAGCTCCGCGAGGCCGAGGGGCGAGTGGTCATTCTGGAGGCCCAGATAAAAATGGTGGTGGCGGAGACGCAGGTGTGTGCGTGTATGAGGGGATGGGTGGTGGTGGTGCATTATGGGTGCGTGCGTGTATGTGGGGATGGGTGGTGGTGGTGCATGGTACACTCTGGTGGCCCAAATGGAAAAGGTGGTCATGGAGATACAGGTGTGTGTGTGTGGGGGGGGGGGGATCAGGGGGAAGTAACATTGGTTGCTGAGACAGGTGTGTGTGTGGGGGGGGGGAGGATCAGGGGGAAGTAACCTTGGTTGCTGAGACAGGTGAGCGTGTGTGTGTGGGGGGGTGGGTGGTGTGGGGGCCTTGGCCACTCTGGAGGCCCAGATGAAAATGATCGTGGCTGCGCCAGCTCCTCCGTAATTCCTCCTTGTCCACTTTTAGGCGCTGACGGCCTTTGAGACTCGGGATGTGCGAGCTCAAATCGGCCCTTCCCCCCTCTGGCCATCATGCCCCTTAAAGATGCTGTCGGCCCCCGAGGCTATTTCTGCGCCAGCCCCTCTTCCCCTCTCAGTGACATGATTTCTGTCTGCTCTGTTTCAGTCGCTGACGGTCTCTCAGGCTAAACCTGTGCCAGCCCTTCCCCCCTCAGGCCATCATTCCTGTGCCAGCCCTTCCCCCCTCAGGCCGTCATTCCTGCGCCAGCCCCTTTTTGGGGGGGGGCTTGGGTGGTCCACTGCGTCTCTGGAGATTTGCAGCAGCTCCGCTGTGGACATGACTCTGTGGGCGAATGCCTCCACGGTTTCCTCTGGCTTGACGCCTGGGTCCAAGGTGGTTTTGACCCACAGCTTGAGGCCGGTGACCGCTGCCCTCTCGTCTGAAGTTGGCTTGCCCACCTCCTCGGTGACATGATGTCTGTCTGCCCTGTCTGTCTTAAATGCTCATGTGCTCACCCCCTCAGGCCATCATGCCTCCTTGCCTCCTTTTAGGCATGATCTGGCATGCACGTTCAACCCTTGACTGGCGTGCCCCCAGCCCCCCGGACATGATTCCTGCTTGCTCTCCCTTCAGGCGCTGTCGGTCTCCGAGGCATCAGCCCTTCACCCCCAGAACATGATTCCTGCCCCCTGCTTCCTGCTTCCATTACGTACTCACCCCCTGGCCATCCTGCCTGCATGACTCCCTTCAGGCGCTGTCGGTCTCCGAGGCATCAGCCCTTCACCCCCAGAACATGATTCCTGCCCCCTGCTTCCTGCTTCCATTACTTACTCACCCCCTGGCCATCCTGCCTGCTTGCTCTCCCTTCAGGCGCTGTCGGTCTCCGAGGCATCAGCCCTTCACCCCCAGAACATGATTCCTGCCCCCTGCTTCCTGCTTCCATTACGTGCTCACCCCCTGGCCATCCTGCCTGCATGACTCCCTTCAGGCGCTGTCGGTCTCCGAGGCATCAGCCCTTCACCCCCAGAACATGATTCCTGCCCCCTGCTTCCTGCTTCCATTACGTACTCACCCCCTGGCCATCCTGCCTGCATGACTCCCTTCAGGCGCTGTCGGTCTCCGAGGCATCAGCCCTTCACCCCCAGAACATGATTCCTGCCCCCTGCTTCCTGCTTCCATTACGTGCTCACCCCCTGGCCATCCTGCCTGCATGACTCCCTTCAGGCGCTGTCGGTCTCCGAGGCATCAGCCCTTCACCCCCAGAACATGATTCCTGCCCCCTGCTTCCTGCTTCCATTACGTACTCACCCCCTGGCCATCCTGCCTGCATGACTCCCTTCAGGCGCTGTCGGTCTCCGAGGCATCAGCCCTTCACCCCCAGAACATGATTCCTGCCCCCTGCTTCCTGCTTCCATTACGTGCTCACCCCCTGGCCATCCTGCCTGCATGACTCCCTTCAGGCGCTGTCGGTCTCCGAGGCATCAGCCCTTCACCCCCAGAACATGATTCCTGCCCCCTGCTTCCTGCTTTCATTACGTTCTCACCCCCTGGCCATCCTGCCTGCATGACTCCCTTCAGGCGCTGTCGGTCTCCGAGGCATCAGCCCTTCACCCCCAGAACATGATTCCTGCCCCCTGCTTCCTGCTTCCATTACGTGCTCACCCCCTGGCCATCCTGCCTGCATGACTCCCTTCAGGCGCTGTTGGTCTCCGAGGCATCAGCCCTTCACCCCCAGAACATGATTCCTGCCCCCTGCTTCCTGCTTCCATTACGTACTCACCCCCTGGCCATCCTGCCTGCTTGCTCTCCCTTCAGGCGCTGTCGGTCTCCGAGGCATCAGCCCTTCACCCCCAGAACATGATTCCTGCCCCCTGCTTCCTGCTTCCATTACGTACTCACCCCTTGGCCATCCTGCCTGCATGACTCCCTTCAGGCGCTGTCGGTCTCCGAGGTATCAGCCCTTCACCCCCAGAACATGATTCCTGCCCCCTGCTTCCTGCTTCCATTACGTGCTCACCCCCTGGCCATCCTGCCTGCATGACTCCCTTCAGGCGCTGTCGGTCTCCGAGGCATCAGCCCTTCACCCCCAGAACATGATTCCTGCCCCCTGCTTCCTGCTTCCATTACGTACTCACCCCCTGGCCATCCTGCCTGCATGACTCCCTTCAGGCGCTGTCGGTCTCCGAGGCATCAGCCCTTCACCCCCAGAACATGATTCCTGCCCCCTGCTTCCTGCTTCCATTACGTGCTCACCCCCTGGCCATCCTGCCTGCATGACTCCCTTCAGGCGCTGTCGGTCTCCGAGGCATCAGCCCTTCACCCCCAGAACATGATTCCTGCCCCCTGCTTCCTGCTTCCATTACGTGCTCACCCCCTGGCCATCCTGCCTGCATGACTCCCTTCAGGCGCTGTCGGTCTCCGAGGCATCAGCCCTTCACCCCCAGAACATGATTCCTGCCCCCTGCTTCCTGCTTCCATTACGTACTCACCCCCTGGCCATCCTGCCTGCATGACTCCCTTCAGGCGCTGTCAGTCTCCGAGGCATCTGGCATGCGCGCTCAGGCTGAGGACCTGAAGGCCTCCTTGGCTCGCGTCAGGAAGCAGTACGATGATGCAGATGAGATCCGGGTCAAGGAGACAGATCGACTCAGGGTGAGAGTGGGAGGTGTTGGGAGGGAGGGAGCGGGTCAGGGAAGGGGAGGAGGGGTGAAGGAGTTGGATTGGCTCAGGGTGAGAGTGGGAGATGTTGGGAGGAGAAAAAGGGGAGCGGTTCAGGGAAGGGGAGGAGGGGTCAAAGAGACAGATCAACTCAGGGTGAGAGTGGGAGGTATTGGGAGGAAGGGAAGGGAGCGGGTCAGGGGAGGGGGGAAGGGGTCAAGGAGACAGATCAACTCAGGGTGAGAGTGGGAGGTTGAGATTGGGAAGGGTGGGAATGACAGGGGCGGGGAGGGGTGGGGTGAGAGCAGGAGGGAAGGGTGGGAATGACAGGGGCGGGGAGGGGTGGGGTGAGAGCAGGAGGGAAGGGTGGGAATGACAGGGGCGGGGAGGGGTGGGGTGAGAGCAGGAGGGAGGGGTGGGAATGACAGGGGCGGGGAGGGGTGGGAATGACAGGGGCGGGGAGGGGTGGGGTGAGAGCAGGCGGGAAGGGTGGGGGTATTATAGAGGGTGAGACGGTTGAGAGCGGGATGCATTGGGAGGGACAGGGTGGGGATGGTTGAGTGCAGGAGGTATTGGAAGGTGCAAGGGCAGGACGTTATAAGTGGGGAGGCGACGAGTGAGAGTAGCCCCCCCCCCCTGTCTGGCCTCCAGCTGCTGCTGCTGCTGTAGCTGCTGTTGTTGTTGCTGCTGCTCCTGCTGCTGTTGCTTTGCCTCCAGGGTTCAGGGTGGGAGTGACTTGGAAACATGGGTTTAGGGTTCAGGGTGGGAGTGACTTGGAAACATGGGTTATTTACATCCTAAGCCCTACACCCTTAGCCCCCTTGACCAGACCTCAACCGCTGATGCTGATGCTATTTTTTGGTCTTCAGCCTTTTATTTGTGGGATGATGTGGTATGGTGTATATAAATATATTTATATATGTATACCCAAAGCTCTGCACCCGACCCCTTCCAAACTATGCCTTGGCCTGAAGGCCGCATTCGAGATCGAACGCACCAGGCCCCGGAGAAACGCTTCAGCGTCAGCCGGGCCTTCAATTCAATTTGTTCTGAATGCCAGACTTCATATGCAGATGTTCCTGCTTTGACTAAAGGCCGTACTGAGACTAAAGGTCGTACTGCTTTGACTCAAGGCCATACTGCTTTGACTCAAGGCCGTACTGCTTTGACCAAAGACCATACTGCTTTGACCAAAGGCCGTACTGCTTTGACTCAAGGCCGTACTGCTTTGACTGAAGGCCATACTGCTTTGACTCAAGGCCGTACTGCTGTGACTCAAGGCCATGCTGCTTTGACTCAAGGCCGTACCGCTGTGACTCAAGGCCATACTGCTTTGACTCAAGGCCGTACTGCTTTGACTCAAGGCCGTACTGCTTTGGCTCAAGGCCGTACTGCTTTGACTCAAGGTCATGCTGCTTTGACTCAAGGCCATACTGCTTTGACTCAAGGCCGTACTGCTGTGACTCAAGGCCGTACTGCTTTGGCTCAAGGACGTACTGCTTTGACTAAAGGCCGTACTGCTTTGACTCAATGCCATACTGCTTTGACTCAAGGCCGTACTGCTTTGACTCAAGGACATGCTGATTTGACTCAAGTATGTACTGCTTTGACTCAAGGACGTACTGCTTTGACTCAAGACCATGCTGCTTTGACTCAATGCCGTGCTGCTTTGACTCAAGGCCATGCTGCTTAGACTCAAGGTCGTACTTAAGGCCGCAAGCTTCCCCTCGCAAGATATTTTAAGCAAGCCTTTCATATCCTGTTTTTTGAATGCCAAAACGTATGACCCGCTTCTTTTGCTTCCGTCTCCAGGCCGATCTTGAGACTGCACGCGTGGCACACTATGCTGAGCTCTCACAAATTAAGGAGGCTGCTGGGGAGCAGGTGGGTGGTGCCTGGGGAGGGGGACGTGTCTGCAGGGGGGGCGAAGGTAGGCTTGCACCTGCTGGGGAGTAGGTGGGTGGTGCCTGCTGAGGGCTCTCGGAAGGGCAGAGGTAGGCTTGCGCCCAATGAGGGGGGAAGGCAGGCTTGCACATACTGAGGGGGGGAAGGTAGGCTGGCACCTACTTACACCTGCTGGTCTTAAAAGGAGGTATCCCCTATCGATTGCTCACCTATGCTCATGCCTCTTGCTTGTTCGCTCTAGCCACATACCTGCTCATGCTCATGTCACCCGCCAGCCTATGCACGTGCCCCCCTTTGATCCTCTGCACTGCATGCCATCAGCTCATGCTCTTGCTCCCCTTCGACCCTCTGCACTTCATGCCGCCAGCTCATGCACATGCTCATGCCCCCTGCCATCTCATGATAAAGCTCGTCTGGAATCCTCCCCCCTGCATGGGGCCTGTCCATGCCATCAAGACCCTGCCAGCCCATGGCATTATACCCCCATGGCATTATACCCCATGGCATTATACCCCATGCCATCAAGCCCCTGCCAGCCCATGGCATTATACCCCATGGCATTATACCCCATGGCATTATACCCCATGGCATTATACCCCATGGCATTATACCCCATGGCATTATACCCCATGGCATTATACCCCATGGCATTATACCCCATGGCATTATACCCCATGGCATTATACCCCATGGCATTATACCCCATGGCATTATACCCCCATGGCATTATACCCCCATGGCATTATACCCCATGGCATTATACCCCATGGCATTATACCCCATGGCATTATACCCCATGGCATTATACCCCATGGCATTATACCCCATGGCATTATACCCCATGGCATTATACCCCATGGCATTATACCCCATGGCATTATACCCCCATGGCATTATACCCCATGGCATTATACCCCATGGCATTATACCCCCATGGCATTATACCCCATGGCATTATACCCCATGGCATTATACCCCATGGCATTATACCCCATGGCATTATACCCCATGGCATTATACCCCATGGCATTATACCCCATGGCATTATACCCCATGGCATTATACCCCATGGCATTATACCCCATGGCATTATACCCCATGGCATTATACCCCATGGCATTATACCCCATGGCATTATACCCCCATGGCATTATACCCCATGGCATTATACCCCATGGCATTATACCCCCATGGCATTATACCCCATGGCATTATACCCCATGGCATTATACCCCATGGCATTATACCCCATGGCATTATACCCCATGGCATTATACCCCATGGCATTATACCCCATGGCATTATACCCCATGGCATTATACCCCATGGCATTATACCCCATGGCATTATACCCCATGGCATTATACCCCATGGCATTATACCCCATGGCATTATACCCCATGGCATTATACCCCATGGCATTATACCCCATGGCATTATACCCCCATGGCATTATACCCCATGGCATTATACCCCATGGCATTATACCCCCATGGCATTATACCCCATGGCATTATACCCCATGGCATTATACCCCATGGCATTATACCCCATGGCATTATACCCCATGGCATTATACCCCATGGCATTATACCCCATGGCATTATACCCCATGGCATTATACCCCATGGCATTATACCCCATGGCATTATACCCCCATGGCATTATACCCCATGGCATTATACCCCATGGCATTATACCCCATGGCATTATACCCCATGGCATTATACCCCATGGCATTATACCCCATGGCATTATACCCCATGGCATTATACCCCATGGCATTATACCCCATGGCATTATACCCCATGGCATTATACCCCATGGCATTATACCCCATGGCATTATACCCCCATGGCATTATACCCCCATGGCATTATACCCCATGGCATTATACCCCATGGCATTATACCCCATGGCATTATACCCCATGGCATTATACCCCATGGCATCATACCCCATGGCATTATACCCCATGGCATTATACCCCCATGGCATTATACCCCTGGCATTATACCCCCATGGCATTATACCCCATGGCATTATACCCCATGGCATTATACCCATAGGGCTCCCATGCAATCCTGTTTCCTGCATGTGGCCAGGTGGTGGTGGCCGAGGCGCGCGGCAAGCGTGCGGGGCTCATCGAAAAGGAGATCGCTGACGCGCAGCTCAAGGCGGCCCAGGCCTCGCTCGCGGAGGAGAAGGAGCAGGTGCACAAGCACCGGCTTAGTGCAGACCTGCTGGCTGCTCTATCTGACAAGGTGAGAAGGGTGTGCAGCACCCCTTTGGGTAGGAGCGGGTGCACAGGCACCGACTCAGTGCATACCTGCTGGCTGCTCTATCTGACAAGATAAGAGGGTTTGCAGCACACCTTTGCCTGGCCTCAGGTTCGCTCGGGGGGGAGTTCTGCAATGGAGCTGGTGCTGCAAAATGCATTTTAATAGTGTTGCTGAGAGCAAGCCGCCCCGCTCTTTAGCGGGGCAGCTGTGGATGATAGACTCGACCAGCATGCATGCTTGGACCTCGAAAATGAGGATGTGTTGCACTCCTTTCCATCCTTGCTTTGCCCCAAGGCTCCCCCCCTCCCCCCCCAGGTTGGAGGTAAAATCATTGAAGGTGGGACTGACTCCTTTCCTTGATTCATTTTTTTGTGGGACTGACTCCCTTCTAGGGTGAGACTTAATCCTTCCCTGGTTCCTTTTTTAGAGGGACTGACTCCTTTTTATGGTGGGACTGACTCCTTTCTATGGTGGGACTGACTCCTTTCTATGGTGGGACTGACTCCTTTCTATGGTGGGACTGAATCGTTTCTATGGTGGGACTGAATGGTTTCTATGGTGGGACTGACTCCTTTTTATGGTGGGACTGAATCGTTTCTATGGTGGGACTGAATCGTTTCTATGGTGGGACTGACTCCTTTCTATGGTGGGACTGAATCATTTCTATGGTGGGACTGACTCCTTTCTATGGTGGGACTGACTCCTTTCTATGGTGGGACTGAATAGTTTCTATGGTGGGACTGACTCCTTTCTATGGTGGGACTGACTCCTTTCTATGGTGGGACTGAATCATTTCTATGGTGGGACTGAATCATTTCTATGGTGGGACTGACTCCTTTCTATGGTGGGACTGAATCGTTTCTATGGTGGGACTGAATCGTTTCTATGGTGGGACTGAATCGTTTCTATGGTGGGACTGAATCGTTTCTATGGTGGGACTGACTCCTTTCTATGGTGGGACTGAATCGTTGCTATGGTGGGACTGACTCCTTTCTATGGTGGGACTGACTCGTTTCTATGGTGGGACTGACTCCTTTCTATGGTGGGACTGAATCGTTTCTATGGTGGGACTGAATCGTTTCTATGGTGGGACTGAATCGTTTCTATGGTGGGACTGACTCCTTTCTATGGTGGGACTGAATCGTTTCTATGGTGGGACTGACTCCTTTCTATGGTGGGACTGAATCCTTTCTTTAGTGGGACTGAATCGTTTCCTTGACTGAGGACCGCTCGGTGCGAATTCTGAACTGACAAACATCCATGCTTTGAACCTAACAACAACAACACTCTCCGTGCCTTGACTCATGTCCGCTCGATGGCGAATTCTGAACTGACAAGCATCCATGCTTTGAACCTAGCAACAATGCTCTCCGTGCCTTGACTCAGGTCCGCTCGGTGGCGAACTCCGCGATGGAGCGTGAGGAGCGGGCGCTGCACATGATCGAGCGGGACGCCGCCGACCGGGAGTCGAGGGTGGTGTGCCGAGAAGGGTTCCTCGCGGAGAGGGAGGCCAAGGTGGGGGGCGGGATAACAGTTGCTAAGGAGGGGAGGGGAGAGGAGGGAGGCTAGGGTGGGAGGGCGGGATAGCAGACACTGAGGAGTGGGGGGAGGGAGGCCAAGGTGGGAGGGTGGGATGACAAATACAGGGGGGGGGGCAGGGGGAAGAGGAAGGGGGAATCCTTAAGGGGGTGGAGGGGGGCGAAGGTGGGAGCGTGGGATACTGGGATGGCAGGCTTTCGAGGGGCAGGGGAAGGGCAAACGAGGTGGAGGGGGGGGATACAGGGAGGGGGGGGCAATGGCAGGCAGTGTGGGGGGGGGCAATGGCAGGCAGTGTGGGGGGGGGGCAATGGCAGGCAGTGTGGGGGGGGGGCAATGGCAGGCAGGGAGGGGGGGGCAATGGCAGGCAGTGTGGGGGGACACAGGGAACCGAGGAGCAATGGCAGGCAGTGTGGGGGGCCGCTGGTGGGAGAGAACGGGTGGTGATGGGGTGGGAGGGGTGTTGAAACAAAGGGGTGGTGAGCCCCGCTGTTTCGGGATGAGGGATTCATGAGCATGCTTGTTTATGATCATCGACACAAGATTTGTTGGCTGGCACCAAGATTTGTTGATTGGCACCAAGATTTGCTGGTTGGCACCAAGATTTGCTGGTTGGCACTAAGATGTGTTGGTTGGCACCAAGATTTGTTGGTTGGCATCAAGATTTGCTGGTTGGCACCAAGATTTGTTGGTTGGCACCAAGATTTCTGGTTGACACCAAGATTTGTTGGTTCGCACCAAGATGTGTTGGTTGGAAATCCATTCCTTCCGAAGCCTGGACCCTCTTATCTGTCGCTGTGATTTTTGGGACACATCACCTTCCTTCTTCTCTACGACCAAGGGAGGAAAATTCAATATAATCGGCACCTTGAGGTTTTTGTGACCGTTTTAAGAAGTTTCATAATCAGTTTAATCATTTTGAAGATGTTTCAGAATCAGCTTCGGAGAAGTTTCGTAATCAGAACGAACGTGATCCTGCATGCCTCCCCCACAGGTGGCTGTTCGCGAGAAAGAGGTGGACGCCTCACGCCACGAGATGCAGCGCCTGGTGAGGGCTCGCGCCGAGGGTTTGGGCACGATGGAGTTTTATATTTAGTCGTTGAGGCGAGGGTTTAGGGTCGAGTGGGAAGAGACGACTGGATGAGGGAGTGGGTGAAGCGCAGGAGTCCCTCCCCCCCCGTGCCCTGCTTCATGATCTGTGAAACCCTTGGTTTTGAAACCCTCGGCTCCCCGCTGCCTCCCCCCTTCTCCCCCTGCCCCCCTCTCCCCCTGCCCCCCTCCCCCCCTCTCCCCCTGCCTCCCTCTCCCCCTGCCCCCTCTCCCCCTACCCCCCTCTCCCCCTGCCCCCCTCCCCCCCTCTCCCCCTCCCCCCTCTCCCCCTGCCCCCCTCCCCCCCTCTCCCCCTGCCTCCCTCTCCCCCTGCCCCCTCTCCCCCTCTCCCCCTGCCCCCCTCCCCCCCTCTCCCCCTCCCCCCCTCTCCCCCTGCCCCCCTCCCCCCCTCTCCCCCTGCCCCCCTCTCCCCCCCTCTCCCCCTCCCCCCCTCTCCCCCTGCCCCCCTCTCCCCCCCTCTCCCCCTCCCCCCCCTCTCCCCCTCCCCCCCCTCTCCCCCTGCCCCCCTTTCCCCCTGCCCCCCTTTCCCCCTGCCCCCCTCCCCCCCTGCCCCCCTCTCCCCCTGCACGCCTGAAAGAGTGAGACCCAAAGGCTTTTGTACCATCAATCCCCTAAACCTCGTTTCCCCAACGGATCATCCTGCCCCTCCCTCCTCCCTGAGGTATCCACCGTCGCCCTGCTCCCTCCCCCCCTCCCCTTCACGGCTTCAACCTCCCTTTCCATGCGCAAGTAGCCACCCTGCAGGGCACCATGCAGCATGACAAGTAGGACATGAAGCGCGAGGCAATGCAGGAGTCCAAGATGCCAAATAACAATCTCCCCTTAAAACCCATTATTTCCTCGGCCATCTGCATGGCCTACCCTCCTCCCCCAGGAATCCGCCATTGCCCTGCTTCCTCCCCCCCTCCTCCCCTCCCCTTCAACCCTGCCCCTCCTCTTCTCTCCATGCCCAGGTCGCCACCTTGGAGGGCTCCATGCAGCATGACAAGGAGGACATGAAGCGCGAGGCAATGAGGCTGAACCGCGAGGCTGCGCGCATGGATGCTATCCAGGGCGCGGTCGTGTCGGACATGCAGGACTTGCGCATGCAGGTAAGAGGGGAGGAGACCCCTCCCTGCTTTGTGCAGTTAAGAGGGGGGCAGTTGGCATGCAGGTAAGAGGGGAGGAGACCCCTCCCTGCCTAGTGCAGGTAAGAGGGGGGCAGTTGGCATGCAATTAAGGGGGGGGAGACCCCTCCCTGCTTTGTGCAGGTAAGAGGGGAGCAGTTGACATACAGATAAGAGGGGGAAGACCCCTCCCTGCTTTGTGCAGGTAAGAGGGTGGCAGTTGGCATGCAAGAAAGAGGGGGGAGACCCCTCCCAGCTTTGTGCAGGTAAGAGGGTGGCAGTTGGCTCACGTAAGAGGGGGAAGACCCCTCCCTGCTTTGTGCAGGTAAGAGAGTGGCAGTTGGCATGCAAGAAAGAGGGGGGAGACCCCTCCCAGCTTTGTGCAGGTAAGAGGGTGGCAGTTGGCTCACGTAAGAGGGGGAAGACCCCTCCCTGTTTTGTGCAGGTAAGAGGGTGGCAGTTGGCATGCAAGAAAGAGGGGGGAGACCCCTCCCAGCTTTGTGCAGGTAAGAGGGTGGCAGTTGGCTCACGTAAGAGGGGGAAGACCCCTCCCTGCTTTGTGCAGGTAAGAGGGTGGCAGTTGGCATGCAAGAAAGAGGGGGGAGACCCCTCCCAGCTTTGTGCAGGTAAGAGGGTGGCAGTTGGCTCACGTAAGAGGGGGAAGACCCCTCCCTGCTGTGTGCAGGTAAGAGGGGGGCAGTTGGCATGCAGGTAAGAGGGGGGAGACCCCTCCCTGCTTTGTGCAGGTAAGAGGGGGGCAGTTGGCATGCAGGTAAGAGGGGGGAGACCCCTCCCTGCTTTGTGCAGGTAAGAGGGGGGCAGTTGGTATGCAGGTAAGAGGGGGGAGACCCCTCCCTGCTGTGTGCAGGTAAGGGGGGGGCAGTTGGCATGCAAGTTAGAGGAGGGCGGCACACATGAATGCAATCCAGGGCGCGGGCGTGTTGGATATGCAGGACTTATGCATGCAGGAACAGCGCATGCAGGAACAGCGCATGCAGGTAAGAGGGGAGGAGACCCCTCAGCTTAGTGCAGGTAAGAGAGAGGAGACGCCTCCCTGCTTTGTGCAGGTAAGAGGGGGCTGCGCGCATGGATGCAATCCAGGGCACGGCCGTGTCGTGCATGCAGGAACAGCGCATGCAGGCAAGAGGGGAGGAGACCCTCTTGGGACTAAAAGATAGGATTGATTTCAATGTGTCCGTGCAGCAGAAGAGGAGGGACTGCCTGTGTCTGTCCCTGCTGAAGGTAACCGCGGGTCCTAAACCCCAGCCTAAACCCTAAACCGCCCATCGCATGATTTCTTGGCGTTTTTTCAATGTGGGTTGGGTGGTTGGGAAGGCCAGGTGCTGTTAATTAAGGGAGCGAGGGTGGATTATCACAACCAGGAGCTGTGGGTTGAGGGATCATACACTTAATCTTAAACCTAAACCGCAACCAGGAGCTGTGGCTGCTGTGTATAACCTGTTGGAATGTACCGTAGGCAGTGGGGGTGGCATGGTCGTCAGGGTGGCTCTTAGACGCCAAGCCGCAAGGACGTTTTATTATACATTTGATGTATCAGTGTCTTGTGAATGTATACCGGTACTGGTATAGTACCAAAACCCATCATGGTAACTTGATTTAAATTCAACAAATCTGTACGATGAATTTATCAGGTCAGTTGTGGTTGTCCCATTTCCCCGGTATTTCTTTGTGCTTTTGAGTTATTCATTTACAAAAATGAAGAACACACACACACACACACAAGATGAATGAGCAGAGTTATATAAGGACACTCCAGCAGAAAAACATATTTCAACGCACAGCTTTCAGAGGTTGTATTCCTGCCTTCCGCTTTGTGTCAGACGGCTCTAGAGCGCAAGCTGCTCGAGGAGGCGCGCGAGGCGCGGCGCAAGGAGCGCGAAAGCTTCCTCAATGAGGTTATGTGCGAACGCCGGGCCGTGGCTTCGGAGCACGCGGACATGCAGCGGCAGCTTGAGGCCAGCAGGGCAGAGCTGCTGGCGCTCAAATCAAGGTAAGTGGGGGGAAGCAGTACTCGGTGGGGGAGACATGCAGGCCAGCAGAGACCAAAATCCCACGTGGGGCATCAGTGTGGCAGCTGCATGCTACCTCCCCTCCCCTCTGATGCTGACGTGTGCATGTGTGTGTGCATTCCATCGGGCCATTGACGAGGAGCCACGTGTGGGGCATGCCCCGATTGCACATCTGTGTGAACCCTCCTTTTTGTTTTCCCCCCAATCAGGGTCATTGAGTATGAGGCTCGCGCCACGACCGCGCTGCAGCAGGCCATCGACGAGGAGTCGCGCGTTGGGCAGGCCCAGCGCGAGACCGACGTGGAGCTACAAGCAGTGGCGGCGGCACGGGCCACGCTGCAGGTGCGGTCTTCGGCAGCATAACCTTGCCTTTCCACACCTGTCCATACTTCAAATATAGCTGCAGGTGCGACGTGGCGGGGTCTTTGGCAGCTTAAGCTTGCCTTTACACTCTTGTCCATGCTTCAAATCTAGCTGGCTCAAACGAAAAATAATGCCGCTGACCACAATTGCCTGGCCTGAAAGGACTTGCCCGCCTGCCCGCCTGTCCGCCACCCGTTGCTTCATCCGGCAGAGATATCTGCTCTGTAGGCTGAAGCGAGGCAGCTCGTGGACTTGCCCGCCTACCTGCCTACCTGTGTGAAAGTTAGTTGTCCACCTGTCCACCACCCGTTGCTTCAACAGGCGGAAAAAACCTCTCTGGAGGCCGAAGCAATGCAGCTCATGGACTTGCCCGCCTGTCTGTCTGTCTGCCTGCCTACACAATCTTGCCTACCTGCCTGCCTGTCTGAAAGGACTTTCCCGCCTGTCTGCCCCTGTTGCTGCAACAGGCGGAGAAAGACTCTCTGGAGGCCGAAGCGAGGCAGCTGGTGGACTTTGCTGGGAGGTTGCAGGTGCGAAGTCAGACGTGCAGCTTACGTACCGGTATCAGTCGTAACCAGTGCTGTGCAATTTCACCGTAATTCATCATTTGTGTCGGTAATTACAGTCCCTTACTGGTATAAGTAGCTGAGTTTGCCTGGAAATTACGGGAATGAAACTATACATAAAATAATCATATTCTTTCCGGTGAAGGGTGTGGAATTAAAAGCATCGATTATTGTACCCGAGGGAAGGCAATTCAAATCTACGGTCACAACAGAAATTCAAAACGGGTACCGGTAATACCGTATGGGATAATAATAATATGAATATGAATAACAAATTCAAAACGGGTACCGGTAATAAGGGATAATAATAGTATGAATAAGAATATCAAATGAATATGAACACGCGCATGAAAAGTTTCACCGGTGATAGGAAAGCAAAAATAATAATTATAATGGAATCCGCCGCCAAGCCTGAACCCCAAACACTTTCTTTTCAGGGCACAGATTAAGCTCAATCCGCGGCTAAAACCCCTTGAACCCTACAGTACTCCCCTCTTTACGTCCTCCTTCAGGATCAATCAACAGAGCTGGCGCAGTCCGCCTCTCAATCCTGAACCCTACACCCTCACCTTCCAGATCGATTCTCCGCGCTCAGGCTTGATCCACCGCCTATAAGCCTTCACCAGGAGCGCATCTCAAATTCAAAATCAACACACAGAGCTATGTCAAACCCTAAACCCTAATTCCCTTCAACCCCGAACCCTTTACCCTCCTCCTCCCCCAGGATCAATCGACCGAGCTGGCGCAGTCCGCCGCAGATCTGGACGCAATGAGGCTTCAGTCCACGACGGAGCTGCAGGCCCTGAGGGTCCAGACCACGGCGGAGCTGGACGCCACGAGGTTGAGGACTACTAGCGACATCGAGGCGACAAGGATCAGGTGAACGACCGAGCTGGGTGCTTGCATGACCACCACGGTCACACTTCTGGTGATGCATGTCACACAATTGCACACCTGCGGGTCTGTGACCGAGCTGGATACTTGCCTGCCCACATATGTCACACTTCTGGTGATGCATGTCACATAATTGTACACAGTTCGGTTCTGCAACCGGGCTGGATGTACACCTGCCCCACACAGGTCACACTTCTGATGCTGCACATCACAGCATTCCACACGTCAGATACGTGACCGAGCTGGACACAACGAAGCTGGAGCTGTCACACTTCTGGTGATGCATGCCACACCATTACACACTTTGCATGCATGTATGTTCATTTATGTCACACTATTCCACACCTGTCAGATCTGCGACCGAGCTAGATGCAATGAAACTGGAGCTGTCTCAGCAGCGTGGACAGGCGGCGGCGGACGCAGCACGGCTCGCGGCGCAAGTGGCCGAGATGCAGCAGCAGCGCGCCATGATGGACGAATTGAAGAAGGTAGGTTCGTGTGGGATTGGCTGGCCCAGGAAGTGTGATTTCCCAAGAGTTGGGGGGCCAGTCTCACACTTTGAATAGTCCAAGCAAAAGAAGGGTGGGGTCGTGTGGGATTGGCTGGCCCAGGAAGTGTGACTTTCAAGGGTTGAGCGGCCAGCCTCATGCTTTGAATAGTCCAAGCAAAAGAAGGGTGGGGTCGTGTGGGATTGGCTGGCCCAGAAACATGGGCTTGCGGTTTTGCAACTGATGGTTGATCAAGAGCTTAATGAAGGTGGTAGGAGGGGGCAATCTAGTATAAAATCTAGGGTCAGAGCCAGGGCTTGTCGCTCTGTTAAGATGGCTGAGGAGGTAAACGCTCGTCCCGCTCAGGGCGCACGATGCTCGTCGTGGCTTGCACCCCATACTTTTCAACAATCAGTCATCCCCTTGGGTCTTAGGTGTTTAGGGTTCAGGGTACATGGCATCCCCTTGGGTCTAAGGTGTGAAGTGCCGGGCCCACTGAACCCTGCAGGTAAGGGGGGGAAACTGGGGAGTTCCTGAACCCTCCTACCACTCAGGGTCTTAGGTGTAAAGCACGGGGCCCAAGGAACCCTGAAACTATGAAAACAACTGAGGAGTTAGTTGATCCTTGTCCTGCTCAGGGTCTGGATCGGGAGCGCCTGGTAATGGCCGAGGAGCGTCGCGCTCTTGGGGAGGAGCGGGTGGAGGCCTCGCGCGCCGCAGACCGCTCGAGAGACCTGCAGATCAAGCTGGCCGAGGCGGTGCGCACGTACGTCTCGCAAGGCGTGCCCATCCCTTTCGCGCTCCAGGGTGAGCACAGGGGCTAAAGGCTGTGGTTGATTGCGTTAACTTTGTAACACCAACTACATTATAGATCCTTAACCCTAGACATTTAACCCTAAACCTTTAAACCTAAACACAGGTACGTCTGGCAGGGCGTGCCGATATCTTTCCCTCTTTAAGGGGGGCTCTGAGACAAAACCTTAAACCTTGAACCCTTAATCTTGAACTCTAAACCCTGGACCCTAACCCCGCGTATGCCTCACAGGGCATGCCCATCCCTTTCGCTCTTTAGGATGAGCACTGACACTTAACCCTGAACCTTGAACCCTAAATCGTGCACTACAAACCCTGAACCCTAAACCCCGCGCAGGAGGCCGTAGCTGACATATCCCATTATCTAAATCACCCAATCCTGGATGACTGAATATCTGAATCTCCCAGCCCTGGATGACTGGTCATCGAAGGGGTAAGGGTTTAAAGGTTAAGGATTTCGTCTGGGGTTAAACCCTCAATCCGTAACCCTGGATCACTGGTCATCAAAATCAACTCTCCTGAACCCCCTCCCCCCCCCTGTCCTCTCCCGCATGAGCAGCTGCCCCAGGCAGCGGCTCGCCCTTCAAGATGGTCCCCGTCGAGCGGGCGACGCATCCCGACCTCTTCTTGAAGCCTACTCACGCACCCCCGGCCGCGGTTCCGGAGCACCTGTCGCAGAACGCGACGAACGCCAAGCGGAGGCCGGCCGTGGCGCCCGGCGCCGGCCGTCTGCAGAGTCGCAATGCCCTAAAACGGATGCTGGACAAACTGGGCCTGTCGGATGCAGAGACAGGTGTGTGTGTGCAGGTGTGTGTGTGTGTGTGCGTTGTCGCTACTGCGCCATGGCGTGCTTTTTTCTATACAACAACCGGAGACAAGCTGGGTCTGTTACTCGGAGAAGCACGGGTGTGTGCACGTGTATTACTTTGGGGGGGATGCTGGTTTTGATGCTGCTGGAGATGAGATGAGCCTGTCAGATGCAGGAGCAGGTGTGTGTGCACGCATGTACTTCCTTACTTTCTTCGTGCCTGCTGCGGCCTGCCTCCTAGCCCTCTCAACGCCCGCCTCCTACTTGCGTTGTGCCTCTGCTACAGCCCGCCTCCTAGCCCTCTGCGCACTTGCTTCCTCCTGTCTCCTTGCCTGAGGCAGCCTGCTTCCTAGCCCTCTCATCACCTGCTTCCTTCGTACTTGCTGCGGCCTTTCTCCTGGCCCTCTCAACGCTTGCCTCCTCCTTTTCTGCAACTTTAGGGCTTCCCTCCCGGCCCTCTTTAAGTCCTTGGGGCCTAGTTGCCTCCTGGCCTTCTTCACCCCTGTGGGGCTTGCCTCTTGGCCCTCATCAACCCTATGGGGCCTGCCTCCTGGACCTCTTCACACCTTTGGGGCTTGCCTCTTGGCCCTTTTCACATCTGTGGGGCTTGCCTCTTGGCCCTCTTCACACCTGCATCCTCCTTTCCGCGCAATGCTGCAGGTGCACCCTCAGGAGGCGAGGCATACATCAACACACAGCGCGAGTTTCTGCACCAACTTCGCCTACACTCGTCACCAGGTGTGTGTGCGTGCGTGTGTGTGTGTGTGTGTGTCACTGTCCGTGTCCTGGGTCTTCTGCTACGCTTCAGCGACCATGCAACGCGAGTTCCTGCGCCAGCTTCACCTTCACTGGTCACCAATTGTGTTGGTGTGTGCTTGTGTGTTGGTGTGCATGTGTGTTGGTGTGTGTGTGTGTGTCTCTCTGTTTGTGTTATGGGTCCTCTGCAGGTACGTTTTGGCTCACTTATAGCAAACTTGCCCAACTTGTCCCTTTCACTGGGGGCGGGGCTGCTTGGGGACCTTCCCACGGAACCAACTCGCTGAAATAAGTTAAATAAGCACACATGTGAAGATGTGTGTGGATATGTGTGGGTGTGTGTGTGGATATGTGTGTGGGTGTGTAAGTTTCAGAGTGATTTATTGCCAGTGACTCGGGAAAGCAACAGCAGCGAATGCAGGTGTGTGTTTTGGCTCACCCACAGCGCACTTGCCCAACTTGTCCCTTTCAATTGTGGCGGGCCTGCTGGGGGACCTCCCATTGGGAACCAGCTCACTCAAATAAGTAAGATACAATAAGTGTGGATGTGTGAGTTTCAGTGTGTTTGGTTGCCAGTGATGCGGGAATGTAGCAGCAGCAGCGAATGCAGGTTGGTGTTTTTGCACGCACCCATTGCCCACTTTTGCCCTGCTTGCCCTTCTTTCACCGGAGGCATGTTGTATCGCGTTGATATCAGTTACACCAGAGGATCCAGATGGGGTGAATGGCCTCTCACACTTTATTCTAGGATTGTCACACACGTAGGGCAAATGAATGGCAATGGCCGCAGGCCGTGCAATGGCTGCAGTGCAGAGCATGACCAGGGTCGTGCAATGGCTGCAGTGCAGAGCATGACCAGGGTCATGCAATGGGTTTAGGGTTCAGTATCTCCAAGTGCTAGCCGGACTTGATTTGTTTCCCCTCCGTTTTTTCTTCGAGTCGGAGATAATTGCATTTTGTCCGTTTTCCCGAAGTGTGACAAGTGTGATGTATTCCATTGAGATGCTGATTCAGGCAGCCCATGGAATAGTGTGTGTCTTTGTGTGTGCAGGCACAGGTGCAGCCGCAGCCATTCATCCAAGCACCCCGACCAGCTCCGCCATAGGACACACCTCTTGGGATCTGCCGCAGCCTGGCTCGGTGCACGGGAGGATGCCCGGCGCCTCCGGAGTCGCTCAAGGCGGCGGCGACGACGGCAGCGGGCCAACGCCGCTCTCCGGGCAGCAGCAGCGGCGCGGGCCGGCCGGCTTCCCAGGATTTGCGTCGGATGGCGCAGCAGCAGCGGCCGCGGGGGCGGGAGTTTCTGATCGTGCAGAGGATGCCGCCCGGCGGGGCCAGGGCCGGGACGGCGCCAGGGGGGCTGGCGGTGGAACGGCCGTCGGGGGAGGCGCACCCGGACAGCAGCAGGGCTCTGCGGCCACAACATCCAGCAAGGTGCGCACCGTTTGGTTCTGGTCAAAGGATCACACTTAGACGTACACTGTGTACACTTTTGTAAGACACACATCTAGCTAGATTACTCTTACAGTCATACCGCGCCCTCCATACCAGTGGGAAGTGTGATGTGATGGAAAAGCCTCCTGACGCTCTGTGCGCATAGATGGTGTTGCAATGCTGCATCATTCTCCCACATGCATTTCGAGAAGGGCTATGAGTGTTGTGTGAATGTTGTGTGAATGTTGTGACAACATCTAACGTGTACGCTCGCACGTGTTTGTGACTTAATGTGTACCGTATGTGTGTATGACCATGTGCATGCGTTCGTATGTTGGTTCCTCGTCGCAGTTTCCTCCTTATTTCATTAGCAACTATGAAGAAAATGGAGCAGTTTCTACGAAGTCCATACCGTTGTCCCCATGTGATTATGTATCCCTTTGCTGCTTGCCCTGTGTGGCCTGGTTGAAACCCTCTTATCTTAGTACAAAACTTGATGCAAACCCAAGTGAAAAAACTGGCGCAAAACCTGGCACAATCACTGAACCCTGGCCCCTGAACAGGGCACGTCTTCCGAGTTCCCGTCTATGCTGGCGGTAAGCTCCTCGTCCTCCTCTGACCATGCGGGCGGCCGCCGTACTGGGGATAATATCTCAAGCATCGGCTCGCTGGCCACGATGACAACAATGGGTGCGGGCGAGGAGGCGGACAGCGGCCCTCTGGCGTTGCTTCCCCCCGTGGCCGAAGCGGGCGCCCGGCGGGGCAACAGCGCGACCAGCTACAGGAAGCCCCCGCTGGCTCCGGCAGCTCAGGGTGCGGGCAGCGGGGGTGGGGGCGCCGGCTCTGCTGAAATTTCCTCTGACTGGGGATCTGATGGCCAGCGTGGCGCCCAGCTCAGGCTGGCGGCGAACAGCTCGCCCAGCTTTGCGGCGGGGATGGCGTCCGGCTTCGACGAGGCCTCTTCCTCGACAGTGGGGTCTGCCGCCGCGCCCGGACCGGGTTCGGCGGGCGGGCTGATGGAGGGTGCGCTGGACGCGCGGCTGGATGACAGCAGCAGCTCCACGAGCAGCCCGGAGCACAGCAGGGCCTCTAGTGCCCTTGCGCTGATCCCAATTGGCGTATGAGAGGACTCAGGCAGGGAGCTAGGGGACACCTTGTATTTGAGCCTTGACTTTTTGTTTTTATGTCCATGATCCTGACCCATGGGATTCGGGTACACATCCTTGTTTGACTCGTTTTTCGATTGAAATTTTTCGAAATCTTCCCAGGTTCGGCCATGACTGACCCTTATTTTCACCCTGATCACACCCATTGTGACTGCCAATCAGCGATTCAACGTACTTCTTGTTGGCTGACAACTGTCATGCACATAATCTCGTACTTCTTGTTGGCTGACAACTGTCATGCACTTAATCTCGTTTGCCGTTGAGTTGCTACTGTATGGAAAGATGTAACTAATAAATCGTGCTGTATCCTTCACCCCCGTGGTAGCGTTTAGATTTTCTGGTTTAGATGGACATGCTACCACGCCGCACACAAGATCTCCCGCGCCCACCAGTCCGCAATGTCTTAGATGTACCGCACTTGCTTAGGTGTACGAGACATAGTATTCAGTGCACGCTATCAAGCCATCAAACGTTCAAGAACCTTCACCGACTGAAACACGAGTACACATTACAGTTCAGCATCGAGAGAACTGCAATGGTGGCTGAGGACCCAGCATGCCGCATGCTTAGGTCGGGCTTTGCAAAGCAAGCCAAGAGCGTTAACATCACCGAACCTGCATATGGATTTGGCACAGCTGGTCGTGATAATTACAACAAAGTGAGCCGAATTTCCCTGCATGAGAAGTCCTGCACGCCTCCAATTGGTTTTGACATGACGGTCGCGAACTTCGAAATTTCGCCCTGTTCCTCTTGTCCGAAAGTGCCGCTGCAAACACATTGCATTCCTCGCCCTGATTGCTCATGCATTCACATTTATTTGTTGGCATCAACTGCTGCACCCGATGAATCGATTGTGGGCGCGGATCTCACAAGCCAAACTTCCCCCACTGTCCAACAGCTTTACTTGTCCCAAGAGCAATCAAAAGCACAATCGGGGAACGTCAGTCAAGGGGCGGTGTACAAGGTATATCAGGCTATCGGCCCTCAGCCCGATTCTAAGTACCCATCTGCAGCGGCCTCGGGCTTCGGCACATCATCCCGATCAATCAAATATGGATCCAATAACACGCCGGGCCCAGGTAAGAAGCGGGGGATAATGACATGAGTAGATATATAGGCGTCCCAGTGGAAGCTGTGAGGATATGCAGGACAACAGAGCGTTGATGTGTTCTGCGAGGGAAACGTCTCAGACGGCCCTTGCCCATTCTGTCCCCTCTTGCTCCCCGTGTAGCGAGACTCAGACGACCAATATTTGAATCCACCAACCTTGCACAGGCACGTACCCCGTGGGAGGAGGCATCGGCCCCATGAAGGAGTCGCGGCACGAGACTGCCTCGCGCACCGTATTCGGCAGCTCGACGCGAGACGGCTCTGCCAAAGTGTTCTTAGAGGAGGAGCTTATGAAGGTTAACTTCGGCCGCGAGTCCCCGGGGCCCTGCTCCTACACCACTCCCTCGGGGCATGGCAAGCAGACTGACAGCAAGTACCTGTCAAACCCGGCATACAAGCAGGGCACGTCGAGTAGATTTGCGGAGAAGAACACTTGGAAGGATGTGCCTGGGGCTGGAACCTATGCCAACAACTACCCGTCAGTTGGCAAGCAGACGCTGTCCACAAAGCAGACGGGACCCACACCGAAGATCGGTACCAGCCAACGGGATGTGTGCACAAAAAAGGTGCGCTCGTGCCAAGTTAGCACGTTGGGACTGGGGGTGTATCAGAGTCGGTGCATGGCAGCATGCTTAAAGAAGTGTGAAGAGCGCCAGCTCGTACAACAGCTTCCCAATTCGTCTGGGAGCAGCCATGCTGTCCACAATAGTGGGCTTTGACATGCGGAAAGCTATTCCCATTGTGCATGGCAAGTGGGTTGCTATAGGTTTTCAAATTCAAAAAACATTACCCTGGTCATCTCGAGAGGATCCAGGTCACAGGTCAGTGTCAGCTCCTCCGCCTCAACAGCACATTGCGCCACACAGGCTTACATTAATACAGTCCCAGGACAGCAGCGGCAGTAGCAGAGCTGACTGTCACCCAACAACATTGTGTCCCAGACATTTCAAGATCCAAAACGTAGCATCCAAAAATAAAGTGTCTGACTCCTCCTCCTCCTCCTCCAGCCTTACTCTGGTGTTCTTCAACTCCAAGGAGCGCGAGCTGACCCAGTACGGTGGCATTGAGCCCAAGGCCCCGAATTTCAAAATCCGAAACAACTGCGCGCCTGACTCCTCCGCCTCCCACCGCTTGCTTCAGGTCTTCATCTCGAAGGAGCACGAGAAGGCCCAATATGGCGAGATCGGGCCAGGGCCTGGAAACGGACCCAGGCCTGAGTCATTCGGTACTCAGACGCTCTCCTCCAAGAAGACCAACCCAACCTGGGGCTTCGGCACATCCAAGGTGTGTCCATAGTGTGAGAGAATAGCAGATGAGGGAAAAAGGGTTAAAAGCTAAAAACCCTGGACACTGCACCCCTGAAATAACCAATACGGTATACACCCATGGTATTGGAGCGGAGCAGATTAGGGTTTGAAGTCAGAACCTCTGGTCCTACAGGCTTCCAAGGGGACGGTTCGGTGTGTGAGCAGCGCAGCAGAGCATGTGTTACTTCAAGCGCCAAGGCATCAGCATCACGCAACCAAGGCAATTGGATCAACATCATTTCACGACGCATGCCAAGGGGCGACAGCTAAGGTCGCAAATGAAGATCCCTATTCCCCCCCGTTCCTCCCACTGTTTTTGGCACCCTCGTTCCTGACCCCCTTTCTTTTCATCTGCGCAGAGGAGTCCAGGATATGACAACAACACTCCAGGCCCAGGAACATACTACGCATAAACGACATGCCCCTGGGGGCGCAAAACTGGCGGCTTAGGCTGGAGCCACAGAAGCGCGGCGCCGTACGAGCCGGGCGGGCATGACTGTGTGATGACGCTTCGACCCGCCTTCTTGCCCTCCCCTGTCCCAGTCTGGACGGCCGCGTCACAAGGGGCTGGGGCAGCACATTCTGGTAGCACAATCCGGCTGAACATGGGCCGTATCGTGCCGTATCATGGCACTTTGGTAGTACAATCCGGCTGAACCCGTGCCGCATTGCGCCGTATCATGCCGTATCATGCTACCATGCAGCACATCTTGGGGTAGAATTTTGTTAACCAGGCATGAAAACACCTACCAATGCTGACTTCTGAATGCCAGGTTTTGGCCACTTGCAATGTCTCCCCCCTTGCATAACCTAAACGTACACTGCGGAGCTGTTGGTGGTGTGTCTCTCTCTCTCTGTGAACCAAAGCGTCTTTTGCATTTCGACAGGGAGGGTTGGATGGAGAGGGGGGCCTCTCCATTTGCAAGGGCCGGAAACACATATATAGCATAGCGATAGAACTGCATTGCCACTTGTGCCGTTTTGCCTTTGTCGGGTGAAAGGATCTGGTAGGGGCCTTTTTGACTGTTGGCCGGGGGGCAGGGCTGCATCATAAGCACACGTTTGCTCGAGGGCAAGGGGCAACCCCTGCGTATTACCGCTGCTGATTTCTCTTATGGCTAATTTCAACTGGATCTGGCTGGACCTGGCTGAATCTAACTTATTTGGTTTGGCTGGACCTGGCTGAATCTAACTTATTTGATTTGGCTGGACCTGGCTATTATTTTTCTCTTTCTGGCTAAACCATACCTCCGGCTGAATTCATTGCAGGCCGTGTTTCTGCTTAGAGCATGTTAATGACGTTACACCTGGGCACGGCTGAAATAAAGCCCGGCCATGTCGGCAACTGTTAAGTCTGGTACACAAGTCAAGGAAGAAGGCACAAGAGGGACAAGTAATCAGAGGTGCTGCTGTGCAGCACAAAAAACGGCAGAGCAGTCGGGTATGTGACTTTTCAGAGGGCAGGCGCAGGTGCGGACGGGGTCACCAGGATCCCATGCAAACCCCCTCGCCATGTTGCAGGATTTCAAAATATTTGTCACCAATCTATCGATGGTTAAGTGCTTTTCTTTAGTGATGCGTTTCAAATTGCGCATAGAGAAGCGAAGCTGCAGCTGTCGGCATGTCGCGTGACACCAGGAGAGCGTGACGACACCTTACGTCATCCGCTGTGAGATCCAGCCTTGGTAGCTGAGTTTCTCATTTCTGCACCTCGGCCTTTGAGGTCTGACAGGAATAACCTTAATAAACACAGCCGGTTGATTTGCGCTGTAGCGCATAAAGTTTCCGGGACGTTCCAGAAACATCGGGCTGACAGACAGACTGACGGACGGACGGACGGATACGGGGTGACTCTGGGGGCTTCGCCCCCGCGACCTTCGGCCGCCTGGGGGGCTCTGCCGAAAAAGGAAAATAAGTTTACCGTAACTTCCAAACAACAAAAACAACAACGAAAAGGTCAGGCAGACCTTATCCCCTGCCCCTGAAGAGACTAGAGTTACAAAAATCCGAAATACAGGTTCCACAAAAGCCAAGGCCTCCCACTCCTACATGCGGGCTATCCTAGTGCCTGTCTCGTCGGGAGGAAAAAGGAGAGGAACTGAAGGCAAGAGGGAGGACATGGAGGAGCACAAAGGACACACACCCTCCCAGAAACGGAAAGGCGGACCGAAGGTACCCGCCCCTGAAAACAAGAGAGAGACAAAAAGGGAAAGAGCCAGTCCCCCTGGAGGAAAAACAAAGACAACAAACTAGCCCTCAACAAAGTCTAACACGTCGACAACAAAAGCCAGAGCCTCCCACATACGCCTGCCCTAGTACAGCTGCTGAAAGTCTGTGGCGCTAGTGGCGCCTGCCGGGGAGCATGGCCAACCTCTCGCCCTCAGCCTCTCCTTCACGCTAGGGCAATGAAAGCACACATGCAGCGAATCCTCCACATGCTGGCCTTGTCCTCAGCCCAACACCGGTGGCAATAGCGTGTCACGTTGCTGATCGTTGCGCCGTCCTCTATTATCAGCAGTGCTGACCGCTCCGAGTCGCAGCCTTAATTCAGTGCACACAAGCACACTCCCTCTTGCTGGTGCGGCTCCTTGCCTGCCCCGCTAGCAGTAGCGTGTCTCACCCTGACCCCTAAGCCGTCCTATAATGTCAGCCGTGTCAACCGCACCGAGCTGCAAACCCAAGTTGGGGACACAAGCACACGCCTTGTTGCTAGTGTGGTTCCAGTATGCGCCTCCCACCCCTGCCTGCCCCGGTATAGCTGGTGGAAGTCTGTAGCGTCGTTCGGAGGACCAGCCCACCCCCGCTCCCTAGATGCCGCCATGATGCTAGGGCATTGGACGCAAGTATGAAGCGCATCCTCTACATGCTGGCCATGTCCCCTGGCAGTAGCGCATGTCACGCTGCTGATCGTTGTGCTGTCCTCTAGTGTCACCTGTGCTGACCTCGCCGAGATGCAACCTTAGGTTTGTGCACACACGGGCACACGCCCTTCTGCTGGTGCGGCCCTTGGCATGCCGATGCGATTATCCCGGCACCTATGGATGCGATCATCCCGACACCTACAGACCTCTCGGCACCAACCGATGCGATCAACCCGGCACCTACGGACCTCCCGGTCTCCCTGAGGGGGTGGGAGAGGGGTGGCCATCAGGGGCTAAGATTCCGCTGTTAAATCTTGCAAATCTTACCAGTATTTTGCATGGTTCCGCCTGTTACCCCACCGAATCCACATATGGTATGATACTGCATCCCTGTAATAACACGCGCTGTAGGCTGAAACCAGGCGTGGTAGGCCGCCGCAGACCTGTGTTGGTGGCAGGGTCCGGAGGGTCTCACCGGCCGACGTCCTCCATCTGCGCCCGCTCATAGGCAGCGTCCACTAGCGCTAGCACCTCAGAGCCGGGGAGAAGTTGTAGGCGAGCCGCTGCCTGACGCAGTTTGGGAAGGCTGCTCCCCACTCTAGCTTCTCTAAGGCACTTAGCAGTTCATTGCACCAGTTGCATCCACCAGTGGCCTTACTGGGCGCGAGCTGCATATCAGCTGATCAGCCGCCATGGCTGCCGCCATGAATGGGCTGTCTCCCTGTGCTGCCGGTGCTACCGCTGCATTGTAGAAGCGAAGCACTTGGCGCCACCAACCTCGTTGTAACGGTTGGATCAGTAGCTCCTGCATGTATCCCCAACCGGTGGCGGACGCTGGGAGCCCCGCTGCCTGGCACAAGTGCTGTAGAAAGCTGGACTGCAGCTTGTTGTGGGGGTAGTGTTGCAGTCAGATGTGTCCGGTGACCACATTACATCACCGTAGTTGGCTGCATGCGCTGCGTATGCGTATGCCAAATGATATGCCTCAGGTGCACCTTGGCTGCCATACGGCGGACACCAGCAGCCAGAGGCGCCTCTCTGCCATGCATGGCCTTCTTCATGCTACCGCTCTCGTGCTGAATGATGCCCAAGAACTTGAATTCTTGGACACGCTTTAGCACTGTCCTATCGGGGCTGTACACGCAGATATGGGCTGGTTGCCGGCGCTGTGCTGCTAAGCGGCTGCCGAAATCTAAGATCTCAGCCTTGCTGACGTTGACCTGGAGATGTTTGGCCGCCGCATATTCATGCAAGGCATCTAGCATGCTTACAGCATGTAGGATTGGGGTGTGTCTATCTAAGGGGCTAGGGCGGGACAGCATTTGATCTAAGACTGAACGTGCCTTTGTGAAGACGCACAGAAATTTAGCAGGAGTCCACCCATCTGAATTCCGAAGGTAGCAGGTAAGAGATCTGGTGGTAGGTGAGAGGTCTGGTGTCAGGTAAGAGATCTGGTTGCAGGTGAGAGATCTGGTGGCAGGTGAGAGATCTGGTGGCAGGTGAGAGATCTGGTGGCAGGTGAGAGATCTGGTGGCAGGTGAGAGATCTGGTGGCAGGTGAGAGATCTGGTGGCAGGTGAGAGATCTGGTGGCAGGTGAGAGATCTGGTGGCAGGTGATTGGTCCGGTTGCAGGTGAGAGATATGGTGACAAGTAAGACATCTGGTGGCAGGTGAGAGATCTGGTGGCAGGTAAGAGATATGGTGATAGGTAAGACGTCTGGTGGCAGGTAACCAAGAGATCTGGTGACAGGTAATCGGTCTAGTTGCATGTGGTAGATATGGTGGCAGGTAAGAGATATGGTGATAGGTAAGACGTCTGATAGTAGATGAGATATGGTGACAGGCAAGACGTCTGGTGGTAGATGAGATGCCTAGTGCAGGCAAGAGGTCTGGTGACATGTTTAGAACAGTGCATACCTGCTGGGCCCTGCCGAACGCTCGGCCATGTGGGTCTGGTGACATGTGAGATGTCTGGTGACACATGCGAGATATGGTGGCAGGCGAGAGGCCTGGTGGCAGGTGAGAAGTCTGGTGGCAGATGAGAGATATAGTGGCAGACCGCAGATGACATATCTAGTGGCAGGTTAGAGGTCTGATTTATAGTTGAGTGGCCATTATATAATTTGGGCGCCCACGTGGCCATGTTCAGGACGCTGACAGACGATTGAGCTCCCACAGATCATGACGTGTGAACGTGTCATACGGTACAGATCAACAAGGGGATTCCTGATGTGCTGCTGCGCGGTATAAGCGCTGCGCGGACACATGCCTTTTTTTGCTGTGCGGACGATTTGCTCAAATCTTGAAATCAGGGGTGCGCGAACCCTATTCGGTTCTACGGTACCCATAACTTCAGAACTGCTTTATTGATTTACCCTGCAATGTTTTTTTACACCGTTCAAGGACAGCTTATTCCAAGAAAATAGCGCTGTGTCAACCTTAAAACACCCACACGTTGGGATCCGAACTCATTTGCAATCTCCACCCGTTCTTTTTATGGAAGGAGTCCTGAGGAGCATCAGACTTGATGCATCAGACAGGCGCCCGAAAACAGGTTCTCACACTTAAACAAACCAACTACAGGACAGCAAAAATCCGAACCAACTAATGAGACAAGACCATGCCCAACCAATGGGCACACATGAAGTTAACTGCCCACCGCTTCAAACTAAGCATCAAGTTGGCTTTCTATGCGGGGTATGATATACTGTCCAGCCAAGTTGTAGGGCTGGCAGGAAACGTATCTTGCAATCTACATATATACTTTGCATATGTACTGCGCATTCGGGCTTCTTTTAGTTACTTGGGGCATGGACGAGTGTGCCATCCCCACTCCGGAACCTGTCCCTGGCCTGCCACTCTGCTGGCATCGCAGCAAGCCTCCAAAACAAAACAGGTGAAACCCATTCAAAGTAAAAGGGGAACCCGACACGCCCTTGGCGCCTGGCCATGAACACAAACAATAACAGAGTCGCCGGGATCTCTGGAGAAGGCGCCATGGCCCCCAATGTACAACATACACATTTTGGGTGACTACATGGGCTTCACCTACATAGCAAGCCATGCCACCTCACGTTCATCAATGCTTTCTCACGCAAAATTCATACCTTCCTTCGTTCCCAGCGAGTGGAAAGAAATACATCGTCCATCTCCTCCCAAGCCTCAATCAAAAAATTGACCATTGCCAGATAACAAAACTCCGATCTCCGACATGCATCGATTCATCGATAGCCAGCCTCGCAGTCACGACCCTCCACACACGTCCCCAAAGGATCCCCAAACATCTCGCAAGCCTCCTCCTACGCCTCGAAGGCCCCCACACCTAGACGTTCATTTCCATAAGGTTTCGAGCCTCAAAAAAGCAGGTAATAAAAACAACCCATTCAGCGTCAGAACCCCGATCCCCTGATCCCCTGAACCCCTATTCCCTGATCCCCTGATCCCCATGAGCCCTCGTTAGACTCAAATTGAATTCGTTTAACACAGGGTGCTCCCTTGCAGTTTCTTGTAGTGTAAATAGACTTGAGAAAGTCTTACTGATGATACTAAAAACGTGCGCTAATACAAAGGGCGCGCTAATACCAGGGCCTCGACGGTGACCCTGCTCGAAGACTAGTGCTGCTGCCTTCTGCAAAAACGTAGGAGTCGCTAAATGCACAACCTGATCTACGTGGCAGCGATGCGCCTGTCAAAGGGTAAAGGGATAAGATATAGCTGGCAGGGGTTCCAGCCAGAAAATGCTCATATAAATGTTTCAAAGCAAATCCTCCTCACCATAAAATGATGCACAAGCCGAATGAAGGCACAAGCCCTAAAAAGGGGCACTGCAGTACCATGTTTTTTGAACTCATGGAACAGAGCCCCCCAAAAGACATACAGCGCAAACAAATGAGCACACACCCAAATCCACCCACGATCAGCAAGAGGCCTGACAGCAGAGCTTGCTGCATCAGGCCCCCAGGCCGCGATATATCTGAAGCGCATTAACGTGAACAATGCCACCTACGCCTAGGGAATCTTCCTCGCCCAGACGAGAGGGGAGACATGTCTGCAAGGCGTGTGCACCACCACTCCCCCTCCGCAAGACAGAGAGGACGTCAAGCATCAAACACCTTGATCCTAGCAGTGATGGGCAGGCGGCAGAAGGGGCACTCGGGTAGTTGGCTGCCGCACGTGCCGCAGCTCTGGTGCCCGCAGTTGAACACGAGTCCGCGAGGCCTTTCGAGGCAGATGGAGCAGACAGGCGACCGGTTCTCAGAGGCCGCCTTCGCGAACTCGGCCGCCGCTGCGTCAGAGATGCGCCTGAGCATCACTGCCTCGCGCACGGCCCGCAGCCCGCACTCCAGCTCCGTCTCCACAGCCTGTAGCGCCCGGAGCGGCAGACCCTGCAGGGCCTCCGGGCTCAGCCTACACTCCAGCCTTTGATGCTCCGCCTGGGCAGCCGACAGAGAGGCGCCCAGCGCTGCAACCTCCGCCGCGAGCCTGTCCCGATGCGCCTCGACGCCGCCCAGCACCGAGACCAGCTCCGTTGCGCACACCGTGGACTGGTGAAAGGCAGAGCTGCCGCTGTAGCAGCTCGCGTCGCTGGCGCTGTACAGCGGGTCGAAGCCGCCGCCGCCGTCCGTCAGCAGGCCCGAGGCCATCAGCTGCTGCACTGTCATCTGCTGTCGGGGCAAGCTGACGGAGCTGCTGCTGTCACAGCTGTCAATGCTGCTCAGCGGGGCAGACGGGCAGGCAGTCACGGGTGGCGGCTTGGATTCAGCCTCGGAGCGGGTTCTCTGCAACACGAGGGCGCCTGTCTGCTGCTGTAGCCGGGCGTACCTATGACAGACAGACACGAATTATATTGAGTTATTAAGCTGCCCTTAAGAGAATGCCTACAAGCGCGTCCTTGGCTTCGTCATCATCATCATGGTCATCATGGTCACTATTGCATCCGTACCAGCACAACAGGCATAGATTACCGTATGGTATGAAGGTGTGGGCATTTCATGCATGCCAGCACATCCTCTTTCGAGAGTCAGTGTCTCCGAGACCCTGCACCGATGCAAGCGGCATCCCAAGGCATCCCGACTCGAGCGCCTCCCAAACTGTTGCGATCCACCAATGTGAGCTTGATCCCCCTTGTTCCCTGGAGTTTTTGCACCCAGCATCGCCTATTCACCTCCCTCCTTCCCTTCCCTTCCCCTCCCACCTGCTGGCCACCAGCCCGAGCTCCTTCACCAGCCCCTGATGCATCTTCCGCGTGCTCTCCGCCTCGGCATCTCTCTGAGCAAGCTGGCCCAGCGTGGCATCATGCTCGGCCCGCAGCGCCGCCAGCGCCGCTGCGTCTCGCGTGGCCTTCACCTCGGCTTCCTTCGCCTGCATCCCCGCCCGCGCAGCCTCCGCCTCTGCCTCTGCCGTCAGCAGCCACGCCCGGGCCTCTTCGCGCCGCAAGCCCTCAAGCACTTTCTCCGCGGCATCCACCCGATGTGACGCGTGCGCCTGGATCTCTTCCATGTTACGCTTGTACAGCAGATCCTGGAGTTGAACCCGGATCAGACCCGTTGAGACTGAAGACTCCGAGATTCCACACGGTTCCCTGGGCTGGCCGGCATCGCCGCAAACAGCAGCGCCGAGGCCGGCTGGGCCGCCGCCGCCGGCAGCAGCAGCCGGCCTGCCACCACCACCACCGGCAGCGCCCAGGCCGGAGGAGCTGCGCAGCAGCATGTGCAGCTCATCCGCGATGAGGCCCATGTCTGAGGAGAAGTCGGTGTCGAGCACTACGACATTGTCGAAGGTCTGCACACGCACGTGGACAGGCGGTTGGCAGGCGGCTCAGCTCATGGCATGAGGCTTGGCACTTTGTGGCCTTGGTCACTGCTTGCCACAGCCCTATCCAGCCAAGTTGGAGGTGAAGCGTATGAAGTGTGGCATGCTGTATAGGCTCAAAATCCAAGCAGCAAAGCTGTCACCATCTGAGTTAGGATGTTTACCGTGGGTCAGGATATTCACGGTGGATTAAGATGTCTACGGCCCTGACGGTCGTTTTTCAGTACACACCCATTTTCTAACTTACAGTAAAACCAGTTTGACTCTGCGCACAAGTTTTCCCCCCCTTCAAAATATGCAATTAATTAAAAAAAGCCTAGGGTGTGAAAAAGTGTGGACTTGTGAAAAAGTGTGTTCCCCCCCGCCTGGGGGTCCGGGGGCCAGCGGCCCCCGGTGGAGGTTTGGGGGCGAAGCCCCCAAATTTCAGGAACAGTGTGTGGTTTCAACTCTAGATTCTTGTCCCAAATCTGTTGTCATTTAACTGTGTTAGTCCATTAGTCCATTCAGTCAATGGCCCTGCCTCTCCCGGCCCAACCGCTGGTGGCCCTGCCTCTCCCGGCCCAACCGCTGATGGTCCTGCCTCTCCCGGCCCACCCGCTGATGGCCCTGCCTCTCCCGCCGGCTCAACCGCTGATGGCCCATGCCTTGCTGCAATCTTTGGAATCCCCTTAGGGCGCCCAGGCCTTTTCACCCCATGCCCATGTCTATGAAGAAGTACGGGTTGTGACTGATGGCCGGAAAGAAAGCTGAGAATGCCTGCTTGGCGAGGAGAAGTAGCCCTCGAGAGATCGATTTCATCTTTTCGACGCTTCACGGGCCGCCCAGAATGACTAGAATCAGTAGATGATGTAGACATATTAAGCGATTCACGCGAGTCGATAGTGTTTCAATGATGCGGAGATTAAGGCGGTACCGAACAGCGATTGTGAGCGACTCCGGAGCGAGCTACAGGCGTACAGCCGCTGCGCAGCAGCGAAAAGCCCCTGGGCCAATGTTTCAGTCAGGCTTTTCCCCTCAAAATATAATTAATAAAAAAAAGCCCAACTATCGCCTGAGGCCATTTACCGCCTACAAAAAAAGCACTGCCGCGCACCCCGCTTTGGAATAATTTTGTCAAATTTGTCGCGCAGCCAAAAAAGACCATACTCCGCGCACGCGCAGCTGATTCTTTTTTAAACAGTTGTTTACTTTATCGCGCAGCCGGTCCGAAACAATTAATTAAACACCGCGCAGCACTTTTAGTGACTGTCGTTTACTCAACTCCGCGCAGCGCTTATAGCCACTACGTTCAGTCAACTCAATACCGTGCTAATGAGGAGGAGAAGGAGGAGGAGGAGGAGACGGAGGAGGAGATGGAAAAGAGGGAGGAGAGGGAGAAGAGGGACGCCGCATACGAGCGTTGGCTATCCTATGCTACCAGGCCCACTGCCATGAAAGTCGGTAGCCATACAAGCTACCGGTAGTGTTCTGCGGTACTACTTGATCAGACTTGACAAGGATCACTGAATGGTTGCCGAGTCGAACAGTTGCGCGCTAGCGCTTTTTTTTTGGAATATTTGGTGCCGGAAAAACTACGCGCACCCCCCAAAATAGTTGTTTTGGTCCGTGACTGACCGGTCACGCACACTTTTTGCTATTATTTAATCTATCGCGCATACACTCCGCGCACCTCTGAAAATAATTAATTTAAAGGGGAGTCAGACCGGTTCTACGGTATCCTGATTTGACGCAGATTGCAGATGTTTTTACACAGAGGATAACACCACTGATGAGAGGAAGGAGCTTCCCATGCTTGAGGCAGTTTACAGGCGCAGGGACACCCCGCTGCCGAGCCCTCCGTATTCCAACACTCCCCAGCTACACTCCTCAGCTACACTTCTGAGGGGGCCAAGTGCAGCGCGGAACCAGCTGCTTGGGCCACCGACCGTAGGTCGGGCAAGCTTTGGCCTGCCGATGGTGGCTTGGTGCTCCCTTGAATCCAAACTGCATCCCATTCCCGCACCTGCTTAGCGTTGATGCCGCCATAGAGGAAGGTGCGGCCGTTGATGTGGCAGCAGCTGTGGTGGTAGCGGGGCGCCGGCGCCGAGTTCAGCTGCTTCGGTCTGTGCCAAGTGAACGTGGCTGTGTCGAGCACGTACGCGTCGTTGAAAAAGGTGCCCTGTGCGTTGCAGCCTCCGAACACGAGCATCTGGCAGGGAGCGATCAGTACGGCTGAGTGGTTGGTGCGGGCGCTGGGCGCCTGCCCCTGCTGCTGCGGGTGCGACCACTCGTTGCGCTGCAGGGAGTAAACGCTGAGTGCATTGTCAATGCTGCTGCCACTGGTGCCGCCGAAGCAGATCAGCGAGCCTCCCATATATTCCACATGGACGAGGCTCATGCCGCGCCGGGGCGCCGGCGGGCGGCCGCTCGGCTTCAGCTCTGTGAACTCCCCAGTGACCGGGTTCAGCTGGTGCAGGTCATTCGTGAGCTTCTTGCCCTGGCCTCCGAACATGAAGATGGTGGTGTCGTTGAGGGCAACCATGGCGTGCCCGGCACGGGCAGACGGCAGCGTGTTGTTCGAGAGTCGCCGCCACGTGGAGTAGGTGTCGGAGACCTCCAGGACGAACAGCTTATTGGTGAGTTTTCGGCCCTGCTGACCGCCGAACACGAACATGCAGTTCCCGATAGCAGCAGCCGCGTGCGCCATCGTCTTGCCGGGCCGGTCTTTGGGTGAGGCCGCGATTCGAGGGCAGGTGCCTCGCCACTGCATCGACTGCGTGTCCAGCATCCAAAGGTCGGCGTAGGTCGTGTGTCCTAAGAAAAGGTGGAACTTTGCTCAAATCTCGAATCAAGCACCACCCTCCATTTTAACCTGTGAGTATCTCGGACGGGCTGGGACTGATGGTGAATGCATGCTTTAAATAACAAGTGCAGATGTTTCTCTAGCTGCTCACCTATGCCTCCGAACACAACCATCGTCTTCGCCTTGGTACCAATGCCGACACAACAAGCAGAGTGCGCCCATCGAGCTGCTGGTGTGCTGCTGCAGCTGGGATAGTTATAGAAAATCGATGACGGGACATCCTGTACCATGTTCCACGTTGCGCTGGAGGTAGAGTTCATTGTAGAGGCCAGCGACATGTGCTGGAGGTGCATCGAAGCACCCCCTGCTGCCATGATGCAGCTGGAGTGTTCTGATGATGGGCAGGCATTCGTGCTCAATTGCGTGTCTGCACTTCGACCACTGGAGGCACGTGAGGTGATGAAGCCTGCCAAGGTCTCACGTGACAGAGGTGGAGAGGGCAAAATTGCATGATCAGACACCTGTACTTGTCTTGACATATTGACCAGACGGGCCTCGAGCTTAACTTTACATTACTGCGGCCACGCAAGTATACGCAGGACTACCTCCCAGGCGATCATGGACGCCTTCAGCATTCAGTTCCGATCTTGAAGTGTACGGCATTCAATTCAAGTTAATGATAGGGAACGAAGACGATACATTCCGGACCTAACGATATATATTGACACTTCCAAAGCTCCAAGTCTGAGGATCTGATATGCAAGATTCGTTAGCAAGGTCCCAATCACGTGGGAAGGGGCTGGGTGGGAAGGGGCAGGTTACGCACGAGTGCCGTATTTCTACTTTTCTAGCCACGCGCTGGCCACGGGGCTGTTCTGCTGAACATATCTGCTTATTTGAATCCCTAATATAACGTCAGATGATTCCAGCCCGTCTCTGATTGGTGTGAAACAAGTTTCTCCGTGGACTTTTCCTCCACCCGATCTCGCGGAACAGGGGCGCGTTCACATTGGGGGTGATCCGAGCCAAAAGTGGGCGATGTACAGAATCCTGAGATGATCTTAACTCGATCCACGCTCTAGTAGAGATTTTTGCAAACTGTTGTGATACACAAGTGATGGAGCTATCGTGGCATGCCGTACATGCTCCTTATCGTCTGTTGCAAATTCTTGTATCGTTTGAGTGAGAAATCAAACTTTATTATGAAGGAGCCTGTCTCTTTTCAAGTGGGTCTTTCTTTTAGTTAATGCCTCCTGCATTTATTGGTGGGTTTTGTGGGTTGCTGCCTCATTGCAAGGGATCGGCTTGGAAGATTGCTTTCTTCAGTGGCTGCCACTCGTCTGGAGGGCGCTTATCAGGTGACAAAGAAATACAGATGCGTGCCACGTGGGGTGTGGGGATGCTTTGTGAATTTGGGCTTGCTGGCTCATGCATGCAGCCCATGAAAATGTAACCATGCAACCCATAAATCCACACAGCCCAAGGATCCATGCAGCCCATTGATTCATGCAGCCATCCATCAATGCAGCTCAGGGATCCATGCACTCCAAGGATCCATGCTGCCATGCAGCCCAGGGATCCATGCAGCCTTGCGACCCAGAATTCATGCGGGCCTTTGCCATGCAACCATGGATTCAATGGGACTGGTCCATCTCAAGCGAAGGTGCATTCGGCATAGGTCATGCACTTCTTAAACTATACGTGCATGCATGCGAGTCCCTGTTTATTTTTTTGTGCCCATAAAACAGGCGGCCACCACAGCGCCGATGGGGACCATACTTTGACTGGCCTACTGCCGGTGGCCCAAGCAGCAAGGCTTTATGCTCCAAACCGAGCAGGCATAAGGCTTTGCTGCAGCTGAATAGTAGCAGAAGCACCCCCAGATCAACAATGTGGTGCGCAGTCATAGGCTTCTAATTTTAGAGGGCATGAGGTTGACCGACACCCGGCATACCCTAGCTGTCGTTTTAAAACATGTAGCGGGTTGGACATCCGGCGCTAGAAGCGTCCATGCACCATGGATGCTATACGTATCTTAGCCACTCGTTCTGTTGTATATTTACTCCTAGGACCAGCATAAACGTGCGCTGCGCCGCTTAGGCAAATCGCAGTTTATGATGGGCACAACTCATGGCCGGAAGGTCAAGCTCATGGCCCAGGCCAAGCGCATGCGAGCAGTGTGTGTGCATTGTTAAGCACTCTTTCGTCCAGAAAAACTTGACAGGTTGGTGCCATCCCGCCCCTGCAAGCTCGCTGTGCAGCCCATGGAATGATTGAATGCCATTCAATGAAATGATATTAAAGCCAAGTCAAGTAAGTCAGTCATATCCCCTGGCTTTCTGGCCTGTAGATATGAGTGAGGGCTTGCCGTATTGTGTACCGCATGCCATTATCTCTGGGTCAAGGTGCTCATATCATCTATCTCTCACCATCTAGGGCTCCGATAATGATAGATGATGTGTACGGCGACAGTTTGCAAAAAGCTCTAGTAGAGGCGCGAGTTGGGCGACATTTAGTCGTTGTACTGTCGTGTACATCTAGGATCATTTCAGAAACGACCTCCCAAGGTAGTGTTGAGAAATGAGCCAAATGATCATGCCACGCTGGCTGCCACGCTGCCACGCTGGCTCGGTTCAGGGTTTACGCAAACTCAAACTAGGTCGATTACGTGCATTCTTGTCTCATTCGTTTACATGGTTGTTATCTTTTTAACGAGTGTGATAAAAAACTGTTTGATCAAGGCGGAACCATGCTGGACATTGTCAAAATGGAAAGTCTCGGTCAGTACGAGCTCTGGTACAAGCTCGAGATCCCTGAGCGATTTCTCTTGCGTTTACCGCAACATTGACAAGCGCACCACGACGATCGTGTTGTGCTCATAACAGACTCAAACAACCGATGCCAGTTTTCAGTTGGAGAGTTTGGGTCGGAATTTTGCATTAAGGGCAGAGCGCTTGAAGCATGAGTAATTCAAACCTTGGGGAAAGCAGATAAAGTCCGCGGTACTCGAATAATGGTACCACCAGAACACCCAAACTAACAGCCTACCCACGTCCTTGTCACCCCTTTCCTACCTGTCACACTCCCACTTGCCCCCATCGTGCTTTCGACGCCGATCGCCGAATCGAGTTTAACGATCAACGGGATCGGGATTGTGGTGGACAGCGGGTACAGGAAGTCGCCACAATTTAATGCCAGGACAGGTGTGTGTGGGGGGAGGGGAAGTGTGGACGGCAAACGGAAATTGTAATCGGATCAGATCGGATCGGATCGGTTCGGATGGGTTCGGATCTGGTCTGATGTCACTGGTATTGTGGTGGGCAGCAGGGACCGGAAGTTGCTGCAATTCGACGTCAGGACAGGTGGAGGATAAGTGTGGACAGCAACCACATTGTGGATCCTGATGTGATCTGGTCTGATATGATATGATGTCCCTGCAATTCAACGTCAGGACAGGTGAGGGCGCCCGGAGGCCACTGCTGTTTATTTCTAGTTTATAAACCCTTAACCCTTAATAACCCTTAACCCTTAACCCTGAATAACCCTTAACCCTTAACCCTGAATCTTAATATCTCAGTCCAATGTCAGTACAGGTGTGTGTGTGTGGGGGGGGGGGGACCAAACGGAAATTGGTTCCTCTTACAATGCACATGCTGTACACGCTGTCACGCTGTTACGATGTACACGCTGTCACGATGTACTTCCTCTCATGGTGTTCACGCTGTCGAGATGTACTTCCTCTCATGATGTTCACGCTGTCACGGTGTAATTTCACAGTTCTACTCATGATGTACACGCTGTCACGATGTACTTCCTCCCATGATGTACACGCTGCCATGATGTAATTCCACAGTTCCACTCATGATGTACAGGCTGTCACGATGTACTTCCTCTCATGATGTGCACGCTGTCACGATGTACTTCCTCTCATGATGTGCACGCTGTTACGATGTACTTCCTCTCATGATGTACCCGCTGTCACCATGTACTTCCTCTCATGATGTTCACGCTGTCACGATGTACTTCCTCGCATGATGTTCATGCTGTCACAATGTACTTCCTCTCATGATGTTCACGCTGTCACGATGGACTTCCTCTCATGATGTACACGCTGTCATGATGTACTTCCTCTCATGATGTGCACGCTGTCACGATGGACTTCCTCTCATGATGTGCACGTTGCCACGATGTACCGTAGAACGACTTTGACTCCGCTCGTAATATAATTATTGGGGTGCGCGGACATGCTGCGCGCTAATAATTGATAAAACAAAATCAGCGGTGTGCGGAGTTGAACTCAGGTTTTCACCCTATTCGATGTGCGAATGGTCGGTCAGGTGCCTGTATGAACTCCTGCGCGGCCAGAAATTAAATTAATTTCAAAAATTTCGTCGCTGCTCAACCGTTTTTTAATTCTTTTTAGCTGCGCGACGAAAAAAAAAATATTCGGGGGGGTGCGCGGAGTCTAAGGTGTTCTACGGTACTTCCGTCACGGCAGTTTGTACCTGCCATGTCTCTTTAACGCAGGGAGCAGGTACCGTTCTGATCTTCTTGACTTCGTCACACACCTCCCCCCCCTTCCCCTTCCCCTTCCCCTTCCCTTGACCCTTTTTGACCTCTTTCGACCCCTAAACCCTAAGCACCTTTTCCTTATCCTCTGCCTCTCACAGACCTCAATTTCGGTTGCCAGCTCTGTCCCGATTCTCTCTGAAAGGTCCTTTCGAAAACGGCTTTGGTTGGTAGCGTTAACTCGGCAGCGTCGAACCTGACCCCCTTTCAGACTTACCCTTAACCCTCAACCCCTCACAGCCCAAACCCTGAACCCTGAATCCTCAACCTCTCACAGCCCAAACTCTAAACCCTTAACCCCACACGGCAGGCGTCAACGCTCTCAAAATGGTGCGCATCAGCCAGGCTTCCGCGGAGCAGCGTACGGGCCGAGCGGGACGCACCGGCCCGGGTGTGTGCTACCGTTTATGGGACGAGGAGGGGGAGAAGGAGATGATGGATGCCACGATGCCGGAGGTGCTGGAGGCGGACCTGGCCTCGATGGTGTTGTACATGGCAGCATGGTAAGGAGGGCAAGGGTGAGGGGAATGGGGGCAGAGTGGCAGGGGGACGGTTGTGTGTTACTGGTAATGGGACAAGGAGGGGGAGAAGGAGATGATGGATGCCACGATGCCGGAGGTGCTGGAGGCGGACCTGGCCTCGATGGTGTTGTACATGGCAGCATGGTAAGGAGGGCAAGGGTGAGGGGACTGGGCCCTGGCTTGGCTCTCAATTTTCGAATCGTTTTTTTTCAAACCCTTTACTCAGGGGTCACATGGATGTGCAGGCGTTGCCCTGGCTGGGCTTGACAGGTGTCAACCGTACTCTTTACCCCCCCACACACACCCCCCTCCCTGCTTCTCCCCGGTCTCTGTCTCTCATAGGGCCGGACCGACGTGAAGGCGTTACCCTGATTGGACTTGAAAGGTGTCAACCATCTTACTCATCACTTCCCCCTCCCTGCTTCTCCCTGGTCTCTGTCTCTCCTAGGGGCCGGACCGACGTGAAGGCGTTGCCCTGGCTGGACGAGCCTGTTGACGCGCATGTCAGCTGCGCCGTGCAGCTGCTGCTCAGCCTGGGAGCAGTGGACAAGGAGGGGCTAGCGACGGCAGAGGGGCAGAGGATGGCACGGTGAGTGGAAGAGGGGGTGGTACGGTGAGGGGAATGGCACGGTGAGTGGAAGAGGGGGGGGGTGAGGGGTGTGTGTGTGTGGGTGGACAAGGAGGGGCTGGCGACGGCAGAGGGGCAGAGGATTGGTACCGGCCCACAGAATGCAAACCTCGCAGTAGCGTCGGTTTTTCTGTATCTTTGAATTTGAACCTTATACCCTTTTACCTTAATACCCTTAAGCTTACATACGGTACCCTTATACCCTTAACCTAAATGCCTATACAACACTTACACCCTAAACCTTATATACCCTTATACCCTAAACCTTACACTCTCACCCATTGACCCGTTGGCCCTTAAACGTGTAGCCGTTGCAGCTGGTTTGGGGGGTTTTGACCATAAACCCGCAACTCTTGAGTCCAATGACCCGCTGATCTGTCAAGCCTGAAACCCGCAAGTGTTGTTGCAGGCAACTGTTTAGGCGTTGTCGGGTTTTTGACCCAAAACCCTTAGCCCGCCGATCCGATTTTGAACTGTTGATCTTCGAACCGGCAACTGTTGCTGCATGTCTGGGGTTGGGAATCACTGGGCTGCACCCTACACCCAAAACTGAGGTTGGGTTTGGGATTGGGGTTGGGGTTGGGAAGTTTAGGAGTTGTACCCTACACCCAAAACCCCAACTACGTTGGCACGCTGATCCGTTGATCTCTGAAATGGCAACTGTCGCTGCAGGTTTGGCGTGCACCCGCGCTTCGGCCACCTAATTCTCCGCAGCCTCGACTTCGGAGCGCCCGAGCTGGGCTGCCTGCTGGCCTCCCTGCTTGAAGAGCGTGACCTATTTAAGTACGGGCCGGACGGCCCCGTGGTCACCTCCAAGGACATCATGCTGCGGCTGCGTGTGCTGGCGGTGTTCGCGCAACAGGTGCCGCCGCCACCGCCGCCACCACCGCTGCGTGCGGAAGGAGGAGAGAGCAAGAAGAACGCGGCAGGTGGGTGGTGGTCACACTGCCTCTTCTGCTTCTTCTGCTTCTGCCTCTGCTTCTGCTTCTGCTTCTGCTGCTTCTGCTTCTGCTGCTTCTGCTTCTGCTGCTGCTTCTGCTTCTGCTTCTGCTGCTGCTGATTCTGCTGCTTCTGCTTCTGCTGCTTCTGCTTCTGCTTCTGCTTCTGCTTCTGCTGCTTCTGCTTCTGCTGCATCTGCTGCTTCTGCATCTGCATCTGCTGCTGCTGCTGCTTCTGCTGCTGCTTCTGCTGCTGCTGCTGCTTCTGCTGCTTCTGCTGCTTCTGCTGCTTCTGCTGCTTCTGCTGCTGCTTCTGCTGCTTCTGCTGTGGCTGCTGTTGCTGCTGTTGCTGTTGCTGCTGTGGCTTTTGCTTTTGCTTTTGCTGCTGTTCCAGCCTCAAGGGTTTGGCGTTTGTGTCATCTCGCATCAGAGTATAAGGCCACCTTCAGCAGGCGGCTGGGCATCCACCGATGGGCTAGGGAGAACGGGGCATGAACCGGCCTAAGGCTGGCGGCCCTCGGCAGTTGGGGTATGGACCGGCCTGAGGCTTGCGGCCCAAGCAGCACGCGCTGCCCGGTCCCGACTGATTCCAATTGATTATAACCGATTCCACCCAGCATTATGTCGCGCATCCCCACATGAAGAACTCACTAGCTGGCACAGCCTATCGTAAACAATGCATTTATGCACACTTAAACATGGCACTCCGGTAACCCGGCTTTATGCAAACTAAGGTTTAAGTAACTTAATGCAGGTTACCCTAAGGTTATGTAATATACAGATACTACCCTTGATTGATTGTAAACAATGCAGCCCTCGTAAACAATGCATTGACACACAGGCAATCTGAAAGTACGGCAGCTCACCGAACGTGGCTGTTTTGGTCCCCGCTGCAGCAGCCACGTGGCGGCGGCCGTGATGCGCGACAGCATGGATCCGGTGCTTGAGGGTTTAGGGTTTAAACCCTCAACCCTCAGCCCTCAACCCTCAGCCCTATTCCATTCATCCATAAACCCACAATGCGCTGCAGTATAGATCTGGTGCTTGAGGGGGAATGGCTTGATGGTTTAGGGTTAAAACCCTGAACCCTCAAACCTAGACCATTCACCCTAAACCCTCAATGCGCAACAGTATGGATCTGGTGCTCCAGGGGTTGAATCCTTTCACCGATAACCCTAAACCCTTTTCAACCCTCTTTCTTTGACCCCCGTACAGCACGTGAATTCCACACTGCCAACGCCTTCCGGAGCTACGTTGTTTGCCACAGCTGCCTGCTGTCTGCAAAGAGCAGGTTCCGCCAGCTTCAGGATTCACAGGAGCGGGAGCAAAAGCGCACGCGGGGCGGCAGCGGGGGTGGTAACGGAGCTGGCACAGATAGCAAGGCTGCCGCTGCCACAGCGGCAGCGGCGGCAGCCGCCGCTGCTGCAGCTGCGGCGGAAGCATTCCTGCTGCCCGGATCCTCCTTGGAGTCCGTTTGGGACAGCGGGGATTTCTTTGCCTTGGGCCTGGATGTGGATGAAGATGAGGAGCTGCCCCTGCCGCCCCCCAGCCTCGTCCTCTCGGCCAAGGGCAGCTCCTGGCTGGATGCGCGTGACTTCAATGGCAAGTGGGCTGAGCAGATGAAGGACGAAGATCTGGTGGCGGCACTGGTAGCCATGGCCTACCCTGACAGGCTGGCGAGGTGGGTGATTGGGTGGGTGGGTGCGGAGCTAGGGGCCATGGCCTAACCTGACAGGCTGGCAATGTGGATGGTGGGTGGGTGGGTGGGTGCAGAACTGGTGGCCATGACCTAACCTGACAGGCTGGCAATATGGGTGGGTGGGTGGGTGGGTGCAGAACTGGTGGCCACGACCTAACCTGACAGGCTGGTGATGTGTGTGTGTGTGGGTGTATCAGTTGCAACCATTGTGGCCATGGCCTACTCTGACAGATCTGGCAATGAGGATGGATGTGGCTTTCATTGTCTGTCGAGTTCGAATTATGCACAAAGATGGCGTGCATTTTCATCCTTGCAAATCACGTTCACACTCACATCCACACTCGTGTTCACACCATCTACCTTCCAAGGCTCTAGTTTGCATCCACTCACAGGGTGGACAAACAAGACAAGACCGGTGCTCGCATGAAGATCGCGCCAAACGGACGCAAGGCCTTCATGCGCGGCTCCCCTAGCTCTGAGTCCGTTGCCATAGCGGACATGATGACGATGGACGGGACATCCGCGGGCATCGTGTTCCTCATGGCGAATCTGACGTACGAGGTGCGGCAACCACCAGCATTTGGCATGCCCTTAGCCCTACAACTTAAATACCTAGGCTAAGCCCTCAATTGTAAATCCTAAATGTAATATGTACAAACTGTGGCAACATCCAGCATTTACAACATATAGTCATATACCCCAGCCATATAACCTACACCCCAGGATTAACCCCAGCCCCACCCCAGCTTGTGACCTATACCCCAGCCCTTAAGCCTATACCTCTATGAACCCCAGCTTTACCCCAGCCTTGGGTTCCTCTACCCCACAATCCACCCCAGCCCTACCGCAGCCATATAACCTACACCCCAGGATTAATCCCAGCCCCACCCCAGCTTGTGACCTATACCCTATCCCTGTAACATGGGCTACCCTAAACCCTAAACCCTAAACCCTCTAGCCTTACAGTTTTACTAGGTTTTTATCCGGGTTTCCCTTAAGTAACCCTTAGCCTTTTCCTAGAGTCAGCTGACAAGGGTTTCCCTAGGCTCTCCCTAGGGTTTCTCACTGCATTTATCTGCCCCCTACGTCAGGCGGCGATGCGCTACATAGGATTCCGACCAGGGTTTTCCTTAATGTTTCTCTTAGGGTTTCCTAGGATTCTCCTTAGGGTTTCACACCACATTTATCTGTCCCCTACGTCAGGCGGCGAAGCGCCACATGAGATTCCGACCAGGGTTCCCCACGGATTCTGCTTTCATCTGTCCCCTACGTCAGGCGGCGATGCGCTACATATGCTTCCGACCAGTGTTCCCCACGAATCCCCCTAGTTTTACCTAGGAGTTTCTCACTGCATTTATCTGCCCCCTGCGTTAGGCAGCGGAGCGCTACCTATAATTCCGACCAGGGTTTCCCTTAGGGTTTCTCTTAGGGTTTCCCTAGGATTCTCCTAAGGGTTTATAACCCCATTTTAAAATATCTGTCCCCTAAGCCACCAAAAGTATCTGCCTCCTTCGTCAGGCAGCGGAGCGCTACCTGGGGTCCATGCTCACGCTCAAGACGACCGATTGCTACGTCGAGCCTACCACGATGAGCCTCCTCATCAGTAACATGTGGTGCATGGAGAACTTCTACCTGGTGAAGAAGCAGCTGCCGCCCACCTGCTCTGATGCAGAGGGCTTGAAGATTTTTCTCAAGGTGGGTTGATTTGAATACTGGACCTTATGCCCTGATCTCCGGATCACCCAGAACCCTCCCTCTGCTCCTGGCAATCCCACGCTGCTGTCCATTTGGTGAAGCGACTTGCCTCATGTCCAACACCTTTCCTGCGCCACCACACATTCACTGCCCGTCCCCTCCACTCTGTTCCCTGTTCCCCCTGTCATGGTGCTTAGTGTCGGGTTTCCACCTTGTTTGCTGGTTTAGGGTTTAGGTTTTAGGGTTTCCACCTTGTTTGCTGGTTTAGAGTTTAGGGTTTAGGGTTTCCACCTTGTTTGCTGGTTTAGGGTTTAGGGTTTCCACCGTGTTTGCTGGTTTATGGTTAAGGGTTTCCACCTTGTTTGCTGGTTTAGGGTTTAGGGTTTCCACCTTGTCCGCTGGTTAAGGGTTTAGGGTTTAGGGTTTCCACCGTGTTTGCTAATTTAGGGTTTAGGGTTTCCACCTTGTTTACTTGTTTAGGGTTTAGGGTTTCCACCTTGTTTTCTGGTTTAGGGTTAAGGGTTTCCACCTTGTTTGCTGGTTTAGGGTTTAGGGTTTCCACCTTGTTTGCTGGTTTAGGGTTTAGGGTTTCCACCTTGTTTGCTGGTTTAGGGTTTATGGTTTAGGGTTTCCACCTTGTTTGCTGGTTTAGGGTTTAGGGTTTAGGGTTTCCACCTTGTTTGCTGGTGTCGGGTTCCGCCTCATTTGCTTATTTCGGAGATTGTCTCCTACTGGTGTTATTTGCTGGTTTAGGGTTTTCGGGTATCAGGGTTTAAGTTTAAGAGTCAAGGGTCCTGGTTTGTCTCGTTTTCTTCTAAATTGAATTTGTTAGTTATCCTGTCGGTTGGCCCGTGTCTGTTTGGGTTCCTGGTGGCTGGTCTCCCCCCGGTTCAATTCGTCTGGCCCCTTTGAACAACTTGTGTCGAAACTTTGCGCGGTTGTGTGTCCGAAGCTCGTAACATCAGCTGGCACCCAGTGGTCCCTCCCCTCCCCTCCCCTTCCCTCCCCTTCCCTCCCCTCCCCTCCGGCATCCATTGTCCCCTCCCCTTCCCTCCCCTCCTCTCCTCTACCCTCCGTCTCCAACAGTTCCTGGGCTCCTCAGAGGGTCAGCAGGCCCTCATGGCCAACCCCCACCTCTGGGGGGTCACCGACGACGTGCTTGCCTTCCTCCGGCGCAACGAGTGGCTGGAGGCCTCTTGGGCCTGCCGGTCTGGACGGGGGGAGCTGGGCCTGCCCCAGAGGCCCATGGGCATGCGTCAGCTTGTCAAGGGCGCACGGGAATGGATGGAGCCACACCTGCTGGGTGTAAGGTACTGTCCTTAAACCCTAAACATTTAACCCTAAACCCTACACCCTACACCCTTAACCCTAAACTATAAGCACAGGAATGGATGGAGCCACACCTGCTGGGTGTAAGGTTATGTCCTTATACCCTAAACCCTTAACTCTAAACCCTAAACCCTAAACCCTAAGCACGGGAATGGATGGAGCCACACCTGCTGGGTGTAAGGTACTGTCCTTAAACCCTTAACACTAAACCTCACTTGCTGGGTGTAGGTTACTGCCCTAAAACCCTAAACCCTAAACACCACCTGCTGGGTGTAGGTTACTGCCCTCAGTTAAAAAAAAACATTGAAACATCTTAACAGCCCTGGCTCTGAAGCGTTGCTAAACCCTGCACCCTAGGCACTTCACCTTACACCCTGTACCCTTAACATGAAAACTCGAAGTGCTGTCCGTATTGCTTGCCACTTTTGCCTCTGAAGCGGAACTAAACCCCATAAATACTCAATTGCACCTGCTAGGTGTAATGTGTGCTTTAAGCCATACACCCTGTCTCTGCAGCGGTGCTTAAGTCCAAACCCTCAACCCTGCACTCAAGCTCATAAACCTAAAACCTCAACAGCCCCCAGCCCTCAACCCTCAACCCTCAACCCTCAACCCTCAACCCTCAACCCTCAACCCTCAACCTCAACCCTCAACCCACAACCCTCAACCCTCAACCCTCAACCCTCAACCCTCAACCTCAACCCTCAACCCTCAACCCTCAACCTTTAACCCTCAACCCTCAACCCTCAAACCCTCAACCTTTAACCCTCAATTCTCAACCCTCAACCCTCAACCTTTAACCCTCAACCCTCAAACCCTGCTCCTTTTTAGGTCGTTGTCTGATTTGAACCTAATGCCCATTTTGGAGGCACAGCTCTGCATGTTGCCCGTCACCGAAGAGGCGTCGGCGGCAATCGAGTCGGAGGCGCGTGACACGTCTTCACCTTCGCCCGTGCAGCTCCGCGTGTCGCCCGTCACCAAAGAGGCATCGACGGCCATTGAGTCGGAGGCGCGCCTGGGTTCATCCGTGTTGGGGCAGGCCCAAGAATCACCTGAGGATGGGCAGGCCCTGGTTTTATCCGGGTTGGGGCAGGCCCAGGAATCACCTGTGGAAGGGCAGGCCCTGGTCCCATCCGGGTTGGGGCAGGCCCTGCCTCAGGTGGAGATTCCTGGTTTCCAGGAGGCGCAGGGCATTGTGGCGTCCACACCCATGGAGGGGCAGGCCCATGCGCCAAACGTTGAGGGGCAGGCCCTGCCTCAGGTGGAGATTACTGGTCCGAAGGCGCAGGGCATGCCCTCCTTGTTGGAGCAGGTGGAGCGCGCCTACCCGCTGTTCGTGGAGCTGGGAGACGACCGCGGCCGCGCCCCGATCGAGTAAGATGTGTCTTAGGGGCTAGGGGTTGGGGTTTAGTGGATTTAAGGGATTAAGTGGGTTCGGGTTTTGGGGTTATGCCTTTTTTACTCATTCGAATTTCCTTTTTTTCGTTTTTTCGACTCCTAGATCCTCCAGGTTTGCCATATCACCTTGCCCATGCTGCAAAGCTTGCTTGGTCTGGTGTGCTTAGCCCACTGGTGGTTACGCATGCCAGTCCATGGGGAAATGGGTCTCGGTTTTCGGCTTTCGGCTGGCCAGGCAAGTGGAGCGGGGGGGTGGAGCGTTGGGTATCGCTAGGCAATGGGTATCGCATACGGGGCGAATGGTGTTGAGGGGGCCGGCGGGCTACAGCGCGGCGTCCAAATGCGATCCTATCCCCTAAGGTGCCCCGCTGCAATCTTTGGCGCTTAGGGTTGGTGCTTGGGGTTTGGGATTTAGGGTTTGGCGCTTGGGGTTTGGGGTTAGGGTTTGGCGCTTGGGGGTCGGGGTATGGTGCTGGGGTCTGGGGCGCTCCCAATATTTGGAGCTATTGCTCCAGGGTCTGGGAGCTAGGGTTTTGTGCATGGGGTTGTGGTTTGGGGCGCTGGGGCTGGGCCTAAACACTGAACCCTATCAGCCTTGACGCCATTGACAAGCCCGCAACCTTGAACCTTGAACCCTGAACCCTGAACCCTATCGGCCTTGAATCCATCGACAAGCCCTCAACCCTGGACCCTCAACCCTGAACCCTATCGGCCTTGACTCCATCGACAGGCCTTAAAACCTGCCGATTCTTCTAAGGATCTATGTGGACCCATCTAAGCATCTACATGAAGATTCTACGCAAAGCCTTAGATGAGGGGCTTGTCTTAGGGTTTGTATCCCTCTGATATAAACCCTCAGATGATTAAAATGCATGTTTAGGATGCCTCTCTTATCTCGTCTGCCTTGTTTGATCTTCAAGGAAATTATTATTACAGACACAGCCGGAAGCGCAAGCCACCGTAGCTTGAATATATTTTCTCTTGTTATGATGGAAACGGCGCGGACGCGGCCTAGGCCCATGCCGCGCTGTTTCCTTAACCCTCACGCCCCTGCGGGGCGTAGTTTTCTTTCTTTCTTTCTATCACATACGTTTTACCAAAGTAGTTAAATTGACTTCCTCGATCTGGAAGGCAAGTTCAGGCGATCTTCACGGAAATGTTCCCTGGACATCAGGAATCAGAAATTTCACGGAAATGTTCCCAGGATGTCAGAAATCAGAAATTTCGCGGAAATGTTCTGTACATATCTGCAGGATTTCATGGAATTTACTTCTATATGTCTTCTCCATGTATCTGCCTACTATATGTCCTCTATACCGTATGATGTCTTCTATATATCTTCTATATGCCTGCCTCATTTGATCTATAAGGCAACCCATGGCTCTGATTGAATGCTGCCTAAACATAATGAGGATGACTTCCTTGATCTGTGTAGGTACTCATCGAGGTAGAAGATCACGAGCGACGTGGAGGAAACATTCTGAATATGTCTCTTGGACCTCATGTAGTTTAGGCTTCCGTGATACATGCAGGTACCGTAGAACCACCTAGACTCCGCACACACACCCCCAACAAATGTTTTTTCGTTGCACAGCTATAAAGAATTAAAAAAAGTTGCGCAGCGACGAAATTTGGGGAATTAATTTAATTTCTGTCTGCGTAGGAGTTCAAACAGGCACCTGACCGACCCTTCGCGCACCGATTAGGGTGGAAACCTGCGTTCAACTCCGCACACCGCTGATTTATTATTATTTATTAGCGCGCAGCATGTCCGCGCACCCCAATAATTATTTAATTACGAGCGGAGTCGAAGTGGTTCTACGGTACTACACGCAGCAATAGGCCGCGCCAACACGAATATTTCCTGGACGTCATGGAGTTGATCTGTAGAGGTATTCCACAAAGAAGAAGACCGCAGGCGAGGTGGCGAAAACATTTATTGGATATTTCTTGGATATTTTTTGGATCTTTCTTTGATATTTCTTTGATATTTCTTGGATGTTTCTTGGACCTCATGTAGATCACTTACTTGGAATGTGCAGGTACTCCACGAAGAAAAAGACAGCAAGCGAGGTGGAGGAAAGCCCGGTTGGAAGGTTCCAAGATCCAGCCGTCGTGGTCACCCTCGAGGTGGGCAACCCCAAACCCTAAACCTTAAACCTCAACCCTAAATCTCAAACCCTAAACCCTTGACCATAAACCCTTTTGGGCTGCACATAAGTCGTCCCCTGACCCCTACCATACAGAGGTTGTTTGGGCTGCACATGAGTCGTCCCCTGACCCCTACCATACAGAGGTTGTTTGGGCTGCACATAATGTGTCATCACCCCCCCCCCCTGTTTGTCCACACCTCACCCCCCTCCCCCCTTACCGCACATGGATTGTTTGGGCTGCACACAGTTTGTATAATCACCAACGACCCTCCCCTTCCTACCCCCCCCCCCCCCCTCCCTCACTTCTTAATAGAGACTGTTTAGGCTGGGCAAAGACCTTAATCTGCCCCCCCCCCCTCACCCCGATTTCCTCATAGAGGCTGTTTGGGCTTGCGTCTTATTTGCCCTCACCAACCAACACCCCCTGCCCTCCCCCCCCACCCCCCGATTTCCTCATAGAGGCTGTTTGGGCTGCGAAGCATCTCCATCCCCGGTAGCAGCTATCGCTCCATGCCACTGCGTGTACGCATCATGTCCCCTGATGGGCAACGTCAGGTGATTGGTGGGAGGGTAGCAGGGTCGTATTTGGTCATTCCCCTGGATGGAGAGTTGCAGGTGAATGCATTTTGGGGAGAGTTTTCGGGTACCTCATGGGATTTTGGACAGGTTTCTAAGTCTTGCTTCCATTAGAGTCTTATTTTATTTTAATTACATGATGCGCCCCCCCCCCCCCCCTGCTTCACTCAGGTTGCAACCAACACCCTGACCCTCCCTCCCTTCTATAGCGACACCTGCCCCCAAGGAGGGGGGCTGCAGTTTTCATTCCTGAACATAATGTCCACCCCCCCCCCGCCTCACTCAGGGGGCCACGTATGCGCTGAACTTCATCTCCTTCTATAGCGGCACCTAGCCACAAGGAGGAAGGTGTAGCCTCCTTTCTTTAACGTGACGTGACCCCTCCCCCCCATTCTGTCACTCTGGTGGCCACCAACACACCACCTCCTTCTGGCGGGACACCTACCCACAAGGAGGAAGGTGCACTCTCCTTTCATTTATACGATGCGACCCTCCCCCTCCCATCCTCAACTCGGGTTCCACTAACGCCCTGACACTCTCTCCCTTCCATAGCGACACCTGCCCCCAAAGAGGAAGGCATAGTTTCCATTCTTTCATGTGATGCGAGCCTAAACCCGCCCCCTTCACTCAGGTGGCCACCAGCGCACTTAACCTCACCTCCTTCTGGCGGGACACCTATCCGAAGCTTGTCGATGAAGACTTCAAGGACAGATTCCCCAACGTCGCCTTCCCTGATGACGTCATGCGCTTGCTACCGGAGGTCACTGAGGAGGAGCTGGCGGAGGCGCAGGTAGGAGTTGAGGATGGGGGGGGGGAGCCGTCAGCGGGTAGGGGATGGAGGGATGGAGAGGCATCCAAGGAAGAGCTGGCTGAGGAACGGGTAGGAGTTAAGGAGGGGGGGAGGGGGGGCGTCAGGGGGAGGGGATGGAGGGGTTGAGAGGCATCCAAGGAAGAGCTGGCTGAGGCGCAGGTAGGAGTTGAGGGTAAAGAATGATGGTAACATTGCTGCCGGAGAGCTTGCAGAGGGAAAGGCGAGGCCAATGGGAGGAATTTCAAGAGAGCGGACCTCGCCACTCAGTCCTTTCCCCTCGCCTTCTCCGCCCCCCTGCCTATGAGAAAATTGTGGTGGAAAGGGGAGGGGGGTTAAGCGCAAAGGGGCAAGGAAGAAAAGCAGGAAATGAGGATTGAAGGACAAAGGGTCAGGGGGGGGGGGCTTTTTGAAGCAGTACCTTGGCCCAGCTATTGGCACTTAACCGTCCCCCTTTATCCCTCCCCCCTTAACCCTCTCCCCTTACCCCCCCCCCCTTTAACCCTCCCCCTTTAACCCTCCCCCCCTTAACCCTCCCCCCTTAACCCTCACCCCCTTATCCCTCACCCCCTCAACCCTTCCCCCTTAACCCTCCGCTCTTAACCCTCCACCAAGCTAAATATCTTAAACCCCATGTGCTACCCCACATTGTCATACCTTATGCCCATTAGTTATGCCCTCTATTAGGGATGCCCTCTATCAACCCCCCTATACCTCCCCCCATTATACCCCAACCCGCCTCTGCTCAGGATCAGAGGATCTCACCCCTGTCACCCCTTAGCCCCGGCACGACACTACCAACCTGTACATCGACGCCATGAACCGCTCCCCCCTCGTTCCCTATCATGCCTCCAACTCCCCTTTTGCCCCTCATGACCCCTTAACCCTAAACTCGAACCCTAAACTATTAACCCTTAACCCTAGACCCTTAACCCTCTTTACCGTGCTCAGGATCAGAGGGCTGCATTCCTGGCACCCCTGAGTCGGTACGGCACTACCGAGCTGTACATCGATGCCATGAACCGCTTCCCCCCTCGTCCCTACTCACGCCCCCAACTCCCGTCCCCCCTCATGACCCCCCTCTTTATCATGTTAAGGATCAGCGCGCCTCATCCCCAGCACCTCAGAGCCGGTACGGCACTACCAAGCTGTACATCAATGCCATGAACCGCTTCCCCCCTCGACCCTACTCACGCCCCCAACTCCCGTCCCCCCTCATGACCCCCCTCTTTATCATGTAAAGGATCAGCGCGCCTCATCCCTAGCACCTCAGAGCCGGTACGGCACTACCAAGCTGTACATCGACGCCATGAATTTCTCCAACTGGTGGTTTGACGTAGATAACCCGGAACACCAGGGGCTGCACGAGCGGTTTGTCCATGCGATGCCTGCGCGGGTTCAGGCGTTCTGTGAAGCAGCGGAGGTGGCTGGATTCAGGTGGGGACAGGGTGCAGGGTTCAGTTGGGATTCAGTTGGGAGGAGGGTACAGGATTGACAGGAGGGTGTGGGGTTCAGTTTAGAGGGTGGGGTGGGGTTCAGGGTCGAGGAGGGTAGGGGGTTGAGGTGAGAGGGAAGATATAGGGTTCAGGTGAGAGGGGAGACCAACATACCTCACTTCGCCCCAACCAACCTACATCACCCCACCCCAACGGACATCACCCCACCCCACCTCACCCCAACAGACATCACCCCACCCCAACCAACCTACCTCACCCCACCCCAACATACCTCACTTCACCCCAACCAACCTAAATCACCCCACCCCAACGGACATCACCCCACCCCACCTCACCCCACCCCACCCCACCCCAACAGACATCACCCCACCCCAACCAACCTACCTCACCCCACCCCAACATACCTCACTTCACCCCAACCAACCTACCTCACCCCCCCCAACAGACATCAACCCACCCCACCTCACCCCACCCCAGCCCTCCCCAACAGACATCACCCCACCCCAACCAACCTACCTCACCCCACCCCAACAGACATCACCCCACCCAAACCAGCCTACCTCACCCCACCCCAACAGACATCACCCCACCCCACCTCAACCCACCCCACCCCACCCCAACAGACATCACCTCACCCCAACCAGCCTACCTCACCCCACCCCAACAGACATTACTCCACCCCAACCAAACTACCTCACCCCACCCCAACAGACATCACCCCACCCCAACCAACCTACCTCCCCCCTCCCCCTTTCCAACAGACATCACCCCACCCCACCTCAACCCACCCTACCCGACCCCAATAGATATCACCCCACCCCAACCAGCCTACCTCACTCCACCCCAACATACATCACCTCATCCCAACCAACCTACCTCACCCCCCCCCAACAGACATCACCCCAACCAACCTACCTCACCCCACCCCATCAGACATCACCCCACCCCAACCAACCTACCTCACCCCACCCCAACCACGCCACCCTATGCAGTGAGATCGAGCTTTTCATCGATGCTGCTGTTGTTACTGACGAAGCCCGACAGAAGTGGCAGCAGAGGCGATTGATAGAGGTGCGTCCGGTTCAGGTTAAACGGTTCAGGGTTTACGATTTCGGGTTAAGCGGTAAGAATGAGGTGCGTCCGTTTCAGGGTGAACGGTTCAGGGTTTACGATTTCGGGTTTAGAGGTCAGAATGAGGTGCGTCCGGTTCAGGGTGAACGGTTCAGGGTTGAGATACATGGTAGAAGGTGACTGCAGGTGGTGTGCCTAGTTTAGGGTTCAGGGTTGAGCTCAATGGCTGAAAAGGGTGGCTGATGGTGATGCGTCTAGTTTGGGGTTCAGGGTTAAGTGTGTGTGTAGCTCAGGGCTCAGAAAATGGGCAGCAGAGGCGGCTGGTGGCGGAGCATCTGGCTTGGGATTTACAGTTCAGGTTAAAGGCGATGGGCAATAGAAGTGGCTAGTGGAAGTGCGTCTGGTTTAAGGTTTGCGGTCAGGTTTATGGTTATGGTTAGGGGTTAGGGTTCTGGGTAAGGGGTTAGGTTAGGTTAGGTTAGGTCAGGGGTTAACTTCAAGCATCAGAAATCCACACACATTTTCTGACAAATTCACACTTTTGGCCTGGTATCCCACTCTTTTCGCTGCAGGTCGCTATGGAGCAGCGGACGATGCCCCTCTGCCTCAACGTCCTCATTGGAGAGGCCTTTGCGAACAATGGCGCCACGATTCGCTACTCTTTGGAGGCCGACAACGACGACACGCTGGCAGCCTACGCACAGGTATGAATCGGTGTGGATGCAATGGAAGGGTGTGAATCCGGCGGGGATGTGAATATGAGGCGGTAGTCAGCAAAAGAAAGGGGCGGGTTAGGTCGACACACTGGCCGCCAACGACCAGGTATGATTGGCAGGTATGAATATGAATGGCAGGTATAAATGGCAGGTATGAATGGCTCCTTATTGCGCACACAGTTTGCAGGGGCAGTAATCTTGAATGCGGACCATGACAACGTTCAATGGCATATGTTGGGATCTATGTCAGATCTACATCAAAGAGATGTCTTGCTACTAGCACACAAGTTCCGCAGGGGTGTCACTCTGAAGTGCAGGCCATGACAACTTATGATAATATCTGGGATCTAGGTCGGATCTACATCGGCCGGATCTACATCACATCTTGATCAGATCTACACCCTCCTGTCCTCACACAGTCAGTCTGTAAGGGTTGCCCTCCTGTGTGCAGACGAGGACTACTTCCGATATGTTGGAATTTAGGTTGGTACCACATAAGATCTTGTTCAGATCTACAGCCTCCTGTCCTCACACACAGTCCGCAAGGGCTGCTCTCTTGTGTGCAGACCAGGACCACTTCCGATGTGTCGGGACATAGGTTGGATCTAATCAGATCTGAATCAACGCCCTCCTGTCCTCACACGCAGTCCGCAGGAGTTGCCCTCTTGAGTGCGGACCAGGACTACTCCCAATATGCTGGGATATTGGTTGGATCTACATAAGATCTTGATCAGATTTACAGCCTTCTGTCCTCACATGCAGTCTACATGGGCTGCTCTTTTAAGTGCGGACCAGGACTGCTTTTGATCAGATATAATGGGATACAGGTCGGATCTACATCAGATTTAGATCATATCCACTCCCTAGTCCTCACGCGCACAGTGCAGGGGCTGACCTCTTGAGTGTGGACGAGGACTACTTCTAATAATATATGTTGGGATACAGATCGGATGTACATCATATCTTGATCAGGTTCACACTCACCTGTCCTCAAGCGCAGTCCACATGGGCTGCCCTGTTGAGGGCGGACCAGGACAACCTCTGATCAGATCTGTTGGGATCTAGGCTGGATCTACATCATATATAATCAGCACCCTCCCGTCATCACGTGCCGTCTGCAGGGGCTGCCTGCTTGAGTGCGGACCAGGAATGCTGTTGATCAGATACGTTGGGATCTAGGTCAGATCCACATCAGATCTTAATCAGATCCACACCCTCCTGTCATCACGTGCAGTCTGCAGGGGCTGCCCTCTTGAGTGCAGACCAGGACTACTTCCGCTACGAGGAGCACTCCTATAGCGTGTACAGCCGATTCCAGATCCAAGACGACGGGATGCTGGATCTCGAGCCGCACTCGGGCCCCAACCCTGACAGGGTGCCGCCGAGTGCCCGGGCGCTGCTGCTGGACCCGCTGCCGCTGACGGAGACGGTGAACCCGGCGATGAAATCCTTGCTGAACAAGGCTGGTGAGAGAAAGGCCTGACATGAAAAGATTTTGAGTGCTAGATCTGGCATCTGTGGGTTTAGGGTTAAGGGTTAAGAACAAGGCTGGTGAGGGAAAGGCGTGACATGAATAAATTTGGGAGCTAGATCTGGAGACTGTGGGATAAGGGATAAGGGTTTAGGGTTTAGAGCAAGACTGGAGAGAGAAAGGTGTAACTGGGATATATGTGGGGAGCTATCCTTAGATTTGAATCGCCTTCCCTCGGGTTTGAATTAAGTAACGTAAAGTAACGCTACCCTCGGGACTAAAATACGATACGGTACAGATACCAGTACGGTACGGATACTGGTACGGTACAGATACTGGCGCAGTACAGATACCGGTACGGTACAGATACTGGTACGGTAAGGATACTGGCACAGTACAGATACCGGTACAGTTAGGATACTGGTACGGTACGGATACTGGTACGGTACGGATACTGGTACGGTACGGATACTGGTACGGTACGGATACTGGTACGGTACGGATACTGGTACGGTACGGATACCGGTACGGTACGGATACTGGTACGGTACGGATACTGGCACGGTACGGATACTGGTACGGTACGGATACTGGCACAGTACAGATACTGGTACGGTACGGATACTGGTACGGTACGGATACCGGTACGGTACGGATACTGGTACGGTACGGATACTGGCACGGTACGGATACTGGTACGGTACGGATACTGGCACAGTACAGATACTGGCACGGTACGGATACCGGTACGGTACGGATACCGGTACGGTACGGATACCGGTACGGTACGGATACTGGTACGGTACAGATACTGGTACGGTACCGATACTGGTACGGTACAGATACTGGCACGGTACGGATACCGGTACGGTACATATACTTGTACGGTACGGATACTGGCACGGTACGGATACTGGTACGGTACGGATACTGGTACGGTACGGATACCGGTACGGTACGGATACTGGTACGGTACAGATACTGGTACGGTACGGATACTGGCACAGTACGGATACTGGCACGGTACGGATACTGGTACGGTACAGATACTGGTACGGTACAGATACTGGTACGGTACGGATACCGGTACGGTACGGATACTGGTACGGTACGGATACTGGTACGGTACGGATACTGGTACGGTACGTTACGGATACCGGTACGGTGCGAATACTGACACGGTACGGATGCCGGTACTGTACGGCCAAAATGAACGGACTGGTAAGATCTTGGCCTAGTGAATGGTGTGTCTGCCCAGTACGGCTTTGTTTAACGGTGCAGAACGGTGCGGTGAACGGTACGGGATTTGGGCCAAAACAACCGTTTTGGGTAACCCTGGGCAGCCACCACACTGGGCTGATGAGGACCAAGCCTTGACCAGCGGACTGCCAGCGGCGCAATCAAAAGGGATGTATTCAAATGCGGAGGACACCACCTTAGACAGGCAGCTGGGCGGCCACCACTGGGCAGATGGGAACCCCAAGTGTCGACCAGTCCAAGCAGCAGGCTCATGACTGTGCCATGTTTCATCACAACCTCCCCAAAACCCTATTTCATCGCGGATCGCGATACATCGCTGCCTGAAATAAACACTGCTCTTAGCTGAACGGTCGCTGAAGTCAAATTGAGCTGCAGCCAAACTGAGGCTGAACTGTATCTGAACTGTAACTGACATGTAACTGACATGTAGCTGAAGTTTTGTTGTAATCTAGCTGAACTGTAGCTGGTCTTAAGCTGAACTGCTGGTGAACTGTTGCTGACCTGCAGCTGAACTGCGGCAGAAATGTAGCTTGACGGTAGCTGGACTTCAATTGAACTGTAGCCAGACCTAAAGCTGAACTGTAGCTGAAATGTATCTGACATGTAAGTGACATGTAGCTGAAGTGTTGTTGTACTGTAGATGAACTGTTGTTGAACTGTCGCTGGCCAGTAGCTGAATTGTGTCAGGAATGTAGCTGAACTGTAGCTGAACTGTCGCACTCTGAACAATTGTTTTTCTCCTCATAGGCCTACTGGTATATTCCCGCGGCGTGCCCTCCCTTTTGGTCCGTCGCTTAGGCAACCCGTACAGCACTGCTGTACCGCTCCGTGCAGCTCTGAATTGCAGCTGGCCTGTAGCTGACCTGTGGCTGAACTGTAGCTGAACTGCCGCACCCCGAACAACCGTTCCTCGCAGGCCCCCAGGCGTATACCCGCGGCGTGCCCTCCCCTCTAGTCCGTCGCCTGGGAAATCCGTACAGCACCGCTGCACCACTCCGCGCAGCGTTGTACAGTGTCTTGGGTGTGGACATCGCTCGACCGGTGACGGAGTCTTTCCCGGTGTGGGACGAGGAGGCGGGCCAGGCCAAGTTTGTGGAGCAGGTGAGAGGGTGAGAGGGTTCTAACCCTTAACCCCTAGAATCCTTAACCCTAATAAACTAACTGGAACTCTACACCCTAAACCCATCAGGGTTTCTTGCCTTTTGTTTTAAGAGGGGGCGGTGATATGCGGTGGGCTGTTGAGAGAGGATCTCGTTTGTAGGGGTTTGTGAAGGGTTTAGGGCTCGGGTTTAGGGCTTGGGTTAAGGGTTTATGGCTCACATTAAGGGTTTGAGGCTCGGGTTTAGGGTTTAGGGCTCAGGTTAAGGGGTTAGGGCTCGGGTTTAGAGACCGGGGTTGGGTTTTAAGGCCCGGGTTTAGGATTTAGGGCTTGGGTTTAGGGCTCTAGTTATCTAAGCGGTGCCACCACCCCAGCCTAAATTCTATAAACCCTAAATGTGAACCATTCACCCCAAATCTGAACCCTTAAGTGTGAACCCTGAACCCCAAATGTGAACCCTGAAATCCTGCATCCCAGAGGTGAACTCTTAACCCTAAATGTAAACTCTGATCCCTGAATTTGATTACTTCACCTTAGACCCAACCGAACACCCCCTACTCCGCCCCGCTTGAACCTCATGCCCTATCCCACCTTTACACCTAAACCCAAAACCCCAAACCCAACTCTGGCTTGTTATCGCTGTATTGGTTTTGGGTGTAGGGTTCGGGCCCTTAAAACCTTTACCCTCAACCCTGAACCCTTCTCCCAATTCGCAGTCTTCCCCAGTCGTCCCCTAAACCCGTAACCCTAAACCCATGACCCTAACAGGTGGCTGTTCCCCAGCATGGTTGATTTTTTCCAATTGCTGAATGGGAGCCCTAAAACCCTTCAACCTGAAGCTCAAACCTCAACGTGAACCTCAACCCCTAAACCCCTAAACCCGAACAGGTAGTCTTCCCCAGCTTGGATGAGGTCCAATCCCTGTACGGGAACGTGATCGATGCAGTGGCCAAGTTCTTCCCCGAGGAGGCCGCGCTGTACACGCAGGCGGTGGAGGCAGAGGCGGTGGAGGCAGAAGAGCCAGCGGTTGAGCGGCCCGTGTTGCCGCCAGCGGTTGAGCCACCTGAGATTGAGACAGCAGCGGTAGTGCGACCAGCGTCGCCGCTGCTACCCGCGCGGCTGAAGCTCGCGATGGAGTGCTACAACGGCGCGTTGCACCGGAGCATCGCGATCAAGAACCACCGATACGGCATATACACGCTCGTTGCGGACCTGCACGCGCTGGCCGCGAACAAACCTCTGCTCCCCGTGATTCTCGGGCTGCCCGGCGTCGACGTTCGCAGCGTCGTCGTTGGAAGCGATGGCCTCGAGGGAAGCCCTGCTTCTTTATCGGATGCACAACGCGGCGTTGCGTCAACGGTGACCGCGGGAATCGAGGAGTCGCAGTCGCTGAAGAAAGCCAAGGAGGCGAAGAAGGAGAGGGGGGCGAAGAAGGAGAAGGCTGCGCGTCTGGCCAGCGAGAAACGGGTGCGGCTGGCTGGCTCGATCTGTGACTGGCGGATTCCTGCAAGTAGCTGAGACTGGCGAGAGTGGGCAAACATGATCCTAACTACCGGTACATCCACATTAGGGCCGCAAAGGATCCCAACGACTGGATTGGAGCCAATGTGAACGCGCCCCAGGTGTGGAGGAACAGGTGGAGGAACTTTCGAAAGGGTGGAGGAACGCATTATTTTCCGCGTTCCGCGGAACTATATCGAACTATTGAGCTCATTGCCAGCGTGGCCGAGATAATTTTCACGACCTTTCCTTTCCATATGACGTTAATTGCAGTTTCGTTTTTTAACCTTTGATGTCTTTCCAACGATTTGGCGTGGGAGGGGGCAACAATCGACGGCTCTTTCAATGACGGAGCGAGCGATCCACAGTCACACAAAACAGCGAGCGATCTACAGCCACAGAAAAATGTGCTATTTCCATAGTCGGTCTGCGAGGGAGAGTAACAGAACGATATGCACAAATAAAATACACTGCAAGGAAGAATGCACACAAGAAATGAAACATGCGGCAGGAAAGAGCGCTGCGAAGATCTCCCGTACAGAACTTCAACCTTCGCCATTCTCCCTCCATCTCACGCCTCGTGGAACAGAGGTGGAGGAAGTTTCGGAGGAACTTTCGAAAACTTTCGTATTTTCCCTCCACACTTGTTCCCTCCATCCAATAGGGCTGTTAGACGGGCATATGTACACGCAGCGTCCTCAGAATCCAAAGTGGGGATACCATGCATGGGCTGCATGTCCACACCATCTGCAATTTTTTGACATTTTTTTGATAATTTTTGCAAGTAGTCCGTAGTTTGGCTTATGTCGGCCCGACCACCTCTATGAAGGTATGTCGGTAAGTAGGTAGGTAGGTAGGTAGGTAGAAAGGTAGGTAATTAGGTGATTCAGTAAAAGAACGATTCTTCTCATGTTGAAACAAAATATGGTGTAATAATGGATCATGCATGAGTTGTGTGTCTGTGTGACATGTGAGATGTATTCACTGGGACAAAAGCGTGGAAAGTATGAAATTCGAAAATGTCTCATGCCCTTGGTCCGAACTTCGAAAATGCCCATATGCCCCTATGCCTGGGTTCTACTATGTCAAGTTTTGCGGTCTTGCTTGCGGGCCTCGGGTAGTTTGGGCCTTCTGTCTGGCTGCTGGTTTGCGAGTTGTGTCTTTGTGGGTGGGAGGGTATGCCTTATGGTTTCTCTCATCCCTTGGCCTCTTTCGTCCAGACAGCTCCCTGTCTGGCTCCCTGTCAGCTCTTGTCTCCCAATGTAGGATAGGTATCGTTTTGGGGGGGATTGGTGGAGACGTTTGCAGCAGCTTTCGGGTGAGATTATGGTAGTAGTGTACTTAAGCTAGGGGGTGTCGAGGCGGGGTAACCGTTTTTATAGACCTTAATCGAACTTTTACTTATGGGTTATTTTGGCCGTGTGAGTGCTTGTTTAGTCGTGTGCCTTTCCTGCTCCTGCTCACCTTTTCTCAGCTGTTGACAAGGGCCCCTTCCGCACATGGGCTGTTTTTTTAGTTATCCAAAGGCAGGCAGTGACATATTTCCTGTACAAGACAAACTAATCGCTCACTGCATTCCAAGGCCATTCATTCTTCTACGCCCGACACCCCATTCCACATCAACTCCAGGTGCAGGCCAAGCAAAATTCACCCTACACGATGCATGGTCAACCATAACACAAGCATTTCACACATTCCGTGCACAAGCATTTCACACATTCCGTCCACATGACAAACAGGCTTGCAGCAAAATGCAGCAATACCATTCCGCAAGCCTCAGCAGCTGACACAGCCCCCCCTCCAAGTCTGGCAGCCCCGAATAAGCCGTCCATTGCTGCCCATGACACCTGCACACATAAGCAAAACATAACCCTAGGTTGCAAAAATAAGCAATCCACCTCGAGTAGGACCCACATTCCAGAGGGGGGGACATACAGCTAGGCTGGCACAAAGCACACCACACACATGCCCAGAGGTGTAATGTCATTGACACATGCCCACCTCAGGCATCATCTGCCTACACGCATCCGGTTGGCGTCTGTCTATGCAGCGCATGCGGCCAAATACGGTGATGTGGTGTGGGCCACCGATTACCTTAGGCCGCGGCATTGCTTTAGGAGCATGGTGCAAGAAAAGAAAGAAAGACTACTCTTCTGCCGAAGCAGGAGGCGTGAGAACCGCTCGACCCACAGCAGCTCTATCCAGGTAGGTAGGATATCCCGCTCACGACATTCTGCGGGGTACATTTGACGAAGCACCAGACGTTTTCCCTGCTTACACCTGGAACGCGGTGAATGGAACCTTGGCAAAATACGAACCGCAGACCTCAGGGTGGACGGCCAATTATCGTAGTACCACTGAGCCCACCGGGCAAGCAAGGTGCAGTCCATCTTCCTCTAGTATCTGCGCCATGCTGCAGGGCTACCTCCGTCCGCTGCGAGTTGGGGGTTCATGAGGGAGCTGCAGATCCAGCCGTTACAACGATGTTGGTGGCAGCATGTACTCCGTTTCTACAACGCAGCGGTAACACCAGCAGCACAGCAAGACAGCCCACTTAAGGCGGCTGCCATGGCGGCCGACATGCAGCTCGCTGTCAGGCAGGGTACCGGAGGACGCAGTTGGTGCGGTGATTTGCTAGGGGCCTTGCTGGAGCTGGAGATGGGATCAGCCGATCCCAAACTGCGACAAATAGCAACTGACCTACAGCCGCTGCCTGCCAGAGAGGTGCTAGCGCTAGTTGATGCAGCATACGAGCGGGCGCAGCTGGATGCAGCTGGCAGAGGGGACCCCAGAAATCCTGCCACTGAACACAGGTCTGCGGCCGCCTATCGCGCCTGGTTTCAGTCTACGGCGGGCAGACTCCCTTCGACTGGCAATGGCCAGGGGCCGCACCAGTCGAAGGGAGTGTGCTTGCGTGCGCACAAACTTAAGGCTGTGGCTCGGCGCCGTCAGCACGGCTGACACTAGAGGTCGGCGCAATGGTCAGCAGCGTGACGGACGGTGCTGCCAACGGTGTTAGGCAAGGGGAAATGGCGAGCATGTGGAGGATGCGCTGCATGTCTGCTTCCAGTGCCCTAGCGTGAAGGGGAGGCTTAGGGAGACAGGTAGGTTGGGCAGGCCCCCCGGAGGGCACCAAAGGCTTTCAACAGTTGTACCAGGGCAGGCTTGGATGGGAGGCTCTGAATTTTGTTGAGGACGTTGTACGCTCTGTTGAGGCCTAGATTTGTTGCTTTTCTTTGCCTTCTTGGGGAATAGGCTTGAGAGGGGCAAAGATACTTCGGGCTGCCTTTCCCTTTTGGGGGGGGTATTTCTTTCTCCTTTGTGTTCTTCTCCTTCTTTCCCTCTTACCTTCAGTTTCTTTTCTTCCAACGGGACAGTTGGGCGCCCACGCAGCCGAGCCTTTTTGAGCATAGCCCAGAGGTGTAATGTCATTGACACATGCCCATCCTACCATTGTCGCGCCTGCCAATGTCCTCCACAAGCCTCATTTCAGAAGCCGGCGTCAAAGGGCTGCCTGAGCAGCCCACACACAACCAATTCATTCCTCGAGCCCTAGAGCCGTGACGTCGTTGACATGTCAAGGACATAACACCTCTGGGCCCTGCTAAAAAAACGCTCAGCCGCGTGGGCGCCTAACGGACCCGTTGGAGAAAAATACACGTAAGGCAAGAGGGAAAGAAGTCTTCGACATGTGCACAATGATCATCTTATGGAGCGGGGATGGGCAGGCCCCCCAAACGGTGCTACAGACTTCCACGCTTTGTATTACCAGGGCATGCCAGGGTGGGATGCTCTGACTTGTGTGGAGGATGTGGTATCTTTCGTCGAGGCTTGGTCGTTTCAGAGGCCGGGTCTCCCTTTCTATTTTTTCCCGCCCAGCCTGTTAAATGCCCCTTCAATTTATTTCCTCCCCGATTTTGCCTGGCTGTCTGCCATGAATGTTAGTCTCCTTTCTCTTTGTTGAGGGCTAGGATTTGGACAGCCTGACGTTTCTTCATATTTCCTCTTTGGGGGAGGGGTCTTTTTCCTTCTCCTTGTACCGTTCGTTCCTCTCCTATTTCCCGGAGTTTATTTTCCACCCGACCACACAGCCGTGCACCCATGCGGCCGAGCTTTTTCAGCATGGCCCAGAGGAGTTATGTCTAAAAGACACGTGCACAATATGGGGGTCGATCAAACAACAGCTGTTTTGTCGCTTGCTGTCCCGCTTTATTCTATACTTGAACCGGTTTTAGGGCAATTGTCCCTATCTAATGCAGCAGTTGCGACATCCCGCTGGACTGTTTACGGTAACTTCACGGCCACGGTTTAGGGCACTTGTCCCTAATGCATCAATTGTGATACCCCGCTGGACTGTTTGCGGTAACTTCACGACCACCGGGGCTAGGCACAGCAAGTGCGATACACAAAGTTGAACCTCAGTTCCTTGCAAGGATCACCGGCAGTAATCCAGTTTATTTAAGTAGGGCCCAGAGGATAATGGCGTTACACCTTTTGGGCCATGCAGAAGCTCGGCAACGACGGCAAACAAAAAGCCAGCTAGGAAAATCAAGGGAGAAGGCACAAGAGGAAAGGCAGGATATCAAGGTGAAACGTCCTTAACCGGCAGCTGCAAGCCAATCAAGGTTTGGTTCCCTTCGGCACAGTGTCGGCCTCCTAAGGAGCCCCCCACAGGCGGTATGGTCAATGACATAACACCTGTGGGCCATGCTAAAAAAGACCCGGCCGCGTGGGCGCCCAACTGTCCCATACCCCCACAGGCGATTTGGTGTCCGAAACATAACCAATTATGGTTATTCGGTGAGGTATCATCGGCTCCCCTTGGCTTAGTTCTGGTTGTCCTCCCTCCGGTATTCCATGCCTTTTGACGGGCGCCTAGTAGCCCCCCACAGGCGGTATGGCGTGCAAAACAAAACAAAGCCAATTATGCAAGGTTCTTCGGTGAGGTATCGTCAGCTCCCCTTGGCTGCTGGTTGAGCACCCTGGTTGTCCCCCCTGGTTGTCCTCCCTGGTTGTCCCCCCTGGTTGTGCACCCTGGTTGTCCTCTCTGGTTGTCCCCCCTGATTGTCCCCCCTGGTTGTCCTCCCTGGTTGTCCCCCCTGGTTGTGCACCCTGGTTGTCCTCCCTGGTTGTGCACCCTGGTTGTCCTCCCTGGTTGTCCCCCCTGGTTGTCCTCTCTGGTTGCCCCCCCTGGATGTCCCCCCTGGTTGTCCTCCCTGGTTGTCCACCCTGGTTGTCCCCCCTGGTCGTCCTCCCTGGTTGTGCACCCTGGTTGTCCACCCTGGTTGTCCTCCCTCCGGTATTCCAAGCCTTTTTCGGCTGCCGACGAGGGCCCTATGCGCACCCTGGCTGTTTTGGTGTGTTAGCGTCTCAGGTTTTCTAGGGTTGGGCGGCCGGCCTCACATCTTGTTAAAACAAAAGAAAAGCCTTTTGACGTCAGCCCGATCAGATCTGACTAGAAACTGCATCCTTTATCTATTTCACCACGCCACTACTACTGTCCATCTCTGCTATTACCGTAATCGACTGATTCCTCTGAGCAGGGCCCAGAGGTGTAACGACCTTCACTATTCGACTCTCCTGCGTGAAAATCACGTATCAAAAGAACGTTCAGAGTTAATTCTTTGCAGCATGCGGTGAGGCCGAATATGAGCCTCTGTGCCTCTACCTACCGGCATGGTAGCACGATACGACATGATACGGTGCAATACGGCACATGTTCAGCCGGAGTGTACTACCAGAGTGCTACGATACGGCACTATACGGCACGGGTTCAGCCAGATTGTGCAACTATGCCCAACGGTAACCCTAAAGGGCACCTGCTTCAAAGATCTAACCTGAATGGAATTCAAACACATAAGAAGCCATAGTTTATTACTCAGCAACAATTTGCCTTCAGCGCCCCTGGCCACATGAGAGGGCCCGATTGGGACAAAACCATGACCGACCGACAGACGCAGGCCCAAGCAGCATGGCTGGCCGCGCATGGGGCCTCTGGCCAGGAGGCAAGAGGTAGCTGAAAGGTAGCTGAATCGTGGCTTAGCCATGAAAAATGAAACACTACGAGAGCTCTATGATCAGTCATAAGACTCATAGTAACCAGGCATTCTCCCTCTGCGTTACTCCCCTCTCACGGCATCACTCCCCCCTCCCTCTGCATCACTCTTCTCCTACCGCCTTGAGTCACGTCGCAGCTCTACCAGCAGCTATGCCAGTGAGCTCAGGCCACTATGAGCAAAGAGCACTCGAGTTCCCAGGGTCACAATAACATACATCCCACACACCCCGTCTTTTGGGAGAACAGCTGCGTAATAATCAGCAGGGCAACGCTCATTGGGACGACTCCCAACGGGGCAATTCAGTTGTCAGGGTCGATAAAGTCCCACACATATCCCACACATATCCCACACATATCCCACACCTCCTGCAGTGTGGATGCCTTTCGGAAGCTCAGCTGGGCCATCACCAACAAGGGCCAATCCAGCGTACAACACTCCACTGGAGTGCTGTTCCGCTGAATTCCAGTGTTTATTTTTTATGCTACAAGGTCGACTTTAGCAGGCTGCCCAGCGGCTGCCGAAGGCCCAATCAGGACCAAACCTGGATCGGCCTGCAATTGGTGACCAAGACAGCAAGGCCGGCCACGAATGGGGTCTCTAGCCAGCGGCCGGAGTGTAGCTGACATGTAGCTGAGTCTCAAAGACAAAAGCTGCACTCAACCGGGCAGCACCCAACGGAGCAACACTCAGCGGGGCGACCACGCGGGCTAGCATTTAAACAGGGCCGCATCTGTCCTCCACCCCCTTACAGGGCGTAGCTTTCTTTCTTTCCTTCTTCATTAGGAGCAGGGCCCCCAGAGGTGCGACGTGATTGAATCAACGCGGCAACGTGGCGTGGCTGGACAAGGACACCTCCCCCCCGCCCGCCTCGAGACCCGGCATAGCCGGACGGGCACTGCCCCCGCCGCCTAGCTCCAGCCCCTTCGGCGCGCCCTTTTGCCCAGAGGACTCCTTGTGCTCTTGATGCTGGTCCCAGGATCCCAGCAGGCCCTCGCTTTCGCCAGGCCGACCCCGGCCACCGCCGCCCGCCTTGTCGCGCTCGCTAGGCCGCCCCCGACCAGCAGCCCTGCCGGCCTTCTCACGCCCGCTGGGGGGCCGCCGCCCTCGCCCGCCTCCGCCGCCCGTCTGCTCGCGCCCGCCAAGCCCTCGCCCGCCCCCGCCCGCGCCGGGCCGCCCCTGCCGGCCCGCCTCGTCGTCCCGGTCCTCCGCTGCGACTGCGGCGTAGCCCGGGCGCAGGCACCCGCGCACGGTGACCATCCACACGGCGTAGAAGCCCGCAGCGCCCGACAATCCTACCAAGAGGAAGATGAGCAGAGCTACCGCAATGTCTGCGCTGACAGAGGGGCTTTCCTCTGCGGAAAGACAGAGCTCCCTTTCAGGGAGCGTCAGCCACAATTCAGCTACAATTCAGCTACAATTCATTTCGAATTCATGAGGACCGCGGCAAAGTAAATAATTAATTCAAAACCACGGGGGGGGAGGCTATATTCAAATCTGCGGGACCGGTACTGCAACCTCTACTATATCCCTTTTCATAAGCGCACAGTCGCACACCCTCGTTTGCAGGCAGTGCCAACAATCCCACCTTGGCCACTTCTATCCCTTTTCATACTACGCGCACACCCTCGTCCAAAGGCCATGCCAACTGTCCCCCTTCGCAACTTCTACATACATTTTTATAAGGGCACACCGAAGGCCATGCCAACAGTCCCCTTGGCCCACCTTGTTCCTCCTCTGTGTCTCCGGCAGACGCGCTCCTTCCCACTCCGCAGCCAGCAACGTCTGCTGGCAGCACCCACGATGGCTCACCGCCACCGCCACCGCCACCACCCTCCTCCTCGTCAGCAAGCCCCTCGACCTCAAGCACCATAAACATTCCCGAGTCCGCGTGCAGCGCCGTGTGGCAGTGAAACGGCCACAGCCCCGGGTTGCTCGCCACGAAACGCAGCACGCTGTACCCATACGACCAGTTGCGTCCGCCCAGCCCCATCCCGCCGCCCTCCCCCGCCGCCTGCTGCAGCGCGTCGTCGAGCGGTACCGCCTGCGGCACCGGCTGCGTGTCGCGCAGCGGCGGGTCGGCCAGGTCGAGCCGGGAGTAGTTCAGCGCCCCGTCGCGGTCCAGCACGTCGCCGTTGCCAGAGCCAAGCAGCCAGAAGCGTCCGCCATGCAGGTGCATGGGGTGCACCATGCGAGACGGGTTGATCAGCACTAGGTCGAGAACGGTGCCCAGCGGGAGGCGCTCGATGTACGTTCGCGGACGCAGCCCTGCTGCTGCGCCGCGGGGGCCGCCGGGGGCAAGCAGCAGCGGCGCGTCGCCCGTTGCGGCCTCGTACGGCACCCAATTAATTGTCCAACAATACCTGAAGCAAGCATGGAAAACATGTATCTAATAACCGTAGATTTTGTTGCCCTCCCTCATAACCAACCTTGTTTTGTTGCCCTCCCTCATAACCAACCTTGTTTTGGGGGGATCCATGAACATTTATTTATTATCCACTGCCAGTTGCAAGTCGAAGATTAAGATTTTTTGTCATCGATGTGCCCTTAGGGCAGCATTGGAAGAAATTAGGTTTCGATGCCCAAGGTTAGGCAAATCTACGGTACATGGTATGTAAATATCATGGTATGTAAATATCTTATGGTTCAGGTATCTGTAGCAATATATATAAATACCTAAGGCTTGCGCATCTGCCTAGATCACCCTTGGCCTGACCCACGCCTGTCTATGTGTACCATTGTTCATACATCCCTCCACACTTTTTCCTATATCTCTCCACACTTTCCCCTGTATTTCTCGTCACCTGTCCCTAGATGTCTCCACATCTTTTTACTTTCTTACATCCCTTCACACCCGTTAGATCTGTCCACACCTGTCCCTACTCCCCAGAACCCTTCACAGGTATTCCTTCATTTCTCCACACCAGTTCCTACATCTGTCCAAACCTGTTCCCAGATCTCCCCACACCTGTTCCTACATCCCTCCACACCTGTTCCTCGATCCATCCCTGAGGTTGGGGCAGCCTGGCATTGGAGTCACTCCAGCTGCCATCCCAGGCACTACAGGCTGCCCGGTCCCCGTCCCCCTATCGCCGATGCCGCCTAATGAGGACACGCCTCTGGCCCCCAGCACGTCGCTCGGCTGTGCCGTGGCCGGATCGGAGCTCAGCACCAGGTACATGGTGAGCTGGCGTGTGCCGTTGGTCTGTTGCGGCGGCCGGGGCTCAGAGGCGTGCGCGCGCGGCTGGGGCTGGCGCTTGAAGTCCAGCGCATCGCCTGCGGTGTGTGTGTGTTTTGAACATGCGTTTCAAAAAGTAATCATGATTTACTGAAGACTGTGTGTTTGAAACAAATCATTTGAAGGCGCGATTTGCGTCTTAGTCATCCGCTTCGAAAACGGTAAACCCACTATCACTGGTACGGTAGATTCGAACTGCCTTCCCCCACGTTGTATTAATAAACGTTAAATGTTAAATACCTTTTAATACCTTTAAATACCTTATAATACAGGATAGACTTGTTGTCCATATTTGGTCCGAGCGCAGCATTAAAAAAACAATCAATCAATCAATCCATCCTGGTACCTGGGGGAAGGCGATTTCAATGTACGGGTTTTCTACTTCCGGGACCCCCCCCCCCCCCTCCGTAATTCTTTCTGTGGCGGCTGCGGCCCCCCAATACATTCGGCGGTCCCCATAACAACACCCAACCACACCCACTTGAGCTTGTTGCCGCCTGCTGCAGCGTCCCTCCCTGCCCATCCAGCGGCCCCACAAAGGTACTGATTTTCTGAAACTGCAGCCTCACCTGAGCCCGCTGTCACCTCCTGCAGCGTCCCTCCACACCCTTACAACAGCCCCACAGAGGTTTGACTGATTTTCTGAAACCGCAGCCTCATCTGGACCCGCTGTCACCTCCTGCAGCGTCCCTCCACGCCCTTACAACAGCCACACAAAGGTTTGACTGGTTTTCTGAAACCGAAGCCTCACCTGGACCCGCTGTCACCCCCCGCCGTGTCCGCTCCCTGCAGCCCATCCCGCAGCCCATGAAGGTACTGACCTGGTGCATACTTAACTGTGTCCTAGATTTCCCTCTTTAGCCGCTCTTCCCAGCGCTCTTCCCAGCGCTCTTCCCAGCGCTCTTCCCAGCGTTTTTCCTCTTTAAGGAACTTAAATTTTTGGGTGTCCTCCGTTCTTTCCTTGCACCGCTCTTCCCAGCGCTGTACCTCTCTAAGGGATTGAACTTGTTAAGAATTCTCCGTTCTTTGTCGCTCCACCCTTCCCAGTGCTCTCCCTAAAAGGAATTTCACTTCTTGAGAATTCTCCGTTCCTCGTCGCTCCGCCCTGTCTGGCCCTTTCGGAAAAGGTTTTGGACGCTTGCGCTTAGACTCTGTAAAAACAACCTCAATCGCTCCCACCTGAAGCCGATGCCGCCTGCTGCAGCGTCCCTCCACACCCTTACAACAGCTCCTCAAAGATATAGGCCAGGTGCGCACAAGCGCGTTTGACGCTGTACCCAAAACAACTTAACCGCTCCCACCTGAAGCCGCTGCCACCTGCTGCAGCGTCCCTCCACGCCCGTCCATCACGCAGCCCAGCCGCAGCAGCGGCTCGCCCAGCATCGGGTCCGCAGCCGGCTCCGGCGCGCCGGCATAGTGCAAAACCACCGGAGAGTTCCGCCCGTCGAGCGTCGAGACGTCGATCCAATAGTTTCCCACCACGGCCGACGCCGTGAAGACGACGTCCACGCGCTCGCCGGGCGTCAGAACTATCGCCGACACCGTTGCCGCCGCCGAGGGACCTGCATCGGCGTCAGGAGGGGGGGAGGGGGAGTTTGCGCGCTGCCTGAAATCTGCCCCCCCTTCATTCACTGACCAGGTGGCCCTCAACTCTCCCGCATTAACCGAGGAGGGGGAGGGGGAGTTTGCGTGTCGCCTGAAATCTGCCCCCCTCCACTCACTGACCAGGTGACCCTCCACTCACTGACCATGTGGCCCTCCACTCACTGACCATGTGGCCCTCCACCTACTGACCATGTGACCCTCCACTCACTGGCCATGTGGCCCTCCAATCACTGACCAGGTGGCCCTCCACTCACTGATCAGGTGGCTATCCACTCACTGACCAGGCGACCCTCCACTCACTGACCATGTGGCCTTCCACCCACTGACCATGTGGCCCTCCACTCACTGACCAGGTGGCCCTCCACTCACTGACCAGGTGGTCCTCCACTCACTGACCAGGTGGCCCTCCACCCACTGACCAGGTGGCACCTCCACTCATTGGCCATGTGGCCCATCCACTCACTGACCAGGATGCCCTCCACTCACTGACCAGGTGGCCCTCCACTCACTTACCAGGTGGCCCTCCACTCAATGACAAGGTGGCCCCTCCACTCACTGACCATGTGACACCTTCACTCACTGACCAGGTGGTCATCCACTCACTGACCAGGTGACCCTCCACTCGCTAACCAGGTAGCCCTCCACTCACTGACAAAGTGGCCCTCCACTCACTGACAAGGCGGCCCTCCACTCACTGACCAGGTGACCCTCCACGCACTGACAATGTGGCCCTCCACTCACTAACCAGGTGGCCCTCCACTGACCAGGTGGCCCTCCACTAACCAGGTGGCCCTCCACTCACTGACCATGTGGCCCTCCACTCATGGACCAGGCAGCCCTCCACTCACTGACCATGTGGTCCTCCACTCACTGACCAGGTGGCCCCTCCACACACTAACCAGGTGGCCCCTCCACGCACTGACCAGATGGCTCTCCAATCACTGACCAGATAACCCTCCACTCACTAACCAGGTGGCCCCTCCACGCACTGACCAGGTGGAACCTCCACTCACTGGCCACGTGGCCCCTCCACTCACTGACTAGGTGGCCCTTCCACGCACTGACCAGGGGGCACCTCCACTCACTGGCCATGTGGCCCCTCCACGCACTGACCAGGTGGCCCCTCCACTCAATGACAAGGTGGCCCCTCCACTCACTGACCAGGTGGCCCTCCACTCACTAACCAGGTGGCCATCCACTCACTGGCCATGTGGCCACTCCACTCACTAACCAGGTGGCCATCCACTCACCGACCAGGTGGCCATCCACTCACTGACCAGGTGGCCCCTCCACTCACTGACCAGGTGGCCCTCCACTCACCCGCATTGGCTGAGGCGGGGGAGGGCGGTGCGGAGGCCAGACTGCCACCGCTGGCGCTAATTGCCTGGAAGGTGTGGTTGCCTCCGATGGCCACCCGCAAGGCCCAGCTCGCAGAGGCCTGGATGATGCGCAGGCGGTAGCGCTTCCCGGCTTGCACCTGTGTTGTAGCATGGCATGGTGTATCATGGTGTGTCATGGTGTGTCATGGTGTGTCATGGTGTGTCATGGTGTGTCATGGTGTGTCATGGTGTGTCATGGTGTGCCATGGTGTGCCATGGTGTGTCATGGTGTGTCATGGTGTGTCATGGTGTGTCATGGTGTGTCATGGTGTGTCATGGTGTGTCATGGTGTGCGTGTGCATTTGCGTGGTGTGGTGTGGTGTGGTGTGGTGTGGTGTGGTGTGGTGTGGTGTGGTGTGGGGCGCGTATGAAGGTGCAGTTCTATGATTCATATTTTGTGGCGGCATATTATGCAGTGTCATGTCATGGTAGGCCACCCAGCCCTAGCCTAGGTTATCAAAATGTAAGGGCAATGCATGATAGGATTCAAATACCATCAGTGGCACAAACCTGCAGCACCTCTGGCGTTCCAACGGGCTTGCTGGTCTGCGAGTCGACTACCCAGCCCTTGCCGTTGGCTAGGATGGTGAAGAAAGGCGCGTCGGAGAGGTCCATGGCCGACACATTGTCACACACGCCCCCCATGTCCATCATGCCGTCCTGGGGGGGTGGGGCAAGCATGGAGGGAGGGAGGGGAAGGAGTACTGTTTGTCACACACGCTCCCCATGTCCATCATGCCGTCCTGGGGGGGTAGGGCAAGCATGGAGGGAGGGAGGGGAAGGAGTACTGTTTGTCACACACGCCCCCCATGTCCATTGTGCCGTCCTGGGGGGGTGGGGCAAGCATGGAGGGAGGGAGGGGAAGGAGTACTGTTTGTCACACACGCTCCCCATGTCCATCATGCCGTCCTGGGGGGGTGGGGCAAGCATGGAGGGAGGGAGGGGAAGGAGTACTGTTTGTCACACACGCCCCCCATGTCTATCATGCCGTCCTGAGGGGTGGGGCAAGCATGGAGGGAGGGAGGGGAAGGAGTACTGTTTGTCACACACGCCCCCCATGTCCATCATGCCGTCCTGGGGGGGTGGGGCAAGCATGGAGGGAGGGAGGGGAAGGAGTACTGTTTGTCACACACGCTCCCCATGTCCATCATGCCGTCCTGGGGGGGTGGGGCAAGCATGGAGGGAGGGAGGGGAAGGAGTACTGTTTGTCACACATGCCCCCCATGTCCATCATACCGTCCTGGGGGGGTGGGGCAAGCATGGAGGGAGGGAGGGGAAGGAGTACTGTTTGTCACACACGCCCCCCATGTCCATCATGCCGTCCTGGGGGGGTGGGGCAAGCATGGAGGGAGGGAGGGGAAGGAGTACTGTTTGTCACACACGCCCCCCATGTCTATCATGCCGTCCTGGGGGGGTGGGTCAAGCATGGAGGGAGGGAGGGGAAGGAGTACTGTTTGTCACACACGCCCCCCATGTCCATCATGCCGTCCTGGGGGGGTAGGGCAAGCATGGAGGGAGGGAGGGGAAGGAGTACTGTTTGTCACACACGCCCCCCATGTCCATCATGCCGTCCTGGGGGGGTGGGGCAAGCATGGAGGGAGGGAGGGGAAGGAGTACTGTTTGTCACACACGCCCCCCATGTCCATCATGCCGTCCTGGGGGGGTGGGGCAAGCATGGAGGGAGGGAGGGGAAGGAGTACTGTTTGTCACACACGCCCCCCATGTCTATCATGCCGTCCTGGGGGGGTGGGGCAAGCATGGAGGGAGGGAGGGGAAGGAGTACTGTTTGTCACACACGCCCCCCATGTCCATCATGCCGTCCTGGGGGGGTGGGGCAAGCATGGAGGGAGGGAGGGGAAGGAGTACTGTTTGTCACACACGCCCCCCATGTCCATCATGCCGTCCTGGGGGGGTGGGGCAAGCATGGAGGGAGGGAGGGGAAGGAGTACTGTTAGTCACACACGCCCCCCATGTCCATCATGCCGTCCTGGGGGGGTGGGGCTAGCATGGAGGGAGGGAGGGGAAGGAGTACTGTTAGTCACACACGCCCCCCATGTCCATCATGCCGTCCTGGGGGGGTGGGGCAAGCATGGAGGGAGGGAGGGGAAGGAATACTGTTTGTCACACACGCCCCCCATGTCCATCATGCCGTCCTGGGGGGGTGGGGCTAGCATGGAGGGAGGGAGGGGAAGGAGTACTGTTAGTCACACACGCCCCCCATGTCCATCATGCCGTCCTGGGGGGGTGGGGCAAGCATGGAGGGAGGGAGGGGAAGGAGTACTGTTTGTCACACACGCTCCCCATGTCTATCATGCCGTCCTGGGGGGGTGGGGCAAGCATGGAGGGAGGGAGGGGAAGGAGTACTGTTTGTCACACACGCCCCCCATGTCCATCATGCCGTCCTGGGGGGGTGGGGCAAGCATGGAGGGAGGGAGGGGAAGGAGTACTGTTTGTCACACACGCCCCCCATGTCCATCATGCCGTCCTGGGGGGGTGGGGCAAGCATGGAGGGAGGGAGGGGAAGGAGTACTGTTTGTCACACACGCCCCCCATGTCCATCATGCCGTCCTGGGGGGGTGGGGCAAGCATGGAGGGAGGGAGGGGAAGGAGTACTGTTTGCCACACACGCTCCCCATGTCCATCATGCCGTCCTGTGGGGGTGGGGCAAGCATGGAGGGAGGGAGGGGAAGGAGTACTGTTTGTCACACACGCCCCCCATGTCCATCATGCCGTCCTGGGGGGGTGGGGCAAGCATGGAGGGAGGGAGGGGAAGGAGTACTGTTTGTCACACACGCCCCCCATGTCCATCATGCCGTCCTGGGGGGTGGGGCAAGCATGGAGGGAGGGAGGGGAAGGAGTACTGTTTGTCACACACGCCCCCCATGTCCATCATGCCGTCCTGGGGGGGTGGGGCAAGCATGGAGGGAGGGAGGGGAAGGAGTACTGTTTGTCACACACGCTCCCCATGTCCATCATGCCGTCCTGGGGGGGTGGGGCAAGCATGGAGGGAGGGAGGGGAAGGAGTACTGTTAGTCACACACGCCCCCCATGTCTATCATGCCGTCCTGGGGGGGTGGGGCAAGCATGGAGGGAGGGAGGGGAAGGAGTACTGTTAGTCACACACGCCCCCCATGTCCATCATGCCGTCCTGGGGGGGTGGGGCAAGCATGGAGGGAGGGAGGGGAAGGAGTACTGTTTGTCACACACGCCCCCCATGTCCATCATGCCGTCCTGGGGGGGTGGGGCAAGCATGGAGGGAGGGAGGGGAAGGAATACTGTTTGTCACACACGCCCCCCATGTCCATCATGCCGTCCTGGGGGGGTGGGGCAAGCATGGAGGGAGGGAGGGGAAGGAGTACTGTTTGTCACACACGCCCCCCATGTCCATCATGCCGTCCTGGGGGGGTGGGTCAAGCATGGAGGGAGGGAGGGGAAGGAGTACTGTTAGTCACACACGCCCCCCATGTCCATCATGCCGTCCTGGGGGGGTGGGGCAAGCATGGAGGGAGGGAGGGGAAGGAGTACTGTTTGTCACACACGCCCCCCATGTCCATCATGCCGTCCTGGGGGGGTGGGGCAAGCATGGAGGGAGGGAGGGGAAGGAGTACTGTTTGTCACACACGCCCCCCATGTCCATCATGCCGTCCTGGGGGGGTGGGGCAAGCATGGAGGGAGGGAGGGGAAGGAGTACTGTTTGTCACACACGCCCCCCATGTCCATCATGCCGTCCTGGGGGGGTGGGGCAAGCATGGAGGGAGGGAGGGGAAGGAGTACTGTTTGTCACACACGCCCCCCATGTCCATCATGCCGTCCTGGGGGGGTGGGGCAAGCATGGAGGGAGGGAGGGGAAGGAGTACTGTTTGTCACACACGCCCCCCATGTCCATCATGCCGTCCTGGGGGGGTGGGGCAAGCATGGAGGGAGGGAGGGGAAGGAGTACTGTTTGTCACACACGCCCCCCATGTCCATCATGCCGTCCTGGGGGGGTGGGGCAAGCATGGAGGGAGGAGGGGAAGGAGTACTGTTTGTCACACACGCCCCCCATGTCCATCATGCCGTCCTGGGGGGGTGGGGCAAGCATGGAGGGAGGGAGGGGAAGGAGTACTGTTTGTCACACACGCCCCCCATGTCCATCATGCCGTCCTGGGGGGGTGGGGCAAGCATGGAGGGAGGGAGGGGAAGGAGTACTGTTTGTCACACACGCCCCCCATGTCCATCATGCCGTCCTGGGGGGTGGGGCAAGCATGGAGGGAGGGAGGGGAAGGAGTACTGTTTGTCACACACGCCCCCCATGTCCATCATGCCGTCCTGGGGGGGTGGGGCAAGCATGGAGGGAGGGAGGGGAAGGAGTACTGTTTGTCACACACGCCCCCCATGTCCATCATGCCGTCCTGGGGGGGTGGGGCAAGCATGGAGGGAGGGAGGGGAAGGAGTACTGTTTGTCACACACGCCCCCCATGTCCATCATGCCGTCCTGGGGGGGTGGGGCAAGCATGGAGGGAGGGAGGGGAAGGAGTACTGTTTGTCACACACGCCCCCCATGTCCATCATGCCGTCCTGGGGGGTGGGGCAAGCATGGAGGGAGGGAGGGGAAGGAGTACTGTTTGTCACACACGCCCCCCATGTCCATCATGCCGTCCTGGGGGGGTGGGGCAAGCATGGAGGGAGGGAGGGGAAGGAGTACTGTTTGTCACACACGCCCCCCATGTCCATCATGCCGTCCTGGGGGGGTGGGGCAAGCATGGAGGGAGGGAGGGGAAGGAGTACTGTTTGTCACACACGCCCCCCATGTCCATCATGCCGTCCTGGGGGGGTGGGGCAAGCATGGAGGGAGGGAGGGGAAGGAGTACTGTTTGTCACACACGCCCCCCATGTCCATCATGCCGTCCTGGGGGGGTGGGGCAAGCATGGAGGGAGGGAGGGGAAGGAGTACTGTTTGTCACACACGCCCCCCATGTCCATCATGCCGTCCTGGGGGGGTGGGGCAAGCATGGAGGGAGGGAGGGGAAGGAGTACTGTTTGTCACACACGCCCCCCATGTCCATCATGCCGTCCTGGGGGGGTGGGGCAAGCATGGAGGGAGGGAGGGGAAGGAGTACTGTTTGTCACACACGCCCCCCATGTCCATCATGCCGTCCTGGGGGGGTGGGGCAAGCATGGAGGGAGGGAGGGGAAGGAGTACTGTTTGTCACACACGCCCCCCATGTCCATCATGCCGTCCTGGGGGGGTGGGGCAAGCATGGAGGGAGGGAGGGGAAGGAGTACTGTTTGTCACACACGCCCCCCATGTCCATCATGCCGTCCTGGGGGGGTGGGGCAAGCATGGAGGGAGGGAGGGGAAGGAGTACTGTTTGTCACACACGCCCCCCATGTCCATCATGCCGTCCTGGGGGGGTGGGGCAAGCATGGAGGGAGGGAGGGGAAGGAGTACTGTTTGTCACACACGCCCCCCATGTCCATCATGCCGTCCTGGGGGGGTGGGGCAAGCATGGAGGGAGGGAGGGGAAGGAATACTGTTTGTCACACACGCCCCCCATGTCCATCATGCCGTCCTGGGGGGGTGGGGCAAGCATGGAGGGAGGGAGGGGAAGGAGTACTGTTTGTCACACACGCCCCCCATGTCCATCATGCCGTCCTGGGGGGGTGGGGCAAGCATGGAGGGAGGGAGGGGAAGGAAGTACTGTTTGTCACACACGCCCCCCATGTCCATCATGCCGTCCTGGGGGGTGGGGCAAGCATGGAGGGAGGGAGGGGAAGGAGTACTGTTTAGTCACACACGCCCCCCATGTCCATCATGCCGTCCTGGGGGGGTGGGGCAAGCATGGAGGGAGGGAGGGGAAGGAGTACTGTTTGTCACACACGCCCCCCATGTCCATCATGCCGTCCTGGGGGGGTGGGGCAAGCATGGAGGGAGGGAGGGGAAGGAGTACTGTTTGTCACACACGCCCCCCATGTCCATCATGCCGTCCTGGGGGGGTGGGGCAAGCATGGAGGGAGGGAGGGGAAGGGAGTACTGTTTGTCACACACGCCCCCCATGTCCATCATGCCGTCCTGGGGGGGTGGGGCAAGCATGGAGGGAGGGAGGGGAAGGAGTACTGTTTGTCACACACGCCCCCCATGTCCATCATGCCGTCCTGGGGGGGTGGGGGCAAGCATGGAGGGAGGGAAGGGGAAGGAGTGACGTTCTGTTTGTCACAACACGCCCCATGTCCATCATGCCGTTCCTTGGGGGGTCGTGCGGCAAGCATGGAGGGAGGGAAGGGAAGGAAGTACTGTTTGTCACACACGCCCCCCATGTCCATCATGCCGTACTGGGGGGGTGGGGCGCGAAGCATGGAGGGAGGAGGGGAAGGAGAGTTTTACTTTTTGTCACCACACGCCCCCCATGTCCATCATTGCCGTCCTGGGGGGGTGGGCAAGCATAGGAGGGAGGGAGGGGGAAGGAGTTACTGTTTGTCACACACGCCCCATGTCCATCATGCCGCTTCCTGGGGGGGGGGCAAGACATGGAGGGAGGGAGGGGAAGGAAGTACTGTTTAGTTCACACACGCCCCCCATGTTCCATCATTGCCCTCCTGGTGGGTGGGTGGGGCTCAGCATGTGGAGGGAGGTGAGGGACGGATTACTGATGTCACACACGCCCCCCATGTCCATCATGCCGTCCTAGGGGGGGGTGGGGCAAGCATGGAGGGAGGTAGGGGAAGGAATACTGTTGTCACACACGCCCCCCATGTCCATCATGCCGTCCTGGGGGGGTGGGGCAAGCATGGAGGGAGGGAGGGGAAGGAGTACTGTTTGTCACACACGCCCCCCATGTCCATCATGCCGTCCTGGGGGGGTGGGGCAAGCATGGAGGGAGGGAGGGGAAGGAGTACTGTTTGTCACACACGCCCCCCATGTCCATCATGCCGTCCTGGGGGGGTGGGGCAAGCATGGAGGGAGGGAGGGGAAGGAGTACTGTTTGTCACACACGCCCCCCATGTCCATCATGCCGTCCTGGGGGGGTGGGGCAAGCATGGAGGGAGGGAGGGGAAGGAGTACTGTTTGTCACACACGCCCCCCATGTCCATCATGCCGTCCTGGGGGGGTGGGGCAAGCATGGAGGGAGGGAGGGGAAGGAGTACTGTTTGTCACACACGCCCCCCATGTCCATCATGCCGTCCTGGGGGGGTGGGGCAAGCATGGAGGGAGGGAGGGGAAGGAGTACTGTTTGTCACACACGCCCCCCATGTCCATCATGCCGTCCTGGGGGGGTGGGGCAAGCATGGAGGGAGGGAGGGGAAGGAGTACTGTTTGTCACACACGCCCCCCATGTCCATCATGCCGTCCTGGGGGGGTGGGGCAAGCATGGAGGGAGGGAGGGGAAGGAGTACTGTTTGTCACACACGCCCCCCATGTCCATCATGCCGTCCTGGGGGGGTGGGGCAAGCATGGAGGGAGGGAGGGGAAGGAGTACTGTTTGTCACACACGCCCCCCATGTCCATCATGCCGTCCTGGGGGGGTGGGGCAAGCATGGAGGGAGGGAGGGGAAGGAGTACTGTTTGTCACACACGCCCCCCATGTCCATCATGCCGTCCTGGGGGGGTGGGGCAAGCATGGAGGGAGGGAGGGGAAGGAGTACTGTTTGTCACACACGCCCCCCATGTCCATCATGCCGTCCTGGGGGGGTGGGGCAAGCATGGAGGGAGGGAGGGGAAGGAGTACTGTTTGTCACACACGCCCCCCATGTCCATCATGCCGTCCTGGGGGGTGGGGCAAGCATGGAGGGAGGGAGGGGAAGGAGTACTGTTTGTCACACACGCCCCCCATGTCCATCATGCCGTCCTGGGGGGGTGGGGCAAGCATGGAGGGAGGGAGGGGAAGGAATACTGTTTGTCACACACGCCCCCCATGTCCATCATGCCGTCCTGGGGGGGTGGGGCAAGCATGGAGGGAGGGAGGGGAAGGAGTACTGTTTGTCACACACGCCCCCCATGTCCATCATGCCGTCCTGGGGGGTGGGGCAAGCATGGAGGGAGGGAGGGGAAGGAGTACTGTTTGTCACACACGCCCCCCATGTCCATCATGCCGTCCTGGGGGGGTGGGGCAAGCATGGAGGGAGGGAGGGGAAGGAGTACTGTTTGCCACACACGCTCCCCATGTCCATCATGCCGTCCTGTGGGGGTGGGGCAAGCATGGAGGGAGGGAGGGGAAGGAGTACTGTTTGTCACACACGCCCCCCATGTCCATCATGCCGTCCTGGGGGGGTGGGGCAAGCATGGAGGTAGGGAGGGGAAGGAGTACTGTTTGTCACACACGCCCCCCATGTCCATCATGCCGTCCTGGGGGGGTGGGGCAAGCATGGAGGGAGGGAGGGGAAGGAGTACTGTTTGTCACACACGCCCCCCATGTCCATCATGCCGTCCTGGGGGGGTGGGGCAAGCATGGAGGGAGGGAGGGGAAGGAGTACTGTTTGTCACACACGCTCCCATGTCCATCATGCCGTCCTGGGGGGGTGGGTCAAGCATGGAGGGAGGGAGGGGAAGGAGTACTGTTAGTCACACACGCCCCCCATGTCTATCATGCCGTCCTGGGGGGGTGGGTCAAGCATGGAGGGAGGGAGGAGAAGGAGTACTGTTAGTCACACACGCCCCCCATGTCCATCATGCCGTCCTGGGGGGGTGGGGCAAGCATGGAGGGAGGGAGGGGAAGGAGTACTGTTTGTCACACACGCCCCCCATGTCCATCATGCCGTCCTGGGGGGGTTGGTCAAGCATGGAGGGAGGGAGGGGAAGGAATACTGTTTGTCACACACGCCCCCCATGTCCATCATGCCGTCCTGGGGGGGTGGGGCAAGCATGGAGGGAGGGAGGGGAAGGAGTACTGTTTGTCACACACGCCCCCCATGTCCATCATGCCGTCCTGGGGGGGTGGGTCAAGCATGGAGGGAGGGAGGGGAAGGAGTACTGTTAGTCACACACGCCCCCCATGTCCATCATGCCGTCCTGGGGGGGTGGGGCAAGCATGGAGGGAGGGAGGGGAAGGAGTACTGTTTGTCACACACGCCCCCCATGTCCATCATGCCGTCCTGGGGGGGTGGGGCAAGCATGGAGGGAGGGAGGGGAAGGAGTACTGTTTGTCACACACGCCCCCCATGTCCATCATGCCGTCCTGGGGGGGTGGGGCAAGCATGGAGGGAGGGAGGGGAAGGAGTACTGTTTGTCACACACGCCCCCCATGTCCATCATGCCGTCCTGGGGGGGTGGGGCAAGCATGGAGGGAGGGAGGGGAAGGAGTACTGTTTGTCACACACGCCCCCCATGTCCATCATGCCGTCCTGGGGGGGTGGGGCAAGCATGGAGGGAGGGAGGGGAAGGAGTACTGTTTGTCACACACGCCCCCATGTCCATCATGCCGTCCTGGGGGGGTGGGGCAAGCATGGAGGGAGGGAGGGGAAGGAATACTGTTTGTCACACACGCCCCCCATGTCCATCATGCCGTCCTGGGGGGGTGGGGCAAGCATGGAGGGAGGGAGGGGAAGGAATACTGTTTGTCACACACGCCCCCCATGTCCATCATGCCGTCCTAGGGGGGTGGGGCAAGCATGGAGGGAGGGAGGGGAAGGAGTACTGTTAGTCACACACGCCCCCCATGTCCATCATGCCGTCCTGGGGGGGTGGGGCAAGCATGGAGGGAGGGAGGGGAAGGAGTACTGTTTGTCACACACGCCCCCCATGTCCATCATGCCGTCCTGGGGGGGTGGGTCAAGCATGGAGGGAGGGAGGGGAAGGAGTACTGTTAGTCACACACGCCCCCCATGTCCATCATGTCGTCCTGGGGGGGTGGGGCAAGCATGGAGGGAGGGAGGGGAAGGAGTACTGTTTGTCACACACGCCCCCCATGTCCATCATGCCGTCCTGGGGGGGTGGGTCAAGCATGGAGGGAGGGAGGGGAAGGAGTACTGTTAGTCACACACGCCCCCCATGTCCATCATGCCGTCCTGGGGGGGTGGGTCAAGCATGGAGGGAGGGAGGGGAAGGAGTACTGTTAGTCACACACGCCCCCCATGTCCATCATGCCGTCCTGGGGGGGTGGGGCAAGCATGGAGGGAGGGAGGGGAAGGAGTACTGTTTGTCACACACGCCCCCCATGTCCATCATGCCGTCCTGGGGGGGTGGGGCAAGCATGGAGGGAGGGAGGGGAAGGAGTACTGTTTGTCACACACGCCCCCCATGTCCATCATGCCGTCCTGGGGGGGTGGGGCAAGCATGGAGGGAGGGAGGGGAAGGAGTACTGTTTGTCACACACGCCCCCCATGTCCATCATGCCGTCCTGGGGGGGTGGGGCAAGCATGGAGGGAGGGAGGGGAAGGAGTACTGTTTGTCACACACGCCCCCCATGTCCATCATGCCGTCCTGGGGGGGTGGGGCAAGCATGGAGGGAGGGAGGGGAAGGAGTACTGTTTGTCACACACGCCCCCATGTCCATCATGCCGTCCTGGGGGGGTGGGGCAAGCATGGAGGGAGGGAGGGGAAGGAATACTGTTTGTCACACACGCCCCCCATGTCCATCATGCCGTCCTGGGGGGGTGGGGCAAGCATGGAGGGAGGGAGGGGAAGGAATACTGTTTGTCACACACGCCCCCCATGTCCATCATGCCGTCCTAGGGGGGTGGGGCAAGCATGGAGGGAGGGAGGGGAAGGAGTACTGTTAGTCACACACGCCCCCCATGTCCATCATGCCGTCCTGGGGGGGTGGGGCAAGCATGGAGGGAGGGAGGGGAAGGAGTACTGTTTGTCACACACGCCCCCCATGTCCATCATGCCGTCCTGGGGGGGTGGGTCAAGCATGGAGGGAGGGAGGGGAAGGAGTACTGTTAGTCACACACGCCCCCCATGTCCATCATGTCGTCCTGGGGGGGTGGGGCAAGCATGGAGGGAGGGAGGGGAAGGAGTACTGTTTGTCACACACGCCCCCCATGTCCATCATGCCGTCCTGGGGGGGTGGGTCAAGCATGGAGGGAGGGAGGGGAAGGAGTACTGTTAGTCACACACGCCCCCCATGTCCATCATGCCGTCCTGGGGGGGTGGGGCAAGCATGGAGGGAGGGAGGGGAAGGAGTACTGTTAGTCACACACGCCCCCCATGTCCATCATGCCGTCCTGGGGGGGTGGGGCAAGCATGGAGGGAGGGAGGGGAAGGAGTACTGTTTTGTCACACACGCCCCCCATGTCTATCATGCCGTCCTGGGGGGGTGGGGCAAGCATGGAGGGAGGGAGGGGAAGGAGTACTGTTTGTCACACACGCCCCCCATGTCCATCATGCCGTCCTGGGGGGGTGGGGCAAGCATGGAGGGAGGGAGGGGAAGGAGTACTGTTTGTCACACACGCTCCCCATGTCCATCATGCCATCCTGGGGGGGTGGGGCAAGCATGGAGGGAGGGAGGGGAAGGAGTACTGTTTGTCACACACGCCCCCCATGTCCATCATGCCGTCCTGGGGGGGTGGGGCAAGCATGGAGGGAGGGAGGGGAAGGAGTACTGTTTGTCACACACGCCCCCCATGTCCATCATGCCGTCCTGGGGGGGTAGGGCAAGCATGGAGGGAGGGAGGGGAAGGAGTACTGTTTGTCACACACGCCCCCCATGTCTATCATGCCGTCCTGGGGGGGTCGGGCAAGCATGGAGGGAGGGAGGGGAAGGAGTACTGTTTGTCACACACGCCCCCCATGTCCATCATGCCGTCCTGGGGGGGTGGGGCAAGCATGGAGGGAGGGAGGGGAAGGAGTACTGTTAGTCACACACGCCCCCATGTCCATCATGCCATCCTGGGAGGCAAATTGGGGGGGGGGAGGGGAAGGAGTACTGTTTGTCACACATGCCCCCCATGTCCATCATGCCGTCCTGGGGGGGTGGGGCAAGCATGGAGGGAGGGAGGGGAAGGAGTACTGTTAGTCACACACGCCCCCCATGTCCATCATGCCGTCCTGGGGGGGTGGGGCAAGCATGGAGGGAGGGAGGGGAAGGAGTACTGTTTGTCACACACGCCCCCCATGTCTATCATGCCGTCCTGGGGGGGTGGGGCAAGCATGGAGGGAGGGAGGGGAAGGAGTACTGTTTGTCACACATGCCCCCCATGTCCATCATGCCGTCCTGGGGGGGTGGGGCAAGCATGGAGGGAGGGAGGGGAAGGAGTACTGTTAGTCACACACGCCCCCCATGTCCATCATGCCATCCTGGGGGGGTGGGGCAAGCATGGAGGGAGGGAGGGGAAGGAGTACTGTTAGTCACACACGCCCCCCATGTCCATCATGCCGTCCTGAAGGGGTGGGGCAAGCATGGAGGGAGGGAGGGGAAGGAGTACTGTTTGTCACACACGCCCCCCATGTCCATCATGCCGTCCTGGGGGGGTGGGGCAAGCATGGAGGGAGGGAGGGGAAGGAGTACTGTTTGTCACACACGCCCCCCATGTCCATCATGCCGTCCTGGGAGGCAAATTGGGGGGGGGGTTAAGTATTGAGGGAGGGAGAGGGGCATTGTTCTTAGTTACTGTACTCCAGCTGCGCCCCGGTTTGCTGCTGAGAGGTCCATGGCAGACACTTTGTCACACAAACCCTGTCACACCTTCAGCAGCATGACCAGTTCCACACACCCGTACCCCCCCTTACCCCTTCCGTCATGATTGCACCTTCTGCATCATGGCCAGCTCCACACACACCTACCCCCCCTTCCATCACCCTTCCGTCATGATTGCACCTTCTGCATCATGGCCAGCTCCACACACACCTACCCCCCCTTCCATCACCCTTCCGTCATGATTGCACCTTCTGCATCATGGCCAGCTCCACACACACCTACCCCCCCTTCCATCACCCTTCCGTCATGTTTGCACCTTCTGCATCATGGCCAGCTCCACACACACCTACCCCCCCTTCCATCACCCTTCCGTCATGATTGCACCTTCTGCATCATGGCCAGCTCCACACACACCTACCCCCCCTTCCATCACCCTTCCGTCATGTTTGCACCTTCTGCATCATGGCCAGCTCCACACACCCCTACCCCCCCTTCCATCACCCTTCCGTCATGATTGCACCTTCTGCATCATGGCCAGCTCCACACACACCTACCCCCCCTTCCATCACCCTTCCGTCATGTTTGCACCTTCTGCATCATGGCCAGCTCCACACACACCTACCCCCCCTTCCATCACCCTTCCGTCATGATTGCACCTTCTGCATCATGGCCAGCTCCACACACACCTACCCCCCCTTCCATCACCCTTCCGTCATGTTTGCACCTTCTGCAGCATAAGCAGCTCAGTCGCCTCAGTTTTCAGCGTATTGTCGGTCAGCATGAGCATCCTCCCTGTCCTCGCCTGGCTGCCACCCAAGTCACACCTTCTGCATCATTGCCAGCTCCACAAACCCCTACCCCCCTCTCCATCACCCTTCCCCTGACCTATGTTTTGCACCTTTTGCAACATGGCCAGCTCTGTCGCCTCAGTGTTCAGCGTTTGGTCGGTCAGCATGAGCATCAGCTCCTCGTCATACAGCGACAGGTGTGGATCAGCCGGATCCTGGGTGGGTGAATGGACATGCATGGGTGAGTGGTTGTGTGTGGGTGAGTGGGGATGTGGGGATCAGGCGGATCCTGGGTGGGTGAATGGGAATGCATGGGTGAGTGGTCGTGTGTGGGTGAGTGGGTAGGTGGGGATCAGACGGATCGTGAGTGGGTGAATGGACAGATGTGTAGGTGAGTGGTTGTGTGTGGGTGAGTGGTCGTGTGTGGATGAGTGGGTAGGTGGGGATCAGACGGATCATGAGTGGGTGAATGGACAGATGGGCAGGTGAGTTGTCGTGCGTGGGTGAGTGGACATGTGTGGATGAGTGGGTATGTGGGGATCAGACGGATCCTACATATGTGAATTGACATGCGCGTGGGTGAGCGGTCGTGTGTGGGTGAGTGGACATGTGGGGATCAGACAAATCCTGAGTAGGTGAATGGAGGTGTGTGCATGTGTGTGGAGGTGTGTGTATGTGAGTGGTCGTGTCTGAGTGGGTGGTCGTGTGTGGATGGGTGGTCGCGTGTGGGTGAGTAGCCGTATACGGGTGAGTGGTCGTGTGTGGGTGGGTTGGCATGTGTGGATGAGTAGGTAAGTGTGGACCAGACAGATCCTGAGAGGGTGAATGGACATACATGTGGATGTGTGGACGAGTGTGTGGGTGAGTGGGCATGTGTGGATGAGTGGGTAGGTGGGCATCAGACAGATCCCGAGAGTGTGAATGGACAGACATATGGATGTGTGGACGCGTGGGTGGGCGAGAGGATATGTGTGGGTGGGTGAATGAATTTTCATGTGTGGCCGAATGGACAGATGGGGATCGGACGGGTCATGAGGGGATAACATGGCATGTGGGTGAATGAACGTATGTCACTGAATTGACAGATGTGTGGATGCATGTACAGGTGTGTGGGCGAATGGACATGCATGGGTGGGTGGGCATGCATGTGTGAGTGGGCATGCATGTGTGGGTGGACATGCATGTGTGAGTCGGCATGCATGTGTGAGTGGACATGCATGTGTGAGTGGACATGCATGTGTGAGTGGACATGCATGTGTGGGTGGGCATGCATGTGTGAGTGGACATGCATGTGTGAGTGGACATGCATGTGTGAGTGGACATGCATGTGTGAGTGGACATGCATGTGTGGGTGGACATGCATGTGTGAGTGGACATGCATGTGTGGGTGGACATGCATGTGTGAGTGGACATGCATGTGTGAGTGGACATGCATGTGTGGGTGGACATGCATGTGTGGGTGGACATGCATGTGTGAGTGGCCATGCATGTGTGAGTGGACATGCATGTGTGAGTGGGCATGCATGTGTGAGTGGACATGCATGTGTGAGTGGACATGCATGTGTGAGTGGGCATGCATGTGTGGGTGGACATGCATGTGTGAGTGGACATGCATGTGTGACTGGCCATGCATGTGTGAGTGGACATGCATGTGTGGGTGGGCATGCATGTGTGAGTGGACATGCATGTGTGGGTGGACATGCATGTGTGAGTGGGCATGCATGTGTGAGTGGACATGCATGTGTGAGTGGACATGCATGTGTGAGTGGACATGCATGTGTGAGTGGGCATGCATGTGTGAGTGGACATGCATTTGTGAGTGGACATGCATGTGTGAGTGGACATGCATGTGTGAGTTGACATGCATGTGTGGGTGGACATGCATGTGTGAGTGGACATGCATGTGTGAGTGGACATGCATGTGTGAGTGGACATGCATGTGTGGGTGGACATGCATGTGTGGGTGGGCATGCATGTGTGGGTGGACATGCATGTGTGGGTGGGCATGCATGTGTGAGTGGACATGCATGTGTGGGTGGACATGCATGTGTGGGTGGGCATGCATGTGTGAGTGGCCATGCATGTGTGGGTGGACATGCATGTGTGGGTGGGCATGCATGTGTGGGTGGGCATGCATGTGTGAGTGGGCATGCATGTGTGGGTGGACATGCATGTGTGGGTGGGCATGCATGTGTGAGTGGACATGCATGTGTGGGTGGACATGCATGTGTGGGTGGGCATGCATGTGTGGGTGGACATGCATGTGTGGGTGGGCATGCATGTGTGGGTGGGCATGCATGTGTGAGTGGGCATGCATGTGTGTGAGCATGCATGTGTGGGTGGGCATGCATGTGTGAGTGGACATGCATGTGTGGGAGGACATGCATGTGTGGGTGGGCATGCATGTGTGGGTGGACATGCATGTGTGGGTGGGCATGCATGTGTGAGTGGACATGCATGTGTGGGTGGACATGCATGGGTGGGTGGGCATGCATGTGTGGGTGGGCATGCATGTGTGAGTGGGCATGCATGTGTGGGTGGGCATGCATGTGTGGGTGGGCATGCATGTGTGGGTGGACATGCATGTGTGGGTGGGCATGCATGTGTGAGTGGACATGCATGTGTGGGTGGACATGCATGGGTAGGTGGGCATGCATGTGTGGGTGGGCATGCATGTGTGAGTGGGCATGCATGTGTGGGTGGGCATGCATGTGTGGGTGGGCATGCATGTGTGAGTGGGCATGCATGTGTGTGGGCATGCATGTGTGGGTGGGCATGCATGTGTGAGTGGACATGCATGTGTGGGAGGACATGCATGTGTGGGTGGGCATGCATGTGTGGGTGGACATGCATGTGTGGGTGGGCATGCATGTGTGAGTGGACATGCATGTGTGGGTGGACATGCATGGGTGGGTGGGCATGCATGTGTGGGTGGGCATGCATGTGTGAGTGGGCATGCATGTGTGGGTGGGCATGCATGTGTGGGTGGGCATGCATGTGTGAGTGGACATGCATGTGTGAGTGGGCATGCATGTGTGGGTGGGCATGCATGTGTGAGTGGACATGCATGTGTGAGTGGACATGCATGTGTGGTTGGACATGCATGTGTGAGTGGACATGCATGTGTGAGTGGACATGCATGTGTGGGTGGACATGCATGTGTGAGTGGACATGCATGTGTGGGTGGGCATGCATGTGTGGGTGGGCATGCATGTGTGGGTGGGCATGCATGTGTGGGTGGGCATGCATGTGTGAGTGGACATGCATGTGTGGGTGGACATGCATGTGTTGGTGGACATGCATGTGTGGGTGGACATGCATGTGTGAGTGGGCATGCATGTGTGAGTGGGCATGCATGTGTGGGTGGGCATGCATGTGTGCGTGGACATGCATGTGTGCGTGGACATGCATGTGTGGGTGGACATGCATGTGTGGGTGGACATGCATGTGTGAGTGGACATGCATGTGTGAGTGGACATGCATGTGTGAGTGGACATGCATGTGTGGGTGGACATGCATGTGTGGGTGGGCATGCATGTGTGGGTGGGCATGCATGTGTGAGTGGGCATGCATGTGTGGGTGGGCATGCATGTGTGGGTGGGCATGCATGTGTGAGTGGACATGCATGTGTGGGTGGACATGCATGTGTGGGTGGGCATGCATGTGTGAGTGGACATGCATGTGTGAGTGGGCATGCATGTGTGAGTGGGCATGCATGTGTGAGTGGACATGCATGTGTGAGTGGACATGCATGTGTGGGTGGACATGCATGTGTGGGTGGGCATGCATGTGTGAGTGGACATGCATGTGTGAGTGGACATGCATGTGTGAGTGGGCATGCATGTGTGAGTGGACATGCATGTGTGAGTGGACATGCATGTGTGGGTGGACATGCATGTGTGAGTGGGCATGCATGTGTGAGTGGACATGCATGTGTGAGTGGACATGCATGTGTGAGTTGACATGCATGTGTGAGTGGACATGCGTGTGTGAGTGGACATGCATGTGTGAGTGGACATGCATGTGTGGGTGGACATGCATGTGTGAGTGGGCATGCATGTGTGAGTGGGCATGCATGTGTGAGTGGGCATGCATGTGTGAGTGGACATGTGCAGGTGAGTGGACATGTGCAGGTGAGTGGATGCGTGTGTGTGCCTGGGTGTCTGGGTGAGTGAGTGGTCGTGGGTGAGTGAGTAGTCGTGTGTGTGTAGTTGGGTGGACATGTGTGGGTGTGGGCAGGTGTGGGAGAGTGGATGTGTGTGGTGAGTGAGTGGACATGTGTGGGTGAGTCTCCGCACCTCCACAATTATCACGCCGTGCATCCCACTCTCCAGCTGCTCGCTGACGTGTGAGTGGTACCAGAAAGTGCCTGCCGGCGCCGCCTGGAACCTGTACAGGTTGAAGACGAGCAGTACAACATCGAAGGCACATACCATTATCCCCTCAAATGTGTTTATTAAGGTTGGAAGATGTACGCTAAATGAAACAAATGTTAAATGTGTGAGTGGCACGCACCAGAAAGTGCCTGCCGGCGCCGCCTGGAACCTGACCATGTTGGAAACAAGCAATACAACATTGAAGGTGCATATCCCCCCAAATGTAGTTTATCAAGGTTGGAAGAAGTAGGCTAAATTAAAGAAATATTAAATGTGTCAGTGGTACCAGAAAGTGCCTGCCGGCGCCGCCTGGAACCTGTCCAGATTGAAATTGAACAAAAACATTGAAGGTGCGTACCGGTATCCCCTGAACTGTGTATTATCAAGGTTGGAAAAAGTAGGCTAAATTAACAAATATGAAATGTGTGAGTGGTACCAGAAAATGCCTGCTGGAGGCGCCTGGAACCTGTACAAGTTGGAAACAAGCAATACAGCATTGATGGTGCATACCGGTATCCCCTAAAATGTTTGAATGTGTTTATCGAGGTTGGAAGAAGTAGGCTAAAGTAAAAAACATTGAATGTGTGAGTGGTAACAGAAAGTGCCTGCCGGCGTCGCCTGGAACCTGTCCATGGCCGCACACAAAATGTGCTGCTTGGAAGGTTGGAAGGAGTCGAAGAATCAAAACATATCATAAAGGGTGGAGGGTTCTAACATCTAGGGTTGAGGGTTGAGGGCAGGGCAACAACCCTAAACCCTAAAATATGTGTAACATGTACAGGGCGGAGGGGCAAACAACACCAAATAAAAAAGATGGGTTCTGGAATAGAAGCGGCAAGGTGCCTGCCGGGGCCGCCTGAAACCCCTTAACGTGGTTAGAATCAAACAATGTGCTGAGCTCCTTGTGCGCACAATAGCTGGCGAAAGATGGGCAGCTGCTTGGTCTCAAGACAGGGGTCGAAAATGGGTGCCTGCTTGAACTTGCAGATTCAAAACACAAGTGCAAGTAGATATAGGAAACAAAATGCCGTACGGTATACAGACCCTAAACCCTAAATCTTAAGCCCTAATCAAAAGTTTAAATGTAGGAAACAAAAGATCGTATGGTATACAGACCCTAAACAAAAGTTTAAAGATCGTATGGTATACAAACCCTAAACAAAAGTTTAAATGTAGGAAACAAAATACCGTACGGTATACAGACCCCAAACCCTAACCCCTACACATAAACCCTAAACATATATGGTTTTGCTTGTAGAGCGGTACTGTATACCGATACGGTATACAAATGAAGTTAATTATCTTGACTACGGTAAACCGCGTTCAATATAGTTTGTTTGAGCATATATATATATATATATATATACGCAACTTACTTGTAGCGAAAGGTGCTTCCGGGCGGGATTGCACGTTGAGAGACGCCAGGGACGCCGTCCGACCACGATGCGTTGGGCAGCATCATGCCGTGCCAGTGCACCGAGGTGCCTGCACGCACAAATGTCATTGCTTGGGCTAGTGTTGTGGTTTAGGGTTAATGTCAGGGATTAGGCTTGGTGTCATTGCTTTGGTTAGTGTCAGGGTTTAGGGTTGGTGCCAGGGTTTGCGCAACATCATGCCGTGCCAGTGCACTGAGGCGCATGCACGCACAAGTGTCATTGCCTTGGTCCTGTTTTGGTTCTTGCCGCTGGTTTCCCCCCCCCGGTTCGCTCCGCCTGCTGGCCCTTATTATGCAAAAGTCTGGTGTGAGTGGATGCATTATACTTGTGACAACAAAGACAACATAGCAAGCACCTGCTTCAGCCGCTTTTCAGACACCCCCGACCTGTGATCGAAGGGTCCGCTTGGTGTAGTATGCCCTGTTTTAAACGGGCCGCCGGAGATTGCGAAACGGTGTAAACCATCTCAGGGACACAGATCTCTTATCTCTTAGGGACAAAGGATAGGGGCCTAAGGGGTTTATCTCATCTCAGGGACACAGATCTCATTTCATATGAACCTCCTCACCGCTGCAGCCCCACCCCTCTCACCCACGGAGGCCTGGTTGTGGACGTCGATGCTGATGGTTTCGTACAGGGCTGCTCTGATGGTGGGGCCGATGTACGAGCCGTTGAACGTCATGCCATGCAGCTCCATGCCCCCGGGCAGAGCGATCAGGGTGTTTTCAACGATGAGGTCGAAGTGTTTGGCGGCCTTGGGGATGCTTGGGCAGACGGAGGTCGGTCGGAGTCGGTCGGAGGAGGTCGCGGCAGGTGCTGATAGGAGCAGCAGCATGAGGGTTCCGCCCATGAGAGAGCTGCGAGGTAGCTGGGAACGCATTTTTCGCATGCACGGCGTGTGACTCAGCGCGGCCAGCCCGAGGATTCGGAAATTTACTGGAAATGCATGTGGTTGCACGAGCGCATGCTTCGGGCGTGTGGCGTGGCTGAGAAGACAAAGCGGGCAGGGAGGGAGAGGCGTGACAGTAATCCGTGGAAACCTGAGCTTGCGCTCGCTTGTTTAGATGGTGACCTTGGAGGGTGGTGAACGTCAAACGTGGTGCCCTTGTAAAAAAAGGGTAGAAGAAGATGTCAATTTGCAGGGCACGTTTGGCTGAGATGAAAGAGACCTGCCCGTGTCGGACCCCCTGGTGTCGGAGCTGGGTGCCGCTCGGCGGGAGATCGTAAGGCCTCGAATACGGCAGGTCGAGGGGATCTCCGAGGAGATCCCCTGCCATTCCCTTGCCTGGATGTTTGTATGCCACAAATCGAGGCCCTCCGTTACGTCCTTTTTCAGCACCTCCCCCACATCAGCTCCATATCACGGTCGCCCATGACTTCTACCAACTCCCTCGGGTCATCCCAACCACCCTCCCCGCCCCACATCGCTTCTATCTGCCCCATCAGGCCCATGGTCGTCCATGCACCCCTCTCCATACTTATGTCCAGTTACCCACATGCACCTTTTAAACGCGCCCGCCCCACTACACCTCATGTGTACTCTCGTTCCAGAGCTCCTCACCCAGCCAGGCCTTGCCTCCTGTCAACCCCATTCTCCCACTTGCTCTACTTGTTTTTGACCTGTCTGCACCCAAGCCTGCCGCCCTCCTCCCCCCTCCTCCCAACTACATTCTTGACCTCTCTTCCCTCCCTCCCCCTTCTATGCTCCCCAACGGCCCTCTCGGAATCGTTTGACGGATCACTTCAACTTCTTGTTTCGTACCCCCTTTCCCTCTGGTACTCCACACCGCCCCCCCCCCCCTTACCTCAACCTTATTCTTCTATCAGTGTGCTTCTTCCTCGCGTACACAGTACCCGACCAAGCACACCTTCACATAGACCCGGCCATCCCTTCCTTCCTCCTAGGCTCCTACTGATCACAGATCGGTAAAGCCAACACCTACCACTAACGGTATCCATCCCCTTCATCTCGACCTCACAAACTTTTAACATCAAGGGCTCTGGCGTTTACGCACCACATAAGAAACCCATCCCAGCACCAGGTGGGCCCCACCCTCTGACCTGCACTGATCTGAATGAAGTGCAGTGATCAGCGCCCCTGCGCAAACTAGCGTCATCGTGTCCAAGTCGTGTCATTGTGTCACGCTTTTAAGTCTTGCCACAATACCACCTGCCATGATCAGACCTCCTTTGGCAGACGGCTGGGCAGCCGCCATTAGGGCTGGTAGCAGAAGGATAGTGACCCAGGCTGATAGGGACCTCAGAAGGGAACACAACATGGACAGCCTTCCGGCGGAAGGCCCCAGCCAATGACGTGACACCTCTAGCCCTGCTCAAAAAGGTCAGACCGCCCTAGCGTCCATCAATCTGGTCAGAAACAAAGAAAAGAAAGAGATCCTGGCCCATGCACATAAAATGTTCCATCTAATTGCTCTCATCGCGAAAGGAACAACAACACGCCAGCTCTGTACATGAGAGGGTTAAATAAACGGCCTCGCTTACTACTCAGCAGATGCACACAATCACAAAATATCGACACAAAATAACGCGTTGGCCTCATGAATACGAAGCACAAACCAGCGCACCTACTGGCCCCACCAAAAACCCCCTCTACCATACCCGTACTCCACCCGCAAACGACCCCCTCTCTCTCATACCGTACAGCCGCCAAAACACAACAGCCTACTGAGCACGCACATGTCAACTCTATAAGCAGGCACCCACCTAATCAGTTCAACACCATTCGATTTGCTCTACCATCGAAACTAGTGATTGCAGCTCCTCTAAAATTGTGTATGAGCTATTATTCTGACGTGCGTAAGAAGTTGGGCACCCAGGGACAGGTGAGGGGGATACAGGTGAGGGAGGTGAGAGGGGGGCAGGTGAGGGGGTGAGAGGTGGCTGGCATTTCCCACATTGGAGCCAGGACAGCTAAAATAGCTAATACAGCTGAAATCGCCCACATAGAGCCAATACAGCTCATACAGCAGGCTCAGCTGAAATCCCCACATTGGAGCCAATACAGAAAAATAAAGGTAACGTAGCTACTACAGGACCGTACCATACCGCGTCCGGTATTTCTCCCCCCGAGGACGGTCTCTGCCTATCAATGCACCAATGGCCTGGCAACAGGCAATTTTTTATATTTCAGTCATTTACTATTATCCGCTAAACTACAAGTGTACAAAAAGTGAGAATCAGCGTAACCGCCTGTAACAGTCAAGGTAGCAGCATAGAATAGTCAGCGTATCAACATGCAACAGGCAGCACATCCGCCTAAAACAACCAGCGTAACAACTGCCTTAAACAATCCCTTAAACATGGAAGATGACACGTGCGTAACCGCCTAAAACAGTCCCTTTAACATGGAAAATGACACGTGGACGTTCGTCGATGAATATATTTCTTTCAGCCCAGTTCCTTCACTCTCACTCCAGAGGCGGGGGCGCAGTTCCTCTCCTGCTTTCTACAGTTAAGCCAGAGGCACCTCTTCACCTCCAGATCACGGCTCAATCGCGGCTCGATCGCGGCTCGATCACAGCCAGATCACGTCCAGATTACGTCCAGATCACATCCAGGTCGCGTCCAGATCGCGTCCAGATCACCTCCAGATCACGTCCAGATCACGTCTAGATCACGTCCAGATCACGTCCAGATCACGTCCAGATCACGTCCAGATCACATCCACATTGCGTCTAGATTGCGTCCAGATTGCGTCCAGATCTCGTCCAGATCGCGCCCAGATCACGTCAAGATCACAGCTGCACCCTTGGACGTTCAGAATCAGTCACACAGGCCCGTTGCCACCGCCGCCGCTGCTCTCCTCTCCCACTTAAAGAAGCATCCGATACTCATAGCAGTCCTGCTGCACCCCTTGACGGTCAACGTCAATTGATGATACTGGCCCGCCGCCGCCGCCACCACCGCCTTTTCCTTCCTCACACGGGGACTCTCTGGCTGCCCATGGCAGTCACGCTGCCTTGCTGCCGCCTAGGACGGTCAACGTCAATCGATCATACTGGCCCGCTGCCGCCACCGCCGCTGCTCCTCCTCTGCCTCGCAGGGAAGGCAAGCCCTCGATACTCATAGCAGTCCCGCTGCTGCCTAGAGCGGCCGACGCCAACCAGTCAAACTGGCCCGCCGCCCCTACCGCCATCCACCAACGCCGCCGTCGAAGCCCGCCGCATCTCCAGCCCGTCCAACGCGGCTGACAGGCCCGCCATGGCCGCCTCGATATTACTCCCACCGTCCCCTTCACCATCCCCGTCGAACTTCTCGAGGTACTGGGACAGCTTAGGCGAGGTGCGGTGCAGCACTGCCGGCCGCTGCAGGGGCGCCTCCTGCTCCCCCCACTCCCACGCTGTGACGTCGCCTTTCGAGGTCTCTCTGGGGTCCGGCAACCCTAAACCCTGAGCCCCACGCACCCTCGCGTCATCAACCGGTCTCTTCGGGTACAGAGCCGCCGCCCCAGTGTCTTCTGCCTGGAGATCCAGATCCCCCGAGCCGGATCTCCAGTGGGATCTGGTTTCGGATCCGGATCTGTCCGACAACCTGCCGGCGACCCCCAGCGATTTCCCCTCCTCCGACGACGACCGCGCCGCATCCGCCGTGGCCCGCAAAGAGGGCGCTTGAGGCAGCGGGTAGGACGCCTCCTCCGGGGTGCCGCTCTGTGTGGCCCAAGCCTGCTCGCCGTCGTCCAGCGGCCCGCTGCCTCCCGCCGCGCCCACCCACTGCCCCCCCGCCCCGGCGCCCGCCGCATCGTCCTCCGTCTCCCCCCAGGGCTGCACGCCGACGTCCGCGGCGCTCATGTAACGCATTGGGGGGCACTTGAGCAGAGGCGATGGCTGCTGGGCGGGCTTAGCCTTACCGGCGACCCGGGGGTCGAGACGGGACCAGTGTGCGGCCGTGCTGGCCTGCGGGTTTAGGGTCGGGGGTAAGGGTTCAGGTTAGGGTTTAAGCCAAGGGTCAGGGTTTATTCGAAGTTTGGACCAGTGTGCGGCAGTGCTAGCCTGTACTACTAAACCCCGGACCCCCAAGGCGGGGGTCTAAGAGGTTCAGGGTTAAGGGTTTAGTGTATTAGCCCCCCCCCCCGCCCCCACACCACCCGGCCGAGGCCAAGCCTCGATGCTTCATGGTTTAATTGAGCTTTACAAAAGTCGCAATGGGAGGCATGGTAGAATGAAGGTTCCCTTAAAACCTTCAAATAAACACTGCCCTGCAGGTTTAGGGTTAAAGTTGAGGTTAAGAGTGTAGGGTGGACACTGGTCTTGGTCTGCGGACTCAGGGTTAAATAGAAAGAGCGCAGGGTCAGTGTAAGGATTTAGGGTTAGTGTCAGGGTAAGTGTCAGGGATTTAGGGCTAGTGTCAGGGGTAAGGGTTCAGGGTCAGCGACAGGGTTTAGGGTTTGTGTCAGGGTGTAGGGTTAGTGTCAGGGTTTAGAGTTAGTGTCAGGGTCAGGGTTTATGGTCAGTATCAGGGATTGTGTTTAGTATCAGGGTTCAGAGTCAGGGTTTATGGTCAGTGTCAGGGTTGGTGTCAGGGTTCAGGGTTAGGGTCAAAGCTCATGGCCAGTGTCAGGTTTAGGGTTAGTGTCACAGACTCAACTTGTTAGTGCCCCAGCCCGAGCGAAATGTAAGGGGGCAAACACAACGTAGCAGATAGAACACAAGAGACAGTGGGGGCAACACAACGTAGCAGAAGGTTTAGGCTTCAGATTATAACCTAAACCATAAAATAAGGTGGCTGAAGCGCAGCTTAAGGTTTAGTATTTCCACCACCCTAATCCCCGAACCCTAAGCTATGGTAGCTGAAGCGTAGCTGGCGCTCCCGGCAATTCTCAGCAAAACCCAACTTGTGCCATAGGCCCTCCAAACTGGGACATTAATTGCAGCTGGAACGCAGCTGAAGTGCACTTAATAATTAAATTTAATAATCAGCCAGTGCCCCTAAGATTCGATGTTGAATCCAATTTCCTGAACTGTGTGAGTTGTAGCTGAAGGGTAGGTGAATCAGAAATCAGCGCCCCGCACCCTAAAAACCCATATTGAGTCCTGTTTCCTCCAACCTGCGACTTGTAGCTAAAGTGTAGCGGAAGGGTAGCTGAATCAACTGTTGGAGCTACACAGGCCCGCACCCAACAACCCCCAAATTGCTTCGATGGGGTTTTTCATTTCCCCCTCCAAAATGAGACACGAGCAGCCCCAGTCTCGCAACCGCGACTGCCAGGAACTCGAGGCGGAAATTGACAGCAAAACCCATCTTGATTCGCTTTCCCTCCTTGAAACCCTTGTCATTCCCTACCAGCCCCACGCGGCCGAGCGTACAGCAGGGCCCAGCGGGTATGCACCGTTCTCAACCCTATTCCCTCAAACCCGAGGGACATGAGCGGCTCCAGCATCGCCACGACTGCCAGCAGCTTGAGGCGGCTAATCACATCCACAGCAAAACCCATACGATAAATATTTCAAGGCTTTCATGTCCAAGATCCCCTCCCACCTGGGACATGAGAGGCTCCAGCATTACCACCACGGACAGAAGAGCTCGGGGTGGCAATTCACAGCAAAACCCCGCAAGTGTTTCAAGGCTTTTGTCCACTATCCCCTCCCACCTGGGACATGAGCAGCCCAAGCACCGCCACCACGGACAAAAGAGCTCAAGGTGGCGATTCACAGCAACACCTTAGGCGTTTCAAGGCTTTTGTCCTCTATCCCCTCCCACCTGGGACATGAGCGGCTCCAGCATCGCCACGACGGCCAGGAGCTTCAGGCGACGCGCGTCGTCGCAGGCCGTGTCGCCCCATCGGTCCCTCAGGAGGACGTTGGCCCCTCCCTCAACCAGCACTCGGATCTGGGGCATGCAGCCAGGGACATTGGTGGATAGGTCAGGACAAAGAGCGGGCACAACAGAGGGTTGTGTCAGATAGGTTTGGGGACGGAACAGAAAATACCACTGTGGGTTGGGTAAGGGGACAGCGGTAGAGGGTTTCAGGGTCCGGAGGGGCACAACAGGGGTCAGTGCTGATAGTGTACATGCTTTTCCTGTCAAGCGGGTTAGCAGATTAGGGTTTAGGGGTTAAACAGGCTAGGGGACGGAGCGGACACAACAAGGTCAGTGCTGATAGTGTACGTGCTCTGTCGGCAATGCGGGTTGACGGGTTAGGGCTCGCAACGGGCACAAAAGGGTCAGGGCTCAAAGGTCACAACAGGGTTGGGGTTCAGGGTGTAGGGTTGAAAGAAAAGGGCAAAGAGCTGGCACATCAGTGTTCAGGGTACATGGTACATAGGTTGCCGGCCGCGTTTCGTCCCTGCCCCCCCGTCCCCGCCCCATTTCACCCCTCCTCCTCCTCCCTACTGCCCTGCCCCCCCCCTCCCCTCCCTTCCCCTCCTTACCCCTCCCCTTCTCCTCTCCTTCCCTCCCCCTCCCCTTCCCCCACCTACCGCTGCAACAGAGCCTTCGGCCGCTGCCAGGTGCATCAGGGTTTTCCGGTTCCTGCAGAGACGCACACAAAGGGAGGCATGCAAAAGTTTCCAGATTCAGGTGAGTGGGCAAGTGTGGGTGAGTAGGCAGGTGCAGGTGAGTGGGCAAGTGTGGGTGAGTAGGCAGGTGCAGGTGAGTGGGCAAGTGTGGGCGAGTAGACAGGTGCAGGTGAGTGGGCAAGGGCAGGTGAGTAGACAGGCGCAGGTGTGTGGGCAAGTGCAGGTGAGTAGACAGGCGCAGGTGAGTGGGAACGTGCATGTGAATGGACGTGCATGTGAGTGGACATGTGCAGATGAGTGGGATTGTACACGTGAATGGACACGTGCAGGTGGTACGACCAGCTCCAGCTAGGAAACACAAAACAGGAGGTGGCTTTGCACCAGAGGAATCTCATCCCACACCACAGCTCGTGGTGCGGTGTTCATTGTAATGAGCGCCTGCGTGGCGATTTGCCCGAATTACCATTGGCGGTGGGAGTTTTAACCCCTGACCCTAAACCCTCACCTCGTGGTGCATTGCTCAATAATTTCAGGGAATCTTAACCCTAGACCCAGACGCAATTCAGCTTGCCCTGGTGAAACATAGCTGAAAGAACCCTTATACTCAAAAATAGCACTTCCGCGCTTTGGGGTCCTTGAGGTTGGGGTCCACATCCGCCCTCAGTAACAGAAGCGTAGCTGAAGTGTAGCTGAGACGGAATCCTGAAACTGAAAGACCCTTCTTGAACTTTTGGGTCCTGAAGGTTAGGGTTCCCCTTTGCCCTTGGGGTTACCCCTTCCCTTGGGACCCGCAGCGTAGCTGAAATTGTGCTGTTATGCAGCTGAAACTCCTCACCTAACCAACCTGAAAGACCATCCATGCACATACGGGTTCATTAGGTTGGGCTGAGAAGCTGAAGTGTAGCTGAAGTGTAGCTGAAATATAGTTCAAGTCCCCCCGTTCTACTTATGAGAACATGCATGCATTTCCCGGTCCTTGAGGTTGGGGTCCAACCCTGTCTTTAGAAGCTGCAGTGTAGCTGAGGTGTAGCTAAAATCGAGCCGAAATGTAGCTGAATAACCCCTTGTACTTAGAAACCAATAACACTTACGGGTCCATGATGTTGGGGTCCAGTCCTGCCCTCAACAGGCGTGTCAGCGTGGCCACGTCACCCTGCACGATGCACTCCAGGGCCTGCTGGGTGATGACCTGCGTGCAATCTGCCAGGCTGCAGGAGGGGAGGGGCAAAACGAGTGTGTGAGTGGATGGTGTGCGTGGGCATATGCAGGGGGGTGGATGTGTCATGACCTGCGTGCAATCTGCCAGGCTGCAGGAGGGGATGGGGGAGGGGGGGCAATACGAGTGTGTGAGTGGATGGTGTGAGTGGGTGGGCACAAGCAGGGGGGTGGATGTGTGCGTGTGTGTGAATCACGACCTGTGTGCAATCAGCCAGGCTGCAGGATGGGAGTGGGGAAGGCAAGGAGAGAGTGTGAGTGGATGGTGTGAGTGAGTGGGCACACACAGGAGTCTGTATGTGTCATGTCCTACGTGCAATCAGCCAGGCTGCAGGAGGGGAGTGGGAAGGCAAGGAGAGTGTGTGAGTGGATGGTGTGAGTTAGTGGGCACACGCAGGAGTCTGGATGTGTCATGGCCTACGTGCAATCAGCCAGGCTGCAGGATGGGAGTGGGAAGGCAAGGAGAGTGTGTGAGTGGATGGTGTGAGTTAGTGGGCACACGCAGGAGTCTGGATGTGTCATGGCCTACGTGCAATCAGCCAGGCTGCAGGATGGGAGTGGGGAAGGCAAGGAGAGTGTGTGAGTGGATGGTGTGAGTTAGTGGGAACACACAGGAGTCTGGATGTGTCATGGCCTGCGTACAATTATCGGGAGCATGCATGCGGGAGTTGTGATGAGAAGTTTCCGATTTCTCCCCCCTCCCCCTCTCCCCCCCACACACCTTGCCCCAGCCGCAATAAGGATGTTGGCCACCTCTGTGTGCCCGTTATTGACTCCACTCCCCCCCTCTCCATCTCCTCTCCCCCTCCCCCCCCAACACACTCGTACCTCGCTCCAGCTGCAATAAGAATGTTGGCCACCTCTACCTGTCGTATGTCAAATCCCCTTCCCCTCTCCCGACCCCCCTTCCCCCCACCACACACATACATACCTTACCCCAGCCGTAATAAGGATGTTCACCACTACTGTGTGTCCGCTCTTCACTGCCCTCCCCCCTCCCCTCCTCCCCAAACACACGCACCTCACCCCAGCTGCAATAAGGATGTTCTTCATCTCGTTGTGCCCATCCTTGACTCCCCTCCCCCCTTCCTCTCCCGTCCCCCTCCCCCTCCACACACACCTTACCCCCGCCACAATTGGAATCTTCACCGCTTTTGTATTTTCCTGGACCTTCCCCCACCACACACACTTGTACCTCGCCCCAGCTGCAACAAGGATGTTGGCCACCTCTATGTGTCCGCTCTTGACTCCCCTCCCCCTCTCCCTCCCCCCCCTTCCCCTTCCCCCCCACATACGCACCTTGCCCCAGCTGTAGAAAAGATATTCTTCATCGCTGTGTGCCCGTTTTTGACTCCCCTCCTCTCTCACCCCCCCCCCCCCCCCCCCTCCCCTTCCCCCCTCCCCCCACACACGTACCTCGCCCTAGCTGCAATGATTATGTTGACAACCTCTACCTGTCCTCTCTTGACACCCCCCCCCTCTCCACCCCCTCCCCTCTCCTGACCCCCCCCCACACGCCCCCCCCACCTATCTGTATAAAGGATATTCTTCATCTCTGTGTGCCCTTTCTTGACCCCCTCTCCTAGCCACCCCCCACACACACGTACCTTGCTCCAGCTGCGATAAGGATGTTGGCCACCTCTACCTGTCCTATGTCAATCCCCTTCCCCCCACGACACAGATACATACCTTGCCCCAGCCGCAATAAGGATGTTCACCACTTCTGTGTGTCTGCTCTTCACCACCCTCCCCCCTTCCCCTCCTCCCCAAACACACGCACCTCACCCCAGCTGCAATTAGGATGTTCTTCATCTCGGTGTGCCCATCCTTGACTCCCCTCCCCCCCCCCCTTCCCCTCCCCCCCACCACACACATACATACCTTGCCCCAGCTGCAATCAGGATGTTCGCCACTTCTGTGTGTCTGTTCTTCACAGCCCCCACCAACGCATTGGTGCCAAACGTGTCGATGGCATCATGGTCTGCTTTGGACTGGAGCAGCAGCTTGACCACATCCTGTGAAGTGTAATGTGTGAATTGTGAGATGAGGAGTGTGGGGTGTGAAGTGACAAGTGTGAGGTGTCAATGGCATCATGGTCTGCCTTGAACTGCAGCAGCTGCTTGACCACACACACTGTGTAAGAGTGATGTGTGAATATATGCACGTGGTGTGACGAGTGTGATGTTTGAAACGGCAAGTGTGGGATGGCCTGCTCTGGGTGCAGATGCAGCATCACCACAACCTGTGATAAGTGTGATGTGCAAGGTGGTAAGTGTGACATTTAAAGTGACATGTGTGAGATGGCCATGGCACTGTGGCCTGCCACGTGCTGCATATGTAACTTCCACCACCCCTGAACAATCGCACTCCCCCCTTTGCCCTCTTGACCCGTCACCACGAGGGGCGACCTCCTATCCTAGACGCAACAACTGGCAGGCACAATTTAACCCTGCCCCCAACTGGCAGGCACAATTTAACCCTGCCCCCAACTGGCAGGCACAATTTAACCCTGCCCCCAACTGGCAGGCACAATTTAACCCTGCCCCCAACTGGCAGGCACAATTTAACCCTGCCCCCAACTGGCAGACACAATTTAACCCTGCCCCCAACTGGCAGGCACAATTTAACCCTGCCCCCAACTGGCAGACACAATTTAACCCTGCCCCCAACTGGCAGGCACAATTTAACCCTGCCCCCAACTGGCAGGCACAATTTAACCCTGCCCCCAACTGGCAGACACAATTTAACCCTGCCCCCAACTGGCAGGCACAATTTAACCCTGCCCCCAACTGGCAGGCACAATTTAACCCTGCCCCCAACTGGCAGGCACAATTTAACCCTGCCCCCAACTGGCAGGCACAATTTAACCCTGCCCCCAACTGGCAGACACAATTTAACCCTGCCCCCAACTGGCAGGCACAATTTAACCCTGCCCCCAACTGGCAGGCACAATTTAACCCTGCCCCCAACTGGCAGGCACAATTTAACCCTGCCCCCAACTGGCAGGCACAATTTAACCCTGCCCCCAACTGGCAGGCACAATTTAACCCTGCCCCCAACTGGCAGACGCAATTTAACCCTGCCCCCAACTGGCAGACACAATTTAACCCTGCCCCCAACTGGCAGGCACAATTTAACCCTGCCCCCAACTGGCAGGCACAATTTAACCCTGCCCCCAACTGGCAGGCACAATTTAACCCTGCCCCCAACTGGCAGGCACAATTTAACCCTGCCTCCAACTGGCAGGCACAATTTAACCCTGCCCCCAACTGGCAGGCACAATTTAACCCTGCCCCCAACTGGCAGACACAATTTAACCCTGCCCCCAACTGGCAGACACAATTTAACCCTGCCCCCAACTGGCAGGCACAATTTAACCCTGCCCCCAACTGGCAGGCACAATTTAACCCTGCCCCCAACTGGCAGGCACAATTTAACCCTGCCCCCAACTGGCAGGCACAATTTAACCCTGCCCCCAACTGGCAGGCACAATTGAACCCTGCCCCCAACTGGCAGGCACAATTTAACCCTGCCCCCAACTGGCAGGCACAATTGAACCCTGCCCCCAACTGGCAGGCACAATTTAACCCTGCCCCCAACTGGCAGGCACAATTTAACCCTGCCCCCAACTGGCAGGCACAATTTAACCCTGCCCCCAACTGGCAGGCACAATTTAACCCTGCCCCCAACTGGCAGGCACAATTTAACCCTGCCCCCAACTGGCAGGCACAATTTAACCCTGCCCCCAACTGGCAGGCACAATTGAACCCTGCCCCCAACTGGCAGGCACAATTTAACCCTGCCCCCAACTGGCAGACACAATTTAACCCTGCCCCCAACTGGCAGGCACAATTTAACCCTGCCCCCAACTGGCAGACACAATTTAACCCTGCCCCCAACTGGCAGGCACAATTTAACCCTGCCCCCAACTGGCAGGCACAATTTAACCCTGCCCCCAACTGGCAGGCACAATTTAACCCTGCCCCCAACTGGCAGGCACAATTTAACCCTGCCTCCAACTGGCAGGCACAATTTAACCCTGCCCCCAACTGGCAGGCACAATTTAACCCTGCCCCCAACTGGCAGACACAATTTAACCCTGCCCCCAACTGGCAGGCACAATTTAACCCTGCCCCCAACTGGCAGGCACAATTTAACCCTGCCCCCAACTGGCAGACACAATTTAACCCTGCCCCCAACTGGCAGGCACAATTTAACCCTGCCTCCAACTGGCAGGCACAATTTAACCCTGCCCCCAACTGGCAGACACAATTTAACCCTGCCCCCAACTGGCAGGCACAATTTAACCCTGCCCCCAACTGGCAGACACAATTTAACCCTGCCCTGAACCCTCACCCTCAATACTCCTAGACACTTTCACTCACCCCTTTGCCCAAGAAACATTTGCCCTCTGTAGGCAGGCACAACTTGCCCTCTCGGCCCTGACTACTCGACCTTCCATCCCTGCACCACGTCACTCACCGCTTTGCCCTCTTGACTTGCCACCATGAGGGGCAACCTCCTATCCCAGTCGCAACGACTGACAGACACAACTAAACCCCCAAACCCTGCCCTGAACCCTACAACCATTTAACCCCCAAACCCGGACCTCAACCCTCGGTCCCTGCACCCTCTCACTCACCGCTTTGCCCTCTTGAGCTGCCATCATGAGGGGCGATCGCCTGTCATAGTCTCAGCAGCTGGCGGACACAACTGGACCCCGAAACCCTGTCTTGGACCCTCCATCCCTGAACCCTGTCACTCACCACTGTGCCCTCTTGAGCAGCTGGTGGACACAACTAAACCCCGAAACCCTGTCTTGGACCCTCTCACTCACCGCTTTGCCCTCTTGAGCTGCCACCATCAGGGGCGACCTCCTGTCATAGTCACAGCAGCTGGCGGACACCCCTTGAGTTAGGTACTCTCTCACGAGATCCACGTCACCCTGAGGGGGGGGGGAGGAGGGGTTTTGGGAGCAACGGTTTGTTGAGGGATACCCTTTCTGTCTGTGGGCAGTGCAGGGACATGTTGTACAATGGCGGGTGGGCAGTACAGGGACATGCTGTACAGTGGCGACGCCTAAGATGATCTGAAATGACAGAGTTCAGGGGCTTGGTAGCCACCCTGAGAGTGAGGAGGCACGGCGGTTTCGGAGGAAGGGTGAACGGGAAATTACAGGGGTGAGGGGCTCAGTCGCCCTGAGAGAGAGGAGGTGGGGGCGGTTTCGGAGCAAGGATTAACGGGGACTCGTAGGTCTGAGGGGCTAGGTCGCCCTGAGAGAGATGAGGTGGGGGCGGTTTCGGAGCAAAACCAAAAGTAGCCATGATCCCTGCAGTACACAGACTCCCCCTCAAATCTCATACCTTGGAAACAATCCAGGGTTCAGAGTATATGGGTCAAGGGTTAAGAGTATGTGGGTCAAGGGTTTAAAGTATATAGATCCAGGGTTAAGAGTATGTGGGTTAAGAGTTTAGAGTAAATTGGTCAAGGGTTTAGAGTAAATGGGTCAAGGTTTAGAGTGTTTGGTCCACACCTAAACCCTACTGTGCCCAGACCCCCCCCCCCTCCCTCATATATTAATCGGGCTCAGGGTACATGGTCCAAACTTCAACCCTTCGCTGCATTCCCAAGCTCGATAACAGCCTCCCAGGACTCACATGGGTTCAAGTTTAAGCCCATACCCCTGCGGCCGCAACCCGCGTACCTTGCATGCCGCATGCACAAGCTCGATAATAGCCCTATCCCCTACCTCATACCTTGGATCAGGTATGAGATCCTCACACCATATGGGTTCAGGTTTAAGCCTATACCCCTGCAGCCGTAACCCTCAGACCTTGGACGCCGCATGCACGAGCTCAATAACATTCCCGGAACCTCTCTCATACCTTAAATGGGTTTAGGGTTGAACCCTTAACCCTATAGCCGTAACCCTCATAGCTTGGGAGTGTGCAGCAAGCCCTTAAGGTTCAGCCCTAGGATCTTAACTCTACAGCCGTAACCCTCATACCTTAAATGGGTTTAGGGTTAAACCCTTAACCCTATAGCCGTAACCCTCATAGCTTGGGAGTGTGCAGCAAGCCCTAAAGGTTCAGCCCTAGGATCTTAACCCTACAGCCGTAACCCTCATACCTCTAATGGGTTTTGGGTTAAACCCTTAACCCTACTGCCGTAACCCTCATAGCTTGGGAGTGTGCAGCAAGCCCTAAAGGTTCAGCCCTCCTGCCGTAATCCTATAGCCGTAACCCACATACCTCGGTAGAGTTTAAGCCCTAAAGGTTCAGCCCTCCTGCTGTAACCCTACGCCATACCCCTCATACCTTGGATGCCGCATCCATGAGCTCCATGACCTTCTGTTGCGCCTGCTTGGCGAAGAAGTGGAAGATCTTGGCCTTCAGGATGGCCTCAAAATCTGTGACAGGCTTAAGCTGAGGCGGAGACAAGATCTCTGCACAGGGGGGAGCAGAATGACGGAGGTCAGGGGGGGTAGAGAGTGACAAACGGGCAAGGGGGGGGCAGAGAGTGACAAAAGAGCAGGGGGGGGGGCAGAGAGTGACAATAGAGCGGGGGGGGCAGAGAGTGACAACAGAGCAGGGGGGGCAGGAGGTGAGGGTAGGCAGGGGGATAGGATGGGGGGTCAGGTCAGGTCAGGCCACAGCAAGCCATGGCAGGAGCAGCGGACCCACATTTCAGCCAATCCATGAGCTGTCATCAGCTCAGGGCAGGTCAGCCGTCATCAGCTCAGGGCAGGTCAGCCGTCATCAGCTCAGGACAGGTCAGCCGTCATCAGCTCAGGGCAGGTCAGCCGTCATCAGCTCAGGACAGGTCAGCCGTCATCAGCCCAGGGCAGGTCAGCCGTCATCAGCTCAGGGCAGGTCAGCCGTCATCAGCTCAGGACAGGTCAGCCGTCATCAGCCCAGGGCAGGTCAGCCGTCATCAGCTCAGGGCAGGTCAGCCGTCATCAGCTCAGGACAGGTCAGCCTTCATCAGCTCAGGGCAGGTCAGCCATCATCAGCTCAGGGCAGGTCAGCCGTCATCAGCTCAGAGCAGGTCAGCCGTCATCAGCTCAGGACATGTCAGCCGTCATCAGCCCAGGGCAGGTCAGCCGTCATCAGCTCAGGGCAGGTCAGCCGTCATCAGCTCAGGGCAGGTCAGCCTTCATCAGCTCAGGGCAGGTCAGCCGTCATCAGCTCAGGACAGGTCAGCCGTCATCAGCTCAGGGCAGGTCAGCCGTCATCAGCTCAGGGCAGGTCAGCCGTCATCAGCTCAGGACAGGTCAGCCGTCATCAGCCCAGGGCAGGTCAGCCGTCATCAGCTCAGGGCAGGTCAGCCGTCATCAGCTCAGAGCAGGGCAGCCATCATCAGCTCAGGGCAGGTCAGCCGTCATCAGCCCAGGGCAGGTCAGCCTTCATCAGCTCAGGGCAGGTCAGCCGTCATCAGCTCAGGACAGGTCAGCCGTCATCAGCTCAGGACAGGTCAGCCGTCATCAGCTCAGGGCAGGTCAGCCGTCATCAGCCCAGGGCAGGTCAGCCGTCATCAGCTCAGGGCAGGTCAGCCGTCATCAGCTCAGGACAGGTCAGCCGTCATCAGCTCAGGGCAGGTCAGCCGTCATCAGCTCAGGGCAGGGCAGCCATCATCAGCTCAGGGCAGGTCAGCCGTCATCAGCCCAGGACAGGTCAGCCTTCATCAGCTCAGGGCGGGTCAGCCGTCATCAGCTCAGGGCAGGTCAGCCTTCATCAGCTCAGGGCAGGTCAGCCGTCATCAGCTCAGGGCAGGTCAGCCGTCATCAGCCCAGGGCAGGTCAGCCATCATCAGCCCAGGGCAGGTCAGCCTTCATCAGCTCAGGGCAGGTCAGCCGTCATCAGCTCAGGGCAGGTCAGCCTTCATCAGCTCAGGGCAGGTCAGCCGTCATCAGCTCAGGGCAGGTCAGCCTTCATCAGCTCAGGGCAGGTCAGCCGTCATCAGCTCAGGGCAGGTCAGCCGTCATCAGCCCAGGGCAGGTCAGCCATCATCAGCTCAGGGCAGGTCAGCCGTCATCAGCTCAGGGCAGGTCAGCCGTCATCAGCTCAGGGCAGGTCAGCCGTCATCAGCTCAGGGCAGGTCAGCCGTCATCAGCTCAGGGCAGGTCAGCCGTCATCAGCTCAGGGCAGGTCAGCCTTCATCAGCTCAGGGCAGGTCAGCCGTCATCAGCTCAGGGCAGGTCAGCCGTCATCAGCCCAGGGCAGGTCAGCCGTCATCAGCTCAGGGCAGGTCAGCCTTCATCAGCTCAGGGCAGGTCAGCCGTCATCAGCTCAGGGCAGGTCAGCCGTCATCAGCTCAGGGCAGGGCAGCCGTCATCAGCTCAGGGCAGGTCAGCCGTCATCAGCTCAGGGCAGGTCAGCCGTCATCAGCTCAGGGCAGGTCAGCCGTCATCAGCTCAGGGCAGGTCAGCCGTCATCAGCCCAGGGCAGGTCAGCCTTCATCAGCTCAGGGCAGGTCAGCCGTCATCAGCTCAGGGCAGGTCAGCCTTCATCAGCTCAGGGCAGGTCAGCCGTCATCAGCTCAGGGCAGGTCAGCCGTCATCAGCTCAGGACAGGTCAGCCGTCATCAGCTCAGGGCAGGTCAGCCGTCATCAGCTCAGGGCAGGGCAGCCATCATCAGCTCAGGGCAGGTCAGCCGTCATCAGCCCAGGGCAGGTCAGTCTTCATCAGCTCAGGGCGGGTCAGCCGTCATCAGCTCAGGGCAGGTCAGCCTTCATCAGCTCAGGGCAGGTCAGCCGTCATCAGCTCAGGGCAGGTCAGCCGTCATCAGCCCAGGGCAGGTCAGCCATCATCAGCCCAGGGCAGGTCAGCCTTCATCAGCTCAGGGCAGGTCAGCCGTCATCAGCTCAGGGCAGGTCAGCCGTCATCAGCTCAGGGCAGGTCAGCCGTCATCAGCTCAGGGCAGGTCAGCCTTCATCAGATCAGGGCAGGTCAGCCGTCATCAGCCCAGGGCAGGTCAGCCGTCATCAGCCCAGGGCAGGTCAGCCATCATCAGCTCAGGGCAGGTCAGCAGTCAACAGCTCAGGGCAGGTCAGCCGTCATCAGCTCAGGGCAGGTCAGCCGTCATCAGCTCAGGGCAGGTCAGCCGTCATCAGCTCAGGGCAGGTCAGCCGTCATCAGCTCAGGGCAGGTCAGCCTTCATCAGCTCAGGGCAGGTCAGCCGTCATCAGCTCAGGGCAGGTCAGCCGTCATCAGCCCAGGGCAGGTCAGCCTTCATCAGCTCAGGGCAGGTCAGCCTTCATCAGCTCAGGGCAGGTCAGCCGTCATCAGCTCAGGGCAGGTCAGCCGTCATCAGCTCAGGGCAGGTCAGCCGTCATCAGCTCAGGGCAGGTCAGCCGTCATCAGCTCAGGGCAGGTCAGCCGTCATCAGCTCAGGGCAGGTCAGCCGTCATCAGCTCAGGGCAGGTCAGCCGTCATCAGCCCAGGGCAGGTCAGCCTTCATCAGCTCAGGGCAGGTCAGCCGTCATCAGCTCAGGGCAGGTCAGCCTTCATCAGCTCAGGGCATGTCAGCCGTCATCAGCTCAGGGCAGGTCAGCCGTCATCAGCTCAGGGCAGGTCAGCCGTCATCAGCTCAGGGCAGGTCAGCCTTCATCAGCTCAGGGCAGGTCAGCCGTCATCAGCTCAGGGCAGGTCAGCCGTCATCAGCCCAGGGCAGGTCAGCCGTCATCAGCTCAGGGCAGGTCAGCCGTCATCAGCTCAGGGCAGGTCAGCCGTCATCAGCTCAGGGCAGGTCAGCCGTCATCAGCTCAGGGCAGGTCAGCCGTCATCAGCTCAGGACAGGTCAGCCTTCATCAGCTCAGGGCAGGTCAGCCGTCATCAGCTCAGGGCAGGTCAGCCGTCATCAGCTCAGGGCAGGTCAGCCGTCATCAGCTCAGGGCAGGTCAGCCGTCATCAGCTCAGGGCAGGTCAGCCGTCATCAGCTCAGGACAGGTCAGCCGTCATCAGCCCAGGGCAGGTCAGCCGTCATCAGCTCAGGGCAGGTCAGCCGTCATCAGCTCAGGACAGGTCAGCCGTCATCAGCTCAGGACAGGTCAGCCGTCATCAGCCCAGGGCAGGGCAGCCATCATCAGCTCAGGGCAGGTCAGCCGTCATCAGCTCATGACAGGTCAGCCTTCATCAGCTCAGGGCAGGTTAGCCGTCATCAGCTCAGGACAGGTCAGCCGTCATCAGCTCAGGACAGGTCAGCCGTCATCAGCTCAGGGCAGGTCAGCCGTCATCAGCTCAGGGCAGGTCAGCCGTCATCAGCTCAGGACAGGTCAGCCGTCATCAGCCCAGGGCAGGTCAGCCGTCATCAGCTCAGGGCAGGTCAGCCGTCATCAGCTCAGGACAGGTCAGCCGTCATCAGCCCAGGGCAGGTCAGCCGTCATCAGCTCAGGGCAGGTCAGCCGTCATCAGCTCAGGACAGGTCAGCCGTCATCAGCTCAGGGACAGGTCAGCCGTCATCAGCCCAGGGCAGGGCAGCCATCATCAGCTCAGGGCAGGTCAGCCGTCATCAGCTCAGGACAGGTCAGCCTTCATCAGCTCAGGGCAGGTCAGCCGTCATCAGCTCAGGACAGGTCAGCCGTCATCAGCTCAGGGCAGGTCAGCCGTCATCAGCTCAGGGCAGGTCAGCCGTCATCAGCTCAGGGCAGGTCAGCCATCATCAGCTCAGGACAGGTCAGCCGTCATCAGCCCAGGGCAGGTCAGCCGTCATCAGCTCAGGGCAGGTCAGCCGTCATCAGCTCAGGGACAGGTCAGCCGTCATCAGCTCAGGGCAGGTCAGCCGTCATCAGCTCAGGGCAGGTCAGCCGTCATCAGCTCATGGCAGGTCAGCCGTCATCAGCTCAGGGCAGGTCAGCCGTCATCAGCTCAGGGCAGGTCAGCCGTCATCAGCCCAGGGCAGTTCAGCCTTCATCAGCTCAGGGCAGGTCAGCCGTCATCAGCTCAGGGCAGGTCAGCCGTCATCAGCTCAGGGCAGGTCAGCCGTCATCAGCTCAGGGCAGGTCAGCCGTCATCAGCCCAGGGCAGGTCAGCCGTCATCAGCTCAGGGCAGGTCAGCCGTCATCAGCCCATGGCAGGTCAGCCGTCATCAGCTCAGGGCAGGTCAGCCGTCATCAGCTCAGGGCAGGTCAGCCGTCATCAGCTCAGGGCAGGTCAGCCGTCATCAGCCCAGGGCAGGTCAGCCGTCATCAGCTCAAGACAGGTCAGCCGTCATCAGCCCAGGGCAGGTCAGCCGTCATCAGCTCAGGGCAGGTCAGCCGTCATCAGCTCAGGACAGGTCAGCCGTCATCAGCTCAGGATAGGTCAGCCGTCATCAGCCCAGGGCAGGGCAGCCATCATCAGCTCAGGGCAGGTCAGCCGTCATCAGCTCAGGACAGGTCAGCCTTCATCAGCTCAGGGCAGGTCAGCCGTCATCAGCTCAGGACAGGTCAGCCGTCATCAGCTCAGGACAGGTCAGCCATCATCAGCTCAGGGCAGGTCAGCCGTCATCAGCTCAGGGCAGGTCAGCCGTCATCAGCTCAGGACAGGTCAGCCGTCATCAGCCCATGGCAGGTCAGCCGTCATCAGCTCAGGGCAGGTCAGCCGTCATCAGCTCAGGACAGGTCAGCCGTCATCAGCTCAGGGCAGGTCAGCCGTCATCAGCTCAGGGCAGGTCAGCCGTCATCAGCTCAGGGCAGGTCAGCCGTCATCAGCTCAGGGCAGGTCAGCCGTCATCAGCTCAGGGCAGGTCAGCCGTCATCAGCTCAGGGCAGGTCAGCCGTCATCAGCTCAGGACAGGTCAGCCGTCATCAGCTCAGGGCAGGTCAGCCGTCATCAGCCCAGGGCAGGTCAGCCGTCATCAGCTCAGGGCAGGTCAGCCGTCATCAGCTCAGGGCAGGTCAGCCGTCATCAGCTCAGGGCAGGTCAGCCGTCATCAGCTCAGGGCAGGTCAGCCGTCATCAGCTCAGGACAGGTCAGCCTTCATCAGCTCAGGGCAGGTCAGCCGTCATCAGCTCAGGGCAGGTCAGCCGTCATCAGCTCAGGGCAGGGTCAGCCGTCATCAGCTCAGGGCAGGTCAGCCGTCATCAGCTCAGGGCAGGTCAGCCGTCATCAGCTCAGGACAGGTCAGCCGTCATCAGCCCAGGGCAGGTCAGCCGTCATCAGCTCAGGGCAGGTCAGCCGTCATCAGCTCAGGACAGGTCAGCCGTCATCAGCTCAGGACAGGTCAGCCGTCATCAGCCCAGGGCAGGGCAGCCATCATCAGCTCAGGGCAGGTCAGCCGTCATCAGCTCAGGACAGGTCAGCCTTCATCAGCTCAGGGCAGGTTCAGCCGTCATCAGCTCAGGACAGGTCAGCCGTCATCAGCTCAGGACAGGTCAGCCGTCATCAGCTCAGGGCAGGTCAGCCGTCATCAGCTCAGGGCAGGTCAGCCGTCATCAGCTCAGGACAGGTCAGCCGTCATCAGCCCAGGGCAGGTCAGACCGTCATCAGCTCAGGGCAGGTCAGCCGTCATCAGCTCAGGACAGGTCAGCCGTCATCAGCCCAGGGCAGGTCAGCCGTCATCAGCTCAGGGCAGGTCAGCCGTCATCAGCTCAGGACAGGTCAGCCGTCATCAGCTAAGGACAGGTCAGCCGTCATCAGCCCAGGGCAGGGCAGCCATCATCAGCTCAGGGCAGGTCAGCCGTCATCAGCTCAGGACAAGGTCAGCCGTCATCAGCTCAGGACAGGTCAGCCGTCATCAGCTCAGGGCAGGGTCAGCCGTCATCAGCTCAGGGCAGGTCAGCCGTCATCAGCTCAGGACAGGTCAGCCGTCATCAGCCCAGGGCAGGTCAGCCGTCATCAGCTCAGGGCAGGTCAGCCGTCATCAGCTCAGGACAGGTCAGCCGTCATCAGCTCAGGGCAGGTCAGCCGTCATCAGCTCAGGGCAGGTCAGCCGTCATCAGCTCAGGCAGGTCAGCCGTCATCAGCTCAGGGCAGGTCAGCCGTCATCAGCTCAGGGCAGGTCAGCCGTCATCAGCTCAGGGCAGGTCAGCCGTCATCAGCTCAGGGCAGGTCAGCCGTCATCAGCTCAGGGCAGGTCAGCCGTCATCAGCTCAGGACAGGTCAGCCGTCATCAGCTCAGGGCAGGTCAGCCGTCATCAGCTCAGGGCAGGTCAGCCGTCATCAGCTCAGGGCAGGTCAGCCGTCATCAGCTCAGGGCAGGTCAGCCGTCATCAGCTCAGGACAGGTCAGCCGTCATCAGCTCAGGGCAGGTCAGCCGTCATCAGCTCAGGGCAGGTCAGCCGTCATCAGCTCAGGGCAGGTCAGCCGTCATCAGCCCAGGGCAGGTCAGCCGTCATCAGCTCAGGGCAGGTCAGCCGTCATCAGCTCAGGACAGGTCAGCCGTCATCAGCTCAGGGCAGGTCAGCCGTCATCAGCTCAGGGCAGGTCAGCCGTCATCAGCTCAGGGCAGGTCAGCCGTCATCAGCTCAGGACAGGTCAGCCTTCATCAGCTCAGGGCAGGTTAGCCGTCATCAGCTCAGGACAGGTCAGCCGTCATCAGCTCAGGACAGGTCAGCCGTCATCAGCTCAGGGCAGGTCAGCCGTCATCAGCTCAGGGCAGGTCAGCCGTCATCAGCTCAGGACAGGTCAGCCGTCATCAGCCCAGGGCAGGTCAGCCGTCATCAGCTCAGGGCAGGTCAGCCGTCATCAGCTCAGGACAGGTCAGCCGTCATCAGCCCAGGGCAGGTCAGCCGTCATCAGCTCAGGGCAGGTCAGCCGTCATCAGCTCAGGACAGGTCAGCCGTCATCAGCTAAGGACAGGTCAGCCGTCATCAGCCCAGGGCAGGGCAGCCATCATCAGCTCAGGGCAGGTCAGCCGTCATCAGCTCAGGACAGGTCAGCCTTCATCAGCTCAGGGCAGGTCAGCCGTCATCAGCTCAGGACAGGTCAGCCGTCATCAGCTCAGGACAGGTCAGCCGTCATCAGCTCAGGGCAGGTCAGCCGTCATCAGCTCAGGGCAGGTCAGCCGTCATCAGCTCAGGACAGGTCAGCCGTCATCAGCCCAGGGCAGGTCAGCCGTCATCAGCTCAGGGCAGGTCAGCCGTCATCAGCTCAGGACAGGTCAGCCGTCATCAGCTCAGGGCAGGTCAGCCGTCATCAGCTCAGGGCAGGTCAGCCGTCATCAGCTCATGGCAGGTCAGCCGTCATCAGCTCAGGGCAGGTCAGCCGTCATCAGCTCAGGGCAGGTCAGCCGTCATCAGCCCAGGGCAGTTCAGCCTTCATCAGCTCAGGGCAGGTCAGCCGTCATCAGCTCAGGGCAGGTCAGCCGTCATCAGCTCAGGGCAGGTCAGCCGTCATCAGCTCAGGGCAGGTCAGCCGTCATCAGCTCAGGGCAGGTCAGCCGTCATCAGCTCAGGGCAGGTCAGCCGTCATCAGCTCAGGGCAGGTCAGCCGTCATCAGCTCAGGAGCAGGTCAGCCGTCATCAGCCAGGGCAGGTCAGCCGTCATCAGCTCAGGGCAGGTCAGCCGTCATCAGCTCAGGGCAGGTCAGCCGTCATCAGCTCAGGGCAGGTCAGCCGTCATCAGCTCAGGGCAGGTCAGCCGTCATCAGCTCAGGACAGGTCAGCCTTCATCAGCTCAGGGCAGGTCAGCCGTCATCAGCTCAGGGCAGGTCAGCCGTCATCAGCTCAGGACAGGTCAGCCGTCATCAGCTCCAGGGCAGGTCAGCCGTCATCAGCTCAGGACAGGTCAGCCGTCATCAGCTCAGGGCAGGTCAGCCGTCATCAGCTCAGGGCAGGTCAGACCGTCATCAGCCCAGGGCAGGTCAGCCGTCATCAGCTCAGGGCAGGTCAGCCGTCATCAGCCCATGGCAGGTCAGCCGTCATCAGCTCAGGGCAGGTCAGCCGTCATCAGCTCAGGGCAGGTCAGCCGTCATCAGCTCAGGGCAGGTCAGGCCGTCATCAGCCCAGGGCAGGTCAGCCGTCATCAGCTCAGGGCAGGTCAGCCTTCATCAGCCCAGGGCAGGTCAGCCGTCATCAGCTCAGGGCAGGTCAGCCGTCATCAGCTCAGGACAGGTCAGCCGTCATCAGCTCAGGACAGGTCAGCCGTCATCAGCCCAGGGCAGGGCAGCCATCATCAGCTCAGGGCAGGTCAGCCGTCATCAGCTCAGGACAGGTCAGCCTTCATCAGCTCAGGGCAGGTCAGCCGTCATCAGCTCAGGACAATTCAGCCGTCATCAGCTCAGGACAGGTCAGCCATCATCAGCTCAGGGCAGGTCAGCCGTCATCAGCTCAGGGCAGGTCAGCCGTCATCAGCTCATGACAGGTCAGCCTTCATCAGCCCAGGGCAGGTCAGCCGTCATCAGCTCAGGGCAGGTCAGCCGTCATCAGCTCAGGACAGGTCAGCCGTCATCAGCTCAGGGCAGGTCAGCCGTCATCAGCTCAGGGCTGGTCAGCCGTCATCAGCTCAGGGCAGGTCAGCCGTCATCAGCTCAGGGCAGGTCAGCCGTCATCAGCCCAGGGCAGGTCAGCCGTCATCAGCTCAGGGCAGGTCAGCCGTCATCAGCTCAGGACAGGTCAGCCTTCATCAGCTCAGGGCAGGTCAGCCGTCATCAGCTCAGGGCAGGTCAGCCGTCATCAGCTCAGGACAGGTCAGCCGTCATCAGCTCAGGGCAGGTCAGCCGTCATCAGCTCAGGGCAGGTCAGCCGTCATCAGCTCAGGACAGGTCAGCCGTCATCAGCCCAGGGCAGGTCAGCCGTCATCAGCTCAGGGCAGGTCAGCCGTCATCAGCTCAGGACAGGTCAGCCGTCATCAGCTCAGGACAGGTCAGCCGTCATCAGCCCAGGGCAGGGCAGCCATCATCAGCTCAGGGCAGGTCAGCCGTCATCAGCTCAGGACAGGTCAGCCTTCATCAGCTCAGGGCAGGTCAGCCGTCATCAGCTCAGGACAGGTCAGCCGTCATCAGCTCAGGACAGGTCAGCCGTCATCAGCTCAGGGCAGGTCAGCCGTCATCAGCTCAGGGCAGGTCAGCCGTCATCAGCTCAGGACAGGTCAGCCGTCATCAGCCCAGGGCAGGTCAGCCGTTATCAGCTCAGGGCAGGTCAGCCGTCATCAGCTCAGGACAGGTCAGCCGTCATCAGCTCAGGGCAGGTCAGCCGTCATCAGCTCAGGGCAGGTCAGCCGTCATCAGCTCAGGGCAGGTCAGCCGTCATCAGCTCAGGGCAGGTCAGCCGTCATCAGCTCAGGGCAGGTCAGCCGTCATCAGCCCAGGACAGGTCAGCCTTCATCAGCTCAGGGCAGGTCAGCCGTCATCAGCTCAGGGCAGGTCAGCCTTCATCAGCTCAGGGCAGGTCAGCCGTCATCAGCTCAGGGCAGGTCAGCCTTCATCAGCTCAGGGCAGGTCAGCCGTCATCAGCTCAGGGCAGGTCAGCCTTCATCAGCTCAGGGCAGGTCAGCCGTCATCAGCTCAGGGCAGGTCAGCCGTCATCAGCCCAGGGCAGGTCAGCCGTCATCAGCTCAGGGCAGGTCAGCCGTCATCAGCTCAGGGCAGGTCAGCCGTCATCAGCTCAGGGCAGGTCAGCCGTCATCAGCTCAGGGCAGGTCAGCCGTCATCAGCTCAGGACAGGTCAGCCTTCATCAGCTCAGGGCAGGTCAGCCGTCATCAGCCCAGGGCAGGTCAGCCGTCATCAGCTCAGGACAGGTCAGCCGTCATCAGCTCAGGGCAGGTCAGCCGTCATCAGCTCAGGACAGGTCAGCCGTCATCAGCTCAGGGCAGGTCAGCCGTCATCAGCTCAGGGCAGGTCAGCCGTCATCAGCCCATGGCAGGTCAGCCGTCATCAGCTCAGGGCAGGTCAGCCGTCATCAGCCCAGGGCAGGTCAGCCGTCATCAGCTCAGGGCAGGTCAGCCGTCATCAGCTCAGGGCAGGTCAGCCGTCATCAGCTCAGGGCAGGTCAGCCGTCATCAGCCCAGGGCAGGTCAGCCGTCATCAGCTCAGGACAGGTCAGCCGTCATCAGCCCAGGGCAGGTCAGCCGTCATCAGCTCAGGGCAGGTCAGCCGTCATCAGCTCAGGACAGGTCAGCCGTCATCAGCTCAGGACAGGTCAGCCGTCATCAGCCCAGGGCAGGGCAGCCATCATCAGCTCAGGGCAAGTCAGCCGTCATCAGCTCAGGACAGGTCAGCCGTCATCAGCTCAGGGCAGGTCAGCCGTCATCAGCTCAGGACAGGTCAGCCGTCATCAGCTCAGGACAGGTCAGCCGTCATCAGCTCAGGGCAGGTCAGCCGTCATCAGCTCAGGGCAGGTCAGCCGTCATCAGCTCAGGACAGGTCAGCCGTCATCAGCCCAGGGCAGGTCAGCCGTCATCAGCTCAGGGCAGGTCAGCCGTCATCAGCTCAGGACAGGTCAGCCGTCATCAGCTCAGGGCAGGTCAGCCGTCATCAGCTCAGGGCTGGTCAGCCGTCATCAGCTCAGGGCAGGTCAGCCGTCATCAGCCCAGGGCAGGTCAGCCTTCATCAGCTCAGGGCAGGTCAGCCGTCATCAGCTCAGGGCAGGTCAGCCATTAGGGTTAGTAGGGCTGGCCACAGCAGGACAGGTCAGGTCAGGCCAGGGTCAATCAATCTACCTTTCAGCCAACCCATGACTAGGCTGATGCAGTTCAGCCGTCATCAGCTCCCTATTTGAGGTCCTTTCTGTTCCGGGGCAGTTGAACCACCTTTCAGCCCACCCATGACTAGGCTGATGCAGTTCAGCAGTCATCAACGCTTCACTTGAGCTCAAGTCAGGTCAGCCGTCAGGGCAAGTCACAGGGCTGGCCACAGCAGGTCATGCTGGCCAGGTCAGGGTTGGGTCAGGTCAGGTCAGGGACACTGGACCCACCCTTTAGCTCATCCATGATCGCCTTAGGTAAGGTAAGTCAGCTGTCATCAGCTCTTCGCTTGAACTCAGATCAGGTCAGGTCAGGTCAGGTCAGGGTCGGGTCAGTTCAGGTCAGGTCAGGGTCACTCGACCCACCCTTTAGCTCATCCATGATCGCCTTGGGCAAGTCAGCTGTCATCAGCTCTTCGCTTGAACTCAGGAAGGGTTCCAGACTTTGGTACAGCGGACTCCCTTCTGGTACAGTCACCACCGCATTCTGAAGCTCCACCAGCGCAGCCTACAAGGACAAGTGTACGTGAGTGGACACACATAGTTATACTCAATCATTCATAGTACTACATTAGTACTTAATTGTACCTTGTTAGTACTGAATTAGTACTTTACTAGTAGTTTCTGTTATAATCCAGTCTGGAAGTAATTGGAGGCACCCTGCGTGTTGCTTCCTCAAGGCATTCTAGATTTCAGAGCCCCTCCAACTGACCTTCTCAAGCTCAAGCCTCGACATCACTTGTATCATCGTCCCCCCTCCTCATATCCTTAATTATTTATAATACCCGTACATAATTTAAAAAAACCTGCACCCTGAATCCGGTACCGGTAATTCATTTAAAAATCCATTTGGATTAAAAAACCTCCCTAACTGACCTTCTCAAGCTTGGCTTTGATGTTCATCATCATGCGCCGGATCTGGCTGGAGTAGGTGGCCAACAATGCATCGTACGCCGACCTGAGAAATAAAAGTAGGGTTGAGACCAGTGTGAGTGTCTCTGCACAGGCACTAGCTGCCTTGCGGCTGGAGCATGTGGCCAACATCGTGTCGTACGCCGACCTGAAGTGAAAATCAAGGTCAATTGTCAAGGTCGATTGATTTCAAGGGTGGGGATCTGGGTATTTTTGTGAACGTATTCGCATGGGCACTGGTTGCCGTGCAGCCGGAGTAAGTGGCCCACAACGCGTCGATTGTCGACCTGAAAAGTTCGGGTTTGGATATCAGGTTTGTTTGAATATTTGTTCACAGGCACAAGCTTATCATGCTACCTTGCAGCTACTGTGTACACCTAACTGCCATAATCAGTACTGCACTGCCAGAACCTACATGGTACTGCCAGAATCTCCACTTCACATCCAGAATATCCACTAACCTGCCACAGTATACACTGTAATGTGAGTATCCACACAGTACTGTCAGCATTTACACTGTACTGCCAGGATTTTTTAGATTTTTAAAAGCGTCCTTTTAAAAAACATGCACACATGACTGCCGGAAATTTTTCCACACTACCAGTACCTACACTGTACTGCCAGTATCTACAGAACGTTCACATTTGTACCGCCAGCATCTTGACAGCGCTGCATGACCACACTGCATACACAATCACCATTGTACGGCCAGCATCTTCATGGTTTTTAGATACCCCCCACATCTGAGCAGTACCCAACGTTGTACTGCACACATCTTGACAACGCTGCATGACCATACCGCATACACACTATCATGTGTACTGCCAGCATCTTAGCAGTAGCCACCTTGGCACTGCCAGCATCTTGACAACGCTGCAGGACCACACAACCTCCACACTAGCGCTTGTACTGTCAGCTTCTTAGCAATACCTACCTTGGCACTGCCAGCATCTTGACAACGCTGCAGGACCACACAACCTCCACACAAGCGCGTGTACTGCCAGCTTCTTAGCAGTACCTACCTTGACACTGCCAGCATCTTGACAACGCTGCAGGACCACACCACCTCCACACTAGCGTGTGTACTGCCAGCTTCTTAGCAGTACCTACCTTGGCACTGCCAGCATCTTGACAACGCTGCAGGACCACACCACCTCCACACTAGCGCGTGTACTGCCAGCTTCTTAGCAGTACCTACCTTGACACTGCCAGCATCTTGACAACGCTGCAGGACCACACCACCTCCACACTAGCGCGTATACTGCCAGCTTCTTAGCAGTACCTACCTTGACACTGCCAGCATCTTGACAACACTGCAGGACCACACCACCTCCACACTAGCGCGTGTACTGCCAGCTTCTTAGCAGTACCTACCTTGGCACTGCCAGCATCTTGACAACGCTGCAGGACCACACCACCTCCACACTAGCGCGTGTACTGCCAGCTTCTTAGCAGTACCTACCTTGACACTGCCAGCATCTTGACAACGCTGCAGGACCACACCACCTCCACACTAGCGCGTGTACTGCCAGGTACTTAGCAGTACCTACCTTGACACTGCCAGCATCTTGACAACGCTGCAGGACCCCACCACCTCTACACTAGCGCGTGTACTGCCAGCTTCTTAGCAGTACCTACCTTGACACTGCCAGCATCTTGACAACGCTGCATGACCACACCGCCTCAACACTCAACGTTTCTGAGAAGAAGGCCAGCTGTAATGGCAGCAAGAAGGAATATACCGGCACAAGGTGGGTGACATGTCTGGCAGATAAGTCGGGCGTTTAGGGTTAAGGGTAAACCCCAAACCCTAAATGTCCGGCAGCTAACTGGGGCGTTTGCATTTTGTTTAATGAAGGAATATACCGGCACAAGGCATCAGGGCCAGGGACTGCCAAGTGTAGAGCTGCACGCTCACGGTCTCTGAGAAGAAGGCAGGCTGCGAGGGAGGGAGGGAGGGAGGGAGGGAGGGAGGGAGGCAGGGATGGAAGAAGGGCGTTGGTACATTTCCGGCAGTTAATAGGGCGGTGTCAATTGCTTACAAGCAAACACAAGGCAGCAGGGCCAGCGATGAAGGCCTGCCGAGGGCACCATAGTTTCTGCCGAGGGCACCATAGTTTCTGCCGAGGGCATCATGGTCTCTCTGAGGAATAGGCAAGCTACGAGGGCGACAGGGAGGGAGAAGGGAGGGCGTTCGGTAAGATGCCCGGGTGCAAAACGGGGGGGTTTCCTTTTCTTTCAGAAAAAAAACAAGACCGCAGGGCTTAGGGAGTAGGGGCGCAGTGGGTAGGATGTCCTGATCAGCGAAGCTCTTATCCTCTGAGAAGCAGGCCAGCTGTGAGGGGAGCAGGGAGGGAGCGTTAGGGGTGGGTGGGATAAGCAGCTGCCAACCAGGACGCAGGGTAAAGAAACATGGGGGCTCAACAGCCTGCTTCGCCACAGCCTGCTGCAGGCGCCGCAGCCTGCTTCGCCGCAGCCTGCTTCGCCGCAGCCTGCTGCAGGCGCCGCAGCCTGCTTTGCCGCAGCCTGCACCGCTCCTATAAAATCCAGTCGCTCAAGATTTTACATTGAAAACCCCCAAAGCCATAAAAGCCCTTGACATGAAAAACACGAGCAGGCGCGACACAACTCCTACACACCGCTTCTGCGGTTCTGCCACACACTCCAGACGCCCAGGGTTTGAGATTACAAGAAACAACTGAGCCATAGACCCCGAACCATAAGGAACGCGAGGGTGCCGCACTGCCGTGCCTCGCACACTATTGCATGCTCGCATATTGTATTGTATATAAAGCCTGAGCCAAGCACCCTTCACATAAGATACACCAGCAGACGCCCCCCTCTGTGTATGCACCTTTCAACCTCTAAGGGTTTATATTTATCAGAACCCGAGCCAAATGCCCACAGAGCATAAGAAACGCGAGGGCGCCCCCCTCGCACACCGCGTCTTCCTCTCCTGATCACAAAGGGTTCACGAATATTCAAAAACCTGACCCCTATACCCAGCAACACGAGCAGGCGCCGCACCTCGCACACCGTGCCTGCGCCTTGCAACCATTTCAGATTCAGGATTAAAGCCTGAGCCAAAAACCCTGGACGTGAAGAACAACAGCAGACGCCGCACCTCGCACACCGCGTCTTCATCCTCCAATAACTGAGGGTCTATGATGACAGGTATTACAACCTGACCCCAATACCCAGAAAGACGAACAGGCGCCGCACCTCACACACGGTGTCTGCGTCCGCCAACTGTTTCAGTTTTAGGATTGAAAGCCTGAGCCAAGTACCCTCAACATGTAAGAAACAAGAGCAGGCGCCGCACCTCGCACACCGCATCTGCCACGTCCAGGCGCTGGGTGCCGATTTTTAGGGGTCCCGTCAGGTTCGCGATGCTGGCTGACCTGCACAAAGGTGTGGATAATTCACACACACGTGAAGCTACAAACCCTCCACACTTGAATCTTCATACTTGTGATGCTGGCTGCCCTCTGCGAGGAAGAGGGTTTTAAAAGCTAGTAAGGGTCTCGTCAGCTTTCAGGGTCTGGGGAGGCTAGGGTCCAGGGCTGCATCATTCAGGGTTTTTGAAAGAGTGTCTATAGGGTTTATAATGGTGAACAGGTTTTACCAGCATAGGGTTTTTAGTATCAAGGTTTAGCGGCTCAGGTTATTTCAGGGTCTGGGGAAACAGGTTACAAAGAATTTCCAGCTCAAGATCTGTTAGGGCCCTGGCGAGAGACACACACCTGCTGGGTTTTGGGTGACTGGTTACCAGTGTAGGGTTGCAGGTCATTCCAGGGTTTGGGGGTACACAGAGGCCCCAGCTCAACATCTGTCAGGGCCCTGGCGAGAGACACACACCTGCTGGGTTTTGGGTGACAGGTTACCAGTGTAGGGTTGCAGGTCATTCCAGGGTTTGGGGGTACACAGAGGTCCCAGCTCAACATCTGTCAGGGCCCTGGCGAGTGACACACACCTGCTGGGTGACAGGTCACCAGTGTAGGTTTTTTAGTATCGGGGTTTAGGGTTCCTGATTTTAGGGTTTTGGGTGACAGGTTCTCGGGTTAAGGGTGGCCGGTTTCAGTTGAGTAAGAGAGTTGAGGGTTTAGGGTTACAGGGTTCAGAGATCTGGGTGACAGCTTACAGATCTTAGATCTATCAGAGAACCCCACCAGTGAGAGACACGCACACCTGCGGATCACCCCGTCGAAAAAAAACAGGTTTCAGGTCATTTCAGGGGTTTTGGTAACAGCTTATATGGGGTTTTGGGCTCAAGACCTGTCAGGGCCCTAGCGAGAGACACACAGCTGGGTAATGGGTAAAACAGGGTTTAGGGTTCCGGGGGTTAAGGTAACTGGTTTCGGGGTTACTGGTTTCGGGGTTCCTGGTTTTACGGTCACTGCGTTTAGGGTTCCTGGTTTTAGGGTCGCTGGATTTTGGGTTCCTGGTTTCAGAGTTCTGGGTGACATGTTGCAAATTTAAACAGATTTATCAGGGAGTCCCAAAGAGGGAGACACGTATCTGCGGAACGCCCCCATAAACAAACAGGATGAAGGTCATTTTAGGGTTTTAGTAACAGCTTACGCGGGGTACAGCACTCAAGACCTGTCAGAGAACCCCAACAGGGGGACGCGCACACCTGTTGATCGCCCCGTTGAAAGAAAACAGGCTTAAGGTTATTTTAGTTGTTTTAGTAACAGCTTACATGGGGTTTCAGCACTCAAGACCCGTCAGAGAGCCCCAACACACCTGCTGATCGCCCCTTAAAAAAGTGTATGGTACTCGGTTTTTCCATTTTTTTCCTAACAGGTTACATGGTGTTCGAGTACTAAAGACCCGTCAGAGAGCCCCAACGGGGAGACACCCACTCCTGCTGAACGCCCCATATAAACACAGGTTTCAGGCTATTTCCGGGGGTTTTGTGACAGCTTTAGTGAGGCCCTTGGTGACAGCCCCAACGTGAAGACACGCACACCTGCTGATCGCCCCGTCGAAAAACATGGAGGTCGCCGCCAGCGAGGCCCGGTTGAACGCCTCCTCCCCGGCCTCGATGCCGAACCTGTGGCTGGCTGCCGCCATGTCGCAGCTGTTCATGCTGCTGGCCCGGCTGACACCGCGCAAGCTGTTTGCACGGCTCGCGCCGCCGCCGCCGCCGCCGCCCTGTCCGCCGCTGCCGCGCAGGCTCTGGGCCCCGCTGGCAGAGACCACATGCACGAAGCCCTCGACGATGATGCTGAGGTCGTTGACCAGGTCGCCCTCCGCGATCATCAGGGACTGCGGGATAAGGGTTCAGGGTTTGGGGTTTCAGGGATATTTACCGGCCGAGGGTTTGGGGGCAAAGGAGTGCGATGTACCACGATGCTGACGTCGTTGACCAGGCCGCCCTCCACGATCATCAGGGAATGGGGGTTCAGGGTTGAGGGTTCAGGGTTTAGGGTTTTGGGGATATTGACCTGCCCAGGATAAGGGGGGAAAGGAGTGTGATGTGCCACGATGAGTCAAGGGGTCTGGGGTTCAGGGTTCAGGGTGTAGGGTTGAAATAATCCCCTATTCATGTGCCCAGGTTTTGGGCATGAAGGGTGAGAAGTGTGCTGTGCACGATGCTGAGGTCGTTGACCAGGTCGCCCTCCACGATCATCAGGTACAAGGGTTCAGGGTTTGGGTCTTCGAGGATATTTGCCTATCCAGGGTTTGGGGGGAAAGGAGTGCGATGTGCCACGATGTGGAGGTCGTTGACCAGGTCACCCTCCGCAATCATCAGGGCTGGGGGTTAAGGGTTGAGGATTGAGGGTTGAGGGTTTGGGGGAAGTCGGGCGACGGAATCGCCGACAGAAACACACAATTGATGACAGCAAACAGGATGTAACGTGCGAGTCCTGGCCCGGGGGGAGGGTATGCCACACGGAGGTCTGGGGGGCTGTTACAATCGAATCGATAGGAGGCTGGGGGATTGATGGCAAGAAATAAAAATGTTTCCAATGGGAACAGGCTAAGGAAACAAAATGGACCCTAACTGCCCCTGGATCTGCCCCTTGATCTGCCCCCCTCCCACACCGACCGCCTCACGTTAGGCATGAAGAGATCGATCCTGCTCGATATGAGGATTGCATCCAAGTACTTAGCCTTGCAGGCGCTGAACAGGTAGCACTGCTTGAGGTGACTCATGTACAGCATCCTGTCAACGGGGTCCAGGGTTTGGGTTGAGGGTTAAGCATCCGGGCTTAGGGTTTAGGGCTGGCCTTGCAGGCACTGAACAGGTAGCACTGCTTGAGGTGACTCATGTACAGCATCCTGTCAACGGGGTCCAGGGTTTGGGTTGAGGGTTAAGCATCCGGGCGAAGGGTTTAGGGCTGGCCTTGCAGGCGCTGAACAGGTAGCACTGCTTGAGGTGACTCATGTACAGCATCCTGTCAACGGGGTCCAGGGTTTGGGTTGAGGGTTAAGCATCCAGGCTTAGGGTTTAGGGCTGGCCTTGCAGGCACTGAACAGGTAGCACTGCTTGAGGTGGCTCAAGTACAACTTCCTGATTAACGGGGGTTGAAGGTTTGGAATAAGGGTTAAGCATCTGGGATTAGGGTTTAGGGCTGGCCGTGCAGACGCTGAAATGTAGCACTGCTTGAGGTGGCTCCAGTTCGGCATCCTGACACTCGGGGGGGTATGGGTTTGTGGTTTGGATTTCATGGCAAGGGTTAATGGTTTGTTGTTCAGGGTTGATGGCTGGACACGCTTTTTATAAGTGCCTCTAAGAAGTGCCTGTACGAAGCGCCTGTTAAAACATTTAGCACTATTTGAGGGTAGCTTATGTTGAGCGTCCTGACAGCGGGAGTGCAGGGCTTGACGTTAAAAAGATGTTAGGGTGAATGGTTTGTGGTTGCGGGCAGGACTTGCTTCTTACATGCAACACTGCATACAACAACCCTTCAACAAGGGTTCAGGGTTAAGAGTTGAGATCAAATGTTACAGGGTCATGGTTACGGGTCAAGGGTTTGTGGTCTAGGGCTGGACACACTTCTTTAAGGTAGCATTGACGGAGTTGGTTAATGTAGGGCATCCTGACAAGCGTGCGTCCAGGGTTTGGTTGTGGGTTGTGGGTCCAGGGCTTATGGTTCAGGGTCGAGGGCCGGACACACTTCTTTTGTATAGGGTTTATGATTCAGGTTTGGACACGCTTCTTAGCGGTAGCATTGACGGAGGTGGCTCATGTAGAGTGTCCTGACCCGGGGTTTCAGGGTTTCGGTTTAGGGGTGAAGGTGTTTCGGGCTGGCCTTGTGTGTGGATGCCATCCTTTCATACAGCAGAATGCGTCGGCGGCCCACCAGAGCACCTTCCTCTTGATTGCGTCGGGATACATGGATATCACCTGCTCACCACATGCCATGCCTAGCATGCATGCATGCGCGCACATGCCGTTGATTAGTTATGAGCATGTGGCAATGTCCCATGTGCCTAAGACCCATGCGGCCATGCATCTGCGGCGCACCTGAGCACCTTCCTCTTGATGGCATCGGGATACATGGATATAACTTGCTCATCACATGCCATGCCTATCATGCATACATGCGCGCACATGCCGTTGATTAGTTATGAGCATGTGGCAATGTCCCATGTGCCCAAGACCCATGCGGCCATGCATCCGCAGCCCACCTGAGCACCTTCCTCTTGATGGCATCGGGATGCATGGAGAGCACCTGCTCATCAAATGCCATGCCTATCATGCATGCATTCATTAACGAGCACGTGGCCCCACATCCAATGAGCCCAAGACCCATGCGGCCATATGCTTCTGCGGCCCACCTGAGCACCTTCCTCTTGATCGCATCAGGATACATGGATAGAACCTGCTCATCACTGCACTGCTCGCTCTTGAACTGCAAATCCAAGTGCCTGCGCATGCTCGCCTTGATATCCTGAAACACGCGACAGGAAAGATGAGGTAAGGGGGGAAGGGTCCCTAGGGGTTTACTACCCTTAACTAATAATACTAAACAGGCCTTAGGAGGAGAACAAACCCTGAACCCTGAACCTAAGGGGTTAGGGTGTAAACAGGCCTTCAGAGGAGAATGCAAGTGGAGGTGCATGCTGGCCTTTATCTCGTGGACATGCAAGAAGGGGGATGAGACACGCAGCCGGGGGTTCAGACAGGCCTTAAGAAGGGAACACAAGAGGAGGTGCAGGTGCCTGCGCATGCTGGCCTTAAGATCCTGCAACATGCAAGAAGGGCATTGAGACGGGGGGGGGGGGGGGAGTCAGAGAGGCCTTCAGAGGATACCTTACCCTAAACCCCAAAGGGGGGAGGGCTTTAACAGGCCTTCAAAGGAGAAGACAAGTGGAGGTGCAGGCGCCTGATCCTATTGGCAATAATCTCCATAGACATGCAATAAGGGAGACTGCGGGAGGGGGGGGGGGGGGGGGGTGAGGGGTTCAGACCTGCCTTTAGATGGGACGAGGCCTAGGGGTCCAGGTGCATGCACATCTTAACCCTAAACCCTAGACGCCTGCAAACCTAAACCCTCAACCCTAGGCGCCTGCACATCTTAACCCTCAACCCTAGGCGCCTGCACATCTAAACCCTGAACCCTAGGCGCCTGCACATCTAAACCCTAAACGCTAGACGCCTGCACATCTTAACCCTACACCCTAGGTGCCTGCACATCTAAATTCCGAACCCTAGGCGCATGCACATCTAAACCCTAAACCCTAGGCGCCTGCACATCTAAACCCTCAACCCTAGGCGCCTGCACATCTAAACCCTACACCTAGGCGCCTGCACATCTAAATTCCGAACCCTAGGCACATGCACATCTAAACCCTAAACCCTAGGCACATGCAAACCTAAACCCTAAACCATAGGCGCCTGCACATCTTAACCCTTAACCCTAGGCGCCTGCACATCTAAACCCTGAACCCTAGGCACCTGCACATCTAAACCCTACACGCTAGGCGCCTGCACATATTAACCCTAAACCCTAGGCGCATGCACATCTAAATTCCGAACCCTAGGCGCATGCACATATCAACCCTACACCCTAGGCGTCTGCACATCTAAACCCTAAACCCTAGGCGCCTGCACATCTAAACCCTAAACCCTAGGCGCCTGCACATCTAAATTCTGAACCCTAGGCGCATGCACATCTAAACCCTACACCCTAGGCGCCTGCACATCTAAACCCTAAACGCTAGGCACCTGCACATCTTAACCCTAAACCCTAGGCGCCTGCACATCTAAATTCCGAACCCTAGGCGCATGCACATCTAAACCCTAAACCCTAGGCGCATGCACATCTTAACCCTAAACCCTAGGCGCTAGCACATATAAACCCTACACCCTAGGCACCTGCACATCTAAACCCTACACCCTAGGCGCATGCACATCTGAACCCTAAACCCTAGGCGCCTGCACATCTAAATTCCGAACCCTAGGCGCCTGCACATCTAAACCCTACACCCTAGGCGCCTGCACATCTAAACCCTAAACGCTAGGCGCCTGCACATCTAAACCCTAAACGCTAGGCGCCTGCACATCTAAACTTTAAACCCTAGGCACCTGCACTGCTTGCTTTGATCTCCTGCTGTATGCGCGAAGGGCGATGAGGCAAGGGGTGGAGTGTTCAGACAGGCCTATGGAGGAGGACAATGTGGTAGTGCAGGTGCCTGCGCATGCTGGCCTGGATCTTGTGCTGTATGCGGGGAGGGAGGTGAGACAAGGGTTTTTCAAAGAGGCCTTACCAGGGGAGGGAGCCTGCAGGATCCCTCCCTTATCATGGTGTCAGCGTCTGCTCTGAACACCAGCAACATGCAAGGCGGGCGATGAGACAAGGGGGCGAGGATTCAAGGGGCCTACACGTGCCCGCCCCATTCCCACCCCCCCAACGCACTGGAGGCAGCTGGTTCAGCCCGCTGTACTCGTTCAGCATTTCGACCTTTGTCCTGAAGGAGTTAGATCGCTCGTCGCCTTTGACCATGAGCATGGTGATGGTGCCTGCATACACCAGAGTTTGAACGTGATTTAACAACAATCCAGCAACAATTCAGCAACAATTCAGCAACAATCCAGCCACAATTCAGCAACAATTCAGCTACAATCCAGCCACAATTCAGCCACAATTCAGCCACAATTCAGCAACAATTCAGCTACAATCCACCAACAATCCAGCCACAATTCAGCCACAATTCAGCAACAATTCAGCAACAATCCAGCCACAATTCAGCAACAATTCAGCTACAATCCAGCCACAATTCAGCAACAATTCAGCTACAATCCAGCCACAATTCAGCAACAATTCAGCTACAATCCAGCCACAATTCAGCCACAATTCAGCAACAATCCAGCCACAATTCAGCAACAATTCAGCTACAATCCACCAACAATCCAGCAACAATTCAGCTACAATCCAGCTACAATCCAGCCACAATCCAGCTACAATTCAGCTACAATCCACCCACAATTCAGCAACAATCCAGCTACAATTCAGCTACAATCCAGCTACAATTCAGCTACAATCCAGCCACAATTCAGCAACAATCCAGCTACAATTCAGCTACAATCCAGCCACAATTCAGCAATAATTCAGCTATAATCCAGCTACAATCCACCCACAATTCAGCTACAATCCAGCCACAATTCAGCCACAATTCAGCAACAATCCAGCTTCAATCCAGCTACAATCCAGCCACAATTCAGCTACAATCCAGCTACAATCCAGCCACAATCCAGCTACAATCCAGCCACAATTCAGCAACAATTCAGCTACAATCCAGCAACAATTCAGCTACAATCCAGCTACAATCCAGCAACAATTCAGCTACAATCCAGCAACAATTCAGCTACAATTCAGCTACAATCCAGCAACAATTCAGCTACAATCCAATAAATACCGACCTCAATAAATACCGACTTAACTAAATACCGACCTCAATAAATGCCGACTTCAATCAATACTTCAATAAATACCGACTAAAACGACTAACGGTAAAGGCTCACGCGCCCTTGCAATATTTGCATACAATGTTGTTCTTTTCAGGAAGGGTGGGATCCCAATAAATACAAAATAATACAATGCCCGTGCCCGTTAGATGTAAATTTTAAAGAAATCAAGTTTTAATTACCGTGAAGAATAAATCAGCCTTCCTGCACCCCCTAAGAAAACACAACTCAATATCTATACAAAGCCCAGCACCCCTTTTAGCACTGTTCATTAAGACCTGCGGGCGGAAATTACACTGTTTATTAATTCCTTGTTCACGCAGTCCCTCGTTCCAACCGATTCCGACTGGTTCCAACCGATTCCAACCGACTCTGGCCTGCATACGCTATCACATACCCCCCATATTATTTACTGAATAGTCCGTGCGGCTTATCGCGCACCCCTCGTAAGCAATACACCTGCGGGAAGGTAACCTAATCTGCGGTACCAGGGGACGGTACTCAGGGTGCCCTACCGACGCCATGATAGCACGATACGGCATGATACGGCATGATACGGCACAGGTTCAGCCGGATTGTGCTGCCATGAAGGACGCTGGGCACAATCGCTCGGAAGCAGTCAGAATCGGGCGGTGCGTGGATAATCCATCAAATAGCAAAATAGGATATACAGATACCCCCCACTCACCCAGAGGGTGTCAGGGTAGGCCAGAATGGTGTTGATGTTGCAAGAACACACCCGCAGCAACGGTCTCTTCTGATTGCTTAAAGTGTTTAAAACACCTTCATTGCAAGGCTCACAAGATGCGCCCAGCTTTTGCCCAGCTCGCCCTTTCTTTGGTCTCTGCCTTTTTTTTAAGGCCCTCCCTCCCTAACCAGGACGAAAGCGGCCAGAATGGTGTTGATGTTGGAAGAACACGCTTGCAGCAACGCGCTCTCCTGACGGACAATTCAAACACCTTGATTGCAAGGCTGACAAGATGCGCCCAGCCTGCCCTTTCTCTGCTCTCTGCGCTTTTTTAAGGGATACTCCCCTCCATACCCAGGATGTAAGCGATGAAGAAATCCTCGCACATCATCGAATGCTGTATTTCGAAATGTGGCCGGGATCAGACCTTCAAACAGTGACGTCCTTCCGCTTACCGAGGATGTACGCAGCCAGGATTTCTGGTCTCTGCGTTTGCCCTGGTACCCTTAACCGTCAACCCCAAACCGGTTGCCTCCCTCCTCACCCAGGATGTACGCAGCCACGATTACATTGAAGAGAAGGAAATGTGGCGGGGAGCAGACCTGCAAACAGTGACGTTTACCTTACGCTTACCGAGGATGTACGCGGCCAGGATTACATTGAAGAGAAGGAAGACGCTCGCGGCAACGCTCTCTGCAGGCGAGGCTGGGTACAGGTCTCCATCTCCAACCCCAGCGCTGGTCGTCACTGCTTGGTAGAACGAGTAGATGTACCTGGAGCGTAAAACAGCTGAGTGAGATGAGGGTGTATAAAAGAGTGATACTGGGGTCCATAAGTGTGATGGCAGGGTACAGGTCACTGTCTCCGAACCTAGCGCTAGTCGTGACAGCTTGGCAGAACGAGTAGATGTACGTAGGGGGTGGGTGGGTGGGGTGGGGGCAAAAGAGTGAGAATGTGATACCAGGAGTCACAAGAGTGACATCGGGGTACATAAGTGTGACGACAGGGTACAGGTCACCAACTCCAACCCCGTCGCTGGTCGTCACCGCTTGGTAAATGAGTAGATGTACCTGAGGCGGGCAAATGTGTGAGACGTGGGTTTGTACGAGTGATGTCGGGGTCCATACGTGTGACATCAGGGTACAGGTCACCATCTCCGAACCCATCATTGGTCATCACCGCTTGGGAACACGTGTAGATGTACCGGGGGTGGGGTGGGGTGTGCAAAGGAGTTAGATCAGGGTCCATAAGAGTGTTGAGAAGTTCGCACGAGTGATGACAGGGTTCACGACAGTGACATCAGCCCCCCCCCCCGGATTACGTGGAGCAGCTGCGTAAGCAAACTGGGGGGAGAGAAGTATTTGAACGAAACAGTGGAGAAGAGTTAGTTGGACCATGGAGAGTATGAAACGACGAGCACAAATCTTGAGGGCAAATCGTGTGAGGATCAGATCATGCACAGTCAGGTACGTCTGTGGCTGGCTTCCTCCGGAATGTTGACACCGATGGAAAACCTTCGACATGACTGCTGCTGGCAAGCTTGCCAATAGGATGGGGAGAAAAAGGAAGGAATGTATAAACCCAAAGCCCTAAACTCTCAGAGGCAGGAGCGTCCTAACCCTCAACCCACACCCTAAACGCACACCCTAAACCCTGAGAGGCAGGTGGCTCACCCCCTGCGTTGCAAGCGCCTTTCTCCACATGGGTACAAGTCATGATGCTCAACCATGGGTACTAGGCACACAAATATCACCCCCCTTGCTCTCATGAGTGAAAATATCTGAAACCTTCTCCGCACGAGCTCGCAATTCAAAAAACACTTCTCTCTAAATTCAAACCCTTGTCTGTATGTGGTCAAAAAGATCTTACGCCTTCTCCACGTGGGTAAAAAGATCGAGAACCTCACCCTTGCAGGTAAAAATATCTGAACCCTTCTCTCCGCGTGGGAACACACAGCTAAACCCTTCTCCCTGTGTGGTCAAAAGGATCTAAACCCTTCTCCGCATGGAGGTAAAAAAATATAACACCTCCCCCTTGCAGGTGGAAATATCTATAACCCCCCCCTTTGCGCACCAAATTATCATCGGCTGCCCCTCAAACTTCTCGACGTGGCGTCCGATCCACGTGTCCTCCTGGAAGTCGTTCACGCGTGCAATGAAGAAGAAGATGCATGCATACCAGTGGCACGTGAGGATCATGTAGGTGAGGTTGCGCTGCAAATCAAGGGGGGATGGCAAGAGGTGTGTGGGAGAGGCGGGGGGGGAGGGGGCGGTCATTAATCAATCGATAAATCGACAAATCAAGGGGGGAGGGCAAGAGGTGTGTGGGAGAGGCGAGGGGGGAGGGAGCGGTCATTAATCAATCGATCAATCAAGGGGGGAGGGCAAGAGGTGTGTGGAAGAGGCGGGGGGGAAGGGGGCGGTCATTCATCAATCGATCAATCAAGGGGGGAGGGCAAGAGGTGTTTGGGAGAGGCGGGGGGGGAGGGGGCGGTCATTAATCAATCGATCAATCGACAAATCAAGGGGGGATGGCAAGAGGTGTCTGGGAGAGGCAGGGGGGAAGGGAGCGGTCATTAATCAATCGATAAATCGACAAATCAAAGGGGGAGGGCAAGAGGTGTGTGGGAGAGGCGGGGGGGGGAGGGGGCGGTCATTCATCAATCGATCAATCAAGGGGGGAGGGCCAGAGGTGTGTGGGAGAGGCGGGGGGGAAGGGGGCGGTCATTAATCAATCGATCAATCAAGGGGGGAGGGCAAGAGGTGTGTGGGAGAGGCGGGGGGGGAGGGGGCGGTCATTAATCAATCGATAAATCGACAAATCAAGGGGGGAGGGCAAGAGGTGTGTGGGAGAGGCGGGGGGGAGGGGGCGGTCATTAATCAATCGATAAATCGACAAATCAAGGGGGGATGGCAAGAGGTGTGTGGGAGAGGCGGGGGGGGAGGGAGCGGTCATTAATCAAACGATCAATCGACAAATCAAGGGGGGATGGCAAGAGGTGTGTGGGAGAGGCGGGGGGGGAGGGAGCGGTCATTAATCAATCGACAAATCAAGGGGGGAGGGCAAGAGGTGTGTGGGAGAGGCGGGGGGGAAGGGGGCGGTCATTAATCAATCGATCAATCAAGGGGGGAGGGCAAGAGGTGTGTGGGAGAGGCGGGGGGGGAGGGAGAGGTCATTAATCAATCGATCAATCAAGGGGGGAGGGCAAGAGGTGTGTGGGAGAGGCAGGGGGGAAGGGGGCGGTCATTCATCAATCGATCAATCAAGGGGGGAGGGAAAGAGGTGTGTGGGAGAGGCGGAGGGGGGGGGGGGCGGTCATTAATCAATCGATAAATCGACAAATCAAGGGGGGAGGGCAAGAGGTGTGTGGGAGAGGCGGGGGGGGGGAGGGGGCGGTCATTAATCAATTGATAAATCAACAAATCAAGGGGGGATGGCAAGAGGTGTGTGGGAGAGGCGGGGGGGAGGGGGCGGTCATTAATCAATTGATCAATCAAGGGGGGTGGGAAAGAGGCGTGTGGGAGAGGCGGGGGGGGGAGGGGGCGGTCATTAATCAATTGATAAATCAACAAATCAAGGGGGGAGGGCAAAAGGTGTGTGGGAGAGGCGGGGGGGAAGGGGGCGGTCATTAATCAATCGATCAATCAAGGGGGGAGGGAAAGAGGTGTGTGAGAGAGGCGGAGGGGGGGGGGGGCGGTCATTAATCAATCGATAAATCGACAAATCAAGGGGGGAGGGCAAGAGGTGTGTGGGAGAGGCGGGGGGGGAGGGAGCGGTCATTAATCAATTGATAAATCAACAAATCAAGGGGGGAGGGCAAGAGGTGTGTGGGAGAGGGGGGGGGAAGGGGGCGGTCATTAATCAATCGATCAATCAATGGGGGAGGGCAAGAGGTGTGTGGGAGAGGCGGAGGGGGGGGGGGCGGTCATTAATCAATCGATAAATCGACAAATCAAGGGGGGAGGGCAAGAGGTGTGTGGGAGAGGCGGGGGGGGGAGGGGGCGGTCATTAATCAATCGATCAATCAAGGGGGGATGGCAAGAGGTGTGTGGGAGAGGCGGGGGGGAAGGGGGCGGTCATTAATCAATCGATCAATCAAGGGGGGAGGGCAAGAGGTGTGTGGGAGAGGCGGGGGGGGAGGGGGCGGTCATTAATCAATCGATCAATCAAGGGGGGAGGGCAAGAGGTGTGTGGGAGAGGCAGGGAGGGAAGGGGGCGGTCATTAATCAATCGATCAATCAAGGGGGGAGGGCAAGAGGTGTGTGGGAGAGGCGGGGGGGGAGGGGGCGGTCATTAATCAATCGATAAATCGACAAATCAAGGGGGGAGGGCAAGAGGTGTGTGGGAGAGGCGGGGGGGGAGGGAGCGGTCATTAATCAATCGATCAATCAAGGGGGGAGGGCAAGAGGTGTGTGGGAGAGGCGGGGGGGAAGGGGGCGGTCATTAATCAATCGATCAATCAAGGGGGGAGGGCAAGAGGTGTTTGGGAGAGGTGGGGGGGGAGGGGGCGGTCATTAATCAATCGATCAATCGACAAATCAAGGGGGGAGGGCAAGAGGTGTGTGGGAGAGGCGGGGGGGGGGAGGGGGCGGTCATTAATCAATTGATAAATCAACAAATCAAGGGGGGAGGGCAAGAGGTGTGTGGGAGAGGCGGGGGGGGAGGGGGCGGTCATTAATCAATTGATCAATCAAGGGGGGTGGGAAAGAGGCGTGTGGGAGAGGCGGGGGGGGGGAGGGGGCGGTCATTAATCAATTGATAAATCAACAAATCAAGGGGGGAGGGCAAAAGGTGTGTGGGAGAGGCGGGGGGGAAGGGGGCGGTCATTAATCAATCGATCAATCAAGGGGGGAGGGAAAGAGGTGTGTGGGAGAGGCGGAGGGGGGGGGGGGCGGTCATTAATCAATCGATAAATCGACAAATCAAGGGGGGAGGGCAAGAGGTGTGTGGGAGAGGCGGGGGGGGAGGGAGCGGTCATTAATCAATTGATAAATCAACAAATCAAGGGGGGAGGGCAAGAGGTGTGTGGGAGAGGCGGGGGGGAAGGGGGCGGTCATTAATCAATCGATCAATCAAGGGGGGAGGGCAAGAGGTGTGTGGGAGAGGCGGAGGGGGGGGGGGCGGTCATTAATCAATCGATAAATCGACAAATCAAGGGGGGAGGGCAAGAGGTGTGTGGGAGAGGCGGGGGGGGGGAGGGGGCGGTCATTAATCAATCGATCAATCAAGGGGGGATGGCAAGAGGTGTGTGGGAGAGGCGGGGGGGAAGGGGGCGGTCATTAATCAATCGATCAATCGACAAATCAAGGGGGGAGGGCAAGAGGTGTGTGGGAGAGGCGGGGGGGGAGGGGGCGGTCATTAATCAATCGATAAATCGACAAATCAAGGGGGAGGGCAAGAGGTGTGTGGGAGAGGCGGGGGGGGAGGGGGCGGTCATTAATCAATCGATAAATCGACAAATCAAGGGGGGAGGGCAAGAGGTGTGTGGGAGAGGCGGAGGGGGAGGGGGCGGTCATTAATCAATCGATAAATCGACAAATCAAGGGGGGAGGGCAAGAGGTGTGTGGGAGAGGCGGGGGGGGAGGGGGCGGTCATTAATCAATCGATAAATCGACAAATCAAGGGGGGAGGGCAAGAGGTGTGTGGGAGAGGCGGGGGGGGAGGGGGCGGTCATTAATCAATCGATCAATCGACAAATCAAAGGGGGAGGGCAAGAGGTGTGTGGGAGAGGCGGGGGGGGAGGGGGCGGTCATTAATCAATCGATAAATCGACAAATCAAGGGGGGAGGGCAAGAGGTGTGTGGGAGAGGCGGGGTGGGAGGGGGCGGTCATTAATCAATCGATCAATCGACAAATCAAGGGGGGAGGGCAAGAGGTGTGTGGGAGAGGCGGGGAGGGAGGGGGCGGTCATTAATCAATCGATAAATCGACAAATCAAGGGGGGAGGGCAAGAGGTGTGTGGGAGAGGCGGGGGGGGAGGGGGCGGTCATTCATCAATCGATAAATCGACAAATCAAGGGGGGAGGGCAAGAGGTGTGTGGGAGAGGCGAGGGGGGAGGGGGCGGTCATTAATCAATCGATAAATCGACAAATCAAGGGGGAGGGCAAGAGGTGTGTGGGAGAGGCGGGGGGGGAGGGGGCGGTCATTAATCAATCGATAAATCGACAAATCAAGGGGGGAGGGCAAGGGGTGTGTGGGAGAGGCGGGGTGGGAGGGGGCGGTCATTAATCAATCTATAAATCGACAAATCAAGGGGGGAGGGCAAGAGGTGTGTGGGAGAGGCGGGGGGGGAGGGGGCGGTCATTAATCAATCGATAAATCGACAAATCAAGGGGGGAGGGCAAGAGGTGTGTGGGAGAGGCGGGGGGGGAGGGGGCGGTCATTCATCAATCGATAAATCGACAAATCAAGGGGGGAGGGCAAGAGGTGTGTGGGAGAGGCGAGGGGGGAGGGGGCGGTCATTAATCAATCGATAAATCGACAAATCAAGGGGGGAGGGCAAGAGGTGTGTGGGAGAGGCGGGGGGGGAGGGGGCGGTCATTAATCAATCGATAAATCGACAAATCAAGGGGGGAGGGCAAGAGGTGTGTGGGAGAGGCGGGGGGGGAGGGGGCGGTCATTAATCAATCGACAAATCGACAAATCAAGGGGGGAGGGCAAGAGGTGTGTGGGAGAGGCGGAGGGGGAGGGGGCGGTCATTAATCAATCGATCAATCGACAAATCAAGGGGGGAGGGCAAGAGGTGTGTGGGAGAGGCGGGGGGGGAGGGGGCGGTCATTAATCAATCTTTAAATCGACAAATCAAGGGGGGAGGGCAAGAGGTGTGTGGGAGAGGCAGGGGGGAAGGGAGCGGTCATTAATCAATCGATAAATCGACAAATCAAGGGGGGAGGGCAAGAGGTGTGTGGGAGAGGCGGGGGGGGAGGGGGCGGTCATTAATCAATTGATCAATCGACAAATCAAGGGGGGAGGGCAAGAGGTGTGTGGGAGAGGCGGGGGGGGAGGGGGCGGTCATTAATCAATCGATAAATCGACAAATCAAGGGGGAGGGCAAGAGGTGTGTGGGAGAGGCGGGGGGGGAGGGGGCGGTCATTAATCAATCGATAAATCGACAAATCAAGGGGGGAGGGCAAGAGGTGTGTGGGAGAGGCGGAGGGGGAGGGGGCGGTCATTAATCAATCGATAAATCGACAAATCAAGGGGGGAGGGCAAGAGGTGTGTGGGAGAGGCGGGGGGGGAGGGGGCGGTCATTAATCAATCGATAAATCGACAAATCAAGGGGGGAGGGCAAGAGGTGTGTGGGAGAGGCGGGGGGGGAGGGGGCGGTCATTAATCAATCTATAAATCGACAAATCAAGGGGGGAGGGCAAGAGGTGTGTGGGAGAGGCGGGGGGGGAGGGGGCGGTCATTAATCAATCGACAAATCGACAAATCAAGGGGGGAGGGCAAGAGGTGTGTGGGAGAGGCGGAGGGGGAGGGGGCGGTCATTAATCAATCGATCAATCGACAAATCAAGGGGGGAGGGCAAGAGGTGTGTGGGAGAGGCGGGGGGGGAGGGGGCGGTCATTAATCAATCTTTAAATCGACAAATCAAGGGGGGAGGGCAAGAGGTGTGTGGGAGAGGCAGGGGGGAAGGGAGCGGTCATTAATCAATCGATAAATCGACAAATCAAGGGGGGAGGGCAAGAGGTGTGTGGGAGAGGCGGGGGGGGGAGGGGGCGGTCATTAATCAATCGATCAATCGACAAATCAAGGGGGGAGGGCAAGAGGTGTGTGGGAGAGGCGGGGGGGGAGGGGGCGGTCATTAATCAATCGATAAATCGACAAATCAAGGGGGAGGGCAAGAGGTGTGTGGGAGAGGCGGGGGGGGAGGGGGCGGTCATTAATCAATCGATAAATCGACAAATCAAGGGGGGAGGGCAAGAGGTGTGTGGGAGAGGCGGAGGGGGAGGGGGCGGTCATTAATCAATCGATAAATCGACAAATCAAGGGGGGAGGGCAAGAGGTGTGTGGGAGAGGCGGGGGGGGAGGGGGCGGTCATTAATCAATCGATAAATCGACAAATCAAGGGGGGAGGGCAAGAGGTGTGTGGGAGAGGCGGGGGGGGAGGGGGCGGTCATTAATCAATCGATAAATCGACAAATCAAAGGGGGAGGGCAAGAGGTGTGTGGGAGAGGCGGGGGGGGAGGGGGCGGTCATTCATCAATCGATAAATCGACAAATCAAGGGGGGAGGGCAAGAGGTGTGTGGGAGAGGCGGGGGGGGAGGGGGCGGTCATTAATCAATCGATAAATCGACAAATCAAGGGGGGAGGGCAAGAGGTGTGTGGGAGAGGCGGGGAGGGAGGGGGCGGTCATTAATCAATCGATAAATCGACAAATCAAGGGGGGAGGGCAAGAGGTGTGTGGGAGAGGCGGGGGGGGAGGGGGCGGTCATTCATCAATCGATAAATCGACAAATCAAGGGGGGAGGGCAAGAGGTGTGTGGGAGAGGCGAGGGGGGAGGGGGCGGTCATTAATCAATCGATAAATCGACAAATCAAGGGGGGAGGGCAAGAGGTGTGTGGGAGAGGCGGGGGGGAGGGGGCGGTCATTAATCAATCGATAAATCGACAAATCAAGGGGGGAGGGCAAGAGGTGTGTGGGAGAGGCGGGGTGGGAGGGGGCGGTCATTAATCAATCTATAAATCGACAAATCAAGGGGGGAGGGCAAGAGGTGTGTGGGAGAGGCGGGGGGGGAGGGGGCGGTCATTAATCAATCGATAAATCGACAAATCAAGGGGGGAGGGCAAGAGGTGTGTGGGAGAGGCGGGGGGGGAGGGGGCGGTCATTCATCAATCGATAAATCGACAAATCAAGGGGGGAGGGCAAGAGGTGTGTGGGAGAGGCGGAGGGGGAGGGGGCGGTCATTAATCAATCGATAAATCGACAAATCAAGGGGGGAGGGCAAGAGGTGTGTGGGAGAGGCGGGGGGGGAGGAGGAGGTCATTAATCAATCGACAAATTGACAAATCTAGGGGGGAGGGCAAGAGGTGTGTGGGAGAGGCGGAGGGGGAGGGGGCGGTCATTAATCAATCGATAAATCGACAAATCAAGGGGGGAGGGCAAGAGGTGTGTGGGAGAGGCGGGGGGGGAGGAGGAGGTCATTAATCAATCGACAAATTGACAAATCAAGGGGGGAGGGCAAGAGGTGTGTGGGAGAGGCGGAGGGGGAGGGGGCGGTCATTAATCAATCGATAAATCGACAAATCAAGGGGGGAGGGCAAGAGGTGTGTGGGAGAGGCGGGGGGGGAGGGGGCGGTCATTAATCAATCGATAAATCGACAAATCAAGGGGGGAGGGCAAGAGGTGTGTGGGAGAGGCGGGGGGGGAGGAGGAGGTCATTAATCAATCGACAAATTGACAAATCTAGGGGGGAGGGCAAGAGGTGTGTGGGAGAGGCGGGGGGGGAGGGGGCGGTCATTAATCAATCGATAAATCGACAAATCAAAGGGGGAGGGCAAGAGGTGTGTGGGAGAGGCGGGGGGGGAGGGGGCGGTCATTAATCAATCGACCAATCGACAAATCAAGGGGGGAGGGCAAGAGGTGTGAGGGAGAGGCGGGGGGGGAGGGGGCGGTCATTAATCAATCGATAAATCGACAAATCAAGGGGGGAGGGCAGGAGGTGTGTGGGAGAGGCGGGGGGGAAGGGGGCGGTCATTAATCAATCGATAAATCGACAAATCAAGGGGGGAGGGCAAGAGGTGTGTGGGAGAGGCGGGGGGGGAGGGGGCGGTCATTAATCAATCGATAAATCGACAAATCAAGGGGGGAGGGCAAGAGGTGTGTGGGAGAGGCGGGGGGGGAGGGGGCGGTCATTAATCAATCGACAAATCAAGGGGGGAGGGCAAGAGGTGTGTGGGAGAGGCGGGGGGGGAGGGGGCGGTCATTAATCAATCGATAAATCGACAAATCAAGGGGGGAGGGCAAGAGGTGTGTGGGAGAGGCGGAGGGGGAGGGGGCGGTCATTAATCAATCGATAAATCGACAAATCAAGGGGGGAGGGCAAGAGGTGTGTGGGAGAGGCGTGGGGGGAGGGGGCGGTCATTAATCAATCGATAAATCGACAAATCAAAGGGGGAGGGCAAGAGGTGTGTGGGAGAGGCGAGGGGGGAGGGGGCGGTCATTAATCAATCGATAAATCGACAAATCAAGGGGGGAGGGCAAGAGGTGTGTGGGAGAGGCGGGGGGGGAGGGGGCGGTCATTAATCAATCGATCAATCGACAAATCAAGGGGGGAGGGCAAGAGGTGTGTGGGAGAGGCGGGGGGGGAGGGGGCGGTCATTAATCAATCGATAAATCGACAAATCAAGGGGGGAGAGCAAGAGGTGTGTGGGAGAGGCGGGGGGGGAGGGGGCGGTCATTAATCAATCGATAAATCGACAAATCAAGGGGGGAGGGCAAGAGGTGTGTGGGAGAGGCGGGGGGGGAGGGGGCGGTCATTAATCAATCGATCAATCGACAAATCAAGGGGGAGGGCAAGAGGTGTGTGGAAGAGGCGGGGGGGGAGGGGGCGGTCATTAATCAATCGATAAATCGACAAATCAAGGGGGGAAGGCAAGAGGTGTGTGGGAGAGGCGGGGGGGGAGGGGGCGGTCATTAATCAATCGATAAATCGACAAATCAAGGGGGGAGGGCAAGAGGTGTGTGGGAGAGGCGGAGGGGGAGGGGGCGGTCATTAATCAATCGATAAATCGACAAATCAAGGGGGGAAGGCAAGAGGTGTGTGGGAGAGGCGGGGGGGAGGGGGCGGTCATTAATCAATCGATAAATCGACAAATCAAGGGGGGAGGGCAAGAGGTGTGTGTGGGAGAGGCGGGGGGGGAGGGGGCGGTCATTAATCAATCGATAAATCGACAAATCAAGGGGGGAAGGCAAGAGGTGTGTGGGAGAGGCGGGAGGGAGGGGGCGGTCATTAATCAATCGATAAATCGACAAATCAAGGGGGGAGGGCAAGAGGTGTGTGGGAGAGGCGGGGGGGGAGGGGGCGGTCATTTATCAATCGATAAATCGACAAATCAAGGGGAGAGGGCAAGAGGTATGTGGGAGAGGCGGGGAGGGAGGGGGCGGTCATTAATCAATCGATAAATCGACAAATCAAGGTGGGAGGGCAAGAGGTATGTGGGAGAGGCGGAGGGGGAGGGGGGCGGTCATTAATCAATCGATAAATCGACAAATCAAGGGGGGAGGGCAAGAGGTGTGTGGGAGAGGCGGGGGGGGAGGGGGCGGTCATTAATCAATCGATCAATCGACAAATCAAGGGGGGAGGGCAAGAGGTGTGTGGGAGAGGCGGGGGGGAGGGGGCGGTCATTAATCAATCGATAAATCGACAAATCAAGGGGGGAGAGCAAGAGGTGTGTGGGAGACGCGGGGGGGGAGGGGGCGGTCATTAATCAATCGATAAATCGACAAATCAAGGGGGGAGGGCAAGAGGTGTGTGGGAGAGGCGGGGGGGGAGGGGGCGGTCATTAATCAATCGATAAATCGACAAATCAAGGGGGGAGGGCAAGAGGTGTGTGGAAGAGGCGGGGGGGGAGGGGGCGGTCATTAATCAATCGATAAATCGACAAATCAAGGGGGGAAGGCAAGAGGTGTGTGGGAGAGGCGGGGGGGGAGGGGGCGGTCATTAATCAATCGATAAATCGACAAATCAAGGGGGGAGGGCAAGAGGTGTGTGGGAGAGGCGGAGAGGGAGGGGGCGGTCATTAATCAATCGATAAATCGACAAATCAAGGGGGGAGGGCAAGAGGTGTGTGGGAGAGGCGGGGGGGGAGGGGGCGGTCATTAATCAATCGATAAATCGACAAATCAAGGGGGGAGGGCAAGAGGTGTGTGGGAGAGGCGGGGGGGGAGGGGGCGGTCATTAATCAATCGATAAATCGACAAATCAAGGGGGGAGGGCAAGAGGTGTGTGGAAGAGGCGGGGGGGGAGGGGGCGGTCATTAATCAATCGATAAATCGACAAATCAAGGGGGGAAGGCAAGAGGTGTGTGGGAGAGGCGGGGGGGGAGGGGGCGGTCATTAATCAATCGATAAATCGACAAATCAAGGGGGGAGGGCAAGAGGTGTGTGGGAGAGGCGGAGAGGGAGGGGGCGGTCATTAATCAATCGATAATCGACAAATCAAGGGGGGAAGGCAAGAGGTGTGTGGGAGAGGCGGGGGGGAGGGGGCGGTCATTAATCAATCGATAAATCGACAAATCAAGGGGGGAGGGCAAGAGGTGTGTGGGAGAGGCGGGGGGGGAGGGGGCGGTCATTAATCAATCGATAAATCGACAAATCAAGGGGGGAAGGCAAGAGGTGTGTGGGAGAGGCGGGAGGGGAGGGGGCGGTCATTAATCAATCGATAAATCGACAAATCAAGGGGGGAGGTCAAGAGGTGTGTGGGAGAGGCGGGGGGGGAGGGGGCGGTCATTTATCAATCGATAAATCGACAAATCAAGGGGAGAGGGCAAGAGGTATGTGGGAGAGGCGGGGAGGGAGGGGGCGGTCATTAATCAATCGATAAATCGACAAATCAAGGTGGGAGGGCAAGAGGTGTGTGGGAGAGGCGGGGGGGGAGGGGGCGGTCATTAATCAATCGATAAATTGATAAATCAAGGGGGGAGAGCAAGAGGTGTGTGGGAGAGGCGGGGGGGGAGGGGGCGGTCATTAATCAATCGATAAATGGACAAATCAAGGGGGGAGGGCAAGAGGTGTGTGGGAGAGGCGGGGGGGGAGGGGGCGGTCATTAATCAATCGATAAATCGACAAATCAAGGGGGGAGGGCAAGAGGTGTGTGGGAGAGGCGGGGGGGGAGGGGGCGGTCATTAATCAATCGATAAATCGACAAATCAAGGGGGAGGGCAAGAGGTGTGTGGGAGAGGCGGGGTGGGAGGGGGCGGTCATTAATCAATCGATCAATCGAAAAATCAAAGGGGGAGGGCAAGAGGTGTGTGGGAGAGGCGGAGGGGGAGGGGGCGGTCAATAATCAATCGATAAATCGACAAATCAAGGGGGGAGGGCAAGAGGTGTGTGGGAGAGGCGGGGGGGGGAGGGGGCGGTCAATAATCAATCGATAAATCGACAAATCAAGGGGGGAGGGCAAGAGGTGTGTGGGAGAGGCGGGGGGGGGAGGGGGCGGTCATTAATCAATCGATCAATCAACAAATCAAGGGGGGAGGGCAAGAGGTGTGTGGGAGAGGCGGGGGGGGAGGGGGCGGTCATTAATCAATCGACAAATCAAGGGAGGAGGGCAAGAGGTGTGTGGGAGAGGCGGGGGGGGGAGGGGGCGGTCATTAATCAATTGATAAATCGACAAATCAAGGGGGGAGGGCAAGAGGTGTGTGGGAGAGGCGGGGGGGGAGGGGGCGGTCATTAATCAATCGATCAATCAAGGGGGGAGGGCAAGAGGTGTGTGGGAGAGGCGGGGGGGGAGGGGGCGGTCATTAATCAATCGATAAATCGACAAATCAAGGGGGAGGGCAAGAGGTGTGTGGGAGAGGCGGGGTGGGAGGGGGCGGTCATTAATCAATCGATCAATCGAAAAATCAAAGGGGGAGGGCAAGAGGTGTGTGGGAGAGGCGGAGGGGGAGGGGGCGGTCAATAATCAATCGATAAATCGACAAATCAAGGGGGGAGGGCAAGAGGTGTGTGGGAGAGGCGGGGGGGGAGGGGGCGGTCATTAATCAATCGATAAATCGACAAATCAAGGGGGGAGGGCAAGAGGTGTGTGGGAGAGGCGGGGGGGGAGGGGGCGGTCATTAATCAATCGATCAATCAACAAATCAAGGGGGGAGGGCAAGAGGTGTGTGGGAGAGGCGGGGAGGGAGGGGGCGGTCATTAATCAATCGATAAATCGACAAATCAAGGGGGGAAGGCAAGAGGTGTGTGGGAGAGGCGGGGGGGAGGGGGCGGTCATTAATCAATCGATAAATCGACAAATCAAGGGGGGAGGGCAAGAGGTGTGTGGAAGAGGCGGGGGGGGAGGGGGCGGTCATTAATCAATCGATAAATCGACAAATCAAGGGGGGAAGGCAAGAGGTGTGTGGGAGAGGCGGGAGGGGAGGGGGCGGTCATTAATCAATCGATAAATCGACAAATCAAGGGGGGAGGGCAAGAGGTGTGTGGGAGAGGCGGGGGGGGAGGGGGCGGTCATTTATCAATCGATAAATCGACAAATCAAGGGGAGAGGGCAAGAGGTATGTGGGAGAGGCGGGGAGGGAGGGGGCGGTCATTAATCAATCGATAAATCGACAAATCAAGGGGGGAGGGCAAGAGGTGTGTGGGAGAGGCGGAGAGGGAGGGGGCGGTCATTAATCAATCGATAAATCGACAAATCAAGGGGGGAGGGCAAGAGGTGTGTGGGAGAGGCGGGGGGGGAGGGGGCGGTCATTAATCAATCGATAAATCGACAAATCAAGGGGGGAGGGCAAGAGGTGTGTGGGAGAGGCGGGGGGGGGAGGGGGCGGTCATTAATCAATCGATAAATCGACAAATCAAGGGGGGAGGGCAAGAGGTGTGTGGAAGAGGCGGGGGGGGAGGGGGCGGTCATTAATCAATCGATAAATCGACAAATCAAGGGGGGAAGGCAAGAGGTGTGTGGGAGAGGCGGGGGGGGAGGGGGCGGTCATTAATCAATCGATAAATCGACAAATCAAGGGGGGAGGGCAAGAGGTGTGTGGGAGAGGCGGAGAGGGAGGGGGCGGTCATTAATCAATCGATAAATCGACAAATCAAGGGGGGAAGGCAAGAGGTGTGTGGGAGAGGCGGGGGGGAGGGGGCGGTCATTAATCAATCGATAAATCGACAAATCAAGGGGGGAGGGCAAGAGGTGTGTGGGAGAGGCGGGGGGGGAGGGGGCGGTCATTAATCAATCGATAAATCGACAAATCAAGGGGGGAAGGCAAGAGGTGTGTGGGAGAGGCGGGAGGGGAGGGGGCGGTCATTAATCAATCGATAAATCGACAAATCAAGGGGGGAGGTCAAGAGGTGTGTGGGAGAGGCGGGGGGGGAGGGGGCGGTCATTTATCAATCGATAAATCGACAAATCAAGGGGAGAGGGCAAGAGGTATGTGGGAGAGGCGGGGAGGGAGGGGGCGGTCATTAATCAATCGATAAATCGACAAATCAAGGTGGGAGGGCAAGAGGTGTGTGGGAGAGGCGGGGGGGGAGGGGGCGGTCATTAATCAATCGATAAATTGATAAATCAAGGGGGGAGAGCAAGAGGTGTGTGGGAGAGGCGGGGGGGGAGGGGGCGGTCATTAATCAATCGATAAATGGACAAATCAAGGGGGGAGGGCAAGAGGTGTGTGGGAGAGGCGGGGGGGGAGGGGGCGGTCATTAATCAATCGATAAATCGACAAATCAAGGGGGGAGGGCAAGAGGTGTGTGGGAGAGGCGGGGGGGGAGGGGGCGGTCATTAATCAATCGATAAATCGACAAATCAAGGGGGAGGGCAAGAGGTGTGTGGGAGAGGCGGGGTGGGAGGGGGCGGTCATTAATCAATCGATCAATCGAAAAATCAAAGGGGGAGGGCAAGAGGTGTGTGGGAGAGGCGGAGGGGGAGGGGGCGGTCAATAATCAATCGATAAATCGACAAATCAAGGGGGGAGGGCAAGAGGTGTGTGGGAGAGGCGGGGGGGGGAGGGGGCGGTCAATAATCAATCGATAAATCGACAAATCAAGGGGGGAGGGCAAGAGGTGTGTGGGAGAGGCGGGGGGGGAGGGGGCGGTCATTAATCAATCGATCAATCAACAAATCAAGGGGGGAGGGCAAGAGGTGTGTGGGAGAGGCGGGGGGGGAGGGGGCGGTCATTAATCAATCGACAAATCAAGGGAGGAGGGCAAGAGGTGTGTGGGAGAGGCGGGGGGGGGAGGGGGCGGTCATTAATCAATTGATAAATCGACAAATCAAGGGGGGAGGGCAAGAGGTGTGTGGGAGAGGCGGGGGGGGAGGGGGCGGTCATTAATCAATCGATCAATCAAGGGGGGAGGGCAAGAGGTGTGTGGGAGAGGCGGGGGGGGAGGGGGCGGTCATTAATCAATCGATAAATCGACAAATCAAGGGGGAGGGCAAGAGGTGTGTGGGAGAGGCGGGGTGGGAGGGGGCGGTCATTAATCAATCGATCAATCGAAAAATCAAAGGGGGAGGGCAAGAGGTGTGTGGGAGAGGCGGAGGGGGAGGGGGCGGTCAATAATCAATCGATAAATCGACAAATCAAGGGGGGAGGGCAAGAGGTGTGTGGGAGAGGCGGGGGGGGAGGGGGCGGTCATTAATCAATCGATAAATCGACAAATCAAGGGGGGAGGGCAAGAGGTGTGTGGGAGAGGCGGGGGGGGAGGGGGCGGTCATTAATCAATCGATCAATCAACAAATCAAGGGGGGAGGGCAAGAGGTGTGTGGGAGAGGCGGGGAGGGAGGGGGCGGTCATTAATCAATCGATAAATCGACAAATCAAGGGGGGAAGGCAAGAGGTGTGTGGGAGAGGCGGGGGGGAGGGGGCGGTCATTAATCAATCGATAAATCGACAAATCAAGGGGGGAGGGCAAGAGGTGTGTGGAAGAGGCGGGGGGGGAGGGGGCGGTCATTAATCAATCGATAAATCGACAAATCAAGGGGGGAAGGCAAGAGGTGTGTGGGAGAGGCGGGAGGGGAGGGGGCGGTCATTAATCAATCGATAAATCGACAAATCAAGGGGGGAGGGCAAGAGGTGTGTGGGAGAGGCGGGGGGGGAGGGGGCGGTCATTTATCAATCGATAAATCGACAAATCAAGGGGAGAGGGCAAGAGGTATGTGGGAGAGGCGGGGAGGGAGGGGGCGGTCATTAATCAATCGATAAATCGACAAATCAAGGGGGGAGGGCAAGAGGTGTGTGGGAGAGGCGGAGGGGGAGGGGGCGGTCATTAATCAATCGATAAATTGATAAATCAAGGGGGGAGAGCAAGAGGTGTGTGGGAGAGGCGGGGGGGGAGGGGGCGGTCATTAATCAATCGATAAATGGACAAATCAAGGGGGGAGGGCAAGAGGTGTGTGGGAGAGGCGGGGGGGGAGGGGGCGGTCATTAATCAATCGATAAATCGACAAATCAAGGGGGGAGGGCAAGAGGTGTGTGGGAGAGGCGGGGGGGGAGGGGGCGGTCATTAATCAATCGATAAATCGACAAATCAAGGGGGAGGGCAAGAGGTGTGTGGGAGAGGCGGGGTGGGAGGGGGCGGTCATTAATCAATCGATCAATCAAGGGGGGAGGGCAAGAGGTGTGTGGGAGAGGCGGGGGGGGAGGGGGCGGTCATTAATCAATCGATAAATCAACAAATCAAGGGGGGAGGGCAAGAGGTGTGTGGGAGAGGCGGGGGGGGAGGGGGCGGTCATTAATCAATCGACAAATCAAGGGAGGAGGGCAAGAGGTGTGTGGGAGAGGCGGGGGGGGGAGGGGGCGGTCATTAATCAATTGATAAATCGACAAATCAAGGGGGGAGGGCAAGAGGTGTGTGGGAGAGGCGGGGGGGGAGGGGGCGGTCATTAATCAATCGATCAATCAAGGGGGGAGGGCAAGAGGTGTGTGGGAGAGGCGGGGGGGGAGGGGGCGGTCAATAATCAATCGATAAATCGACAAATCAAGGGGGAGGGCAAGAGGTGTGTGGGAGAGGCGGGGTGGGAGGGGGCGGTCATTAATCAATCGATCAATCGAAAAATCAAAGGGGGAGGGCAAGAGGTGTGTGGGAGAGGCGGAGGGGGAGGGGGCGGTCAATAATCAATCGATAAATCGACAAATCAAGGGGGGAGGGCAAGAGGTGTGTGGGAGAGGCGGGGGGGGAGGGGGCGGTCATTAATCAATCGATAAATCGACAAATCAAGGGGGGAGGGCAAGAGGTGTGTGGGAGAGGCGGGGGGGGAGGGGGCGGTCATTAATCAATCGATCAATCAACAAATCAAGGGGGGAGGGCAAGAGGTGTGTGGGAGAGGCGGGGGGGGAGGGGGCGGTCATTAATCAATCGACAAATCGACAAATCAAGGGGGGAGGGCAAGAGGTGTGTGGGAGAGGCGGGGGGGAAGGGGGCGGTCATTAATCAATCGATCAATCAAGGGGGGAGGGCAAGAGGTGTGTGGGAGAGGCGGGGGGGGAGGGGGCGGTCATTAATCAATCGATCAATCGACAAATCAAGGGGGGAGGGCAAGAGGTGTGTGGGAGAGGCGGGGGGGGAGGGGGCGGTCATTTATCAATCGATAAATCGACAAATCAAGGGGAGAGGGCAAGAGGTATGTGGGAGAGGCGGGGAGGGAGGGGGCGGTCATTAATCAATCGATAAATCGACAAATCAAGGTGGGAGGGCAAGAGGTGTGTGGGAGAGGCGGGGGGGGAGGGGGCGGTCATTAATCAATCGATAAATCGACAAATCAAGGGGGGAGGGCAAGAGGTGTGTGGGAGAGGCGGGGGGGAGGGGGCGGTCATTAATCAATCGATAAATCGACAAATCAAGGGGGGAGGGCAAGAGGTGTGTGGGAGAGGCGGGGGGGGAGGGGGCGGTCATTAATCAATCGATAAATCGACAAATCAAGGGGGAGGGCAAGAGGTGTGTGGGAGAGGCGGGGTGGGAGGGGGCGGTCATTAATCAATCGATCAATCGACAAATCAAAGGGGGAGGGCAAGAGGTGTGTGGGAGAGGCGGAGGGGGAGGGGGCGGTCAATAATCAATCGATAAATCGACAAATCAAGGGGGGAGGGCAAGAGGTGTGTGGGAGAGGCGGGGGGGGAGGGGGCGGTCATTAATCAATCGATAAATCGACAAATCAAGGGGGGAGGGCAAGATGTGTGTGGGAGAGGCGGGGGGGGAGGGGGCGGTCATTAATCAATCGATAAATCGACAAATCAAGGGGGGAGGGCAAGAGGTGTGTGGGAGAGGCGGGGGGGAGGGGGCGGTCATTAATCAATCGATAAATCGACAAATCAAGGGGGGAGGGCAAGAGGTGTGTGGGAGAGGCGGGGGGGGAGGGGGCGGTCATTAATCAATCGATAAATCGACAAATCAAGGGGGAGGGCAAGAGGTGTGTGGGAGAGGCGGGGTGGGAGGGGGCGGTCATTAATCAATCGATCAATCGACAAATCAAAGGGGGAGGGCAAGAGGTGTGTGGGAGAGGCGGAGGGGGAGGGGGCGGTCAATAATCAATCGATAAATCGACAAATCAAGGGGGGAGGGCAAGAGGTGTGTGGGAGAGGCGGGGGGGGAGGGGGCGGTCATTAATCAATCGATCAATCGACAAATCAAGGGGGGAGGGCAAGATGTGTGTGGGAGAGGCGGGGGGGGAGGGGGCGGTCATTAATCAATCGATCAATCAACAAATCAAGGGGGGAGGGCAAGAGGTGTGTGGGAGAGGCGGGGGGGGAGGGGGCGGTCATTAATCAATCGACAAATCAAGGGGGGAGGGCAAGAGGTGTGTGGGAGAGGCGGGGGGGGAGGGGGCGGTCATTAATCAATCGATCAATCGACAAATCAAGGGGGGAGGGCAAGAGGTGTGTGGGAGAGGCGGAGGGGGAGGGGGCGGTCATTAATCAATCGATAAATCGACAAATCAAGGGGGGAGGGCAAGAGGTGTGTGGGAGAGGCGGGGGGGGAGGGGGCGGTCATTTATCAATCGATAAATCGACAAATCAAGGGGGGAGAGCAAGAGGTGTGTGGGAGAGGCGGGGGGGGAGGGGGCGGTCATTAATCAATCGATAAATCGACAAATCAAGGGGGGAGGGCAAGAGGTGTGTGGGAGAGGCGGAGGGGGAGGGGGCGGTCATTAATCAATCGATAAATCGACAAATCAAGGGGGGAGAGCAAGAGGTGTGTGGGAGAGGCGGGGGGGGAGGGGGCGGTCATTCATCAATCTATAAATCGACAAATCAAGGGGGGAGGGCAAGAGGTGTGTGGGAGAGGCGGGGGGGGAGGGGGCGGTCAATAATCAATCGATAAATCGACAAATCAAGGGGGGAGGGCAAGAGGTGTGTGGGAGAGGCGGAGGGGGAGGGGGCGGTCATTAATCAATCGATCAATCGACAAATCAAGGGGGGAGGGCAAGAGGTGTGTGGGAGAGGCGGGGGGGGAGGGGGCGGTCATTAATCAATCGACCAATCGACAAATCAAGGGGGGAGGGCAAGAGGTGTGTGGGAGAGGCGGAGGGGGAGGGGGCGGTCAATAATCAATCGATGAATCGACAAATCAAGGGGGGAGGGCAAGAGGTGTGTGGGAGAGGCGGGGGGGGAGGGGGCGGTCATTAATCAATCGATAAATCGACAAATCAAGGGGGGAGGGCAGGAGGTGTGTGGGAGAGGCGGGGTGGGAGGGGGCGGTCATTAATCAATCGATAAATCGAAGAATCAAGGGGGGAGGGCAAGAGGTGTGTGGGAGAGGCGGGGGGGGAGGGGGCGGTCATTAATCAATCGATAAATCGACAAATCAAGGGGGGAGGGCAAGAGGTGTGTGGGAGAGGCGGGGGGGGAGGGGGCGGTCATTAATCAATCGATAAATCGACAAATCAAGGGGGGAGGGCAAGAGGTGTGTGGAAGAGGCGGGGGGGGAGGGGGCGGTCATTAATCATTCGATAAATCGATCAATCAAAGGAGGAGGGCAAGAGGTGTGTGGGAGAGGCGGGGGGGGAGGGGGCGGTCAATAATCAATCGATAAATCGACAAATCAAGGGGGGAGAGCAAGAGGTGTGTGGGAGAGGCGGGGGGGGAGGGGGCGGTCATTCATCAATCTATAAATCGACAAATCAAGGGGGGAGGGCAAGAGGTGTGTGGGAGAGGCGGGGGGGGAGGGGGCGGTCAATAATCAATCGATAAATCGACAAATCAAGGGGGGAGGGCAAGAGGTGTGTGGGAGAGGCGGAGGGGGAGGGGGCGGTCATTAATCAATCGATCAATCGACAAATCAAGGGGGGAGGGCAAGAGGTGTGTGGGAGAGGCGGGGGGGAAGGGGCGGGCATTAATCAATCGATAAATCGACAAATCAAGGGGGGAGGGCAAGAGGTGTGTGGGAGAGGCGGAGGGGGAGGGGGCGGTCATTAATCAATCGATCAATCAACAAATCAAGGGGGGAGGGCAAGAGGTGTGTGGGAGAGGCGGGGGGGGAGGGGGCGGTCATTAATCAATCGATCAATCGACAAATCAAGGGGGGAGGGCAAGAGGTGTGTGGGAGAGGCGGGGGGGGAGGGGGCGGTCATTAATCAATCGACCAATCGACAAATCAAGGGGGGAGGGCAAGAGGTGTGTGGGAGAGGCGGGGGGGGAGGGGGCGGTCATTAATCAATCGATAAATCGACAAATCAAGGGGGGAGGGCAAGAGGTGTGTGGGAGAGGCGGGGGGGGAGGGGGCGGTCATTAATCAATCGATAAATCGACAAATCAAGGGGGGAGGGCAAGAGGTGTGTGGGAGAGGCGGGGTGGGAGGGGGCGGTCATTAATCAATCGATAAATCGAAGAATCAAGGGGGGAGGGCAAGAGGTGTGTGGGAGAGGCGGGGGGGAGGGGGCGGTCATTAATCAATCGATCAATCGACAAATCAAGGGGGGAGGGCAAGAGGTGTGTGGGAGAGGCGGGGGGGGAGGGGGCGGTCATTAATCAATCGATCAATCGACAAATCAAGGGGGGAGGGCAAGAGGTGTGTGGGAGAGGCGGGGGGGGAGGGGGCGGTCATTAATCAATCGATAAATCGACAAATCAAGGGGGGAGGGCAAGAGGTGTGTGGGAGAGGCGGGGGGGGAGGGGGCGGTCATTAATCAATCGATAAATCAAGGGGGGAGGGCAAGAGGTGTGTGGGAGAGGCGGGGGGGGAGGGGGCGGTCATTAATCAATCGATCAATCGACAAATCAAGGGGGGATGGCAAGAGGTGTGTGGGAGAGGCGGGGGGGGAGGGAGCGGTCATTAATCAATCGATAAATCGATAAATCGATCAATATAGCTCCATGATTTAGACCATGACCCAGGCTATGAACGCTTTAGGAATGTTGCTCACGCGCCCTCTACTAACACTAATGGTGAGCGGCAGCTGGCTGATGGTCATGGGGCATTCCAGATCATGATTCCGGTCCTTGTCCAGGTCATGATCAGTGTTATGATTCAGGCTTCATGATTCAGACTATGAACCAGGCTATGAACCAGGCTATGAATGCTTCTGGGACCCTGCTCAAGCCCCTTCTCACAAGGATGGTGAGTGGCAGCTGGCTGATCGTCATGGAGTAGTCCAGATGATCATTAAGATCCTAATCCAGGTCATGATCTATGTTATGATTCAGGCTTCGTGATTCAGATTACGACCCAGGCTATGAACGCACAAGCCCCTTCTCACAATGATGGTGAGCGGCAGCTGGCTGATCGTCATGGAATAGTCCAGAAGCTGGAAGAATTCGAAAAGGTTGTACAGCCGGCCCTGCGAACAGAGGCAGGCATGTGCGGTATTTAAAATAAACCCTCGCATGGCAGCGGAAATATATATCAGAGGAAAAGGCAAAACTAAATCGAAGGCATGCACGCATGGGTGGTGTCCTACCTATATAGATATGTAGTGCTGTGTGAAACCCCCTCCAGCTTCAGTAACCCCGGAACTCTAAAACCTGAACCCTACCCTCGAATGGCCCCGGCAAGCTCTTAGAGGCAAGAGGCCTCCCACCCTAGGTCCACTACCTGCCCCGCGACCCCCAGCCGTAAAATCATAGAAGCCTAAACCCTGGCCTTGACCCTAGCTCTGAAACCTGGCTTTGAAAACTCTCCAACAGGTTTGATAGGGGAGGGCAGACCGCTGTCCACCAGCTGAAGAAATCCTAAACTTTTAACCTTTTCACCCCCTTTATTTAAAACTCGAGCTGTGGAAAACACTTACCAGTTTGAGGAAACCTAGCAGGCCGACGTAGAGAGCTGTTGACGTGGGCGTTGCTGGCATGGAGGAGGGCGGGTTGCTTTCCACCTCCTCCCCCAGCCACGGCGCAGCCGTTAAGATGACGGGAGCGAACGGGAACATAAAGATAACGTCCCAAAAAAACAGACCCCTACGGCATGAGTGGACAGGCAGGCTGGCGGTAATTGGACAGGCCAGTGGCGAGCATGACGGGGGCAAACGGGAGCATGAAGATGGCGTCCCAAAAAACAGACCCCTACGGCATGAGTGGACAGGCAAGCTGGCGGTAATTGGACAGGCCAGTGGCAAGCATGACGGGGGCAAACGGGAGCATGAAATGGCGTCCCAAAGTAGCGGACACCGGCAAGAGTGGTAAGAGAGGGCTGGCAGGCAGGCGTTGAGCGGACGGGTCGGTGATCATGAGGGGAGCAAACAGGAGCATGGAGGTAGCAACGCGAAAGTAACAGACACGTGCAGACAAGTAAATATATACCTACACATAAACCTGCCAGCCCCGCGGAGATTGAGCAGAAGGCCTGCATGTTACCTGGAGTAGTTCCAGCGGATCGTTGGCAGGTCCGTCACCATCTTCTTTGTTTCCGGGTGTTCATACGCAAGGGAGAACCTGCGGGCAGGCAGGCAGGCAGGCAGCACGCCATGAGCAGGGCTGTGGTATACACTTTTACCATATGTGTCTCGGGTGATCTTCTTCGTCTCCGGGTGTTCATACGCAAGGGAGAACCTGCAGGCAATCAGGCAGGCAGGCAGGCAGCACGCCATGAGCAGGGCTGTGGTATACACTTTTACCATATGTGTCTCGGGTGATCTTCTTCGTCTCCGGGTGTTCATACGCAAGGGAGAACCTGCAGGCAATCAGGCAGGCAGGCAGCACGCCATGAGCAGGGCTGTGGTATACACTTTTACCATATGTGTCTCGGGTGATCTTCTTTGTTGCCGGGTGTCTATACGCAAGGGAGAACCTGCAGGCAATCAGGCAGGCAGGCAGGCAGCACGCCATGAGCAGGGCTGTGGTATACACTTTTACCATACGTGTCTCGGGTGATCTTCTTCGTCTCCGGGTGTTCATACGCAAGGGAGAACCTGCAGGCAATCAGGCAGGCAGGCAGGCAGCACGCCATGAGCAGGGCTGTGGTATACACTTTTACCATACGTGTCTCGGGTGATCTTCTTCGTCTCCGGGTGTTCATACGCAAGGGAGAACCTGCAGGCAATCAGGCAGGCAGGCAGGCAGCACGCCATGAGCAGGGCTGTGGTATACACTTTTACCATATGCGTCTCGGGTGATCTTCTTCGTCTCCGGGTGTTCATACGCAAGGGAGAACCTGCAGGCAATCAGGCAGGCAGGCAGGCAGCACGCCATGAGCAGGGCTGTGGTATACACTTTTACCATACGTGTCTCGGGTGATCTTCTTCGTCTCCGGGTGTTCATACGCAAGGGAGAACCTGCAGGCAATCAGGCAGGCAGGCAGGCAGCACGCCATGAGCAGGGCTGTGGTATACACTTTTACCATACGTGTCTCGGGTGATCTTCTTCGTCTCCGGGTGTTCATACGCAAGGGAGAACCTGCAGGCAATCAGGCAGGCAGGCAGGCAGCACGCCATGAGCAGGGCTGTGGTATACACTTTTACCATACGTGTCTCGGGTGATCTTCTTCGTCTCCGGGTGTTCATACGCAAGGGAGAACCTGCAGGCAATCAGGCAGGCAGGCAGGCAGCACGCCATGAGCAGGGCTGTGGTATACACTTTTACCATACGTGTCTCGGGTGATCTTCTTCGTCTCCGGGTGTTCATACGCAAGGGAGAACCTGCAGGCAATCAGGCAGGCAGGCAGGAAGCACGTCATGAGCATCTTGCCTTCCAGCATACGGCACCTCTGGCCATGAGAGGACAGGTCCTTGAAGCAGCCTGAAATAAACAGACTCTGCATATACCCTACATCTTGCCTTCCAGCATACGGCACCTCTGGCCATGAGAGGACAGGTACTTGAAGCAGCCTTAAATGAATATAGCCATACCCACTCACTTGAACACTATGTCGAGCAGGCACAAGAAGCTTCCAACAAGCTCTGTGACAGTCCAGAACACTTTGCTAGACCTGCAAGGGTTCAAGGTCCAGGTTTTGGGTTAAGGGTTTGAACAAGGCATCAGACATGCAAGTTTTAGGTTTTGGGGTAAAAGGTTCGAAAAAAGACATGCGTGGCATGCAGGGGTATAGGGTTCATCATATCAGACATGCAAGGTATCGTCTTATTTGTATTTTATTCATACCATACCACTGGGTATCCATCAATATCCGTGACAGTCTAAAACACTGAGTTCAGGGTTCAGGGTTCAGGGTCCAGGGTCCAGGGTCCAGGGTTCATGGTTCATGGTTCATGGTTCATGGTTCAGGGTTCCAGACCAGGAAGGGGTCCCGCACAGGCGTGTCAGGTCCGTAAGATTGTGGGCCGTGATGAAGCTGACTGGTAGCTGACATGTAGTTGACCTGTAACTGAAGATAAACAGTGTCACCCAGCCTCACCCACCCTGTTTCAGGGTTCAGGTTCCGGGGTCCAGGATTCAGGGTCCAGGGTCGGAATTCAGGTTTCAGGGTTCCAGACCTGCCAGAATTCCTGCGCAGGCCAGTCAGGTCTGGTGGTTAGCTGACTGGTAGCTGAAGTGTAGCTAAGGGTGAACAGTGACAACCAGCTCCCCCCCCCCTTGACTCACGGGGCTCAAACACAGCTCTGTACAGCTCTGTACAGCTCTGTGCAGCAGTCACCAAAAGACAGCTTGGTCGAAATTACGGCGACTGAAATTCAGCTGCGTAATTCAGCCACCGTAAGAATTGTCATCGGCACTGCCCAGTCTCACCCAAAATTCTGTGCGGCGGCGAAAGACAGCTTGACCGGCTCCAGGATGGAATTGGTGAGGGCTGCAAAAACTATGACATACCAGAAGATTATATACCTGCACATGTGGGTGTGGGTGTGGGTGACTGGGTGTCACTGTGGGCTTTTTAGTGGGGATGCCATCTAAAGCCTGTGCGAGTGTATGTGTGTTGGTGTGTGTGGCTGTGTGCGTGTGCAAGTTTTTCTGTGGGGATGCACCTGGGCCTCCTGCTGCTTACCGACTGTCGTGGGGCAGGATGAGCATATAGGACCATGCCAGCCTCCATTAGAGACCGGACAGTAGCTGATTGTAGCCAAACGTAGCTGATTTTTAGCCGAGCGTACCTGATTTGTAGCCGAATGTGCCTGATGTGTAGCCGAAAAAACCTGCTTTGTAGCCAAATATACCTGATCTGTAGCCAAATGTACCTGATGTGTAGCCGAATGTACCATATTTGTAGCTGAAACATCCCCTGGTGTAAATACTAAGAGCGGATCCTGCTGTCGATCTCACCTTCTGTCGTGTGGCATGATGACCAGCTGGGACCATGCTAGGGCCCACTGCAGGCCAACATGCTTAGTATTGCTTAGTATTGTAACTAAATTGTAGCTAAATAGTAGCTGTAATGTAGCTGAATCACAATATCAAATTGGCTCAAGTGTGGCCAATTACCCACCCTATCAGGAACACAAACAGCCGCTCCCGTTTCCCATCTCCCCACATGTCGGGTGGCATGATGACTAGCTGGTACCATGCCCGTCTCCACTACCGGCCACATCGTGGCTAATTTGTAGCTGAGTTTCAGCCGAGTTTTAGCTGGAAAGGGTAAATTCACAAACGAACACACACCCTTATGAACACTGCTAGCCCGTCAAGCTTTCCGCTGCTCACCATCGGTCGTGTGGCATGATGACCAGCTGGGACCATGCCAGGGCCCAGGAGAGGCCCGCCGAGCGGCTCCCCTCGCCCTGCATGGAGCCTGCATACGTGGATTCATCACCCTCCCCGCGGCTCTCGAGATTGACGGAGGACAGCTGAGGCTGACTGAGAATCCTGCCTATGTCTTGCTTCCCCAGCGGTGGCTGTTTCAGCTGCGCGTGTGGGGCACGGGTTTAGGGTTTAAGGTTCAGGTTTTAGGGTTTAGGTGTCATAATTTCCTACCTGCATCTTGTTTCCCCATCGGTGGCTGTTTCAGCTGCGCACGTGGAGCACGGGTTCAGGGTTCAGGGTTCAGGACAGAGGTGTACTTTTTCCTCGCCGCGTCTTGTTACCCCAGCGGCGGATGAGTCAACTGCCCATAGGAGGCACGGGTTGACGGGGTTTAGGGCAATTACGTTGTCCCCACCACCTGTTTCTTGTTTCCCCAGCGGCGGTTGTTTCAGCTGCGCACACAGGGCACGGGTTGACAGGGTTTAGGGCAATTACGTTGTCCCCACCACCTGCTTCTTGTTTCCCCAGCGGCAGTTGTTTCAGCTGCGCACACAGGGCACGGGTTGACGGGGTTTAGGGCAATTACGTTGTCCCCACCACCTGCTTCTTGTTTCCCCAGCGGCAGTTGTTTCAGCTGCGCACACAGGGCACGGGTTGACGGGGTTTAGGGCATTTACGAAGTCCCCACCACCTGCTTCTTGTTTCCCCAGCGGCGGTTGTTTCAGCTGCGCACACAGGGCACGGGCTGACGGGGTTTAGGGCAATTACGTTGTCCCCACCACCTGCTTCTTGTTTCCCCAGCGGCAGTTGTTTCAGCTGCGCACACAGGGCACGGGTTGACGGGGTTTGGGGCATTTACGAAGTCCCCACCACCTGCTTCTTGTTTCCCCAGCGGCAGTTGCTTCAGCTGCGCACACAGGGCACGGGTTGATGGGGTTTAGGGCATTTACGTTGTCCCCACCACCTGCTTCTTGTTTCCCCAGCGGCAGTTGCTTCAGCTGTGCACACAGGGCACGGGTTGACGGGGTTTGGGGCATTTACGTTGTCCCCACCACCTGCTTCTTGTTTCCCCAGCGGCAGTTGTTTCAGCTGCGCACACAGGGCACGGGTTGACGGGGTTTAGGGCATTTACGAAGTCCCCACCACCTGCTTCTTGTTTCCCCAGCGGCGGTTGTTTCAGCTGCGCACACAGGGCACGGGTTGACGGGGTTTAGGGCAATTACGTTGTCCCCACCACCTGCTTCTTGTTTCCCCAGCGGCAGTTGTTTCAGCTGCGCACACAGGGCACGGGTTGACGGGGTTTAGGGCAATTACGTTGTTCCCACCACCTGCTTCTTGTTTCCCCAGCGGCGGTTGTTTCAGCTGCGCACACAGGGCACGGGTTGACGGGGTTTAGGGCATTTACGACGTTTCCCACGCCTGCGTCTTGTTTCCCCAGTGGTGGTTGTTTCAGCTGCGCACATGGGGAACGGGTTGACGGGGTTCAGGGCATTTACAGTCTCCACCACCTGCTTCACACACGGGGAACGGGTTGAGGCTTTAGGGCCTTCAAGTTACTTCCCTCCGCCTGCACCTGCATTCCCCAGCAGAGATTGAGTCAGCCGATCACTCAGGGCACAGGCTGCGGGTTTAGGACATAGGTGTCATTATATTTGGCTGCGTCTGAATTCACCAGTGGTGGTTGTTATAGCTGCGAACGCGGGGCACGGGTTGAGGGTTTAGGTTCTTCAAGTCCCCCCCCCACCCATTTTGCAGCAGTGGTGGCATCAGCTGCGCACGCAGGGCACGGGCTTAAGGTCTAGGACATAGGTGGCATGTTTCCCCACCTGCGTCTTGATTCCCCAGCGGTGGTTGGATCAGGGGCACACGGGGCACGCTTCAAGGCTTTGGGATGTAGGGTTTATGGGGTTTGGGTTCAAGGTTTAGGTTTTATTTTGTTAGCATCTGTACTTGTGGTATCATGGCAATATGGTATTATAAGGCTTTAATCCTGAAATCCTTGAAGCCTAAAACCCCTGCACTCTTGCTCGTGTGTGCCTGCTCATGCGTGCAATCTTGCATGGCACACCTACTCATGCATGCACTCTTGCATGGCACACCTGATCATGCGTGCACTCTTGCATGGCACACCTGCTCATGCATGCACTCATTGCATGGCACACTTGCTCATGCATGCACTCTTGCATGGCACACCTGCTCATGCATGCACTCCTGCATGGCACACCTGATCATGCATGCACCCTTGCATGGCAAACCTGCTCATGCACGCACTTATGCATGGCAAGCCTGCTCATGCGTGCACTCTTGCATGGCACACCTGCTCATGCACGTACTCATGCATGGCAAGCCTGCTCATGTGAGCACTCTTGCATGGCACACCTGCTCATGCATGCACTCTTGCTTGCCACACCTGCTCATGCATGCACTCTTGCGCGGCACTCCTGCTCATGCATGCACTCTTGCATGGCGCACCTGCTCATGCAAGCACTCTTGCATGGCGTGATTGTGCGCGCATGGCACAAGTGATCATATCTGCTTTGTTGATGTGTGCACTTCTTGCAAGGCATGTCTGTGCATGTATCCAATCCTGGACGAGCATGAGTATTTATGTGTGCATGCGCATTCGGCGAAGTCGTTCTAGGGAACTACAGTCAAGGCATGAGCATGGGCATGAGCAAGGGACAAAGTCCGTGTAGGGGATCCTCAGCCACGGCTTGGGCAAAAGTCAAATTTTGACCGGGGGATACCGGTATCGGCATATAGCCCTGACTTGAGCATGGGAAAACGCATGACACGGAAGTTGTCTCTTTCTCACAGCCATGCGCATGTTCCCTGCACGGAATTCGTTCAGGGGACCTACAACCCGGGCACCTGTGCTGTTCTGCACACGATGCCTTCCTGCCTCGTTCAACAATTTGAATAAGGTGCACTTCACTCTAACGCCACACATACAAATATTAGCTTGAACAGTGCGTCCTGCCGAAATCCGCCCCCGAGGTAAACGAAAACTAAAACCATATGCTCGTTTTTTAGCGTGTTGAGTTGTGCTATGAGGCGCCCGACCGGCGCCATCGGCTACCCTCCCGCGTTTAAGTGAGATACACAGGTGGACTTGACAGATTGGACATGGCTGTCTTGTTTCGTATGGAAGAAAAATCATCGAGCCCCGACAATTATAAGACGATTTTGTCCTAGACAAACTGTGTGTGTGTTATGGGGCAGTGGATGTAGTGGAGTGTCATGCCGAACGGTACTGGTTGGTGAATAAATTGGGAAGCAGTGCGTGACATGACCACGGCGAACAAAGGCATCACTGACCTTTGAAGACATGAAATAGGACGACAAGGGATCCGCAGAAGGACCGCGAGGAAGGCAGTGCAAGCCCTTCACTGCGTTGCCGCTTTGCTCCTCTGATGCGGGCACCTTGGAAGCCGCGGGATGCCTTGCAATATTGCTACCGAACACTTTTGCGTTTTCTAAAGCGCTGACAGCAACGCCTTGGGCGCGGAGGGACGCAATCGCGTTTTCTTCATCGGCCCTCCCTATGGGCACGACTCGACAGCTTGTGATCATGGTTGTAAATACTGTTATCACTATAGGATGGGAGTATCAGGAGAGACAGCTAATGTCAATGCATATCTTGAGGAGTACGGCAGTAGTTACTACTAGTTAGTGAGCGTAGCCGGTCAGTGGTATCCCATACACCGGGTGCGGGTGCGGGTGGCCAGTTCAAATAGAACATTCGCGTTGTTCCGAACACTTAAGCAAGCCGAGGGCGAGTGATACCGCTACAAAGGGGACCATTTGTCGAATGGACGATGCCCATGCCCACATGGATAGCGCATGTACAGATGTACATCTGTACATCTATACCTCTACACTTTCTCTGCTGTCCACTATCGCATATTGCACTGCTAGTTTGGACCAGCTATTACTATGTAACATCCAAGCAAACTTAAATCCCGCCCTGTTTTGCTCGCACCTGTCCAGAGCAGGTCATCTGCCACTGTCACTAACTGAAGCATGGCAGTATAGACAATAATGCCCTTACTTGTATCTCTTATCTGTCAACGCTGGGAGAGCAAGCGGAGACTGGGGAGTCCCCGGCGGGGAGTCGGGAACACGGTGGAGAATCGCTGGTTACATCTTGATACAATCGTAGAGCAACAGAGTCGGCATACAGTAAGATCATCAGAGTCTCAGTATAAGAAGACAGGGCAGACAAGGTATGCCCTATTCTATGACAAATCAGAATTACTACCACGCATAGTAGAGTCATGGGCACAGTCATAGTGTCATGGCTAACGTGTCACTAGTCATGGCAACTAAAGTAATCACTGAACTTCGGAAGGAAGTTACTGAGAACAAACACACACGGAAACGGGCTTAAATCTGCACAGAGTAATATGCGAACTAGCATGGCTAAAAGCATGGCATCCTAGCTACCATCTCTGACAGGCATTAGCTTGGCACTTGCTAGGTGCCAGCTCTGTTACACTAACAGTCGCCAACAACAACGTCAGTAGTCCATGCGCCCTCCGCCGCAGCCTCCGGCCACACCTGCACCTCAGGGCATGGCTACCTCCATATCTCAGCGGTGTTGTTTCGTGTTGGTGGGGTCACCTGAGGAGACGACTGGCCTAGAGGGCCAGCGTGGCGCTGTGGCCCCCCGGCTGCGCTGCATTTGCTGCGATCATCGATCCATGCGCGCCTCAGCCCGGCAGAGGCCCTGGTCCACGCACGCTCGGTGCAAGCTGAAGGGAGGAAAATTGGCCCTCTATGACTCTTTGGGTCCTTAGGAGCGTGCCACCCACTGGGCTTCAAAGCCTACTTTCTGGGAGGCCCGTAGAATGTAGGCCCGTACGGTATGGGGTGCCACTTAGTACCGTACGAAGGGCACTGGTACGATGGGTTCAAAATGTTGTGATGCGCCCTATCCTGTTCAGCGAGGCATTTCTATTAAAGACACAGCCAATGTATCGGCGTTCATTCGCGTTGTCGATGACAACGTAAGTAAGACGACGACCATCCCGTGACGACCATACATCTGAAGGCCCCGATATCAAGGCTTTCGTCATTTTCAGTTATTGGTCACAGTTTTGCCCAACTAATGCGGTTGGGTCGATTATTGCACTGCACGCGCACGCGACATGTCAGCACCTTTTAAACCTGACAGTGCAGCAATTTACAGCCAGAGAATCGCCATGGTGCTAGCTGGATGCCAGCCATTTGCCCAACCGACGCACAGCACGTTTCCGACTGGGACCTGGGGAAAATCGTGTACGACGGTCTTATGGTCTTCGGGAAAGTTCCCAGGTGGGTGTTTCTGGAAACAACCCGGAGCCAGACACCGGAATGTGAGGCCGCGTAATCGTGGTTCAGGGTTTGCTGCGATATTGCCGAATGTGTGCCTTTAAGTTATCTGCGCTGTTGCATCTGCTTCTGCTGCTGCTGCTGATGATAATGCTGATGATAGGGATGACTCGCTCGCGTAGTGAGCAAGGCCGAGGCGGCCCGCGGCCTTTCTGCAGGGCCGCCCCCATCACTACCGCCCGATTAGTTCATGGGAAGAAAAATGCGGCGATTCTTATTTGTAAATAAAAGCCATTCGAAGGCCTAAAACGTCTCCCAGTCCCTTGGTCTTTCCGGGGAGGGGGGGGGGGTCCCCGGAAAAACATGAGACGTACTGTACGACTCTTGGTGGTCTTAAGTAAGGGACTGGGAACTTTCCCAGGTCAGGCGTTTCAGTTCAAAATGACCCGGAAACAACCCGGAAACTTCCCAGGTCCCAGTCGGAAACGTGCTGTCAACCAATGTCGACGAAGCTGTGACGACGAAGTTTCCGCCCCCATGTGTTTGCTACTGGGTTGGTGGCTGAATTCAGTGCGTACATCCCCTCTGGTACATCCGGTCCTTCATGTACATTCGCCCCGGCCTGTCCAGGCGATCCAGCGAAAGGTCATCTCCTACAGCTCAGAATCTTAAACTGACTGCAGGCAAGTCCCCCATTATCCAGGTTCGTGATAGTCTACTCCGTTTCTTCTGAGACATTAAATGTGCGGCAGCGCAGATTTGAACAGGCGATCATTCGCATAATAAGCCATTCGAAGTGCCTAGGATTGCAGCCTTCGTCGATTATGTGGTTCATTGCTTTCCTTTCGATCTGAACGCACACGGGAGCCACAAGCAAACCAAGGTGAGATTTGCAGAAGTAGCAGGAGCTGCCCGCGAATTCGCTTGATCGCGAACGCATCCGGATGAGTCCTCTAATTCATGCCACCGCTTCTGCTTTCTGCCAATGTTGCCCATACTCTGCGAATAACAGGGGGGCGGGTATGCCTCAGTGACCTGCTCCAGTCAAGCAAGCGATTCGACCTGAATGCCAGATTACGCCTCTTGTACGCATGTAACTCACTCCATAGGTAGTCAAGATGACTCGTGCCCTGGATAAACAGGGTGCAAACTCGTGATGCACACCCCATGCAGCATCATCCTCCCCCCCTTTCCCTGCCCTCCCCCCCCACACATTAGGACGCTTCACACCGGGTCACATTGGTCACTATGGTCACATTCGCTGCGACAGTGGCGTGAGTTCGATTCACCCAACCAGCTACTGACATTGTGTCACGCATTGGGCGACCGCAACGGAATGGCTTTTGGAGTCAGATTCACTTCGCGTCGGCCACATTCAGTTCACTCTCGCCACATTGGCAATTTCCAAGGGCCGTCCGCCCTCGATTTAGATTCGCAACAACAACTAGTAGCAATGGATGCAGGCAATCAATATGATGTCCCGTCTTGAAAGAAAGAGAAATCAACTTCTCGCCACTTAAAAGAATTTATCTATTGTGAATCGGTCTCCAGCAGACACATTATTCGGAACGCAAAATAGCGTGGGTTCACTTCGAGCCACTACCACTCACATTCATTAGTCCGGTAGTGTGAATCACCTGTTACCATGCCATGCACGCAGAACACCCCTGATCATTCCATGCCATACTTTTGTCTGCCCATGTACATCTGCCAGCAATCTGACATGACAAAAATGACCTACTGACTTGCACCCTGTGTCCCGCCCTTATCGGTCCACCCGCCCCCTCCTCGACACCTTCGCCCTCTGCCCTCCTTCAGTCCTTTTGAGTCCGGCAATTGTTCACTTGCCTACCGGTATCCAACTTTTGAGGTGGGTCTACCAATCTTATGCTTTCGCACTCCTCTTCTCATCAAGCATTGGAACCACTGATTTCTTTCCAGATTGGATCATTAATCTCGTAATCAATATAAGTATATAAAAAAACAAAGGTCTCAACCTCTCTGGTGTCAACAAGTGTGGGCGGCGCGGCGAAGCCGTGCGAGGGTGCCCCCCCGCCCCGCCTTGGGGTCCGGGGCCAGCGGCCTGGTTGGGGTTTGGGGGCGAAGCCTCCAAAGGTCAGAAACAGTGGGTGGCATTTATTTGAGATTCTTGTCCCAAACCTGTTGCAATTTATCTGTTTAAGGCCAATCAGTCAGTGTTCAGATTCGTATTGAACTAAGAAACCTCAAGCCGTTTGAGCCTACAAACTGGCCTTACACTCAAGCCTACAAATTAAAACTGGAAACAAATCCGTAAGTCAATGGAAGCAAAGGGAAAGCTGGCCACAGTAAATGTGCCACTAAAGAGCAGTCGCAACGCATCAGTTAAGTGAGGGTAGATCGGCCAGCTCTGCTAGTCGTTCTTGACAAACTTGAGGCCTGAGAAAGTCCTCTCATCCTCAGCTGATGTTGGCACCACGTTTATGGCCAGGTCTGCAAACCCACTCAGGGCAATGGAGAGCCATGTAAGCCCCCATGCTGCGCCACAGGCGAGAAGTAAGCCCCATCTCCATCACTGTGACCTGGCTCCTCGCTGAGAACCGAGCCACAGCCGCTCTGCGGCAGCAAAAAGCCCCTGGCTGTTTTCAGTCAGTTTTTTCTCTCTTGCCGCATAACCAGTTTCACTCCGCGTTTACTAAGTATTTTGGAGGGTGCGCGAACACTACGGTATGCGCGGTAAATATAATTCAAAAATTCATGCTGCGCGAACTCGATAGTCACAGGCCAAAATACTATTTGACGGGGTGCGCGGACTACTTTCCGGTACCAAATATATATATATAAAAAAATCAATCCCATAGCGTCCAAAGAATCAACCATCGATAGCCGATATCTTTACGAAATCTAGTACACTAACCCGGAGGAACACGCCAGACGTGCAGTATCTGACGAGGCAAGGGCAGCTGCCCTGCGTGCGAGGGTAGCAGCGAGGGAAGCAGAGAAGGAAGCAGCGAAGAGTCCGGTTTGACGCCCCAGAGGCTTGCTAAGCATCACGCGAAATGCCCCCAAGCCTTCAAGCCCAGTCCCCAAGCCAGTGGATTTTCACCGGGTCTCCTCGGAGGAGATGGCTGGAGCACCCATCCTACAAGTGGCTGAGTGTCCTAATTTTCGACGCGGTGATGCAATTTGAGAGCCATCGCATTGCTGTCGAGATGCCCTGCGCGAATTTGGAATGATTGTAGCTGCGCAGACCTTTATTATCAAGATCGTAAGGGCTGCGCGCTCAGGAAATAAAACGTTTTGCTCAAAATGGCTGGTGCGTGGTAAATGCGCTGCGCGGACACATAGTTTATTTGGCTGTGCGGACGATTTGCTAAAATATTTAAATTCGGGGTGCGCAAAAAGGGGCCTGTCACTAGGTGGATTGGACTAGTCCTCCGACACCCGCCCAGCTTATAATGCGACCCCATGGTTGGCGCCTTAGCACACGGAAGAATGGACTGACGTCCAAGACTTCAGCCATTGAATACAAAATTGTGCATCGCTTTTTTTGCTGGTCGATTCTTTGTTGTGCAGAGGCGCCAACCGGGCACTGAAAGCCCCTGTTTGGGGGAATAGTCCGACCCCCCAAGTGACATGCCCCTTTGAGCAAACCCTATCCGGTAATAATTAATCCTTTATGGCCTCATGATGGCCTCAGGCCTTTTATGTCCCCCAAAAGTACCGCTGAGCAGAACCAGCATCCGTTTTGATTAGAGCATTCAGATTTACATCCTGGCAGGCATGTACTGTACATCACTACATCCCATGTGGAAATCAGAGTTCAGTCTGACACTGTCTTCCCCTGCTCACGACAGAAAACGTGATGTTCAAGGGACTGGTGGTGAACGGGAAGGAACCGATGGATGTCTGCACCAAATCCATCATTGCTGAAGAGGGCATCACTGAACACTCCAAGAGCACACTGGGCATCCTTGACGGCAATGTGAAGGTTTGGAATGGTAATCACATGGCGTGGTCCTTCGTGCACGAAGCCTCCCGCGCCAAGGCCCCTCACTTCATCATTGAGCCAGACGCCAAGACTCTATCCATCCGATTCGAGGAGCTCTACAAAGAGTGTGTGTCCAACAAGTGGAGCATTGTCGTGAAGCTGGGACCACAGTACGCCCTGCACCTGATCCCATGCAAGACCTGTCGGAAAGACGACAAGACGCACTACGCTTTCCTCTGCTACATGGTTGTGGCCGAGGTGCTTTATCGCTACGAGATGAAAAAGCTGTATGTCGTGTGCGACCTGGATGAGACGCTTATACACACTGTGACTTACAAGTAAGTTTGCGCACAAATATGTTACCTTTCTGATAGAAAATAAAATACAATACCCACAATTCCGCTTGTTGTCATCAGAGACAGGACGAATTATTATCGATGCCACCTCCGTCAAAATATCAGATGAGGCTAAGAGAATTTACTTGTTCACACCTAAACCCTAAACCCTAAACAGGGACAGCCACAACATTACTCGGGAAGCTGACGGTGCCAAGTCGGTTACGCTGGAGGTGCCTGCAGGAGACGGCGTCCACAACACCCGGGGGTAAGTCGCATGAGGCTGCATGGTAGCATATTAGGCATGCCAGCATAGTCTCATGGGCTGCATGGGGCACACCACAGTGTAGCATGGGTCATATAGGGCTGCATGGGTAACCTAGTCACATGGGGCTGCATGGGTCACATGGGGCTGCATGGGTAACCTGGTCAGATGGGGCTGCTTGGGTCACATGGTCACATGGGGCTGCATGGGTAACCTGGTCAGATGGGGCTGCTTGGGTCACATGGTCACATGGGGCTGCATGGGTCACCTGGGGCTGCATGGGGCTGGATGGGTATCCTGGCCACATGGGGCTGCATGGGTCACATGGGGCTGGATGGGTATCCTGGCCACATGGGGCTGCATGCAGTGATCTTCTTTTCATATTTAGGAATGAATTAAAATTCGCAATGGTGTGAAAAAGTGTGAAAACTGTAAACGCGCAATCGCCGAGGCGAAGCCCCGGTGGGGGGGGTGCGGTGGGGCGCCCGAGCTCCCCCGCCTGGGGGTCCGGGGGGTGCCCCCCGGTGGGGGTTTGGGGGCGAACCCCACGAAGCTCAGAAACGATATGTGGATTGAGCATCGGATTCTTCATTGGAAAGGGTGTTCTTCTGTGCCATTCATCAAGATTCAAGTCAGTCACTCATAAAGTCAGTCACTCTCAGTCACTTAATCTCTCAAGTCAAAATCATATTGGGGCACTCATTCGGTTCAATCTATGTGAGGGAAGTCATTCACAAGTCATGCTCATATTCATTTCAAAGTCAGCTTCCAGAGTTCCAGCCACACTAGTCTGCTAGACTGCTACAAGCCTACGTAGCGCCCCCGCTCGAGAGCGCCTGCTTCCCAGCACCGCGTGGCCTCACCGTAACAGCGAAGAGGCTTATAATGCTGACCTGATGAGTTCAAGGCCATGGCTGAATCGCGGCCGTCCTAGGTCGAGCATCAGAGTCAATCTCAATAACGTCGGGATCATCATCGATAACGTCTCCCATTTTATTATTCTATCTTCATTTTAAGTTCTGTCGACTGCTTATGTTCGAAATGCGAAGTGTCTCCCGCATTCTTATGTTCCGGAGCGGAGCCTGTGGCTCCACTCTGGCAATTTGTATTTCGATGTTGGCGATCAGCTAGTCAATTTTGCCCTTATTGATTAATATATATAGGCATCGGCAATATACTTTACATGCCCCGCCAATGTAAAGTATATAATATATATATCATATATATAGTATATATAGTCAGAAAAAAGTGGGCCAAAGTTAAAAAAAATATAGGTCTGGATTCAGCTTAATCAGGGCATTCAGAATCTGCAGCTAACTCGTCCCATCTAAGAAAGCTATGTCCTCAAAACATTAAAACACTGTATTTGTTTGACGCGGACGGATCACGGGTTCGCAAAATGGTGCAGGTCTGGTCCAGAAGTTCAGTTTAAGTACCTCTACATGATCACTAGGCATACATTTGAGTCTCATAGCATGACTGTTCCGAAGTTATCAAGTCAGTCGGAGTAATAGTTCAGAGAAACCTCCTCGTGCTGAACCTCCTTCACCTCGCCGTCGTCACGGTTCGCCTTGACATAAATCAGCGTCTCAGCCCGCGCGATGCATGCCTAGGCGAGAGCGGCTACTGGTGTACGTCTGCCCCCATGCTGACTAGTTTCGCTGGACCGATTGTTCCAAACTCGCTTAATCTTATTCAGCTCGGCACACAAAGCCTCAGGCTCCCACTCGGTTCTTAAGTGCAGTTGCTTGCCATTGTCGAGAAAGATAGATCGTTTCACTTTCTTAGGGGCCATTCCAGGTAACACGAGTATTATCGTAGTATAGAATCGGACGATAACGCATGCGCTTGTCTCACAAGTAGCCCACAGTAGCTGAAATGCCGTATTTCCGCGTTTTCAGTCGCGACATTCGGGATTTTCGCGACTTTATATAAAGTATATATGATATGCCGAATTCGAATATATATTATATAATATACTTTATATACTATATATACTATATAATATTGCCGATGCCTAAATATATATTCGCCTTGTTAATCGCCCCCGGGCGATTGATTGCCAAAATAATATCACTGGCTGCATGGGTAACCTGGTCACATGGGGCTGCATGGGTTACCTGGACACATGGGGCTGCATGGGTAACCTGGTCACATGGGGCTGCATGGGTAACCTGGCTACATGGGGCTGCATGGGTCACATGGGGCTGCATGGGTAACCTGGTCACATGGGGCTGTATGTGTCTCATGGTCAGATGGGGTTGCATGGGTCACATGGGGCTGCATGGGTCACATGGTCACATGGTGCTGCATGGGGCTTATGGTCACGTGGGGCTGCATGGGCTACTTAATAGTAACATAATGTTGCATGGGTCATGCTCACATAGGGTAGTCACATGGGCTGAGTGGGTCACACCACAGTGTAACATGGGTCAAATGGGTAGCATGGGCTGCTCACATTGTAACATGAAGGTTGCATGGGTCACATGTTCTGCATGGGATACATGGTCTCATGGTCACATGGGTCACATCAGTATTTCGTGTCCATCCCTCACCGTGACCAGGTCAGCTGCAAGCAAACATACGATGTGGCTACGCCCCAGGGTTGAGCACTTTCTGAAGGAACTCCTGATCTCGTATGAGTACAAGTTCAGACTGTTCATTTGCTCGGCTGGTGAGAAGGGCTACGTCTTAGCGGTCGTTAAGAAGCTGGCAGAAGGATTCCCAGAGATTCCAACTGAGCGCATCACGTTCTCGAGGGGTCGCAATGGCGGCGCAGGCAATGATCCAAAGGACCTTTACCATGCCCTGAATGAGCCGCTCAACGTGGTTGCATCGGACGGTCCTCCGCTCTCTGTGGCCATTGATGACAAGCCAGATGCCTGGACGGAGCAGAGCCGGGGCAAGAATCGAGCCGGGGTGATCACAGTGAGCCCCTGGGGGTGCACGCCGTCTGGATCATCACAGGAGCTGCCCGTCGAGGCCACTGAGTGGCCGCTGTCCAATGCCATCGTCGACGTCTTATCGCGTCACAAGGCCGAGTTCACCATCATCGACGAGGTAGCATAGCTTCAGATCCTTTGTTCCACTACGGTACTCATCTTGCGCCACAAAGCCGAGTTCACCATAATTGACAAGGTAGCTTCCTCATTATCATGCAATCCTATGTTCCACTGCTCATCCCGCCGCATCTCTCACATCGCACATCACAGGCCTTGAAGCGCCTCGACACCACGTTCGAGTACATGCAGCAGAGTCCGAAGTTCAAGGGCATCAGCCTAGACTACCTCTGTCAAGACCTCGAAGTCAGGTCGATGGGTGAACAGTATGTCCTGTACATAAATCACTTTCTCAACCAACAGAAACCCAGTGCTTCCGGCGCCAGTGGAGCCTCTTGCCGTGTGGCTGACCGTGTGGCCGCTGCAAATGAGGAAGGAGCAGAGGCGGGCAGCGGGAGCGGTAGCATGGCAGGCGCACCACCGCAGCAGGACACCAACTATCTCCAGGACTTGAAGCAGCAGAATAGGCTTGTCCTGGATCAGGTGCACGCACTGACACAGCAGCTTCAGCAGATGCAACAGCAGCAGCCGATGCAGGAGATACAACAACAACAGCAAATGCAGGAGATGCAACAGCAGCAAGAGCGGCATCAGCATCAGCAGCAGCAACAGCAGCATCAGCAGCAACAGCAGATGCAGGAGATGCAGCAGCAGCTGCAACAGCAGATGCAGCAGCAGCAGCTGCAACAGCAGATGCAGCAGCAGCAGCAGCAGCTGCAACAGCAGATGCAGCAGCAGATGCAGGAGATGCAGCAGCAGCTGCAACAGCAGAAGCAGCAGGAGGAGCAGCAGCTGCAGCAGCAACAGCAGGAGCAGCAGCAACAACAGCAGCAGCAGGAGCAGCAGCAGGAGGAGGTGCAGCAGCAGGTTCAGCAGCAGGAGCAGGGGGAGGAGCAGCAGGAGGAGGAGGAGCAGCCGCATGTACAGGGGCAGCAGAAGCAAGAGCAACAGCAGGAGCAGCAGCGGGAGGAGAAGGAGGAGGTGCAGCAACAGGTGCAGCAGCAGGAGGAGGAGGAGGAGCAGCAGCAGGTGCAGCAGCAGGAGGAGGAGGAGGAGGTGCAGCAGCAGGTGCAGCAACAGGAGGAGGAGGAGGTGCAGCAACAGCAGCAGGTGCAGCAGCAGCAGCAGGTGCAGCAGCAGCAGGTGCAGGATCAGCAGCAGGTGCAGGATCAGCATGTGCAGCAACAGCAGGTGCAGCAGCAGCAGGTGCTGCAGCATGAGCATCAGGAGGAGCAGCAAGAGCAGGAGGAGGAGCATCAGCAGCAGCAGCAGCAGGTGCTGCAGCATGAGCATCAGGAGGAGCAGCAAGAGCAGCAGCAGCAGGTGCTGCAGCAGGAGCATCAGGAGGAGCATCAGGAGAAGCAGCATGAGGAGGAGGAGGAGGAGCACGTGCCGCGGCAGGAGCAGCAGCAGGAGCAGCAGGAGGTGCAGGGGGAGGAGGAGGAGAACGTGCCGCGGCAGGAGCAGCAGCAGGAGCAGCAGGAGGTGCAGCAGCAGGAGGTGCACCAGCAGGAGCTGCAGGGGGAGGAGGAGGAGCAGCAGCAACAGCATGGACCGGCACCACCGGGACCGGCACAACAGGGGCCGGCACCACCGGGACCGTCACGACAGGGGCTGGCACCACCGGGACCGTCACGACAGGGGCCGGCACCACCAGGACCGGCACGACAGGGACTGTCACGACAGGGACCGTCACGACAGGGACTGTCAGGACAGGGACCGTCACGACAGGGACTGTCACGACAGGGGCCGGCACCACCGGGACCGGCACGACAGGGACTGTCACGACAGGGACCGGCACGACAGGGACCGGCACGACAGGGACCGTCACGACAGGGGCCGGCACCACCGGGACTGTCACGAAAGGGGCCGGCACCACCAGGACCGTCACCACCGGGACCGGCACGGCAGGAGGAGGAGGTGCAGCAGCAGCAGGTGCAGCAGCAGCAGGTGCAGCAGCAGCAGGTGCAGCAGCAGCAGGTGCTGCAGCAGGAGGTGCTGCAGCAGGAGCGTCAGAAGGAGCATCAGGAGGAGCAGCATGAGGCGGAGGAGGAGGAGCACGTGCAGCGGCAGGAGCAGCAGGAGGTGCACCAGCAGGAGCTGCAGGGGGAGGAGGAGGAGCAGCAGCAACAGCATGGACCGGCACCACCGGGACCGGCACAACAGGGGCCTGCACCACCGGGACCGTCACGACAGGGGCCGGCACCACCGGGACCGGCACGACAGGGACTGTCACGACAGAGACCGGCACGACAGGGACCGGCACGACAGGGACCGGCACGACAGGAACCGGCACGACTGGGACCAGCACCCCCCATGAAACAAGCGTACCTCTGTCCGGTTTGCCACGCACACATTTCCTCCCAGGCTCCTGCAGATATCATGAGGCATTGTTATGCGGCCGGGAGGATGGACGATCCAGGGCACAAGGCCCTTTATGCAGAGGTCAAGACCAAGCACAGGCCAAAGAGGCAAAAGACTGGCCCCTAATTGGTGGCAGTGATCCAAATGGTGAGCAGTGGTCTTCTTGTCATATTTAGGAATTAATTAAATTTGCACTACCGGTAGTGTGAAAAAATGTGAAAATGAAAATGCGCAAGCGCGTAAGGGAAGCCTCCCTAGGGGGAGTGAGGTAGTGGGGAGCCCGAGCCCCCCCACCTGGGGTCCAGGGGGAACCCCCTGGTGGGGGTTCGGGGGTGAAGCCCCCGGACCTCAGAAACAACGTGTGGCTTGAGCATTGGATTCTTCATTGGAAATGGTGTTCATCTGTGCCCTTCATCTTCGTCGATTACGTCTTCCATTTTACTATTATATTATAATTCGAAGTTATATTACTGCCCATGTTCGAATGCGAAATGTTTCCTGCATTTTCCACTATGGAGCGGAGCGTGTGGCGGCAATTTGTATTTCGATGGTGGCGATAAGAAGCGAGTCAATTTTGCCTTTTTTTAGTTTTATTTAATCGCCCCAGTATTCGCCACTGGACGATTGATCGCCAGAAAGAAGATCACTGACAGTGAGGTACCGCTTGATTGGGCGTGCTGTGCTATGCTGGCAGTACCGTAGTGACATGATGAATTAGTGATACACTTGGGTAATACGAATAACCAATTGTATCACCACATAAATGCAGCGAAACCTTTAAACCAAAGCGAAGCACAACGCTTATCGACCTCAAAACCCTGAACCCGTCGGTTGAAATCCCTCTCAGCGCGAATTGGGGCGCGGAAACATTTATAGCCTTTAATTGACCTCGAAAGCCGCGCTTCCTAGTACCGGTATCGTCATAACTTATTTTGCTCCAATAATGGAAGGGCTCCTCTCCTGGCCAGCGGTCTCTGTTCTGATTCATGAAACGTGTTCAAGCCGGGCAGCCGAATGCGGCAACACAACACTCTCGACTACATCCAGTAGTGCAGCAAGAGGAAGATTTCAGGATTGAGGAAGAGCGAAGGAGAGCACAGCTTGTCCCCCCTTCAAAGCGCGCTAAGACAGCAGGCTTTCCGCAACGTGGCCATCTCTCCGCAACTAGGCGCTAAGGGGCCCTACCGCCGAGTGGTTCCGACTAGTAAATACGCAGTGAATGTCCGAGCAGCCTTTCCCTCCTTTGTTGAGCTTAGGACGCTAGGGTGTAGCAAGTGCAGGTGGTATGTGACCGGTTGTGGTATATGCCGCGCATGACAAATGTTCATTTAATCCTTTGACTTGACTCTGGTTATGGGCTCCCTAGTTATGGGCTTGGGTCATTGCGTCCCTGCCGTTTTAATTACTGTTTTGAGCTCTTTATGGTTAGCTTTGCTTTCTAGCTTTCCTGTATGTTAGCTCTGCCTGGTGCCTTTCTAGAAAGTCTTAGGGGGGTGTGACATCAACGTTGCAGCAACATCAGAACCATGAGCCGATAGCCATGTTACAGTTTTCTTGACCACCTGAGGCGCCGCTTCAAGCAAAATCAGTGAAAACCACGATGCAAAAAAAACTTAAACCAAAGCTAAATCACTACTAAAGGAATACCAGTATCGAAAACCTTGTACCAACATAAATCACCATGTTATGCTTTTTATTCAATTTTCTTTAACACAAGTGATTGTATCACCAATTCATCGTGTCATATTTGATCTGTATTTTTCTCACACCTTGTGTCCTGTATCTTGCAGACAGACGTGAGCGCCACCTGGTCCCCGCAAGACAAGATGCGGCGGTGTATGTGCGTCCGGGAGACTGGGTTTATCCTATCCATCCCATCTAAGCAGTGTACACTTTTGAAGGGAACAGTGGCAAATCGTTGTTCAAGGTGTTGCTGGACGAAGAAGACCAAATAACAATTGGTTTTATATTGAATTCTGGATTCAATTTTTACACCGGATTCAATTCTGGATCCATCACCCATATCAATGTTAGACTCAACATGGGTGCCCGAAATAATGACAAGGGGGTTTCAAAAGAAGTTCTTTCAGATTGAATTATGAAATATAAATCTCGAAGTGTGAAAAAATGAGGAAGCGTGACTTCGCCGTGCAGGGAGGTGCGGGGGCCTCCCACCTGCCTGTGGGCCAACAGACCAGGTGGGGGTTTGGACAACATGCCTTTACAGCATGGCCCAGAGGTGTGATGTCACTGACGGTCAATCGAACGGGGCAGGTGCGCGCCAAGGTATGCTATTTTTGTAAGAAGCCTCGCATATCTATCAGCCATGCCGATCCATGTTGGCAGGAGGCAACGGCCCTATTACTCAACATCCATGTGTGGTCCAGCCATCAGCCAATCAAGTAGATCCACCAGCAGCCATGCTGGTCCTTGACGGCAGGGGTGTTTGCGAACGAAAATATCTTTGAAATTCTACCAGGCGGCCACTATTGGGCTGATTGGGACGAAAACGTGACTTTACTACCGCCAGGCAAGTTGCGACCCTCATACATACCCCCGTGGCCGCATGCTGGACATAACTGATTCGAAGCTGCATTCAATGCAGCACTGCCGAAGCATGGAATTGATCTTTGAAGGTTTAGGACTCCCAATCCGATTCGTACACTGCATGTATACGGGAAGTGCGACATGCTTGTCCTCAACCGACACAACCGCACAACGGTGGTCAGACCGGATGGGCCCCCTGCTGTCACGGTCACAGCTGGGCGTGAGGCCAGCGTCCTATTCAAGTGGGTCAAGTGGTGAAATGCGACAGTGATCATCAGAAGTTGGGCATCAGGCAGGCATCACCACCCACATCGCATAGCCCAGTGCATCAGGCAAAAAATGTCAGGATGACAGGACCCACATCATTGCTCGGTCCAAACACGGTTTGTATTTTATTCTGCTGCTTTCAGCCAGAGGTAGCTCTCTAGTAGCTGCCAACAAATATTGATCGATCAGTGCCCCAATTATTAAGTGGGTAGGTAAGGGATATTGCGCACCTGGCTTCATAGCCAGATAATTGAATGGAGGTGCTGAAGGGAGGCTGATGAATGGCCGGGCAAGATTATGGGCTGAAGGGTGCTATTATGGCCGAAACACTGGCGGTATCAGATCTGGAATTGCCTAGACTACCAAGCAGTCCGTGTCATGCGTCATTCAGGCAGCAGCAGTTATAATCTGAACAATTCCATAATCTCATGCTGGCTATATATCTGTCACGAAGAGGGTTTCAAGAGATTTTTAGCGAGGGTCTAGGACACTGCCTCCTTCATTGTTTCGTAGGAATCTGGATCTGTCAAGCACTGATCTGCCGAGCATCTGCGGAGTGTCTAGCAGACAGGGTGGGCAAGATACGGCCCCACTCTGCAGAAGGACCCGAGTCCCACGCTGATCCCGGGTGGCCCTGGGCGGCTTTGCGTAGTCCCAGTGCATGGGACTTGATCCCTGCACCAAGCCCAAATCCCAGGGCTGGGATCACCTTCTGGGACCATTAGTGAAAAGGTTCAGAAACATGTTTTTAAGCATGCCTGCACTAAGTGGTCGCTTTGCACAACTGCCTAGAAAGTTGTTATGCCCATGCAAGTTCGGGAACGACGGTATTGCTGCATTTCCCACCTTGATCCCATCAGCTGATCCCATGCATTGATCCCGTACAGTCCCAGGGGTACCCACCGTGCTGCGTGCTTTCGACATTGTGCGTGCTCCATTACCCTCGAATCGTATCATTGAAGTTCAACATTCATATAGCGCGAACCGCGGTCCTCTCCATCTCGATCAGGCGTGGTGTGAGGACTAAAGCTCCCTGCTTGCAGGGACGGAGCGTTCCTATCCTAACTTGGTATCGTCAGCTCTGGGGCTTCGGGCATAAGCCAAATATTATCAATTAAGGTCGTACCTGAGGTGGACACAATTTATGTACATGCTAGTGCGTGGATATGGCTTATCGAGGGGGGGCCGCGTGAGCCCGTACTTGAACCAGGGCCCCCCACGTTAGTGACACACAAGCACCCCCAGGCCTCGATTTTTAACATTCAAACAATTAACATCATATTTAAATTATTCAGTTCAAAGAACTGCTGAATAGGACCCTGTCTAAGTCTGCCCGTGACCTCGCTTGGGCGGACGGCGTCAGCAGCAGGAAGGACCAAGCCAGCAGTTATACTTCGTGCAACGCTGGAGAGATATGGAGGAAATGTAAGGAATCCGCAGGGTCTGAGATACCTCGTGTGCATGTCGTTTTCGCCCAACAATAGTTTATATTGTTGTGACTGCACAGCAGATGGACAAACTGATTGTTAAACTTGTCGTCCCCTCATACCCTGATTGAAGGGTCTCTGACCTGGATTGCATTCAGCAGAGCCGCAGGTTATCCAGTCTGCTTCAAAGTAGCTCCCACGGTAAGGACCTTGCGGCTTGCGCATTCTTCCATGTCGCAATGCTAGCAAAGCAAATAGCAGATGCATGAACCGTAGGGGCGGTGCGTGCTGCCATGCCGAACGCCCCACCCGCATGCACTGCACCTGCCTCACAGTGCCCCTAAATATTTGTTGCGCCCTAGTGGTGGGTGCAACTCCCCAACCTCATGCAGAGCCTGCATGATTCGGTGCACCCTGCCTGTGGGTGCTGCGCCCCCTCCCGCTTGCATACAGATGTTCTCCGGCAGCTCCCCGCTGAACGTACCTTCAGTGAGTTCATCGCCCCACCCCCATGCATACCGGTATGGCCCGCCTGTTTATGTGGTTCCATTACCCCCTACCCCCGCATGCACAGAGTTGGCCTGTATTTGTTGCGCCCTACCAGTCAATTCAGCACACCGAGTTGGAGCGGGGAGCAGCTGTCCCCAAACTGTTTCATGCAGTCCTTGACATGCAGCCGCTCCTCACTGCTACATCTAGTGGACCCAGCCTACAAGCAGGCAGAGCATACGCCATAGACCCCAATAACGAGCACAAGTTTGCGGCCGCCTACCGCACATGCATGGTTCCAGCCTACGGCGGGCGCCGTAATGCTGCATGCTGGGTGCCGCACCAGCAATATGGCGTGTACTTGTGTGCGCACCGTCTTACGGCTGCCTGTACATGGGTGTACTCTCGCAAGCTTGCTCAAATTCCTCTGAAAGAACTGTCTATTAGCAAATCCTCTTCCTTTTAGTCTCGGGGGTCTACGTGAAAGGATGCCTCCTGGCATTGATTGATTTCTTCCCCGAGTATTCATAAACGTGTGAACCTAGCCCTCGCCCAGCTGACAATGAAATACCGTCAGAATCACACGAAATTCAACTGCGCCTACACGGGGAGACTCATCAAATACACAAATTGTGAAGCAATATCCCGCTTAAGATCTTAAGAAGAAGACGGCAGTCTTAAAACCACCACATTTGGTACGGGGGAAGTTGAAGTGCGCACGGCGCCCGAGATTCCCGAACCTACCCGGGAACCCCTGCCGCGAGCCTACCCGACACTTTTCGCTGTTTCAGGTACACTTTTTGGTGACATAATCGCTTCGTATGCTGACACCACAAGGCCTCACACTCGCTTACGTTTCGTGACCACATGCATGACATGTACAGATGTTCAGCTGATGCCAAGCATGACTGACATGACCACTCATATGACATACACCTGCTTCGACCAACAAGACAACGAGGTCCAACATGACATTGGTTACTAGCAGCTGATGCACCAAGCCCGAGTGAAACGTGACCAACCCATTGGCGTGGATGTTGGCAACACAGCCCCACACATGCATTTCCCAGACACATATGAATCTTCACGCACATACATACACCTGTGTATACCCTTCCCCTTAGTAGTCCCTGACAACCAAACGATATACTGTGTTCTATCTAGGTACAGCTTCGTCTAACAATCGCCGCCATTCCTTGTTCAACGAACTGTGAACACCTGAGCCTGTCCCAGCCAGCTACGAACCAAGCGATTTCACTTCCTGAGCCCATTTGCGACACATTAACAGAGGGACCACCATGTTCGAAATACATTCGCATTACGGCTACGTCCCCACGTTGCAAGTCGGCGTCTCAGGGCTCGTGCTGTTCGCGGTGTCCACACTTGCTCACACCTACCAGATGGCGCACTACCGCACGTGGTGGTGTGCTGTCCTGGTAGTCGGAGGCCTCACCGAAGCAATCGGCTATGCGGCTCGGATTTATTCGCACAGCAACCCTTCCAGCCTGAACGCGTTCTTGGCCCAAACGGTGAGAAGGAGGGGGGGAGGAAGGGGGGGGGGATTCAAGGAGGATGCAACAGATGACCGACAGCTGTATGCAATTACTATGCATCCATCCATGCAGACCAAAATGATGATGAGGGACTGGTACGTACCGGTGCTAGCTAGCACCTAGCTTCCAAACTACCGCCGACACATAGAAAGAAATAAAGACTTCTCCTCCGCCGAAGCCGAAGGAGGCGTGACTGCGTGAGAACCGCTCGACCCACAGCAGCTCTATCCAGGTTGGTAGGATAGCCCGCTCTCGACATTCTGCCGATACATAACTGCATTTACTAGCCTCCAGAAGGCAAGTCATAACCGGCCACTGGTAGGTAGGTTATGGTATGGTGTGCATGTTAGAGCATTCAGAGCAATATTTATTTTTTCATGACTCAGCTACATGTCAGCCACCTCCCGGCCTCTGGCTGGGGGGCCCATTTGTGGACAACCACGTTCCTTTGGCCACCAGTCGTAGACCGGATTTGGTGTGGTCCCATTCGGGCCTTTGGCGACCGCGGGGCATCCTGCTTGAGGTGGCCTCTAGGCCTCGTCGACGAAAAAAGTTACAGTGCATAATTGCGTATGAGAGCAGTGATCATTACTCTTCCCTATTTTTCATAACATGTGATGCTGTCAATGGCTCAGCGCACATGATATTAAAGACTGGGTCCATACAGGTAAGGCACCTGATGGGCGGCCCAGCAGGTACGTGCACCCGCTGGGCCCATCAGGTACGGCACTTGTAAACTACTTGGACATCAGCCAGCTACGTGATTGATTGACAGTCGAGGTCCAGGTGTAGCATGCCTCGTTGCTTGGGCCGCCGCCCGCACGTCATGTGAGTGTTAATTTCAGAGTAATTTTGCCCCACTCCAGCAGCATCACGGTCTTTAGCCGTAGGGGCCTGTTGCAGGAAAGTGAATACAGTGAAATTGTGTCTCCATTGAAACTGTATCGTCTGGTGTAGTCATTCGCGCAGTCATTCTGCTAGTGCAGCCCTTAGCCGCGACAGTAAGCCCTTTTGTTTCGGCCGCCGTCTGACCTAGGCCGGACATGGTTAAATCCTAATTGACCGAGTGGTGGCCGCCCAGCAGCCCCCCTAAGGTGGCCAAGTGCTCCCTAAAAACAACACCGTCCAAAAATAAAAGCAGGTGACCCTGATCGTCGCTCCCTCTTTCTTCAGTGCATGCTTCAACATAGCCGTCATCATGATTTGGTCCCCATGTGCCCCTCTGCCAGTGTGAACAGTGGTAGCTGCCCAGCCGCCCGCCAAAGGTGGTCCTCCATATTACATCCTCTTGAAATAACACCGTGCGTCCAATTGCAGGTGACCCTGATCATCGCTCCCTCTTTCTTCAGTGCGGGCCTCTACATTGCGTTCATGCGCATCATCAGCACTGTCGGAGCGCAGTTTTCAGCCATGAAGCCTGTTCTGTACATCTGGTTCTTCTGCGCCGCTGACATCTTGTGAGTGCAGACTAGTGACTGTACTGCTGACATCTTGTGAGTGCAGACTAGTGACCATACTGCCGACATATTGTGAGTACTGATGAGTGACAGTACTGCTGACATCTTGTGAGTACCGATGTGTGACAGCACTGCTGACATCTTGTGAGTACCGACGCGTGACAGCACTGTTGACATCTTGTGAGTACAGATTAGTGACAGTACTGCTGACATCTTGTGAGTACCGACGCGTGACGGCACTGCTGACATCTTGTGAGTACAGATTAGTGACAGTACTGCTGACATCTTGTGAGTACCGACGCGTGACGGCACTGCTGACGTACAGCCAGTTCTGCCCTGGTCAAGTTTCATCGCATTTCCAGATAGTTGAGATGTCCGAGAATACAAGGAGGGGCTTAGAGGGGAGAATATCCCCATGCAACCTCGTAGTCGAAAAAGTAAACACTGGGGTTGACCCGTCACTTCCCCGGAGCCACCAAAGTAAGAACCCCCCTGGCTGTGCCTCTGGCTGTGCCCCTGGCTGTGCCCCTGGCTGTGCCCCTGGCTGTGCCCCTAGCTGTGCCCCTGGCTGTGCCCCTAGCTGTGCCCCTGGCTGTGCCCCTGGCTGTGCCCCTGGCTGTGCCCCTGGCTGTGCCCCTGGCTGTGCCCCTGGCTGTCCCCCTGGCTGTGCCCCTGGCTGTGCCCCTGGCTGTGCCCCTCGCTGTGCCCCTCGCTGTGCCCCTCGCTGTGCCCCTGGCTGTGCCCCTGGCTGTGCCCCTAGCTGTGCCCCTGGCTGTGCCCCTGGCTTTCCCCTAAGGCCGGGGTCTCACGTTGAAAAAGAAAAAAAGCTACGCCCTACTGGGGCGTGGAGGTTAAGGCGACAGCATAGCTTGGGGCCAACGCCTACATCCTAGCCGTTGTGCACTCTATGACAGAGGCCGGATGTCTGCTGCTGATGCCTTACAGATCCTTGCCCCTGGCCAAGCCATCGACTTGGCATATGGCCTCTCAAGGTTCTCTTCTGGTGCCCCAAATAAAACGAAATTCGGTGCCACATGATGGAAATGCCCAATGCTCCCGAAAATGATGAAACATGACATTTCAGATGTTTCAAATATCTGAGCCTCACCAGCTGGCCACTTTCCCAGAACGGGTTCCTAAGATTTAGGGTTTAAACCCTCAAACCTAAACCCAGAACAGGTTCGACTGCTCCAAGCCATCGGTGGCGGCATGGTCTCTCAGGGTGCTCCACCGAAAGAAACCAAACTCGGTGCTACCTGAATACCTGATAAAAAAAAACTGCCTGTAATTGACGAAGCATCCGAGTCTTTCTCCTGCCACTCTTCCCCAAACAGGTCCTTGGTGCTTTAGGCCATCGGTGGCGGCATGGTCTCTCAGGGTGCCTTGTCTAGTGGGAGCCTTGTCCCCCGTCACTCTTCCCAAAACAGGTCCTTGGTGCTTCAAGCCATTGGTGGCGGTATGGCCTCCTAGAGGACCCCACCGAAAGAAACCAAACTCCGTGCCACCTGAAGACCCGATACCAAAACTGATTTCCCCCCCCCAAAATCTTCCCAAAACAGGTCCTTGGTGCTTCAGGCCATTGGTGGCGGCATGGCCTCCCAGGGGACTCTCCTTCTCAACCTGCCTCTGATGACCCTGGGCACACACATCATGGTGGCGGGCATATGCTGGCAAATGCTGACCATGGCTGTGTTTGTGGTTCTGGTCATTATGTACGTGTTCAGCGTGGCCAGAGCTAAGGTGAATTATTATTTGGCAGGGCAAGCAAAGGCAGGCCAGGGCCGGCAGTGCAGGCCAGATTAGGGCAGGACGGGCACACACATCATGGTGGCAGGCCCCTGGTGGCAGGCCCCTGGTGCGTGGCGGGCATCTGCTGGAAAATGCTGACCATGGCCATTTGTGTGGTCCTGGTCATTATGTACGTGTTTAGAGTGGCCTGGGCCAAGGTGAATTAGTATGTTGGCAGAGCATGGCAAAGGCAGGCCAGACCAAGGCATCTGCTGGCAAATGCTGACCATGGCCGTTTTTGTGGTCCTAGTCATCAATTATGTACGTAATCAGCGTGGCCTGGGCCAAGGTGAATTATTATTTTGCCAGGGCAGGGCAAAGGCAGGCCAGACCAAGGCATCTGCTGGCAAATGCTGACCATGGCCATTTTTGTGGTCCTGGTCATTATGTACGTGTTCAGCGTGGCCCGGGCCAAGGTTAAATATGTGTTAGCAGAGCAAAGGCAGGGCAGGGCAAGGCAGGGCAGGGCGGGCAGGGTAGGACAGGGCAGGGCAGGGTGGTCAGGGCAGGCCAGGGCAGGGCGGGCAGGGCAGGGCAGGGCAGGGTAGGGCAGGGTGGGCAGGGCAAAGGCAGGGCAGGGCAGGGTGGGCAGGGCCGGGAAGGACAGGGTGGGCAGGAAAGGGAGGGCAGTGCATGGTGGACAGGACAGGGTGGACAGGACAGGGTGGACAGTGCAGGGTGGGCAGGACAGGGTGGACAGTGCAGGGTGGACAGGACAGGGTGGGCAGGGTGGGCAGGGCAGGGTGGGCAGGGCAGGGTGGGCAGGAAAGGGTGGGCAGGACAGGGTGGGCAGGGCAGGGTGGACAGGACAGGGTGGGCAGGACAGGGTGGACAGTGCAGGGTGGGCAGGACAGGGTGGACAGGGCAGGGTGGACAGGACAGGGTGGGCAGGGCAGGGTGGGCAGGGCAGGGTGGGCAGGGCAGGGTGGGCAGGAAAGGGTGGGCAGGACAGGGTGGGCAGGGCAGGGTGGACAGGACAGGGTGGGCAGGACAGGGTGGGCAGGACAGGGTGGGCAGGGCAGGGTGGGCAGGACAGGGTGGGCAGGACAGGGTGGGCAGGACAGGGTGGGCAGGGCAGGGTGGGCAGGGCAGGGTGGGCAGGACAGGGTGGGCAGGAAAGGGTGGGCAGGAAAGGGTGTTCAGGAAAGGGTGGGCAGGAAAGGGTGGGCAGGACAGGATGGGCAGGGCAGGGTGGACAGGACAGGGTGGGCAGGGCAGGGTGGACAGGAAAGAGTAGAGTGGGCAGTGCATGGTGGACAGGACAGGGTGGGCAGGGCAGGGTGGACAGGACAGGGTGGCAGGGCAGGGTGGGCAGGAAAGGGTGGGCTGGGCAGTCTAGACCAGGACAAGGAGTTGAACATAGTGCAAATATGCAAGGTAAGAGAGCAAACAGGCAATATGATCCAGTGCCCGCCCTGTTCGGCTACCTAGTAACAAAAAATACCACGTGGCCCATATAGAGAGCAAGCAAGCAAGAGGGCAAGCCAGTAAAAGAAGAGAGTAAGGAAGTTACAGAGCAAGAAAATCAGATAAGCCAGTGCCCCCAACCCTGCTGGGCTACCTAGTAACACAAAACCCTAGACCCCGCTGGGCCACCTAGTAACACAAAGCCCTAAATCCTGCTGGGCCACCTGGTAACACGAAACCCTACATCCTGCTGGGCCACCTGATAACACAAAACCCTAAACCCTGCTGGGCCACCTGGTAACACAAAACCCTACATCCTGCTGGGCTACCTAGTAACACAAAAACCTAAACCCTACTGGGCTACCTAGTAACACAAAACCCTAAACCCTGCTGGGCTACCTAGTAACACAAACGACCATGTTGTGGCCTGCAGGTGGTGCTCCCGCGCCAGCTCCAGGTCTTCTGCTGCGGCATGGCGCTGGTGACGCTGATGATCTTCATACGCTGCATCTACAGAACCGTCGAGCTGCTGGAGGGGTGGACTGGGTACATTATCACGCACGAGGTCTTCTTCGCCACGCTGGACTTCGTCCCGATGATCATTGCGCTGGTCGCGTTCAACGTTTTCCACCCGGGCATGTACATCGAGGAGTCATCAGCTGTCGCTGCTGCTGTTGCTGGCGATGTTGAAGATGGTAGCCTCCCATCCAAGAAGATGCATCTCGACATTGGCGAGCGAGTGGTCAGCCCGGAATCCAGGAACGCTAGCGACGAGAAAAACACCGTTGCCAGCAGTGCATGCTGTGCGGAGACGCACAGCTCTGCATGGAGCAGCGCAGGTTCTGCCGCCGTCGGCTCGCCTGGAAAGGCCAAGATGAGCACAGCAAGTGTCGCTCCGGTGAACTATGAGTAGTAACAATTCGAAATGGACCAAGGGACTTGAACCCTCACCTGCTCACACATAATGGATTTGAAGTCTACAGTGTCTACCATTTCGCCAAAGTATTTCCCTCAAAAAAAGTGTAGCCATTGCACTACAGTACTGCATAAGTGTGTACTGCAGCTGTACAGTGTCCACCGTAATTACCACCATATCCACCGTATGTACCGTACTGCAGCTGTATAGTGTCCACCGTACAGTGTCCACCGTATTTAAACTTCAAATCCTAGAGAACTTGAATGTGGATTCCAAACGCCTGCATTCTCAGCATCCTCAGCATCATGCATGGAGCAAATGATGTTACAAAATATTCCTGCAAGTGGCGGTATGTTCAGGTCAATGACATAACACCGCTGGGCCATGCTCAACAAGCTGGGCCGCGTGGGCGCTGATGTTCAAGCGATCCTGTCTATTGAAAGAGATCAAGCCTGAGACGTCATGTTTGATTATGTACATATTGTTTCAGAACTACCGGTATAACGATATTTGCGTGTCAATGGTGTCTTTGGATTATTTCCGCAAGCAACAGCCTCCAGTTGCCAACTGGATAGGTTGTTCCTTAGATTTGTTCCTCTTCCTTTTAAATTTTCTTTCCTCCCATCTGAACAGTTGGGTGCCCGCGCGGCCGAGCCTTCTTGTGCATGGCCCAGAGGTGTAACGTCATTGACTGATGGGTTTTTCTGGGTGCAGGTGCCTAGGATCAATTTGTTTGTAATTTGCTTCTCGTATTTTTGGCTCTCATGATTATGGTGATCAAGGACTTGATGAAAATGTCGGGGCTTATTAACTTCAATACAAATCCGAATCTACGGCGGCTATCGAAATGCAACCTCAACCATAAATTGTTAAATTCCGGAGTGTCGGTATCAGGAGTGAATGACATAACACCTCTAGGCCCTGTATGCCCAAAGACTCGGCCGCGTGGCCGTAATTAATTCTTACAAAAAATGGGTGGGAAAAAAATGAATGAGCAGGTCATGCAGCTTATCTGAACCTCATCTCTCCACAAATCAGCTTCACAATTATTCAACATTGATTAGCAGCTCATGCAGCGATGATGCATCTAGACCGGTATGAACCCTATCACCATACTCAATTCAGCTTGTAGATAAATGGGCTGTAAAATGCTCATGCAGATGAGTGCTCTGAACCCCCAAACCAGAATTCAGCACGACATGACATACGAGACACTCACCATGGGTGGCGAGATGAAAACCTTTGCCATGGCGGTTGCGGCATGGTAACACAATCCGGCTAAACCTGTGTTTTATCGAGCCGTATCATGGCACTTTGGTAGTACAGACTGGCTGAACCAATGCCGTATTGCTCCGTATCATGGCACTTTGGTAGTACAGACTGGCTGAACCTGTGCCGTATTGCTCCTTATCATGGCACTTTGGTAGTACGGCCTGGCTGAACCTGTGCCGTATTGCTCCGTATCATGCCGTATCGTGCTACCATGGGTTGCGGCCTTGGTCCTCCCAGCATGTTCCATGATATCCACACCCTAATTACGGCGGCACACATCATGTATGTTGGCATTGAGGCGCGCCAATAGCTCCAATGATACTCCACCTGTGGCAGTGGCATCCAATGATCCAATGTGACAGAGGCAATCGATGTGTCATGCCGGAGTTGGCAGACTGGTACAGTGGTATATTATGCGGAGAAAAGTGGGAACAACGGAGTAACATGCATGCATGCTATATGGTCATAGCATTGTCCTGCAGGTTAGGCTGGCACAAGATGCAAAAATCAGCATGCATGTATAGCGTCCCTGGATGCTACTAAGTCTAAGGCTATACAGATGTACATGCTGTACACCTATTAAACGGACAGTGTAACGTATCCTGAGAATATGATTAGGCGACACTGATAGGCCAGGGCGAGGTGGGGCTATTTACACTACCGGTACTGCGACACTCAAATCCGTATTCAATGTTTAAACAGAGCGCTAAAGCATGGAAGGCAGGCAAGCATGGCCCACATGGCAGGCAGGTAGACAGCATGGCCAGCTTCTAACAACATTGTGGTTCCCAAACGCCAGCATGCATGGCAGGCAGACAAGCATGGCCAGCATGCATGGGCATTGTGAGTCCCAAATGCCAGCATGCATGGCAGGCAGGCAAGCGTGGCCAGCATTGGCATTGTGGGTCACAAATGCCAACATGCAAGGTCAAATGGGCATTGTGGGTTCGCAATGCCAGCAGGCATGGCAGGTAGGCGAGCATGGCCATTGGCCAACATGGCAGCCGGGTTAAGTACGTGAACTGTCGTATGGCGAAAATAGTGACTTCTGACTACGCAATGCCAGCGCGGCCAATCACACATCACGAGCAAATAAAGTGTGGATGGCCAAATTACCCACCCCCCACCCCGCACTTGGGGAACCGTCACTTATCGTTTCGCAATTATCGCATATTAGCCGTAGTTGAAACGCGCCTCTGATCGAAGGCAGGTTTAGCACGCGCCCCCAATAACAGCTCATCCGCGGGTACTGATGGAGTCCCATGTACGACGCACGGACCTGATATCGGCTGGACCGTCAGATTACACATGACTGGCTCATTTGAGCCATTCGCTCTCTCGCAAGCTATTGTATTCTGGTATGTACCCAGGGTTTGTATCGTCACACCCGACGACTTCAGACTGACGTGAAACGTGAAGTTTCTACGTTCGTATGTCACTGGCTCGAGTTTTCCAATGAATACCAGGTCTATCTAGGCGATGTTTGAAGTATCACTTATAATGTGCCCACTTATTTCCGGTGTTGCAAGGTACTGCTGGCCCGAGCCGATCCCAAGGGGCCCAGGGCCTGGCAAATCTCCAAGCAGCACGAACACGAGCCTTTTTTTATAGAGAGCGATGCGACACGACTTCGGCTTGTCTAACTGGGTGAGTGGGTGGCCCCAATGAACCGGTCATCGAACCTAGGCCACAGCTTCCCAAATCCCAATGTCAGCGTCCATGTCAAGGTAAGGCCCATCGAAATGGCGAAGAGGACAACGGTGCTGGGAAGCGGATTGCGTCTCATGGCCGGCCTCCATACCTGGACGAGGAGGAGGCCATCGCCTAACTTACCAAACCTGAGGGGCGGGCGAGCCCGCGAAAGACCCGAGAACCTTGGGACATGGCGATGTCTACCAGACTCGAAGCAGCGTGGATAGGGTGTGCATGGAGCATGCATGGCAGCTTTCACCTGACAGTTCAGAATGTATGCCTCTATGCCCTTTGTGAAGTTGTTGTTGTGAGTTGTGGAAAGAGATTTCTTGTTGTGAGTAGGGTTGTTTGCCTGCCATGTGCATTAGTATGGACATTATTTTTAGTGTGTATTTTTTTAACGCTGATGTTGAGCATGTATGGCGAAAATACCAACCTCACATCGAATGCAACAATGTTCAGGAGGGGGGCATGCCGCTGCAAGCTGCATCACCGACAAGGCCTGCCCTGCCCCCGCTTCGGAAGTTACAGGTAAGGTCATTTAATTCATACTGTGCCTATGAGGGCCAAACCTTGACCAGCCCATGGCCGGTGGCAAAAGCAGCAAGGCTTACTGCCATGGTAGCACAACCCGGCTGAACGGGTGCCATATCAAGCCGGATCATGCCGTATCGTGCTACCATGCTTACCGCACCATGCCTCATCAATGTATCGCCCTCATTCTTTCTAATGCTTGGACTTCACTCAGTATATATGAGGCTGGCTGCCCAACCCTAGAAAACCTGATACGCCAACACCAAAAAGAGCCCGGGTGCGCATGTGGCCCTTGTATCGCCCTCGCTTGACCTACGCAAAGTCTGACGCTGGCTGCCCGACCCTTGAAAAGCTGAGACACTAACACAATTATGCAGCCCGGGTGCACTAGATTGCGGCTACCGTCGTCGGCTGAAAAAATGGCTTGCATGGACAGGGGCGGCTCTTGTTGTCAGCTGAAAAAAGGCTTGCAAGGACAGGGAGGGCTCACGACGAACAAGCACTTACACGGCCGCAAGATCTCATGCACACAAAATCGACTTGGATCTGATCTGAAAATAAACGGCTACCCTGCCTCGGCACCCCTCAAGCAAAATAACTCTATAAAGCAGTTATGTGCAATTGCGCTGTGTTTCATTGCGTAATTCATTGCGAAATCGTGTGAGTAATTACGTTCCCGTACAGATAAAGGTAGCCGGATTTGCCTTGAGATTTCAGTGACTGAAATCCAGCCACGTAATTCAGCCACTGTGAGGACCTTCACGAGGCACCCCTAAAGCTGAAGCACGTTAAACCGCCAGAAGCCCTCCCATAGTCCCCAGAGCGGTTGCAGATGTCTCCACCAAAGCAAAAAAACGGCAACTGAGCATCAAAAGGAGACAAAAACAGGTAGGAAGCCAGGGAAGTAGCTGCACGCATCATTGTATTTTTTAGTGAGTGGAATACCACTATCAGCTACCGTTCAGCTTCACTGTGGCCCCACGCCACATTTCCCTGGTTTGGCCAGCCCTGCTGCTTGGGCTATCCTACTGGCCTGAGGCCGGTCCAGGTTTGGTGTGGATCAGCCCAGGGGTGGCCGTGGGACGGCCCAGCAAAGGTGGTCCCTCACCCACTAAAAGAACACTGGTATGGATTGCTGTGCCGATTACGGCCCTTGTGGTAGCTGAATTGCGGTAGCTGAGTTTCAGTCACGGTAATTTCAAGACTGATTCAGCTACTTTCACCCGCAGCGGACAGTAATCACTTGCACGATGTATGAATAAGTGCGCAATAGCACAGCACTGGTTACATGGACACTAAGAGGTAAAAGGGCTCACAGTTCACAGTTCACCAAAGGGTATGGCCCCTCAGTCACCCTTAAAGATGCTGCTCGTACACTAGCAGCCATAAGGCCTAAAATGCCACTTGTCAGAGAGTCCCAAAAGGTATGGCCCCACAGTCCGCCGCAAAGACGCTGCTTGTACAGTAGCAGCCATAAATGCCCAGAGTTGCAGAGCCCCAAAAGGTATAGCCCCTCAGTCACCGACAAAGACGCTGCTTGACACTGGCAGCCATAAACTGACCAGAGTCCCAGTGCCCCCAAAGGTATGGCCCCTCAGTCACCGTACACTGGCAGCCATCAACTGCCCAGGGTCCCAAAATGCATAGCCTCTCAGTCCGCCGCAAAGACGCAGCTCGTACATACACTAGCAGCCAGAAGGCCTCAAATAATAGCCAGAAGCCCTAAACCCTAAACCCTAAACCCTAAACCCTCAACCCTAACAACACGGAGCCAAACCGCAAGCAGGACAAGCACTGCCTTAACCAGGGGCGAAGTGTTGACAATGTCACAAAGGGGGCGAGAAGGGTCGCAGCAGCCTAGAGCTTCAGATTCATATTCAAAGCATTTTGGGATGCCTCCCAGGGAGCAGCTTCAGGGTTACCCAGTAGGACCGTTTGGGTCCAAATCCCGTACTGTTTACCGTATCGTATCGCACCGTTTAACAATATGTAACCGCGTGAAAACAACGTGTTGGCCACTGTTTTTACCTCACCGGCCATTTTGACCGTACTGTGTTTGTATCTGTACCGCACCGTGTCACCGCACCGTATTTCCGTACAGGATTATCCTGAGCAGCTTGCACCTAAGGCATATGATGAAACCTCCATATTGGTCACCAAGGGGCATCTGGGGGATGTGGAGATGGAAAAGCATGAGACCCCTCTCCCTCAGGCGTTAAAAAAAAAATGATGCTCGGTTTTCAAGATGTCACAAGACTTTGCTCGGTTTTTAACATGTCACATGCTGTCTGTCCTTCTGTTAACACACCCTTTTGCTTTCTCGCTGGCTTGCAGGATGGCAACGTTGGTGCATCCAAGGTGGCCGACGGCAATGTCGTCCTCCAGCCCGACTGGGTGCCACTGACCCCACTGAATCCACTCCGACCTGCGCAAGGGGCAAGGCCTGCCCTGCCCCTGCTTCGAAAGCTGCAGGTGAGGTCTCCAGAGTCGTTTTTTTGCGCCGATGGGGGGTGCCCATTTTGCAGTCCCCATGCAAACTCTTGTCCCCATGCATCCACCAGGACAATGCATCACTTGATACCCCATGCATCCACCCCCCCATGCATGCACCAGGACAATGCAGCACATGATACCCCATGCATCCACCCTCCCATTCATCCACCCCCCCATGCCTCCACCAGGACAATGCAGCACATGATACCCCAAGCATCCACCCCCATGCATCCACCCTCCCTTGCATCCACCCTCCCATGCATCCACACCCTCCCCTGCATCCCCCCCCCCATGCATCCACCCCCCCCATGCATCCACCCCCCATGCATCCACCTCCCATGCATCCACCAGGACTTTGTATCCACCCCCCCCATGCATCCACCCCCCCATGCATCCACCCCCCATGCATCCACCTCCCATGCATCCACCTCCCATGCATCCACCAGGACTTTGTATCCCCCCCCCCCCCATGCATCCACCCCCCCCCATGCATCCACCTCCCATGCATCCACCCCCCCCATGCATCCACCAGGACTTTGTATCCACCCCCCCCATGGCATCCACCTCCCATGCATCCACCCCCCCCATGCATCCACCTCCCATGCATCCACCCCCCCCCCATGCATCCACCAGGACTTTGTATCCACCCCCCCCATGCATCCACCTCCCATGCACCCACCTCCCATGCACCCACCTCCCCCATGCATCCACCTCCCATGCATCCCCCCCCCCCCCCATGCATCCACCTCCCATGCATCCACCCCCCCCATGCATCCACCTCCCATGCATCCACCCCCCCCCATGCATCCACCTCCCATGCATCCACCCCCCCCATGCATCCACCCCCCCCCCCTGCATCCACCTCCCATGCATCCACCCCCCCCATGCATCCACCAGGACTTTGTATCCACCCCCCCATGCATCCACCCCCCCCCCCCCATGTATCCACCCCCCCCATGCATCCCCCCCCCCCCCCCCCCATGCATTCACCCCCCCATGCATCCACCCCCCCCCCCCCCATGCATCCACCCCCCCATGCATCCACCTCCCATGCATCCACCTCCCCCATGCATCCACCCCCCCCATGCATCCACCTCCCATGCATCCACCCCCCCATGCATCCACCCCCCATGCATCCACCCCCCCCATGCATCCACCAGGACTTTGTATCCACCCCCCCCCATGCACCCCCCCCCCCATGCATCCACCTCCCATGCATCCACCCCCCCCATGCATCCACCCCCCCCATGCATCCACCCCCCCCCCCCATGCATCCCCCCCCCCCCCCATGCATCCCCCCCCCCCATGCATCCCCCCCCCATGCATCCACCTCCCATGCATCCACCCCCCCCATGCATCCACCTCCCATGCATCCCCCCCCCCCATGCATCCACCCCCCCCCCCATGCATCCACCCCCCCCCCATGCATCCACCCCCCCCCCCATGCACCCCCTGCCCCATGCATCCACCTCCTATGCATCCACCCCCCCCCCCATGCATCCACCAGGACTTTGCATCCACCCCCCCATGCATCCACCCCCCCATGCATCCACCCCCATGCACCCCCCCCCCATGCATCCACCCCTTCCATGCATCCACCCCCATGCATCCACCTCCATGCATCCACCCCCCCCATGCATCCACCCCCCCATGCATCCACCCCCCCCCATGCATCCACCAGGACTATGCACCACCGTTAGCTACCATTCACTTGGCGGGGGCGAACCAGCAGAAGGTCCCCGGCATCCAGCGGCAACAGCTCAGTAATGCGGACTACGATGTCCTCCGTGGCGACTTGCCCGCCATCAGCCTGTCCTCAGCGCACAATGACCTCATTCACGCTACTGTGTGGCAGGTAGGGTTTAGGGTTTAGGGTGAGATCTTAGGGTTAGGGTTAAGTATTGGTATCTGCAGCACACAATCACCTCATTCACGCTACCGTATGGCAGGTAAAGTGTAATGTGCAGGGTGTAGGGTGTAGGGTTGGTGTCCGCAGCGCACAATGTCCTCATTCACACTACCGTGTGGCATGTAGGGTTTAGGGTTAAGTATTGGTATCTGCATCACACAATCACCTCGTTCACGCTACCGTGTGGCCAGTAGTCCGGCTCCTATCGATGTCCCCAACAAGGTTAAGGTCCTAAGGTTGAGGGTTTAGGGCTTAAGGTTAAAGTTGGAGCACATGCCCTGCCCCAGATACCTGGCTCCTTTGTGCGGAGCCAGGTATCTGGGGCAGGGCATGTGCTCCCAAGGAGATGACTGTTTGCTGAAGTATGGGGCGCAAGCCACTACGAGCATCTTGCAAAAAAATTGGCAGTGCAAAAGTTGTGCCCTGTATTACAATGCAACACACCGTCTTACATGTTACACCCGTGTCCCTAGTTTAGGGTTTAGGGTTTAAAATTTACACCCGTGTCCCTTGTACGGCGTCAGAGCCCAACACTGCTTACTTACTTTCCCCCCTTGTTTTCTTGGGTCAGCTACATGTCAGCTACCTCCCGGTCTCTGGCCTGAGCCCGTTTGTGGCCTACCATACTGCTTTTGCCACCAGTCGTAGGCCGGACTAGGTTTGGTCATGTCTGCCCTCTGCATAAAAATAGCATGGCACCTGCCAGCAGCCATCTCTGCTGCAATGTCCCTCCGGTCTATCCTCTGTCCAGGGTTCTTTTTTCTCGACTCAACTATGTGTCAGCTACACTCAAGCCTCCAGCCGTAGGCCCCAGGCAGAATGGATCAGCCATGCTGCTTGGGCCACCAAACTTAGGCTGGCGCACATTGGGTCCCAGTCAAACCCTGAACCCTTAACCAGGCGGATTTGGGGCGGCCTGCTGAAGTTGGACTTGTGGCTGCAAAACGTAACGCCACCTTGCCCGCTGCAGGTGTCTCGTCTCTTTGGCTTTTAAGCGTGCAACAAGACGTCCACTGACCGAAGCTGCCATGTCTGTCTCCATGCCATCCGCATGGCACCTGCCAGCAGCCAGATCTGTTGCAACGCCCCTCTGGTCTATCCTCTTCTGCGCAGGTGGCTCGTCTCTTTGGTTTCCAGGCGTTCAACAAGACATCCATGGACCTGAAGCTACAGCAGTGGACCCCTGCATCTGCGTTTGTTGCGTCAGACCACCTGACCGGGCTGCTCAGGGATGGCTGGCTTCGCAGGTGCGCATGGGGCATGGGGCATGGCTCATGTCACATGGCGCATTGCTGGCACGCTCAAAATACTGCATTTGACTGACCCTCTCAACCCCCTCACTCCCCTTAACCCCCTATACCCTAAGCATGAGTGGCATGTTCAACTCTGCACACATGTCAAGTCATGGGAGGTATGGCCCTTTTCCAGTCAGGGAAAAACCCAGCATGACGAGTATCAATCAATCTGCCATTCAAACGACAAAATCTGCTCTGATGCCCCGATCCTGAAACCTAAACCCTAAACCCTGAACCTGAAGCCAAATGTTAAAACCTGTCGAAGGCTGTCCCTGGTTTATTATCCCCTGGCCTTCTACTGTGGCCTAGCCCTGGTTAAGCCTGTCCCTGGCCTAGCCCTGGTTAAGCCTGTCACTGGCCCAGCCCTGGTTAAGCCTGTCACTGGCCTAGCCCTGGTTAAGCCTGTCCCTGGCCTAGCCCTGGTTAAGCCTGTCACTAGCCCAGCCCTGGTTAAGCCTGTCCCTGGCCTAGCCCTGGTTAAGCCTGTCCCTGGCCCTCTACTGTGGCCTAGCCCTGGTTAAGCCTGTCCCTGGCCTAGCCCTGGTTAAGCCTGTCCCTGACCTTCTACTGTGGCCTAGCCTTGGTTAAGCCTGTCCCTGGCCTAGCCCTGGTTAAGCATGTCCCTGGCCTAGCCTTGGTTAAGCCTGTCCCTGACCTTCTAATGTGGCCTAGCCCTGGTTAAGCCTGTCCCTGGCCTAGCCCTAGTTAAGCCTGTCCCTGACCTAGCCCTGGTTAAGCCTGTCCCTGACCTTCTAATGTGGCCTAGCCCTGGTTAAGCCTGTCCCTGGCCCTCTACTGTGGCCTAGCCCTGGTTAAGCCTGTCCCTGGCCCTCTACTGTGGCCTAGCCCTGGTTAAAACCTGTCTCTGGCCTTCAACTGTGGCCTAGCCCTGGTTAAGCCTGTCCCTGGCCTTCTACTGTGGCCTAGCCTTGGTTAAGCCTGTCCCTGACCTTCTACTGTGGCCTAGCCCTGGTTAAGCCTGTCCCTGGCCTAGCCTTGGTTAAGCCTGTCCCTGACCTTCTAATGTGGCCTAGCCCTGGTTAAGCCTGTCCCTGGCCTAGCCCTAGTTAAGCCTGTCCCTGGCCTAGCCCAAGTTAAGCCTGTCCCTGGCCTAGCCCTGGTTAAGCCTGTCCCTGGCCTAGCCTTGGTTAAGCCTGTCTCTGGCCTTCTAATGTGGCCTAGCCCTGGTTAAGCCTGTCCCTGACCTTCTACTGTGGCCTAGCCTTGGTTAAGCCTGTCCCTGTCCCTCTACTGTGGCCTAGCCATGGTTAAGCCTGTCCCTGGCCCTCTACTGTGGCCTAGCCCTGGTTAAGCCTGTCCCTGGCCTAGCCTTGGTTAAGCCTGTCTCTGGCCTTCTAATGTGGCCTAGCCCTGGTTAAGCCTGTCCCTGGCCCTCTACTGTGGCCTAGCCCTGGTTAAGCCTGTCCTTGGCCCTCTACTGTGGCCTAGCCCTAGTTAAGCCTGTCCCTGGCCTAGCCTTGGTTAAGCCTGTCTCTGGCCTTCTAATGTGGCCTAGCCCTGGTTAAGCATGTCCCTGGCGTTCTACTGTGGCCTAGCCCTGGTTAAGCCTGTCCCTGGCCCTCTACTGTGGCCTAGCCATGGTTAAGCCTGTCCCTGGCCTTCTAATGTGGCCTAGCCCTGGTTAAGCCTGTCCCTAGCCTAGCCCTGGTTAAGCCTGTCCCTGGCCTTCTACTGTGGCCTAGCCCTGGTTAAGCCTGTCCCTGGCCTTCTACTGTGGCCTAGCCCTGGTTAAGCCTATCCCTGGCCTTCTAATGTGGCCTAGCCCTGGTTAAGCCTGTCCCTGGCCTTCTAATGTGGCCTAGCCCTGGTTAAGCCTGTCCCTGGCCTTCTACTGTGGCCTAGCCCTGGTTAAGCCTGTCCCTGGCCTTCTAATGTGGCCTAGCCCTGGTTAAGCCTGTCCCTGGCCTTCTACTGTGGCCTTGCCCTGGTTAAGCCTGCCCCTGGCCTTCTACTGTGGCCTAGCCATGGTTAAGCATGTCCCTGGCCTAGCCTTGGTTAAGCCTGTCTCTGGCCTTCTAATGTGGCCTAGCCCTGGTTAAGCCTGTCTCTGGCCTTCTACTGTGGCCTAGCCCTGGTTAAGCCTGTCCCTGGCCTTCTAATGTGGCCTAGCCCTGGTTAAGCCTGTCCCTGGCCTAGCCTTGGTTAAGCCTGTCCCTGGCCTTCTCCTGTGGCTTAGCCCTGGTTAAGCCTGTCCTTGGCCTAGCCTTGGTTAAGCCTGTCTCTGGCCTTCTAATGTGGCCTAGCCCTGGTTAAGCCTGTCCCTGGCCTTCTACTGTGGCCTAGCCCTGTTTAAGCCTGTCCCTGGCCTAGCCCTGGTTAAGCCTGTCCCTGGCCTTCTAATGTGGCCTAGCCCTGGTTAAGCCTGTCCCTGGCCTTCTAATGTGGCCTAGCCCTGGTTAAGCCTGTCCCTGGCCTTCTACTGTGGCCTAGCCCTGGTTAAGCCTGTCCCTGACCTTCTAATGTGGCCTAGCCCTGGTTAAGCCTGTCCCTGACCTTCTACTGTGGCCTAGCCCTGGTTAAGCCTGTCCCTGGCCTTCTAATGTGGCCTAGCCCTGGTTAAGCCTGTCCCTCGCCTAGCCTTGGTTAAGCCTGTCCCTGACCTTTAATGTGGCCTAGCCCTGGTTAAGCCTGTCCCTGGCCTAGCCTTGGTTAAGCCTGTCCCTGGCCTTCTAATGTGGCCTAGCCCTGGTTAAGCCTGTCCCTGGCCTAGCCTTGGTTAAGCCTGTCCCTGACCTTCTACTGTGGCCTAGCCCTGGTTAAGCCTGTCCCTGGCCTAGCCCTGGTTAAGCCTGTCCCTGACCTTCTAATGTCGCCTAGCCCTGGTTAAGCCTGTCCCTGGCCTTCTACTGTGGCCTAGCCCTGGTTAATCCTGTCCCTGGCCTAGCCCTGGTTAAGCCAGTCCTTGGCCTTCTACTGTGGCCTAGCCCAGGTTAAGCCTGTCCCTGGCCTAGCCCTGGTTAAGCCTGTCCTTGGCCCTCTACTGTGGCCTAGCCCTGGTTAAGCCTGTCCCTGACCTTCTAATGTGGCCTAGCCCTGGTTAAGCCTGTCCCTGGCCTAGCCCTGGTTAAGCCTGTCCCTGACCTTCTTATGTGGCCTAGCCCTGGTTAAGCCTGTCCCTGGCCTTCTAATGTGGCCTAGCCCTGGTTAAGCCTGTCCCTGGCCTTCTAATGTGGCCTAGCCCTGGTTAAGCCTGTCCCTGGCCTTCTACTGTGGCCTAGCCCTGGTTAAGCCTGTCCCTGACCTTCTACTGTGGCCTAGCCCTGGTTAAGCCTGTCCCTGGCCTAGCCTTGGTTAAGCCTATCCCTGACCTTCTAATGTGGCCTAGCCCTGGTTAAGCCTGTCCCTGGCCTTCTAATGTGGCCTAGCCCTGGTTAAGCCTGTCCCTGGCCTTCTAATGTGGCCTAGCCCTGGTTAAGCCTGTCCCTGGCCTTCTACTGTGGCCTAGCCCTGGTTAAGCCTGTCCCTGACCTTCTACTGTGGCCTAGCCCTGGTTAAGCCTGTCCCTGACCTTCTACTGTGGCCTAGCCCTGGTTAAGCCTGTCCCTGGCCTTCTACTGTGGCCTAGCCCTGGTTAAGCCTGTCCCTGGCCTAGCCCTGGTTAAGCCTGTCTCTGGCCTTCTACTGTGGCCTAGCCCAGGTTAAGCCTGTCCCTGGCCTAGCCCTAGTTAAGCCTGTCCCTGGCCTTCTACTGTGGCCTAGCCCTGGTTAAGCCTGTCCCTGGCCTTCTAATGTGGCCTAGCCCTGGTTAAGCCTGTCTCTGGCCTTCTACTGTGGCCTAGCCCTGGTTAAGCCTGTCTCTGGCCTTCTAATGTGGCCTAGCCCTGGTTAAGCCTGTCCCTGGCCTAGCCTTGGTTAAGCTTGTCCCTGACCTTCTAATGTGGCCTAGCCCTGGTTAAGCCTGTCCCTGGCCTAGCCCTGGTTAAGCCTGTCCCTGGCCTTCTAATGTGGCCTAGCCCTGGTTAAGCCTGTCCCTGGCCTTCTAATGTGGCCTAGCCCTGGTTAAGCATGTCCCTGGCCTAGCCTTGGTTAAGCCTGTCCCTGACCTTCTAATGTGGCCTAGCCCTGGTTAAGCCTGTCCCTGGCCTTCTAATGTGGCCTAGCCCTGCTTAAGCCTGTCCCTGACCTTCTACTGTGGCCTAGCCCAGGTTAAGCCGGTCCCTGGCCTTCTAATGTGGCCTAGCCCTGGTTAAGCCTGTCCCTGGCCTAGCCTTGGTTAAGCCTGTCCCTGACCTTCTAATGTGGCCTAGCCCTGGTTAAGCCTGTCCCTGGCCTTCTAATGTGGCCTAGCCCAGGTTAAGCCTGTCCCTGGCCTTCTAATGTGGCCTAGCCCTGGTTAAGCCTGTCCCTGGCCTTCTACTGTGGCCTAGCCCTGGTCAAGCCTGTCCCTGACCTTCTTCTGTGGCCTAGCCCTGGTTAAGCCTGTCCCTGACCTTCTACTGTGGCCTAGCCCTGGTTAAGCCTGCCCCTGGCCTTCTAATGTGGCCTAGCCCTGGTTAAGCCTGTCCTTGGCCTAGCCTTGGTTAAGCCTGTCCCTGACCTTTAATGTGGCCTAGCCCTGGTTAAGCCTGTCCCTGGCCTAGCCTTGGTTAAGCCTGTCCCTGACCTTCTACTGTGGCCTAGCCCTGGTTAAGCCTGTCCCTGGCCTAGCCTTGGTTAAGCCTGTCCCTGACCTTCTACTGTGGCCTAGCCCTGGTTAAGCCTGACCCTGGCCTAGCCCTGGTTAAGCCTGTCCCTGACCTTCTTATGTCGCCTAGCCCTGGTTAAGCCTGTCCCTGGCCTTCTACTATGGCCTAGCCCTGGTTAATCCTGTCCCTGGCCTAGCCCTGGTTAAGCCTGTCCTTGGCCTTCTACTGTGGCCTAGCCCTGGTTAAGCCTGTCCCTGGCCTAGCCCTGGTTAAGCCTGTCCTTGGCCCTCTACTGTGGCCTAGCCCTGGTTAAGCCTGTCCCTGACCTTCTAATGTGGCCTAGCCCTGGTTAAGCCTGTCCCTGGCCTAGCCCTGGTTAAGCCTGTCCCTGACCTTCTAATGTGGCCTAGCCCTGGTTAAGCCTGTCCCTGGCCTTCTTATGTGGCCTAGCCCTGGTTAAGCCTGTCCCTGGCCTTCTAATGTGGCCTAGCCCTGGTTAAGCCTGTCCCTGGCCTTCTACTGTGGCCTAGCCCTGGTTAAGCCTGTCCCCGACCTTCTACTGTGGCCTAGCCCTGGTTAAGCCTGTCCCTGGCCTAGCCTTGGTTAAGCCTATCCCTGACCTTCTAATGTGGCCTAGCCCTGGTAAAGCCTGTCCCTGGCCTTCTAATGTGGCCTAGCCCTGGTTAAGCCTGTCCCTGGCCTTCTAATGTGGCCTAGCCCTGGTTAAGCCTGTCCCTGGCCTTCTACTGTGGCCTAGCCCTGGTTAAGCCTGTCCCTGACCTTCTACTGTGGCCTAGCCCTGGTTAAGCCTGTCCCTGACCTTCTACTGTGGCCTAGCCCTGGTTAAGCCTGTCCCTGGCCTTCTACTGTGGCCTAGCCCTGGTTAAGCCTGTCCCTGGCCTAGCCCTGGTTAAGCCTGTCTCTGGCCTTCTACTGTGGCCTAGCCCAGGTTAAGCCTGTCCCTGGCCTAGCCCTGGTTAAGCCTGTCTCTGGCCTTCTACTGTGGCCTAGCCCTGGTTAAGCCTGTCCCTGGCCTTCTAATGTGGCCTAGCCCTGGTAAAGCCTGTCTCTGGCCTTCTACTGTGGCCTAGCCCTGGTTAAGCCTGTCTCTGGCCTTCTAATGTGGCCTAGCCCTGGTTAAGCCTGTCCCTGGCCTAGCCTTGGTTAAGCCTGTCCCTGGCCTAGCCCTGGTTAAGCCTGTCCCTGGCCTAGCCTTGGTTAAGCCTGTCTCTGGCCTTCTAATGTGGCCTAGCCCTGGTTAAGCCTGTCCAAGGCCTTCTACTGTGGCCTAGCCCTGGTTAAGCCTGTCCCTGGCCTTCTACTGTGGCCTAGCCCTGGTTAATCCTGTCCCTGGCCTAGCCCTGGTTAAGCCAGTCCTTGGCCTTCTACTGTGGCCTAGCCCAGGTTAAGCCTGTCCCTGGCCTAGCCCTGGTTAAGCCTGTCCTTGGCCCTCTACTGTGGCCTAGCCCTGGTTAAGCCTGTCCCTGACCTTCTAATGTGGCCTAGCCCTGGTTAAGCCTGTCCCTGGCCTAGCCCTGGTTAAGCCTGTCCCTGACCTTCTTATGTGGCCTAGCCCTGGTTAAGCCTGTCCCTGGCCTTCTAATGTGGCCTAGCCCTGGTTAAGCCTGTCCCTGGCCTTCTAATGTGGCCTAGCCCTGGTTAAGCCTGTCCCTGGCCTTCTACTGTGGCCTAGCCCTGGTTAAGCCTGTCCCTGACCTTCTAATGTGGCCTAGCCCTGGTTAAGCCTGTCCCTGGCCTAGCCTTGGTTAAGCCTATCCCTGACCTTCTAATGTGGCCTAGCCCTGGTTAAGCCTGTCCCTGGCCTTCTAATGTGGCCTAGCCCTGGTTAAGCCTGTCCCTGGCCTTCTAATGTGGCCTAGCCCTAGTTAAGCCTGTCCCTGGCCTTCTACTGTGGCCTAGCCCTGGTTAAGCCTGTCCCTGACCTTCTACTGTGGCCTAGCCCTGGTTAAGCCTGTCCCTGACCTTCTACTGTGGCCTAGCCCTGGTTAAGCCTGTCCCTGGCCTTCTACTTTGGCCTAGCCCTGGTTAAGCCTGTCCCTGGCCTAGCCCTGGTTAAGCCTGTCTCTGGCCTTCTACTGTGGCCTAGCCCAGGTTAAGCCTGTCCCTGGCCTAGCCCTAGTTAAGCATGTCCCTGGCCTTCTACTTTGGCCTAGCCCTGGTTAAGCCTGTCCCTGGCCTTCTAATGTGGCCTAGCCCTGGTTAAGCCTGTCTCTGGCCTTCTACTGTGGCCTAGCCCTGGTTAAGCCTGTCTCTGGCCTCCTAATGTGGCCTAGCCCTGGTTAAGCCTGTCCCTGGCCTAGCCTTGGTTAAGCTTGTCCCTGACCTTCTAATGTGGCCTAGCCCTGGTTAAGCCTGTCCCTGGCCTAGCCCTGGTTAAGCCTGTCCCTGGCCTTCTAATGTGGCCTAGCCCTGGTTACGCCTGTCCCTGGCCTTCTAATGTGGCCTAGCCCTGGTTAAGCATGTCCCTGGCCTAGCCTTGGTTAAGCCTGTCCCTGACCTTCTAATGTGGCCTAGCCCTGGTTAAGCCTGTCCCTGGCCTTCTAATGTGGCCTAGCCCTGCTTAAGCCTGTCCCTGACCTTCTACTGTGGCCTAGCCCAGGTTAAGCCGGTCCCTGGCCTTCTAATGTGGCCTAGCCCTGGTTAAGCCTGTCCCTGGCCTAGCCTTGGTTAAGCCTGTCCCTGACCTTCTAATGTGGCCTAGCCCTGGTTAAGCCTGTCCCTGGCCTTCTAATGTGGCCTAGCCCAGGTTAAGCCTGTCCCTGGCCTTCTAATGTGGCCTAGCCCTGGTTAAGCCTGTCCCTGGCCTTCTACTGTGGCCTAGCCCTGGTTAAGCCTGTCCCTGACCTTCTTCTGTGGCCTAGCCCTGGTTAAGCCTGTCCCTGACCTTCTACTGTGGCCTAGCCCTGGTTAAGCCTGCCCCTGGCCTTCTAATGTGGCCTAGCCCTGGTTAAGCCTGTCCTTGGCCTAGCCTTGGTTAAGCCTGTCCCTGACCTTTAATGTGGCCTAGCCCTGGTTAAGCCTGTCCCTGGCCTAGCCTTGGTTAAGCCTGTCCCTGACCTTCTAATGTGGCCTAGCCCTGGTTAAGCCTGTCCCTGGCCTAGCCTTGGTTAAGCCTGTCCCTGACCTTCTACTGTGGCCTAGCCCTGGTTAAGCCTGACCCTGGCCTAGCCCTGGTTAAGCCTGTCCCTGACCTTCTTATGTCGCCTAGCCCTGGTTAAGCCTGTCCCTGGCCTTCTACTATGGCCTAGCCCTGGTTAATCCTGTCCCTGGCCTAGCCCTGGTTAAGCCTGTCCTTGGCCTTCTACTGTGGCCTAGCCCTGGTTAAGCCTGTCCCTGGCCTAGCCCTGGTTAAGCCTGTCCTTGGCCCTCTACTGTGGCCTAGCCCTGGTTAAGCCTGTCCCTGACCTTCTAATGTGGCCTAGCCCTGGTTAAGCCTGTCCCTGGCCTAGCCCTGGTTAAGCCTGTCCCTGACCTTCTAATGTGGCCTAGCCCTGGTTAAGCCTGTCCCTGGCCTTCTTATGTGGCCTAGCCCTGGTTAAGCCTGTCCTTGGCCTTCTAATGTGGCCTAGCCCTGGTTAAGCCTGTCCCTGGCCTTCTACTGTGGCCTAGCCCTGGTTAAGCCTGTCCCTGACCTTCTACTGTGGCCTAGCCCTGGTTAAGCCTGTCCCTGGCCTAGCCTTGGTTAAGCCTATCCCTGACCTTCTAATGTGGCCTAGCCCTGGTAAAGCCTGTCCCTGGCCTTCTAATGTGGCCTAGCCCTGGTTAAGCCTGTCCCTGGCCTTCTAATGTGGCCTAGCCCTGGTTAAGCCTGTCCCTGGCCTTCTACTGTGGCCTAGCCCTGGTTAAGCCTGTCCCTGACCTTCTACTGTGGCCTAGCCCTGGTTAAGCCTGTCCCTGACCTTCTACTGTGGCCTAGCCCTGGTTAAGCCTGTCCCTGGCCTTCTACTGTGGCCTAGCCCTGGTTAAGCCTGTCCCTGGCCTAGCCCTGGTTAAGCCTGTCTCTGGCCTTCTACTGTGGCCTAGCCCAGGTTAAGCCTGTCCCTGGCCTAGCCCTGGTTAAGCCTGTCTCTGGCCTTCTACTGTGGCCTAGCCCTGGTTAAGCCTGTCCCTGGCCTTCTAATGTGGCCTAGCCCTGGTTAAGCCTGTCTCTGGCCTTCTACTGTGGCCTAGCCCTGGTTAAGCCTGTCTCTGGCCTTCTAATGTGGCCTAGCCCTGGTTAAGCCTGTCCCTGGCCTAGCCTTGGTTAAGCCTGTCCCTGGCCTAGCCCTGGTTAAGCCTGTCCCTGGCCTAGCCTTGGTTAAGCCTGTCTCTGGCCTTCTAATGTGGCCTAGCCCTGGTTAAGCCTGTCCAAGGCCTTCTACTGTGGCCTAGCCCTGGTTAAGCCTGTCCCTGGCCTAGCCCTGGTTAAGCCTGTCCCTGGCATTCTAATGTGGCCTAGCCCTGGTTAAGCCTGTCCCTGGCCTAGCCTTGGTTAAGCCTGTGTCTGGCCTTCTAATGTCGCCTAGCCCTGGTTAAGCCTGTCCCTGGCCTTCTAATGTGGCCTAGCCCTGGTTAAGCCTGTCCCTGGCCTTCTACTGTGGCCTAGCCCTGGTTAAGCCTGTCCCTGGCCTAGCCCTAGTTAAGCCTATCCCTGGCCTTCTAATGTGGCCTAGCCCTGGTTAAGCCTGTCCCTGGCCTTCTAATGTGGCCTAGCCCTGGTTAAGCCTGTCCCTGGCCTAGCCCTAGTTAAGCCTATCCCTGACCTTCTAATGTGGCCTAGCCTTGGTTAAGCCTGTCCCTGGCCTTCTAATGTGGCCTAGCCCTGGTTAATCCTGTCCCTGGCCTAGCCCTGGTTAAGCCTGTCCCTTGCCTTCTAATGTGGCCTAGCCCTGGTTAAGCCTGTCCCTGGCCTTCTAATGTGGCCTAGCCTTGGTTAAGCCTGTCCCTGGCCTAGCCCTGGTTAAGCCTGTCCCTGACCTTCTAATGTGGCCTAGCCCTGGTTAAGCCTGTCACTGGCCTAGCCCTGGTTAAGCCTGTCCCTGGCCTAGCCTTGGTTAAGCCTGTCACTGGCCCAGCCCTGGTTAAGCCTGTCCCTGGCCTAGCCCTGGTTAAGCCTGTCCCTGGCCCTCTACTGTGGCCTAGCCCTGGTTAAGCCTGTCCCTGGCCTTCTAATGTGGCCAAGCCCTGGTTAAGCCTGTCCCTGGCCTTCTACTGTGGCCTAGCCCTGGTTAAGCCTGTCCCTGGCCTTCTAATGTGGCCTAGCCCTGGCTAAGCCTGTCCCTGGCCTTCTAATGTGGCCTAGCCCTGGTTAAGCCAGTCCCTGGCCTTCTACTGTGGCCTAGCCTTGGTTAAGCCTGTCCCTGGCCTAGCCCTGGTTAAGCCTGTCCCTGACCTTCTAATGTGGCCTAGCCCTGGTTAAGCCTGTCCCTGGCCTAGCCCTGGTTAAGCCTGTCCCTGGCCTTCTAATGTGGCCTAGCCCTGGTTACGCCTGTCCCTGGCCTTCTAATGTGGCCTAGCCCTGGTTAAGCATGTCCCTGGCCTAGCCTTGGTTAAGCCTGTCCTTGGCCTTCTACTGTGGCCTAGCCCTGGTTAAGCCTGTCCCTGGCCTTCTAATGTGGCCTAGCCCTGCTTAAGCCTGTCCCTGACCTTCTACTGTGGCCTAGCCCAGGTTAAGCCTGTCCCTGGCCTTCTAATGTGGCCTAGCCCTGGTTAAGCCTGTCCCTGGCCTAGCCTTGGTTAAGCCTGTCCCTGACCTTCTAATGTGGCCTAGCCCTGGTTAAGCCTGTCCCTGGCCTTCTAATGTGGCCTAGCCCTGGTTAAGCCTGTCCCTGGCCTTCTAATGTGGCCTAGCCCTGGTTAAGCCTGTCCCTGGCCTTCTAATGTGGCCTAGCCCTGGTTAAGCCTGGCCCTGGCCTTCTACTGTGGCCTAGCCCTGGTTAAGCCTGTCCCTGACCTTCTACTGTGGCCTAGCCCTGGTTAAGCCTGTCCCTGGCCTAGCCTTGGTTAAGCCTATCCCTGACCTTCTAATGTGGCCTAGCCCTGGTTAAGCCTGTCCCTGGCCTTCTAATGTGGCCTAGCCCTGGTTAAGCCAATCCCTGGCCTTCTAATATGGCCTAGCCCTGGTTAAGCCTGTCCCTGACCTTCTACTGTGGCCTAGCCCTGGTTAAGCCTGTCCCTGTCCTTCTACTGTGGCCTAGCCCTGGCTAAGCCTGTCCCTAGCCTAGCCCTGGTTAAGCCTGTCCCTGGCCTAGCCTTGGTTAAGCCTGTCCCTAACCTTCTACTGTGGCCTAGCCCTGGTTAAGCCTGTCCCTGGCCTAGCCCTGGTTAAGCCTGTCCCTGACCTTCTAATGTCGCCTAGCCCTGGTTAAGCCTGTCCCTGGCCTTCTACTGTGGCCTAGCCATGGTTAATCCTGTCCCTGGCCTAGCCCTGGTTAAGCCTGTCCCTGGCCTTCTACTGTGGCCTAGCCCTGGTTAAGCCTGTCCCTGGCCTAGCCCTGGTTAAGCCTGTCCTTGGCCCTCTACTGTGGCCTAGCCCTGGTTAAGCCTGTCCCTGACCTTCTAATGTGGCCTAGCCCTGGTTAAGCCTGTCCCTGGCCTAGCCCTGGTTATGCCTTTCCCTGACCTTCTAATGTGGCCTAGCCCTGGTTAAGCCTGTCCCTGGCCTTCTAATGTGGCCTAGCCCTGGTTAAGCCTGTCCCTGGCCTTCTAATGTGGCCTAGCCCTGGTTAAGCCTGTCCCTGGCCTTCTACTGTGGCCTAGCCCTGGTTAAGCCTGTCCCTGACCTTCTACTGTGGCCTAGCCCTGGTTATGACTGTCCCTGGCCTAGCCTTGGTTAAGCCTGTCCCTGACCTTCTAATGTGGCCTAGCCCTGGTTAAGCCTGTCCCTGGCCTTCTAATGTGGCCTAGCCCTGGTTAAGCCTGTCCCTGGCCTTCTACTGTGGCCTAGCCCTGGTTAAGCCTGTCCCTGGCCTTCTACTGTGGCCTAGCCCTGGTTAAGCCTGTCCCTGACCTTCTACTGTGGCCTAGCCCTGGTTAAGCCTGTCCCTGACCTTCTACTGTGGCCTAGCCCTGGTTAAGCCTGTCCCTGGCCTTCTACTGTGGCCTAGCCCTGGTTAAGCCTGTCCCTGGCCTAGCCCTGGTTAAGCCTGTCTCTGGCCTTCTACTGTGGCCTAGCCCAGGTTAAGCCTGTCCCTGGCCTAGCCCTGGTTAAGCCTGTCCCTGGCCTTCTACTGTGGCCTAGCCCAGGTTAAGCCTGTCCCTGGCCTTCTAATGTGGCCTAGCCCTGGTTAAGCCTGTCTCTGGCCTTCTACTGTGGCCTAGCCCTGGTTAAGCCTGTCTCTGACCTTCTACTGTGGCCTAGCCCTGGTTAAGCCTGTCTCTGGCCTTCTACTGTGGCCTAGCCCTGGTTAAGCCTGTCTCTGGCCTTCTACTGTGGCCTAGCCCAGGTTAAGCCTGTCCGTGGCCTAGCCCTGGTGAAGCATATCCCCGGCCTCCTACTGTGGAGTGTGGACAGCCGCTGCCTGTTGCATCAGACTGACATGTGCACCCCAGAGTATGCTTATGACCAGCATGTACAGCCTGTCACAAACCCGTCACAAGCCTGCTATTTGCCTGTTAAAAGCCAGTTACAAGCCTGTTATTGGCCCGTTTTCGTCTGTTACAAGCCCGTCACAAACCTGTTTTTTGCCTGAAACAAGCCAGGCACTGACCTATATATGCCTGTTACGAGCACGTTACACGCCTGCTATTATATGCCCATTACGTGTCTGTTACAAGCCCGTGATAAGCCGGTTATTACCCCATTATTTGTCTGTTACAAGCCCGTTACAAGCTGTTTATTACCCTGATGTTTGCCTGTTAACATCCAGTTACAAACCTGTTACAAGCCTTGTATTAGCCTGATACAAATTCAAAGCTTTCCCTGCCTTGGAGGCCTTTTCGAGACCTGCCCCTGTCCCTTGTGTGCACAGTCACAGGAATCAGCAAGTAAACGGTTACTAACCTACTATTAGCCCGTTACAGATTCTTACCTTTCTCTGCCTTAGAGGCCTGCCCCTGTCCCTTAAGTGTACAGTCACAGGCATGAACAGAACACCTTGGTGGCTCCCGCTATTTGCCTGTTACAGGCCTGTGGCAAACCTGTTGCACGCCTTTTATTAACCCTAGAAATTCAAATCTCTGCTTATCTTTAGTAGCCCTCTCAAATCCTTGCTGCTTTTTTGTAGCCCTGTCAAATATATGCTTGCCTGTTGTAGCCCTCTCAAATGTATGTTTGTTTTGTACAGCCCTCCCTAATATCTGCTTGTCTTTTGTAGCCCTCTCTGCTCGTCTTTTTAGCCCTCTTCGAATCCCCTGTCTGTTGTGCGCACTCTTGCAGGCATCAGCAAAACAACCTGGTGGCTCCCAAGTCCCCAGATGAGGCGCTGGCTCAGTGCGTCTTGGAGCTTCATTGCACCATCTTCAACGCCTATGAGACTGGATGGTGAGTCGTTTTGAGAAAGCGGAACCAAAAGATACCCAGGGTGGCTCACCAGTGCTAATCGCCTGTACTGGGCCAGAAGAGCGGTTTTTGCCCAAATCCTGTTCCGTTTACCATACTGTCATGTACCGTTTGACAATAAAGCACCGTTTGGAAAGACCGCACCGTCAATTTTTTTACCAGCCCATCCGTACTGTACCCGTATCCTGACCGTACCGTCTGACCGTACCGTACCGTCTGACCGTACCGTACCGTCTGACCGTACCGTATTCCCGTACCGGGTAAGCCTGATCATGCCGGTACCCATGTCGAGGGGGCTGTCGGGACCGGTAGAGCAGTGTCAATGCCAGCGCGCCCGAGGCTCGGCAGTAATTAATTTTTCGTGACTCAGCTGTGCGCCAGCTACTTTGTGCGTCAGCTAGACTCCAGCCTCTGGCTGTAGGCTGTGCGTCAGCTACTTTGTGCGTCAGCTAGCCTCCAGCTTCTGGCTGTAGGCCACAGACAGGATCTGCCATGCTGCTTGGGCCACCTTCAGTAGGCCGGCGGGATTTTGTCCCAATCAGGCCTTAGGCGGACTTGGGCCGGCAAGCAGTAGGTGGACTTGAGAATCGCCGGAAAAAGGAATGCTGGGGACCCCCCGCCAGGCCATCTGAAACGGGCCCCGCTTGGCGGCCACCACTGGGCTGATGGGGACCAAACCGTGACTGGCCTACGGCCAGTGACTTGAGCAGCAGGCACTTTGCTGCACCAGGCCTTCACTGCCGTAGGCCGTGATGTAGCTGAATCATGGGCTGGTGGCTGAATCGTGGGCTGGTAGCTGAATCATGGGCTGGTAGCTGAATCGTGGGCTGGTAGCTGAATCGTAGGCTGGTAGCTGAATCATAGGCTGGTAGCTGATGAACTTAAAAGCTGCTGTAGCCACTTGCCACTAGCCACTAGCCACTCTCCATGCCTACGCTAGACATGATGTGTTCTCAATTTTGTGATCGGCTACCTCACAGTGGAGTGTAGAGGGCTGCGGTACAGAATACGGGGGACTCCTATGGAACAGGAAATTTGTCGAACAAGATACGATATGCGGCGTATACAAGAATACGGCGTGCCCCCTGCACACACGTCAAAGCTCGGGTGAGCGACAAAGGTTGGACGCGCGACGAACGCTAGACCAAATGGGGGATGCAAACACTTACTCAAAGTCTAACTCACCAAATACAGCTTATCCATCCAGTAAGGGCGCTTTGCGTCTCTTGGGCATCAGGCCACGGACCACATCACTCCCCACAGATGAGCAGCCAGCACCTCCCGTTCCACATGGACGTAATATTATTTTTGGTGCCCTGTCCAAGGTTCTCGCTGGCACTCTGCCCCCATGTCTGATCGGATGCAGGGTTCAGGGTTAAGAGTTTAGGGTTAAGGGTTGAGAGTTTAGGGTTTAAAGTTTGTCCGTACCATACCCGCATCCGTACTGCACCGTTAGAATGTACCGTACTGCCATACCGGGTAATCCCGATCTGATGTACACCATGCAGGTGCTGCCTGGTGGATCTAGATCCTCGCCCGAGCCCGTTGAGGCAACGTTTGCAGCGACCTGAAAAGATCTACCCCTCGGACAACACGCACCTGCTGCTCTGTGAACTCTCTCTCTACCTGCTCATCTGGACAGGTGGGTGGTTCATCACTTCAAATATATTTTATTTTTAAATTAATTTTTATTTTGCTACCGTACTCAATCATTCTTTTCGGAAAAAATATTTCCATGGATTGACCATGGATTTACCATGGATCATTATTTCCATGGATTCCATACATTATTTCCATGGTTAAAGTTAGCCCTCCCACACCCCAAGGCAAATAACTTTCTTTATTAAGCCCCGCACCCAGAATAAACACAGATTGACAACAATTCAAATGGCAAGCCGGCAAGCAGATTGGGTGTACCTGAAATAGCCTGTCAGATCAAAGTACGCTCTACAACACGAACAAGCAGGCTTGATTTCCCGCAACAACTGCCCCTGCGGCCCTGCAACCGTGCCATCGAGTGCCCCTGCCCCTGCCCCTGCCCCTGCGGCCCTGCAACCGTGCCATCGAGTGCCCCTGCCCCTGCCCCTGCCCCTGCCCCTGCAACCGTGCCATCGAGTGCCCCTGCCCCTGCCCCTGCCCCTGCCCCTGCAACCGTGCCATCGAGTGCCCCTGCCCCTGCCCCTGCCCCTGCCCCTGCAACCGTGCCATCGAGTGCCCCTGCCCCTGCCCCTGCCCCTGCCCCTGCCCCTGCCCCTGCAACCGTGCCATCGAGTGCCCCTGCCCCTGCCCCTGCCCCTGCAACCGTGCCATCGAGTGCCCCTGCCCCTGCCCCTGCCCCTGCCCCTGCAACCGTGCCATCGAGTGCCCCTGCCCCTGCCCCTGCCCCTGCCCCTGCAACCGTGCCATCGAGTGCCCCTGCCCCTGCCCCTGCCCCTGCGGCCCTGCAACCGTGCCATCGAGTGCCCCTGCCCCTGCCCCTGCCCCTGCCCCTGCAACCGTGCCATCGAGTGCCCCTGCCCCTGCCCCTGCCCCTGCCCCTGCAACCGTGCCATCGAGTGCCCCTGCCCCTGCCCCTGCCCCTGCCCCTGCAACCGTGCCATCGAGTGCCCCTGCCCCTGCCCCTGCCCCTGCCCCTGCAACCGTGCCATCGAGTGCCCCTGCCCCTGCCCCTGCCCCTGCCCCTGCAACCGTGCCATCGAGTGCCCCTGCCCCTGCCCCTGCCCCTGCCCCTGCAACCGTGCCATCGAGTGCCCCTGCCCCTGCCCCTGCCCCTGCCCCTGCCCCTGCAACCGTGCCATCGAGTGCCCCTGCCCCTGCCCCTGCCCCTGCCCCTGCAACCGTGCCATCGAGTGCCCCTGCCCCTGCCCCTGCCCCTGCAACCGTGCCATCGAGTGCCCCTGCCCCTGCCCCTGCCCCTGCCCCTGCAACCGTGCCATCGAGTGCCCCTGCCCCTGCCCCTGCCTTTGCCACTGCCCCTGCCCCCAACTGATGTCCCCTTCCCCCAACGATGCCCCCACCTGATGCTCCACTGCCCCCCTGGTGCACCCCTGCAGAGGCTGCCAATGTGCGTCACATGCCTGAGGCCACGTGGTTCCTCTACTGCCCCCAACCGATGTCCCCTGCCCCCAACGATGCCCCCAACTGATGCTCCACTGCCCCCCTGGTGCACCTCCGCAGAGGCTGCCAACGTGCGTCACATGCCTGAGGCAATGTGGTTCCTCTACTGGACATGCTGTCACTCGATCGCATTTGTGCAGCTGGCTTGGCTGGACGCGGTTTACATCCGATCGAGCTTGGGTCTGCCTGCGGACGGGCAGCTCCCGATCGATGTCAGCCTCCGGGACTGGCGGGTGCAGTGCAGGAACAAGCATAAGGTGGATTCATAGGGTTCAGAATATAGGCATAGGGTTCAGATTATAGGCATAGGGCTCAGAATACAGGCAAAGGCTTCAAGGTTTAGGCATAGGGTTTAGGGGTGAAGGCTTTGGGGACTAGCCAGTGCAGTGCAGGAACAAGCACACATTAAATGCATAGGGTTAAAAGACTACTCTCTGAACCCTACACCTTTAAAGGGTGGAAGAACTCCTGAACTCCTGAACTCTGAATTCAAAACCCTCTGCTGGCCCTTTGTGCTTCCCCCAACTGAGCTGTCCTGGTGTGTCCGTGGGGCTTAGTTGGTGGGACCTCTGGCTGGTGCTGGCCTCACTGACCAGCAGGTGCACTCAGGCTTAAGGGTTAGGGTTTTAGGGGTAAGGGTTTAATACCCTAAAACAGGATAAGCCTAGTTAAAGGTTTTGTGGATAAGGGTTTAATACCCTAAAACAGGATAAGCCTAGTTAAGGGTTTTAGGGGTAAGGGTTTAATACCCTAAAACAGGATAAGCCTAGTTAAGGGTTTTAGGGGTAAGGGTTTAATACCCTAAAACAGGATAAACCTAGTTAAGGGTTTTAGGGGTAAGGGTTTATAACCCTAAAACATGATAAGCCACCAGATAAAGCTTTGTTAAACTAAGAAAGGTTTGCGGTCTGAAGCTATTGGTGTCAGGGGGCTTACTTGGTGGGACCTCCGGCTGACGCTGGCCGCATCAAATAGCAGGTGCTCTCAGGCTTCAGGGTTAAGGGGTGACACCTGTGGCCCAAGCCGAGCGGCTTTTTGCATGCGGTCCTGCTCGCTGTAGCTAAGGGTTGCCACTGGATGGATTTTGAAAATGCTTTTGAATTGCTTTTGAAATAGACACACTGGCATTTAGCCCTTAACCCTATCAAGGTTCCTTTGATCTTAACCCGAAACCTGAACCCTGAACCCTCAGGAGCTGATCGCGGCGTCGCGGAGTTCTGGCGTCTGCCCCGCTGACAGGCTGCTCCCTAGGGCCTGCTTCCCCCATCAGCGTCTGTCTGCGGAGCACACCCAGGTACGCCTCTTTATCGTTTTAGGCAAGATGAAGCCATTGGCGACCAGTAGGGTGGGTGGAAAGCGAGTCGGATTGGCAAATTCCGGCGAGTTGCTCGCCCAGAGTGGCTGGCTTGCCAAAACTCATCGACATTGAGACTTTTGTGAAACCCAATGATGCAAAGACAGATGCCATTGAAGGCAGCGGGTTGCTCCACCCAGCTCCAAAACACTCATGAAAACCGACAGAAAAGTGACATGTAAACTGGAATGAAACGTGGAATTAAAAGTCCCCATGCCCTGTCAACTTTCCGAACTCCTGTGTGTCTGCAGAAACTTAAAGACGTCGAGACAGCAGCCAAGCAAGGCGGCGGTTCGTTCCACCCAGCTACGTTGCCCATGGTTGTCGAGCTGGCGAGCCATGGGGACGGAGGCTTCTGGTGCAGCCATATCATTACGCCCCTGTTCCTGCTGCTGGTCCAAGAGGTGCGCTGCTGCTGAGGGTTTAGGGGTAGGCCTGTCTAGGCCAGATTATTTTTTTGTACCCTAAACCTTTCACTCTGAAACCTGAACCCTGAACCATGAACGTAACCATATACCCTAAACTGCTCCCCCCAAAATAGAACCCTGCAAACATGACCCTAAATCTGGAACCCAAACCTTAAACCCCAACCGACATATTAAGGATATCTATTTAATGAATGTAGCTCACACCTCTAGAAATGCAAGTAAATGGTGAATTGTGTTTGTGATACTAGGCGTTTCTTCTCATCCAAGAGATTCACGTTTCTTCTTGCACTGTTGCAGATTAACCCTAAACCCTTTTGCTGAGGTGAACCCTAAACTCTTTGCTCAGTTAAAATGTTGCCCTGCTAAACCCTGAACCCCCTTTCATCAGATATACCCTTGACCCTAAAACTTTCAACTACAAACCCTTTGTTCAGCTATACCCTTAACCCTAAGCCATTAAACCCTACACCCTTTGCTCCGTCTTACCCATAACCCTAAACCCTAATTACCTCAACCCTTTGTTCAGATGGATGAGCTGCACATGGAGGAGGCCTGCTACCGCAGCTAAACCCTTAACCCTTAACCTTTAATCCTCAACCCTCAACCCTAAACTCTCAACCCTCAACCTTTAACCCTTAACCCTGCATCCTAAACCCTTTGCTCAGATGGACGAGCTGAGCATGGAGGAGGCCTGCTACCGCCTGGGCTACGACGACGTCAACGAGAGCTTGTGCAACAAGGAGATTGTGAGTTATGGGGCCTGAACCCTCAACCCTTGACCCTAAACCCCAAACCCTCGTCGTGCCAAAGGAGATTGTGAGACATGGGGCCTGCTTCCACTGTTGCAACTCCGAAATTCGCTCAAGGAGCTTAGAGGCATGGGCGTGTCAGGCATGGACGCGGGGTGTGATGATGGGTGTAATGGGTGTAATGGGCGTGTCAGGCATGGACGCGGGGTGTGATGATGGGTGTAATGGGTGTAATGGGCGTGTCAGGCATGGACGCGGGGTGTGATGATGGGTGTAATGGGTGTAATGGGCGTGTCAGGCATGGACGCGGGGTGTGATGATGGGTGTAATGGGTGTAATGGGCGTGTCAGGCATGGACGCGGGGTGTGATGATGGGTGTAATGGGTGTAATGGGCGTGTCAGGCATGGACGCGGGGTGTGATGATGGGTGTAATGGGTGTAATGGGCGTGTCAGGCATGGACGCGGGGTGTGATGATGGGTGTAATGGGTGTAATGGGCGTGTCAGGCATGGACGCGGGGTGTGATGATGGGTGTAATGGGTGTAATGGGCGTGTCAGGCATGGACGCGGGGTGTGATGATGGGTGTAATGGGTGTAATGGGCGTGTCAGGCATGGACGCGGGGTGTGATGATGGGTGTAATGGGTGTGTTATGGGCGTGTCAGGCATGGACGCGGGGTGTGATGATGGGTGTAATGGGTGTAATGGGCGTGTCAGGCATGGACGCGGGGTGTGATGATGGGTGTAATGGGTGTAATGGGCGTGTCAGGCATGGACGCGGTAAGGGCGTGGATGTGGCTCCGGCCCAGGCTGCGTTGTTTCCAAACCCTCACGCCCCCCACAGGGCGTACGTTTCATTCTGTCTTTAGGGCCTGTATACACTGCGTCTCTGCCCCTTCACATCGGAGGGTGGCATGGCTGCACCATGGTAGCTGGAATCGAGCCTAGTCATTCCCTACCAGCCCCACGCGGCCGAGCGTTCAGCAGGGCCCAGCGGCTATGCACCGTTCTACACTGCATCTCTGAAATTCGCCCAAAGGGCTAAAAAATCGATGCAAACCTTGTCCCCGAACTTGTGTGCATCGGTCAATTTGGAAGTCAGCTTATTTAATTGTCATTGTGGCTGTAGTTTGATCTACCCAGTGACACTGTGATGATGGGTGTGATGGTGTCATGGGTGGTGTGATGATGGGTGTGATGATGGGTGATGGGTGGTGTGATGATGGGTGTGATGATGGGGTGATGGCTGGTGTGATTGATGAGTGTGATGGGTGTGATGATGCGTTTGGCCAGATTTGCTTAGTCGCTGAGGAATCTTAGAGACGGATTCTAATGAGTTCAATCCGACTTGACCTTTGCCGTACAGTGTGGAATTGTGCTACCTCTACAGCACAATTTGGCTTGACCTGTGCCGTATCACGCTAACTCGGCTTCTCTGGAGTTAGCCCCCCCCCCTCCCCCCCACACACATACACAAAATTGCCTACAACAACCATGCTGCCTTGTTTCCCCTCGGCCTTTCCTCTCTAGAGCTCACTTCTGGACCCCTTCGAAATAGGGTTGCACTGCTCCTGACCCCCACCCCCACCCCTTCCCACACCCGAAGGTGCATGCTACCCTGGCCCTGCTGGGAGTCGAGAAGGAACTGAGCAAGGAGGGATACCGGGACGCCCAGGCCAACTCCGCTTTCAGTGCGCTCGCGGTGCGTTGTTCGTGGCCGGTTCGTTTTGCCCCCCCCCCTGTAAACGCGACCAACTAGCCTTCTTTCAATGGGTCAGGCATAGTGCTTCTTTGTGTGGTTCTGCTGCGCGTCAGCTACACTCCAGCCTCTGGCCGGAGGTCCCAGGCCTGGAACACCATGGATGAGATGACGTTAGTTTCCATAGGTGCTTTCATGGCGACAGCTTCCTCTTTCGATCCTTGGGATTATGCTATGGAAATATGCAATGGTATTATTCTATGGAATCATGCAGTAGATGCAGAAATGCACCACTTCGTGGTTCTGGCCGCTAGCAAATATGTTTCGGCTATGAGACCACCATCAGCAGGCCGCCCCGCGGCCGCATCAGATCCGATTGGGACCACACTTGGACCGGCCTATGGCCGGCAGCCCAAGCAGCATGGCTGGCCGCACCTGGGGCCTTGGGCGGGGAGTAGCTGATAGGTTGTACCTGATAGGTTGTAGCTGATAGGTTGTACCTGATAGGTTGTACCTGATAAGTTGTAGCTGAGAGGTTGTAGCTGAGAGGTTGTAGCTGATTGGTAGAGTCTCGAAAATTAAATACTGCTGGCTGCTCAGCTGCCACATTAAAAAAACGAAAGGGCTTTCTTCCATGCTCCTCCAGTGGAAAAAACTCATAAATTATAATAACAAGAAACGCCCAGCCTAATAGACACCGCAAACCCCACACCGCTTCACACATACCCCACACCACTTCACACAATCCCCACAAATTTCACACCCCACATATTCCCAGGTGTGGATCGGCAGTCCATGCAGTTTGGCCCCCCTGGGCGGCACCTTCAAAGGACCCCTTCAAGACCGTTTCTACGCAGCGGCGGAGGGTACACCAGAAAGCAAATGGTTTGTCGCTGAGAGGGCGACCGTCTTCTGGAGCGTCCAAGTGGCCCGGAAAACTCATATCGAGCACAGGACCTGGTGAGAGGAGCTGGTGCTCATTTTTTGGTTTCAGGGTGCATCAGCTACACTTCAGCTACACAGAGCGTGGTGAGGGACTGAGGCCAGTGTTGTTTGAGGGTGCTTCAGCTACACATAGCTACACAGGACCTGGTGAGAGAAGCTGGTTCTCGGTTTGTTTCAGGCACACTTCAGCTACAGGGTGCTTCAGGGTGCTTCAGGCGCACTTCAGCTAAAAATAACGCGGTTAGGGACTCTGAGGCCAAGGTCGTTCGAGGATCTACAGCTTCACTGAAGCTACAAATAATGTGGTGAGGGACCAAGGCCAGGGTTGTACAACGTCTCTAGCAACCGTCCCGCCAAACTGTGCGGCCAGCGGAACGGCACCATGGTTTATTTCAGAGTGTTTCAGCTACAATTCAGCTACAATTAAGATACAATCCAGCTGCATTTTAGCTACAATTCAGCAACAATTCAACAACATCAAGGCCCAAGACCGGTGGGTACTTGGTCCAGCAAGCTTTGCTGCTTTCGCCACCTGACGTGGGCCGCCCATGATCGGGTCCCCCCCCGCCCATTCCTGGCCAGCAGCCTTTCCCCCCCCCCCCGCATTTCAGCTACAACTCAGCTACGGTCCGGGCTCTAGACCGAGGACCCAGCTGTGTGTAGCCACACTGGCTGCTGGCGGCAGGCCGGTCCAGGTTTGGATCCAATAGGTCTTTTGGCGGCCGCTTGCAACACCCATCTCAACCCTAAACCCTAAACCCTAAACCCTAAACCACAAACCCAAAACCATAAACCCTAAACCTGAAACCCTAAACCCTGCTAACCTGCCTTTTCTTGCAACACGCCTGGACACCTTGCGAATCTGGGGGGAATTCGGTTCCCTTTGCTGAGCAGTTTCAGACCCCTCGCCGGCTTTGGCCACAGCTAAAACATAACCCTAAATAACCCTAGATGAGCCTGAGATAATTGGTGACTTGGTTGACGCCCATCACTCACCTGATCTAGGCCCTGCCCCCCCCCCCCCCCCCACCGCCCCGTTCCTCAGGACGATAAACTCTCTGACAAGCTGCCTGTTCGCCAGTTGCGCCTGGCCTGATGTCCAAATGTTTATTATGTATCTAAGTTATGTCAGACGTGGAAAGATACGTCGTGAACCCTAAACCCTGAACCCTACGCCTTTTCATTCAGCCCTGAAACGTAAATCTAAAACCCTTAATCCTACAGTCTTAACCCGTAATCCGTAACCCTGAACCATGAACCTTAAGCATTCTCTTCCAGCCCTGACAAGGTAGATTTCAAGCCCTAAGCCTGTAGCTCTAAACCCAAAACCCTTAACCCTTAGCCTTTTCTGTCAGCCCTGAAAATATCAATCTCAGACCCTTAACCTTAAATTCTCAACCCATTTGTGTCAGTCTTGGGAACGAGGGGATTGAACCACAGATATGTGGAACAGTAAAAATATGCGGCTGGAGAGTGTCCTGGCTGTGTCCAGGGTGGGGCGGTTTCTTAACGCTGTGTCCCCCCTCCCCTCCTGCACCTCATCCCACTGTATCTCTGTGCCCCTCTCCCCTCCTGCACCTCATCCCACTGTATCTCTGTGCCCCTCTCCCCTCCTGCACCTCATCCCACTGTATCTCTGTGCCCCTCTCCCCTCCTGCACCTCATCCCACTGTATCTCTGTGCCCCTCTCCCCTCCTGCACCTCATCCCACTGTATCTCTGTGCCCCTCTCCCCTCCTGCACCTCATCCCACTGTATCTCTGTGCCCCCCTACCCTCCTGCACCTCATCCCACTGTATCTCTGTGCCCCCCTACTCTCCTGCACCTCATCCCACTGTATCTCTGTGCCCCTCTCCCCTCCTGCACCTCATCCCACTGTATCTCTGTGCCCCTCTCCCCTCCTGCACCTCATCCCACTGTATCTCTGTGCCCCTCTACCCTCCTGCACCTCATCCCACTGTATCTCTGTGCCCCCCTACCCTCCTGCACCTCATCCCACTGTATCTCTGTGCCCCCCTACCCTCCTGCACCTCATCCCACTGTATCTCTGTGCCCCTCTCCCCTCCTGCACCTCATCCCACTGTATCTCTGTGCCCCTCTCCCCTCCTGCACCTCATCCCACTGTATCTCTGTGCCCCTCTCCCCTCCTGCACCTCATCCCACTGTATCTCTGTGCCCCTCTCCCCTCCTGCACCTCATCCCACTGTATCTCTGTGCCCCTCTCCCCTCCTGCACCTCATCCCACTGTATCTCTGTGCCCCTCTCCCCTCCTGCACCTCATCCCACTGTATCTCTGTGCCCCTCTCCCCTCCTGCACCTCATCCCACTGTATCTCTGTGCCCCCCTACCCTCCTGCACCTCATCCCACTGTATCCCTGTGCCCCTCTCCCCTCCTGCACCTCATCCCACTGTATCTCTGTGCCCCTCTCCCCTCCTGCACCTCATCCCACTGTATCTCTGTGCCCCTCTCCCCTCCTGCACCTCATCCCACTGTATCTCTGTGCCCCTCTCCCCTCCTGCACCTCATCCCACTGTATCTCTGTGCCCCCCTACCCTCCTGCACCTCATCCCACTGTATCTCTGTGCCCCCCTCCCCTCCTGCACCTCATCCCACTGTCTCTCTGTGCCCCTCTCCCCTCCTGCACCTCATCCCACTGTATCTCTGTGCCCCCCTCCCCTCCTGCACCTCATCCCACTGTATCTCTGTGCCCCCCTCCCCTCCTGCACCTCATCCCACTGTATCTCTGTGCCCCCCTACCCTCCTGCACCTCATCCCACTGTATCTCTGTGCCCCTCTCCCCTCCTGCACCTCATCCCACTGTATCTCTGTGCCCCCCTCCCCTCCTGCACCTCATCCCACTGTATCTCTGTGCCCCTCTCCCCTCCTGCACCTCATCCCACTGTATCTCTGTGCCCCTCTCCCCTCCTGCACCTCATCCCACTGTATCTCTGTGCCCCCCTCCCCTCCTGCACCTCATACCACTGTATCTCTGTGCCCCTCTCCCCTCCTGCACCTCATCCCACTGTATCTCTGTGCCCCCCCACCCCTCCTGCACCTCATCCCACTGTATCTCTGTGCCCCTCTCCCCTCCTGCACCTCATCCCACTGTATCTCTGTGCCCCCCTACCCTCCTGCACCTCATCCCACTGTATCTCTGTGCCCCTCTCCCCTCCTGCACCTCATCCCACTGTATCTCTGTGCCCCTCCCCCCTCCTGCACCTCATCCCACTGTATCTCTGTGCCCCTCTCCCCTCCTGCACCTCATCCCACTGTATCTCTGTGCCCCTCTCCCCTCCTGCACCTCATCCCACTGTATCTCTGTGCCCCTCTCCCCTCCTGCACCTCATCCCACTGTATCTCTGTGCCCCTCTCCCCTCCTGCACCTCATCCCACTGTATCTATGTGCTCCCCTCCCCTCCTGCACCTCATCCCACTGTATCTATGTGCCCCCCTACCCTCCTGCACCTCATCCCACTGTATCTCTGTGCCCCTCTCCCCTCCTGCACCTCATCCCACTGTATCTCTGTGCCCCCCTCCCCTCCTGCACCTCATCACACTGTCTCTCTGTGCCCCTCTCCCCTCCTGCACCTCATCCCACTGTATCTCTGTGCCCCCCCCCCTCCTGCACCTCATCACACTGTCTCTCTGTGCCCCTCTCCCCTCCTGCACATCATCCCACTGTCTCTCTGTGCCCCCCCCCCTCCTGCACCTCATCACACTGTCTCTCTGTGCCCCCCCCCCCTCCTGCACCTCATCACACTGTCTCTCTGTGCCCCCCTCCCCTCCTGCACCTCATCCCACTGTATCTCTGTGCCCCCCTCCCCTCCTGCACCTCATCCCACTGTCTCTCTGTGCCCCGGTTTTACCTTGGCATCAATTACCCTGATTAAGCTTGCAACCCTAAACCATAGGAACTCAACCCTGTTAATTTGCCTTGGCTCACATCACCCATATCAACCCTGAACCCTGAACCCTTGACCCTTGACCCTTGAGCCTTGAACCTTGAACCTTGAACCTTGAACCTTGAACCTTGAAACTTGAACCTTGAAACTTGAACCTTGAACCTTGAACCTTGAACCTTGAACCTTGAACCTTGAACCTTGAACCTTGACCCTTGACCCTTGACCCTTGACCCTTGACCCTTGACCCTTGACCCTTGACCCTTGACCCTTGACCCTTGACCCTTGACCCTTGACCCTTGACCCTTGACCCTTGACCCTTGACCCTTGACCCTTGGCCCTTGACCCTTGACCCTTGACCCTTGATCCTTGACCCTTGACCCTTGACCCTTGACCCTTGGCCCTTGACCCTTGACCCTTGACCCTTGACCCTTGACCCTTGACCCTTGACCCTTGACCCTTGACCCTTGACCCTTGACCCTTGACCCTTGACCCTTGACCCTTGACCCTTGACCCTTGACCCTTGACCCTTGACCCTTGACCCTTGACCCTTGACCCTTGACCCTTGACCCTTGACCCTTGACCCTGCCTTGGCTTGTAACACCCATCCCGTGTCCTCAGGCTGGCCGTGTACCGCGCTTACCACCGGGTGTTCCAGGTCAACCTCACGGCCTTCCACATCTTCATGGCCCAGGTGTGAATAAGTAACTGACTGAATGTATGCCTGACAAAAATAAATAAATTAAGTACCGGGTCCCGGTAAACAATAATTAAACTACTTAATTAAATAAACAATAATTAAGTTAATTAAATTAATGAATTAAATGAACAGAGAATATAATGAACAAATGCAGCAAATGAATGCTGCGCCGGAGGGGTGCGGGTTTGTAAGAGGTAAACTGTAAGGAAGAAGGAAAGAAAGAAAGCTGCGCCCTATGAGGGCGTGGAGGTTAAGGGAACAGCGCAGCTTGGGGCCGTAGCCACATCCGCGCCGTTACCATGTGGCAAAAAGAAAGATAAACTGTAAAAGCAATATATGGCGCATTACCAGGCCAGCCAACTATTCCCGGCCGAGGTGATCAAACACAAGCAGTCCACCCCCCTTTTCTTGGATGGGCTCCTCGCCACTTCCATTCACACGCACATGCAACCTGCGGTCTTGGCTTTTCATCGTCTTAACCGTACCGGTATGTAGTACCGGTATGTAGTACTGGTATGTTATACCGGTATGTAGTACTGGTATGTAGTACCGGAAAATAAATCAGAACTCAATTCACGGGGGGGGGGGCATGGCATTGGCTTATGGATTCCTTCCCCACCCAGGCGCTGCCCCGTTATGGATTCCTTCCCCACCCAGGCGCTACCCCGTTATGGATTCCTTCCCCACCCAGGCGCTGCCCCGTTATGGATTCCTTCCCCACCCAGGCGCTGCCCCGTTATGGATTCCTTCCCCACCCAGGCGCTGCCCCGTTATGGATTCCTTCCCCTTCTGAGCTCATCCCCCTAACATGCATTAATGTCCCCTATAAAACACCCCCCTCCCAATTGTCTCCCCTATGTGAGTTGTCCCTCTCCTCTTGACTTTGTTCCCCGGAAGAAACCCCTCCCCTCCCCCCCCAGGCGCTGTCCTCTGAGGAGTGGAAGGCCATTCCAGCGCCTCCTAATACCCCTCATGGATTCATTCTCCCTCTCGAATCCATTTCCCTGAACACCCCCCTCCCCTCCCAGTCGCTGTCCCCCATGGACTGGAGAGCCATTTCGAGCGCCATCATCACGCACGCCTTCCTGAACGCGATGGAGCGGACGGCCACCTGGGTGATCAGCCGCCCCACTATGAGCGTCGAGCAGCGAACGATCATGATGAAATACGGCGTACCTCCAGCAGCCTGCGGGTGAGACCCTTAACCCTCAACCCAATTATCTTGTACCGCCGGACGGAAGCGGGGGAGACCCTCAACCCTCAAACCTCTACCCAACCCTTAAACCTCAACCCTCAGCCCTTAACCTTTAACCCTCAACCCTCAAACCTCAAACCTCAACTCTCAACTTTTCACCCTCAACCCTTAAACCTCAGCCCTCAGCCCTTCACCTTAAACCCTCAACCCTCAACCCTCAACCCTCAACCCTAACCCCCAACCCTCAACCCTTAAACCTCAGCCCTCAACCCTGAACCCTCAACCATCAACCATCAGCCCTCAAGCCTCAGCCCTCAACCCTCAACTTTCCACCTCGACCCTTCAACCTCAGCCCTCAGCCCTTCATCTTTAACCTTAAACCCATCAGCAGATGATCTTAAAGCGGCCAATGTCGCTTTGCCACTCCCCTGTTATGTTCTTAGTGTCATCGCAATCCTAGGTGCCAACTTTTAAAAGCAAAATCCCTTGCACATGACTTTCTTTAATTTCTTCCTGACAGGACTGCTCTGAGGGAGGTGTTGGGGGCCGCCGAAAGGGAAGCTGCGGACGGCAAGGAGAGGCCAGTGACCCTGCCTTACTGTAAAGATATATCGAAGCATGACATCGAGCAAGGAGAGGCCGACATCCCCCTGAAACCAGTGTGAGGATACCCTGGACCCCTCACCTAAACCCTTAATCCTAGACCCTAAACTCTTAACCCTAGACCCTAAACTCTGAACCCCAGACCTTAGATGCTTAACCTTATAACCTAGACCCTTCACATCGAGCCTGGAGACGCCGGAATCCCCCTGAAACCTGTGTAAGTTAACCCTACCTCCCTACGAAAACCCTTAACCCTAAACAATACACCCTAAACATAGAGCTTGAGAGACCGGCGTCCCCCTGAAACCAGTGTAAGTAAACCCGAAACCCCCACCTAAACCCAAAATTCTAAACAGCAAAACCTCAACACCAAACTTAAGAGCTTGGAGAGGCCGGTGCCTCCTTGAAACCAGTGTGGGTGCGCTCTAGTTTTGGGGTGAAAAGAGGGTTTAGGGAATTATTCTGAGACCTGGAGTAGCTGCCCTGAAGCAATCGGAGGCAGATGGAGGGAAGAAAGAAGAAAACAAACATGCTTCTGAATATCCAGTTGCGTGAATGATAAGAAATAAAGAAAGAAAGCTATGCCCTGTGGGCGGCGTGATATTTTAGGAAGCAGCACAGCCTGGGTCGAAGCCACGGCCGCTCCGTTAAGGGAAGAGGAGTCCTTCCGCCGCAGCCGTAGACAACCTAAACTCTACACCCTTCACCTTAAGCCTGAAACCCTAAGCTCTTAACTTGAAACCCTAAACCCTAAGCATTAAACCCTAAGCCATACACCCTAAGCCCTTAGCCCTAATCATCCGAGGCAAGTGACACCCATGTGAACACTTGTGTTGTAGGGATACGGGGCGTGGATCCCTAGCTGCGTGATTTATCTAAATGATGAGGTAGCTGATGTAGCCGAATGATGATGCCCACAACTGAAGCTATGATTTATTTGATAAGAATAGTCCCTGCACTTTGGGGGGCAGAAACAACCTTTATAATAGGTCTGTCCTTGAAGAAGAAGAAACAATGCAAAACAGTTATTGTCATCCCCTGATGCGGCTACGCCCCTAAACCCTAAACTAGGCTACGCCCCTAAACCCTATGCAACACGTAGGGATCAACACTGAACCCTGTATACCACGTCAAGGTCAACACTGAACCCTGCGGTCTTGACCTTGAACCCCCAGCCCTAAACCCTCCAGTTCCAACTCTTTGCGATCTTGACCCTTAACCTCATCCGTAAACCCTCCAGGTCCACATCTCTGCAGTGTCAACCCTTTTAACCCTATAAACCCTCTCAGCCTCCATAACCCTCTTAACCCTATAAAAACCCTCTTAGCCCTCTTTACCCTCTAAGCCCTTTAAACCCTCTTAACCCTCTTCAACATCTTTATCCACCACACCCTATAAACCTAAAGACCCTCCCAACCCTGTAAACCCTCTTGTCCCTATACACCCTTGTAACCCTTTCAGCTATCTAAACCCTATAAACCATCTTAAACCTCTAAACCCTCTTAACCCTCTATCCCAAGGGAGCACGTACATCGTACCTCCGACACCTGTTCCTTATAAGACATAGACGACCACTGTCCTGACCATTATAAGGTCCTGACCATATCAAATCTGTAGGTTGGCTCGGTGCTACGTACCTTGAGGGCCTTGCCTAACGCTCATTCAGGGCCAAGGCCCGCTCGACCTGTATATCGACGGGTGATTTTAGTTATTCGGCCGGGGTCGGTGGTTTATCTACTCTAAACCCTCGTAACCCTCTAAATCATCTTAACATTCGTAAAACCTTTTGTCCCTTTCAAACCTATAAACAATATAAATCATATGATCCATACAAACTCTCTAAACCTTCAAAACTTTCTTAACCCTCTTAACCCCCTATTCACCCTGTAAACCCTCTTAACCCTCTAAACCATGATAACCCATGAACACCTCTAACCCCTCATAACCCTCTTGAACATCTTAACCTTCTTAACCCTCTAAACCATATAGAAAATATAACCCACTTAACCTTCTTGACCCTCTAAACCCTGTAAACCCTCTGAACCTTCTAAACCTTTTAATCCCTCCAAACCCTCTTAACCCTCTTAACCTGGTTATCCCTCTAAACCCTCTAAACCCTTCATCTCTTATCCCAAACCCTCCAGGTCCAAGTCTCTGCGGCTGAGTCGTCCGGACTTCAAGGTCGCAGCGTTCGGCGGGCTGTTCGGCTTTGTGGAGTGGTGGATTCTGCTCTTTGGCGTGACCTTGTTGTTTGGACTTCAGGTGGGCAAGGAAGGGGGTACAAGGTGTGAGCTAAGCAAGGTGTCAACAGTCCTCATGTGGGCACGGAATGATGGGATGTTCGGCTTTGTGGAGCGGGGGACTCTGCTCTCCCTCGTGACCTTGAAGTTTGGTCATTAGGTGGGCAAGGAGAGGATAGCAAGGTGTGAACTAAGCAAGGCGTGAACAGTCTTCAGATGTATCACAGGTAGTTTGGCTTGGTGAAGTGGTGGATTCTGCTCTTTAGCGTGACCTCGGTGTTCGGCCTTCAGGTAGGGAGGGAGGGGATAGCAGGGTGTGAAGTAAGCAAGGCGTGAACAGTCTTCAGATGTACCACGGGCAGTTTGGCTTGGTGAAGTGGTAAATTCTGATTTAGCGTGACCTCGGTGTGCCGTCTTTGTGAGGGCGAGGAGGGGTGGGGGGTTATTTAGTTTACAGGAGGAAGCAATGGGACCAGATCATTTGCGGAGTGGTGGATTATACTCTTTGTTGCGACCTTGGTGTTTCGGCTAAGGTGGGCCAAGAGGAAGGTTACAAGGGATGTCAGATGGACAAGGTACAGTTTTCAGGTGGGCGAAAAGGGCGGTAGCAAGATCTTCAAATGGACAGGAGGGGTTTTGCAAGGTGCAGAGGTAAGCAAGGTATGCACAGTCTTCAGGTTAGTAAGGAGGTTGCTACAAGGTGTTGGGGTGGGCAAGCAGGGGGGCGTGCAAGGTGTCTAGGTGGGCAAGAAGGGGGGGTGCAAGGTTCCAAATGGGCAAGTTACAGTATTGGGGTGGGCAAGCAGGGGGGCGTGCAAGGTGTCTAGGTGGGCAACAAGGGGGGGTGCAAGGTTCTAAATGGGCAAGGTGCAGTCTGGAGGTGGGCAGTCGGGGTGTCCACCTTTGTTGTGATCTTGTTGCGCAGCCCAAAGATTAGTATCCAGGGGTGCTACGTGGCTGACAAATGTTGTTAGGTTCTTCCCTGGGTGGATTGTGGCATAAAATCCATGGTCCTTTCATTGTTTTTCCCTGTCGTAGGCTGTTAGGGTTATTTCTCGGGTGTTCCCTGGTGTAAACTCTTATGGTCTTCCTCTGGTGTACCCTGGGTTCCGTTCTAGGGGTTTCCTCTGGGTGGTCCTGACGTTAACTCCTAGGGGCTTCCCTGGGTGGATCCTTGCTTAAAATCTTAGGGGCTTCATGTTGTGGATCCCGGCTCAAAGGATTCTGAAGGTTTCCCATCCATTAGCTGTTTTGTGAAGTTTGTGTGTGTTTGAAGTGTGTCTTCGTGTGGATATCACGAACTCGTGGATTCTTGGCTGTTATAATGGCTCCTGGGGGTTTCCCCTTCAGAGGCTTTGTGGAATGGTAAAGTCTTGCTTTCCTTTTGACAGCGCTTAACAACCTGCAGGGGATGGGTGTAAGGGGGGAAGGCTAAATAGGAGGTGCAACAAATCATGTTGTACATGTTGTAATGTACACATGTTGTGCATGTTGTAATGTACACATGTTGCAATGTACAACATGTTGCGCATGTTGTACTGTACACATGGTGTACATGTTGTAATGTAAACATGTTGTCCAGATATACAACATGTGTACATTAGATGTACAACATATTTACACCTGATGTACATCAAACAGGTAACTGATGGCCCAATAGGTGTACTGTTAGCGAAAAACCGAACCCGGAAATGTGGCTGGTGCCACGCACTGTCAGCGCAGAACCCTAACAGGTCAACCTTTAACCTATTTCACCCTGCAATACTCTCTGGGTACATGCAACTTGGCCAATGCCTGGCTGGGTGGCTCGAAACCCTGAACCCTCAGCCCTAATTGCCCCCCTCAACTGCCATGATGTCCTGCATCACCCTCTGCAGTACAATGTGGGTACAAGCAACTTGGTCAATGCCTGGCTGGGTGTCGCGGTCGCCTACGTTGGCGTCGAGTCGCTGCACATGCTAACGACGACCAGGCCAGGGTGAGTGTGCAGTGGCTTGGGTTCTGCAACGGTCTGGGATGGTCATGGGGTCTGCAACTCCAAACCCTTGACCCTAAACCATTCACCCTTAATCCTATGGGGTCTGCAACTCTTAACCCTTGACCCTTAACCCTTAGCCCTTAACCCCATGGGGTCTGCAACTCTAAGCCCTCAAACCTCACACCTACGAGGTCTGCAACTATAAACCCCAAACCCTCAAACCTATGGGGTCTGCAACTCTAAACCCTCAACCCTCAACCCTATGGGGTCTGCAACTCTAAACCCTCAAACCTCAAACCTACAAGGTCTGCAACTCTTAACCCTCAAACTTCAAACCAACGAGGTATGCAACTCTAAACCCTCAAACCTACGAGGTATGCAACTCTAAACCATCAACCGTCAAACCTATGGGGTCTGCAACTATAAACCCTCAAACCTCAATCATATGGGGTCTGCGACTCTGAACCCTTAACCCTGAACCATATGGGGTCAGCAACTTTAAACCCTCAAACCTATGAGGTCTGCAACTCTAAACCCTCAAACCTACGAGGTCTGCAACTCTAAACCCTCAAACCTCAAACCTATGGGGTCATCAACTCTAAACCCTCAAACATCAACCCTATGCTGTCGGCAACTCTAAACCCTCAAACATCAAACCTACGAGGTCTGCAACTCCAAACCCTAAACCCTCAACCCTATGGGATCTTCAACTCTAAATCCTCAAACCTCAAACATATGGGGTATGCAACTCTAAACCCTCAAACCTCAAACATATGGGGTCTGCAACTCTAAACCCTGAAACCAAACACCTATGGGGTATGCAACGGTCTGGGATGGTCATGGGGTCTGAAACTCTTATTCCCGTAACCCTTAACCATCATAGCCCCCCTCAACTGCCATCATGTACTGCATCATCCCCGTTTCTAACTAGCCGGCGAACGTAGGCAACGCCCGTTTTTATCGTTCATGACCCTGTAGTTGCGGTGTATGTGGCTGTTGGCCTGTGGGCTAACGCTCGCACCCTTTCACATATCGGCCGTCAATCAACGGGCGTATTGGTCACCCGCGATTTTCATTTCGGCAAACCCTTGCTTTCGCCAAACCCTCTGCGCCAGACCCCGAAAACCCCCTTCGTACGGCGAGGCAAAAGCTTAACTTACGACGTTCGTTATAACATACCAATCTTATCAAAATTGCCCCCACCCCCCACCCCCAATTGACGCCAGGTACTGCATCAGCATGTCCCACCTGCTGCGCCTGCCTGCCTTCTGTCGCGCTTCTTCTGCCCGCCCCACGGCCTCTTACTGGATGGCGGGCAGCCTGTCAGTCAGCTGGAGCAGCTGGATCGGACAGGTGGGGGCAGGCTGGGCAGCCGTTTATAAAAGCCTTTGGTATAGGTATAATTGATAAGTATCATATTATTCCAATTCATTGGTGTAAAACCCATGGCCTGATAAAGACACAGAATCTTGTTTTAGCAGCCCCCCAGCTGGCAGTGGGCCCCCCCTCTCCCTGCCCCCCGTTCGGGAGGGGACCTGGCAGTCAGCTGGGTTGGCTGGATTGGGCAGGTAGGGGCAGGTTGGGCAGCTGGATTGGGCAGGTAGGAGCAGGTATGAAGGAGACTGATTTGGAAGGAAGCTAATAGAAGAAATAAGCTTTGTCTGCAAGGGTGTGCAAGTGCCCGGTCGTATTTCACGCTGTCCAAATGGGCGGTTTTGTGAAGGTTGTAAGCCCTCCTAAACCCTTAACCCTAATCCCTTGACCTCAAACCCTCGACGTAGCAAGAGCATGCGCGTCCAGCGGACAGTCCAAATCGTTTTTGTTTTCGTGACTCAGCTACATGTCAGCTATACTCCGACCCCAGGCCGGAGGCACCATTTGTGGCCAGGCATGCTGCTTCGTCCATGAAGTGTGGGCCAGTCCAGGCTTGGTCCCGATCAGGCTTTCGGCGGCCGTGGGGCGGCCGGCCAATGGTGGACTGGTGGCATAAGAAAAAACACTGCCAACTCGTTTTGTTATGATAACCCACCCAGTGCTTCGGCCGGACAGGTTGCTTCCGTACTCCACACCTCAAGGCTATAAGGCGCATTTTGTTTGTCCTGTGCCACCTGCGCCCTGTTCTCATCCTATCCCATACAGCCTGTTTGTATATTGTTTTGTATATATATATATATCTATATATATATATAATTTTTTTTTTTTTTGCTGCGCGCAGATCCTGGCCTGGTCGTTTATCTACGCGTGCAAGTGGCTGTTCGAGTTTTTCCTGGTAGCTAGGCCGCTTGCAGCTGAGGTGAGAGAGGGATCGATTGAACATTGAATCAAATATCAAAGATCATGTAGTATAACCGGAAAAAGAGCCGTTGAGCGATGCCAAGCACACCCGTGTAAAATATTCATGATATTTCATGAATATATAGACTGAATATATCATACGTCGTATCCTATTGGCTCACAACAATCAGGGTTGTCCCCTAAACAATTAGGGTTGTCCCCTAAACAATAAGGGTTGTCCCCTAAACAATAAGGGTTGTCCCCTAAACAATAAGGGTTGTCCCCTAAACAATAAGGGTTGTCCCCTAAACAATCAGGGTTGTCCCCTAATCATTCAGGGTTGTCCCCTAAGCAATCAGGGTTGTCCCCTAAGCAATCAGGGTTGTCCCCTAAGCAATCAGGGTTGTCCCCTAAGCAATCAGGGTTGTCCCCTAAGCAATCAGGGTTGTCCCCTAAGCAATCAGGGTTGTCCCCTAAGCAATCAGGGTTGTCCCCTAAGCAATCAGGGTTGTCCCCTAAGCAATCAGCGTTGTCCCCTAAGCAATCAGGGTTGTCCCCTAAGCAATCAGGGTTGTCCCCTAAGCAATCAGGGTTGTCCCCTAAGCAATCAGGGTTGTCCCCTAAGCAATCAGGGTTGTCCCCTAAGCAATCAGGGTTGTCCCCTAAGCAATCAGGGTTGTCCCCTAAGCAATCAGGGTTGTCCCCTAAGCAATCAGGGTTGTCCCCTAAGCAATCAGGGTTGTCCCCTAAGCAATCAGGGTTGTCCCCTAAGCAATCAGGGTTGTCCCCCAAGCAATCAGGGTTGTCCCCTAAGCAATCAGGGTTGTCCCCTAAGCAATCAGGGTTGTCCCCGAAGCAATCAGGGGTGTCCCCTAAGCAATCAGGGTTGTCCCCTAAGCAATCAGGGTTGTCCCCTAAGCAATTAGGGTTGTCCCCTAAGTAATCAGGGTTGTCCCCTAAGCAATCAGGGATGTTATCTAAACAATTAGGGTTGTCCCCTACGCAATCAGGGTTGTCCCCTAAGCAATCAGGGTTGTCCCCTAAGCAATCAGGGTTGTCCCCTAAGCAATCAGGGTTGTCCCCTAAGCAATCAGGGGTGTCCCCTAAGCAATCAGGGGTGTCCCCTAAGCAATCAGGGTTGTCCCCTAAGCAATCAGGGTTGTCCCCTAAGCAATCAGGGTTGTCCCCTAAGCAATCAGGGTTGTCCCCTAAGCAATCAGGGTTGTCCCCTAAGCAATCAGGGTTGTCCCCTAAGCAATCAGGGTTGTCCCCTAAGCAATCAGGGTTGTCCCCTAAGCAATCAGGGTTGTCCCCTAAGCAATTAGGGTTGTCCCCTAAGCAATCAGGGTTGTCCCCTAAGCAATCAGGGTTGTCCCCTAAGCAATCAGGGTTGTCCCCTAAGCAATCAGGGTTGTCCCCTAAGCAATTGGGGTTGTCCTCTAAGCAATTGGGGTTGTTCCCTAAGCAATTAGGTTTGTCCCCTAAGCAATTAGGGTTGTCCCCTAAGCAATCAGGGTTGTCCCCTAAGCAATCAGGGTTGTCCCCTAAGCAATTAGGGTTGTTCCCTAAGCAATCAGGGTTGTCCCCTAAGCAATCAGGGTTGTCCCCTAAGCAATTGGGGTTGTCCCCTAAGCAATCAGGGGTGTCCCCTAAGCAATCAGGGTTGTCCCCTAAGCAATCAGGGTTGTCCCCTAAGCAATCAGGGTTGTCCCCTAAGCAATCAGGGTTGTCCCGTAAGTAATCAGGGTTGTCCCTATATAGTTAGGATAACGAGTACCTGTTAAATAAAAAGGTGTTGAAGGACATAATGTTGTATTTGTGGTCTGGCTTAGATAAGCCGTCACGCTGCTGCGTTAGGCCTCCCCTGTCTTCTGTCTGTCATTACCTCCCTGACCACTGGTCAAATGTGCCCCCTTCCCCCTCCCCGTTCATATAAATCCCCTTCTGGATCTGGATCTGGCAGATCCGCAGAATCCTGAAATTCAACAACTGCAACATACCCCACCTCGGGAAGAGCTGCCTCAACATGAACTGGCTGCTGGTGATCGTGACGGTGGTGCCCTTCTTCTATCTTGTCATGGTCGATGGCATGATCATGTACCACGTAAGTGGCTTTAGGGATTAAAGTTAAGGTAAGTCAGTGGGGACACCTGCTTCAACATGAACTGGCTGCCGTTGATCGTGACAGTGGTGCCCTTCCCTCTTCCTAGTGATGATCGACGGTATGCTCATGTACCACGTAAGAGGGTCGAGGGATAAGGGATAAGGGTTTAGGGATGAGGGTTTAGGGGAGTCAGTGAGGCAAGTGGATTTTCCCCACACCAGCACAAGGATGCTTGGGTCTTTGAATATAAGATTTAAATATTGAAAAATACCCGTTCAGGACTAGGGCTAGGGTTAAGGTTTAGGGCTAGGGTTGTGGGGTTAGGGCTCCTACCCTTAACCCGAAACTCTGAACCCTTAACCCTGAGGGTGGCTAGCGCCTGGAGATGTGAGGGGCTGATGCAATTCCATTTTTCCGGAGGCTGGGGGCCAGTTAGCAACCAAATAGTTCGAGCAGGGGCGCAAAATTGAATAATGACTTCGTCCTAAGTCCGTTATGCCCTAGTTACTAAGCGTCAACTGAAATTCAAATTCAAGTCTGGAATTCGAATATGCCCCCCCCCCCCCATTCCAGGGTTATCTGTCCCTTTACTGCCTGGTGTCGGGCTGGTTTCCCCGAAGATGTGTCAAGCTGCCACAATGGGAGGAGATGGTGTCCCTATTCCATTTTGCTCCCAAGAGGTGGTGGAAGAAGTGAGTGAATTGGGCGGTGCAGTCTTTGGTGAAGTTTTTGGGCTGCGGTTTCTGGAGAAGTATTTGGTGGCTATTTTTTACCTAAACCCTTAACCCTAAACAAGGCTGTTTTTTTTGTGACATGTGATCTATTTACTGTCCAGCGGAGCAGCACATTTGATGTGTGTGACAGGGCTGACCATACCGGCAGATGCTTGAGCATTTTCTCCAGAGTGAAACAAGCTAGCAGCAGAGACCTGTGCCTCCCATGAGGTGGTTGACGTCAGTGAATACAAAAATTTAATTCAGGAAATGAATAATAATAAATAATAATAATAATAATATGGAAAAAGGTCTGAAGCGTGGATTAAGAAAGCCACCGGTGTATTGCATTGCACTGAATCACAGAATCAAATAATCACATAATTAGAAGACCATATAATGACTGAGTCACAGAATGACATAATCAGAAACTTACAGAATCGCAGAACCAGAAAATCACAAAATGACATCACAGGATCATAAAATCTTAGAATACAAAATCACACAATCACTGCCTGCACCTGTCATTGTCTGTATATGTTTGCTGGTCTGTTCCTTACGCTGAACCCTTAATTCTAGCCCTATCTACCTTTGCTGGTCTGGTGCTTGTGAACCCTAAACCCTAAATCCCTTTGATGATCTGGTGCTTGTGAACCCTAAACCCTAAATCCCTTTGCTGGTCTGGTGCTTGTGAATCAGGTGTGTCTCCCCCTACGCCCGCGTGTCTAACCTGCGGAGGTACAGTGAAAACAACAGTCTGGAGGCTCCGCAGGTCAAAGGGCAAAGGGCAAAGCATCATTTAGGTATGCATTCTTGAGAACTGAATCCGGCTTGGAGTACGGAGTAAGGAGTAAGGAGCCATGTCCTGTGCTTTGGCCGAAATGGGTGGCTTGCTTAATCCACACACTTGATTGTCTGCATGCATTTATTGTTTATTTAACGGAATCTGGCTCTGGCGAGGATTTAGACGATTTCGGAAAAATTCGTTAAAAAAAAATCTCCGACCACTCCCTGCATCAGAGGTCCTGATTTATTTTCAGCAGAGCCTCCACGGGCGTCCGAAGGTCACTGGGGGCGAAGCCCCCGGAGTCACCCCGTCAGTCAGTCAGTCAGTCAGTCTGATGTTTCTGAAACGTCCCGGAAACAGCGCAATTCAATCGACTATATTTATAAAGGTTATTCCTGTCAGACCTCAAAGGCCGAGGTGCAAAAATGAGAGAATCAGCTACCAAGGCTGAATCTCACCATGGATGACGTGAGGTGTCACGCGACAGCTGCAACTTTGCTTCTCTATGCGCAATTCGATGCGCATCATTACCAAAACGCACTTGGCCAGACATAGAGTTGTGACTATGTTTTTCATATCATGTAACATGCCCCCTAAATTTTCAACCCTTTACCCTAAGCTGAACCTCCAAATCTCACACGTAAATATGAAGTCCACGGTTCGTCTAACCCTTAACCCTGAACCCTGAACCCTGAACCCTGAACCCTCAACTACATATTGCTGAAATTATATGATATGATGGCCCCAAAGACTATATCGTGCTACCTTGACACTTTCTGAGTCATTGGCACTCAAAGTTAGCTGGTCATCAAAATTTCATGAGGTTGTGCGACCCCAACTTTCTCCTTTATTTCAAATGCGGCAGCTGGTGGATCACACTTTTTGAGCAATTGACAATCAAAGCAACCTTGCCGTCAAAATTGCATATGAGGTCGTGCAACTCCGAATTTCTCCATTGTTTCAGATCGGGCAGTGGGTGGTTTGCACTTTATTAGTAACTGAAAAGTAACCTCGTATTCAAAAGTGTGACCCTGGCCATCTCCTGTGTTTCAGGTGAGATTAGGGGCGGGGGAACCGTCTCGCGGACTGTCAACGCAGGGGCAGAGGACCAGGAGATGGCAACGATGTGGCTGGCTTTCTCCTACGCATGGAATGCCCTGGTGAGCTATGGGTTGAGGATTTAGTTGACACAATGCCTGGCTTTCTCCTGCGCATGGAATGCCCTGGTGAGTTATGGGTTGAGGATTTAGTTGACACAATGCCTGGCTTTCTCCTGCGCATGGAATGCCCTGATGAGTTACCAACCGGGCCTCAAGATACGGCACAGGTTTAGCCGGGTTGTACTTTGAAGGTAGCACGATATGGCACGATATGGCACAGGTTAAACCAGCTTCCTCCCCTGGGCATGTGCCCGACCTGCCCTGTTCCATAAACCCTTACCCTAACCTTTGCCTTCCAACCAGAATCCGAAACCTCGTTTTCAATCCAATATCTGAAACATTGTCTCAGACTTATCTTAACCTTAAAAGCGGACCCCTAATCGGAAGCCACCTTCCTCCCTCAAACCCTGAACCTGGCCAGGTAGCTGACATGCCCTCTCTTCAAACCAAAACCCATGTCTGAACCCTACTCCGAAACCATACCCCCTTAACCATTTATGCAATAACCTGGCCAGTTGGCTGACATGCGTGAGGCCGAACACCTGAAGCCCCCTCACAACCTCAACCCTGAGCCTTGTCAGGTGGCTGAAATGCGCAAGGCCGACCACCTGAGTGACGCTGAGGTCATACACTGCCAGTTCATGCAGCTGCCACCTGACGGTGACGGCTGGGACAGCTGGAAACCGGACAGTCAAAAGATCAGCAAGACCGTCCTGCCAGCATTCTTCCACGCCGGGCAGGTGTGCACAGTGACAGCCTAGTTTAGGGTTCAGGTTTTTATGTCAGGGGGGTTCTCAACCCTTAATTTGAAGGCGAATGATTCGTCGAGTATGTCACCACGCAAAAAACAACGGCACAAAAAGACGCTCAAATTGTAGAGTGGCACACGCAAAAAGATCGGCTAGAGAAATGTATGTTTAGTCATGGAGTAAGACACAACGCAAGAACCAAGGCACAGAAGATATGGACTTTCAGGTTGCTTCATTTTTGACTGAACCCTGAACCCTGTTTCACGTTCATTGTGTTTCGGACGAAACCGTTGACCCTGTTTCAGGTAGATTGCGTTGTGGACTGAACGCCCTTTCGTGTAAATCATGTTTCGGACTGAACCCTGCATTGCGGTGTGGACTGAACGCCCTTTCGTGTAAATCATGTTTCGGACTGAACCCTGCATTGCGGTGTGGACTGAACGCCCTTTCGTGTAAATCATGTTTCGGACTGAACCCTGCATTGCGGTGTGGACTGAACGCTCTTTCGTGTAAATCATGTTTCAGACTGAACCCTGCATTGCGGTGTGGACTGAACGCTCTTTCGTGTAAATCATGTTTCGGACTGAACCCTGCATTGCGGTGTGGACTGAACGCTCTTTTGTGTAAATCATGTTTCGGACTGAACCCTGCATTGCGGTGTGGACTGAACGCTCTTTCGTGTAAATCATGTTTCGGACTGAACCCTGCATCGCATAAGGAACCAGGTGGTACATCGCGTCGTGGATTAAACCCTGAACCCCGTTTCAGGTTGCGTCATTTTGGATTGAGACCTGAATCCTGTTTCAGGTGCCTCGCGCGGTGGCCATGGGAACCCGTTGGCACATCATGGAGTAAACCCTACACATTGTTTCGGGTTGTGTCATTTACGCTGAGCCCTGAAAATCGTATTCAAGACCTACTGCCAAGGATCCTACTGCCAAGGATCCTACTGCCAAGGATCCTACTGCCAAGGATCCTACTGCCAAGGATCCTACTGCCAAGGATCCTACTGTCAAGGATCCTACTGCCAAGGATCCTACTGCCAAGGATCCTACTGCCAAGGATCCTATTGCCTAGGATCCTATTGCCAAGGATCCTACTGCCTAGGATCTTATTGCCAAGGATCCTGCTGCCAAGGATCCTATTGCCAAGGATCCTATTGCCAAGGATCCTACTGCCAAGGATCCTATTGCCAAGGATCCTATTGCCAAGGATCCTGCTGCCAAGGATCCTATTGCCAAGGATCCTATTGCCAAGGATCCTACTGCCAAGGATCCTACTGCCAAGGATCCTACTGCCAAGGATCCTACTGCCAAGGATCCTATTGCCAAGGATCTTATTGCCAAGGATCCTACTGCCAAGGATCCTATTGCCAAGGATCCTATTGCCAAGGATCCTACTGCCAAGGATCCTACTGCCAAGGATCCTACTGCCAAGGATCCTACTGCCAAGGATCCTACTGCCAAGGATCCTATTGCCAAGGATCCTATTGCCAAGGATCTTATTGCCAAGGATCCTACTGCCAAGGATCCTATTGCCAAGGATCTTATTGCCAAGGATCCTACTGCCAAGGATCCTACTGCCAAGGATCCTATTGCCAAGGATCCTACTGCCAAGGATCCTACTGCCAAGGATCCTACTGCCAAGGATCCTATTGCCAAGGATCCTGCTGCCAAGGATCCTATTGCCTAGGATCCTGCTGCCAAGGATCCTATTGCCAAGGATCCTGCTGCCAAGGATCCTATTGCCTAGGATCCTGCTGCCAAGGATCCTATTGCCAAGGATCCTGCTGCCAAGGATCCTACTGCCAAGGATCCTACTGCCAAGGATCTTATTGCCAAGGATCCTGCTGCCAAGGATCCTATTGCCAAGGATCCTGCTGCCAAGGATCCTATTGCCTAGGATCCTACTGCCAAGGATCCTACTGCCAAGGATCCTACTGCCAAGGATCCTATTGCCAAGGATCCTGCTGCCAAGGATCCTACTGCCAAGGATCCTATTGCCAAGGATCCTATTGCCAAGGATCCTACTGCCAAGGATCCTATTGCCAAGGATCCTACTGCCAAGGATCCTACTGCCAAGGATCCTATTGCCAAGGATCCTACTGCCAAGGATCCTATTGCCAAGGATCCTATTGCCAAGGATCCTACTGCCAAGGATCTTATTGCCAAGGATCCTATTGCCAAGGATCCTATTGCCTAGGATCCTATTGCCTAGGATCCTATTGCCAAGGATCTTATTGCCAAGGATCCTACTGCCAAGGATCCTACTGCCTAGGATCCTATTGCCTAGGATCCTATTGCCAAGGATCTTATTGCCAAGGATCCTACTGCCAAGGATCCTATTGCCTAGGATCCTATTGCCAAGGATCCTACTGCCAAGGATCCTACTGCCAAGGAACCTATTGCCAAGGATCCTACTGCCAAGGATCCTATTGCCAAGGATCCTACTGCCAAGGATCCTATTGCCTAGGATCCTATTGCCAAGGATCCTACTGCCAAGGATCCTATTGCCAAGGATCCTGCTGCCAAGGATCCTACTGCCAAGGATCCTATTGCCAAGGATCCTGCTGCCAAGGATCCTATTGCCAAGGATCCTACTGCCAAGGATCCTATTGCCAAGGATCCTACTGCCAAGGATCCTATTGCCAAGGATCCTACTGCAAAGGATCCTATTGCCTAGGATCCTACTGCCAAGGATCCTACTGCCAAGGATCCTACTGCCAAGGATCCTACTGCCAAGGATCCTATTGCCTAGGATCCTATTGCCAAGGATCCTACTGCCAAGGATCCTACTGCCAAGGATCCTACTGCCAAGGATCCTATTGCCAAGGATCCTACTGCCAAGGATCCCATTGCCAAGGATCCTACTGCCAAGGATCCTATTGCCAAGGATCCTACTGCAAAGGATCGTATTGCCTAGGATCCTACTGCCAAGGATCCTACTGCCAAGGATCCTACTGCCAAGGATCCTACTGCCAAGGATCCTATTGCCAAGGATCCTATTGCCAAGGATCTTATTGCCAAGGATCCTATTGCCAAGGATCCTATTGCCAAGGATCCTATTGCCAAGGATCATATTGCCAAGGATCCTATTGCCAAGGATCCTACTGCAAAGGATCCTATTGCCTAGGATCCTACTGCCAAGGATCCTATTGCCAAGGATCCTACTGCCAAGGATCCTACTGCCAAGGATCCTATTGCCTAGGATCCTACTGCCAAGGATCCTACTGCCAAGGATCCTACTGCCAAGGATCCTACTGCCAAGGATCCTACTGCCAAGGATCCTACTGCCAAGGATCCTATTGCCTAGGATCCTATTGCCAAGGATCCTACTGCCAAGGATCCTATTGCCAAGGATCCTACTGCCAAGGATCCTATTGCCTAGGATCCTATTGCCAAGGATCCTACTGCCAAGGATCTTATTGCCAAGGATCCTATTGCCTAGGATCCTATTGCCAAGGATCCTGCTGCCAAGGATCCTATTGCCAAGGATCCTACTGCCAAGGATCCTATTGCCAAGGATCCTACTGCCAAGGATCCTATTGCCAAGGATCCTACTGCAAAGGATCCTATTGCCTAGGATCCTACTGCCAAGGATCCTACTGCCAAGGATCCTACTGCCAAGGATCCTACTGCCAAGGATCCTATTGCCTAGGATCCTATTGCCAAGGATCCTACTGCCAAGGATCCTACTGCCAAGGATCCTACTGCCAAGGATCCTATTGCCAAGGATCCTACTGCCAAGGATCCTATTGCCAAGGATCCTACTGCAAAGGATCCTATTGCCTAGGATCCTACTGCCAAGGATCTTACTGCCAAGGATCCTACTGCCAAGGATTCTACTGCCAAGGATCCTATTGCCTAGGATCCTATTGCCAAGGATCCTATTGCCAAGGATCCTACTGCCAAGGATCCTACTGCCAAGGATCTTATTGCCAAGGATCCTACTGCCAAGGATCCTACTGCCAAGGATCCTATTGCCAAGGATCCTGCTGCCAAGGATCCTATTGCCAAGGATCCTACTGCCAAGGATCCTACTGCCAAGGATCCTACTGCCAAGGATCCTACTGCCAAGGATCATATTGCCAAGGATCCTACTGCCAAGGATCCTATTGCCAAGGATCCTACTGCCAAGGATCCTATTGCCAAGGATCTTACTGCCAAGGATCCTATTGCCAAGGATCCTACTGCCAAGGATCCTACTGCCAAGGATCCTATTGTCAAGGATCCTACTGCCAAGGATCCTACTGCCAAGGATCCTACTGCCAAGGATCCTACTGTCAAGGATCCTACTGCCAAGGATCCTACTGCCAAGGATCCTACTGCCAAGGATCCTACTGCCAAGGATCCTACTGCCAAGGATCCTACTGCCAAGGATCCTACTGCCAAGGATCCTACTGCCAAGGATCCTACTGCCAAGGATCCTATTGCCAAGGATCCTACTGCCAAGGATCCTACTGCCAAGGATCCTATTGCCAAGGATCCTACTGCCAAGATCCTACTGCCAAGGATCCTACTGCCAAGGATCCAACTGCCAAGGATCCTACTGCCAAGGATCCTACTGCCAAGGATCCTACTGCCTGTATACTAAACCTTGGATTATATTTTCAACTCTTAACCCTCTTTCAGGCACATCGCGTTGTGGACTCTGGCAACGTCCGTGGGAACCAGGTGGTGGTTCTGAAGCAGCTGGGGAACTTTACCCTGCTCCTGGCCGTGGACCTGGGTCTGATGACGGGGCCGCAAGCGACGTGCCTCCAAAACTTAAACCTCGTGGCACGCCCCTTCGGTAACATACATCTGGCAAGCCGGTGAGAGGTCAGGGTTTCAGGTTTCAGTAACGAACTCCTGCCCGTGGACCTGGGTCTGATGACGGGACAGGAAGCGACTGGCTTTCAGGACTTGAGCCTCGTGGCACGTCCCTTCTATAACGAATACTTGAAAACCTAGTGAGGGTGCAGGGTTGAGGGTTAGAATAATGAACAGCTGAAACATCCGGTGGGGCAGGGTTTCAGGTTTAAGTAACTGCCACCTGAAAACCCGGTGGGGGGGTCAGGATTTAAAGTCTCAGTAACGATTACCTGAAAACCAGGTGAGGGTTCAGGATGTAGGGTTTAAGATTCTAGTAACGACATCTAAAACCTAGATGATGGTTAAGATTAAGGGTTTCAGGTGTCAATAACAAACACTTGAAGACTAGGTGAGGGTTTAGGGTGTATGTGTCAGTAACGGAGATTTTATGGGTTCAGGTTTCAGTAACGAACACCTGGAGACCAGACGAGGTTTAAGGGTTTAATGGTTCCAATTATGAACACACCCCCAAAGAGGTGGGCGTTAAGATTCAGAGGTTCAACTTACAGTAACGAACACCTGAAGACCAAATGAGCCTTGACCATGATCCCCTAAATCCTAGTGCAGAGGAAAACTATGGAGGATTGGCGAGGCTATGCAATTTATCTATTTGCATGCGGTTTGAGGTTAAGGGTTTAGGGTCTCAGATAGAGGCGATGCAATGTCTATAATTGCAGAGGTCAATATTTTAGTCAACGGGCCTCGGGATGTATAGTGGCGGCCAATACTGGACCGATGGGGACCAAGCCTTGCCCGGCCTATGGTTTTGGGTACAGGGTTAAGGGTTTGAGGAACCTGGGCTTGCGTCTTGGTCTCTTGGAGCTGAAATTTAGCTGACGTTCTGGCTGAAGTGTGGCTGAAGTGAAGCTGAATGAATGAAACGACGTGTCGGTGCTCGTTTGTGCCCATGGGACTTAAGGGTTCGTGTTGTTTGGTTTCTAGCCCCACGAAATCATATCGGGGCCCCAGTCTGCTCGCCATATTCCGCTCGCCGTACTTACAGTGAAATTCACAGTAAGGTCAGCTCTGCCCACCGGGCCCAGCACAAAGACGATCTGTCTCAAGCGTGCCAAAGACGCGCTGCGCAGCAGACCGAGATTGCCTCACAAATTACAACGAAATCCTGGCGCATAGTTGCGTGATCTGTTGTTAGTAACGTTACAGATAATCCCGCCATGCCGCGTTGGCACCCTTCCACCGCATGAACACCGATTTTGAAACGTGTCAGATTCACGGTTTACCCGTCAGAGTCGCAGGGTTTCGTATGCCGACACCACACATATGTTAGTCGGGACTGAATCGAGGCCATTATTGCGCTTGACGCTGATATTCGCTGGGCAGGGCTGGGTGGACAGCCTAAACTCTACTGTGAGTGCGGCGAGCTGAATACGGCGAGCGGACTTGGGCCCCGATATCACGAAACCCCCTTAAGTTATTTGATTCCCGGTCCCCCTAACCCTCAAACATTTCCTGGTTTCTGTGAGCACATCAGGCCATCAGGGTTCTAATTTGTATAATTTGTTTCCCGCCCTGAAACTCCAACCCTTTCCCTGTTCTTGTGTGCACATCAGGGCTTAGGGTTTAAATTATTTGATTCCCTGTCTCCCTGAACCCTAACCCTTTCCTTGTAACCATGTGCGCATTGGGGATCGGGGTTTATGTTATTTATTTCTCTTACCCTAGCTCTTTCCGTGTTCCCTCCAGCACATCAAGGTTAACATGTCATGCTGTTTTTCCTGACCCCCTAAACCCTCAACCCTTTCCTGTCTCCTGCATGTGCATCAAGTGTTAGGGTTGTTTTCCCCCGCCCCCCCCCCTAAACCCTCAACCCTTTCCTGTCTCCTGCATGTACATCAATGTTTAGAGTTTTGTTCTTCTTTCCCCTGCCCCCCTGAACCCCAAATGAACCCCATTCCTGATCCCATGCACACATCAGGGTTCAGAGTTCATGTTACTTGCCTCCCGCCCCGCTGAACCCCTTTTCTGGCATCTGCCTGCTTGTCATAGTGGATGAAAGGCCTCTGGCTGCATTGGATATGGTGGACACCCTGCCCCCTTAGACCCTTCTCCCTGAACCCTTTCCCTGCGTACCGCATGCATGTTAGGGCGGATACGTTGCTGCCAAATGCATTGAAGATGGTGGCAGCGCTGAAGAACATCCGGAGTCTAAAGGAAGCAACTGTGGACAAAGAGGCCAAAGAGGCCAAAGATTTCACAGCCGCCCTGAAACTGGTGATAAAGGTGAGAGCACAAAGTAAGGCGCATTACAAGTTACACCTGCCTTGCCCCGGGTACTGGAGAGGGATAGTTTCAGAATCCTAAACACTTAACACTCAATCCTTAACCTCAACATTGAATCCTTAACCTAAACACTCAATCCTTAACCTTTATCCTAAACCTTAAAACCGAATCCTTAACCATAACACTAAATCCCTAACCTTAAATCTTAATAACCTTATCCTTAAACTTGACCTTAACACTAAATCCTCAACCTCATCACTAAATCCCCAACCTTAATCCTTAGCCTGATCCTTGAACTTAACCTCATCACTAAATCCCCAACCTTAATCCTTAACCTTATCCTTGAACTTAACCTTATCACTAAATCCCCAACCTTAATCCTTAACCTTATCCTTGAACTTAACCTTAGCACTAAATCCTTAACCTCAATCCTTCACCTTATCCTTGAACATAACCTTCACACTAAATCCTTAACCTTCATCCTTAACCTTGACACTAAGTCCCAAACCTTAACCTTCACCTTCACAGACACCCTCCAGATGGTGATAGAGGTGAGTACTTCATAAAACTTCAGAGAAATGAGCGCACTGCACTACTGCAGGTTTCTCCTGCCTTCCCTCGAGTTCCCGTAGATTTGATTTGCCTTCCCTCGTGTACTGGGATGCATTAATTATTTATTTCAATGTTCTGCCTAACCTTGGGTGCTGTGATGCAAGGTTCACCTGCCTCCCCTCAGATGCTGGGCAGGGATCCTTTTAATGGGTACTGCTTACGAGGCGTAACCAAAGTGGTGAAATCGGCGGACAATGAAATCGGCGGACAATCGGCGGACAAAGAAATCGGCGGACAAAAACATCGGCGATGCTGAGGTCCAGTTGCATGGTAAAGAAAAGCGAGAAATTCAAGTACCGTAAAACGCTTTAGAGTCCGCGCACCCCAATTATTTTTGTTTTCTTCATCGCTTAGCTAAAAATAATTGAAAAACGGCTCCGCATATCGTTTTCTTATGAAGTTACAGTTTCCAGCGCCGCGATGGTCAATTCAGGCATCTATCAACTCTCCGCGCACCCAATTACGACGGAAACAGCGTGTGCGCGCACCCCAATAATTAATTAATTTTGAGCGAAGTCAAAGGCATTCTACGGTAGGATCTGGAACATTTCGGCGCACGCGGTGAGATCTTCGCCAAGGACTCAGACTACTCCTGGGGTACCATAACCAATAATCTTTAGGAAATCCCACTTAATCACACCCTTGTGATACAACAATTCTTGCATGTCTGCTTTCCCTCGTGAGCATTCAGGGCATGAGGAACGAGTGCACCGCCATGGAGTCAGAGAACAATCCGGAACATCGAGCCGGAACATCGACTGTGGCAGCCGACGAGGTGCAGATTTTGTAGAAGCGCGTGAGCAATCAATGGATGCATGCCGCTGTACGTATAAACTAATGACTGCCGATATATCGGCGCATGCTGCAGTGTTTACCTGACCCTCATACCGGTACGCCACTGCGGTGCGTATTTGTGTTCCATTCTTTCAACCAATTCTGCCCTCTAATTTGTACAGGGTCTCAAAGTCCTGAGTGCATTGGAGAAAAAAATCAGCGATCCCGGTAGGCCAGGGCAAGCTTTACTCAATGTCACCATGCTGTACATCATGCTGCACCTCATGTCGTACCTCATTCTATACCCCATGCTGTACCTCATGCCGTACCTCATGCTATACCCCATGCTGTACCTCATGCCGTACGTCAAAGACTCAAAAGGAAGCTGTGCCGGACGTTGCTTTGGATATCCAGAGGGCCAGTGCGGCAATTTTTGAGTTGACTCGCAGTTGGTATCCCCCCTTTCACAGCATGTGTCGCGCTCTGCCTGGCGCGCCTCCTCCCTGAATCAGGCAACGCTCTGCCGGCTCTGCTAGTTGAGGTATGTCCCGTGCCCCTGCCTGCCCCTGCCCCTGCCCCTGTCCCTGCCCCTGCCCCTACTCTGTGTCCAGGTACCCCCACCCTACCCTTACCTTGCCCTGGGCCCATGCCTCTCACGCCCTAGTATTTGCCTCAGCCCTTCCGCCGTTTGCCCAGCCTGTCAAGACCCTGACTTACACTCGGCACATGTCCAAATCCTGCCCTGCACTCCCATCCCCCCGGGTCCTTCACCAAGTTATTTCATTTATCATCCCTCCCTCTCATAGTCTCCTGCCCCTCCCTCTCGTACCCATCCCTCTCATACCCTCTCATGCCCCTCCCCCCAACACTTCAACCCTAAACCCTCACCCAACCCTTAAATCTTAACCCTTAACCCTCTCATACCCCTCCCTCTCACGCCCCGACCAGGTCCTTCACTCCATGCTGACCACGACTGCAGCAGACGCCTGCCCGCGCAGCGCAGAGGCACGCCGCATCATGGGCATCTTCTTGAACAGCCTGCAGCTGAAGAGGTCGGTAATGGACTGGTATGGACAGGTATGAACAGGTAGGTAATGGACTGGTATGGACAGGTATGAACAGGTAGGTAATTAAATGGCATGGACAGGTATGAATAGGTTGGTAATGGACTGGTATGGACATGTATGAACAGGTAGGTAATTGGCGAGTATGGACAGGTCTGAATATGTTGGTAATTTAATGATATGGATAGGTATGAACATGTTGGTAATTGGCGAGTACGGACAGGTATGAAGACACCTTCCTGAGCAGCCTGAAGCTGGACAGGTGGGTAAGAGACTGGTATGGACAGGTACAAACCCATCTTCTTGAACAGGCTGCAGTTTAATAGGTGTGAAGTAGAAACATGTATGGACACGTATGAACCTGTAAATGTTTTCCCGGAAGCCTGTCTCCGGATAGGCAGGCATCGCATGAGCGAGGAGCTTGCAGATTGCGGCTACCATTGTCAGTCCGGTAACTCTTAAACCCAACGGTAACCCTTAACCCTAAACCCTAAACTATAAACCATAACACCTAAAACCTCAACCCTTAACGGCACCAGAAACCAGAAACCCTAAACTATAAACCCTTACCCTAAACCCTAAACCCTTAAACCCTAACAGTAACCCTTAACTATGAACCTTAACCCTAAACCCTACAGCTACACAACGGCCTGATGATCCTGGGCTAGTTCAAGCCGATATTTTTTGTAGGGCACGACAAGTAAGCTTGAGGCCATTTTTGTGCAGCAGCTCTTCTTAACCTTCGGATCCACCTGCGGCCGCGGTCTTGGAGCAGCTCTGTGCCTTGGGACACTGCCCGTTGGCCTACCCTTAGAAATTCAAATCCACAACCCTAAACCCTCAACTTTACTTTGAAAAAGCTTTGACACGATCGGCTCGCGAGAAGCCCCTCGGCAGCCCCCTAAAGGGGATGTGACACACACAATGTCCTGGACCTTGGATCCTGGACCCTAACCATTGACCAAAGATACAAGTGAACACTGGATCTTGGATCCTGGATCTTGACCATCGACCAAAGATCTATGTGAACACTGGATCTTGGATCCTGGACCTTGACCATTGACCAAAGATACAAGTGAACACTGGATCTTGGATCCTGGATCTTGACCATCGACCAAAGATACATGTGAACACTGGATCTTGGATCCTGTATCTTGACCTTTGACCAAAGATACAAGTGAACACTGGATCTTGGATCCTGGACCTTGACCATTGACCAAAGATACAAGTGAACACTGGATCTTTGATCCCGAATCTTGACCATCGACCAAAGATCTATGTGAACACTGGATCTTGGATCCTGGACCTTGACCATTGACCAAAGATACAAGTGAACACTGGATCTTGGATCCTGGATCTTGACCATCGACCAAAGATACATGTGAACACTGGATCTTGGATCCTGGTTCATGACCATTGACCAAAGATACAAGTGAACACTGGATCTTGGGAGGCACTGCGTTAGAGGCGGGGCAATAAAGTGCACATTGATGGAGGTGGCTAAATGGTGGCGAAATGGTGGCTGAAGGGTGGCTGAAGGGTGGCTGAATGGTGGCTGATGAGTGGTGGCTGAATGGTGGCTGAATGGTGGCTGATGAATGGTGACTGAAGGGTGGCTGAAGGATGGCTGAAGGGTGGCTGAATGGTGGCTGATGAATGGTGGCTGAAGGGTGGCTGAAGAGTGGCTGTTGAATGGTGGCTGAATGGTGGCTGATGAATGGTGGCTGATGAATGGTGGCTGATGAAGGGTTGCTGATGAATGGTGGTTGAAGGGTGGCTGAAGGGTGGCTGATGAATGGTGGCTGAAGGGTGGCTGAAGAGTGGCTGATGAATGGTGGATGCTGTAGAGGACAGCTCCCTGGTCTCATTTGTGCAGATTTAAATCACAAGGCTCACCCTTAACCTTGGACACTTAGGCTTTATGTCGCTGACATGTTGCCTTCCTCCGCCCCACCTGCACTCTCCCTACTCTCCCTCATCCCCCCCCCCCTCCCCCTGCCGCCTTGCTCAGCTTGGAACCCGCCCCGGCCCTGCTCGAGACGCGGAGCCTAACCATCCTGACGCCGCTGTACGAGGAGGACGTGATGTTTTGCCTGGACGGCGCCGAGACCGCGCAGATGCTGGGCTTGAAAGGCACCAAAGCGATCCAAGCTGGGAAGGACCTCCCAGCCTTGCTGCTGCCCGCTGACCCCGGATCCGGGGTTGAGGCTGAACCTGGTCTCTCGCTGCTCTCCTATATCAGGAACATGCATGCCAACGACTGGGACAACTTCAGGTATGTTTAGGGTTAAGGATCTAGGGGTCTTGGTTTAGGGGTCTTGGTTAAAGGTCTTGGGTAGGGGTTTTGAGGTCTTGGGTAGGGGTTTTGGGGTTAGGAGTTTTGGGGCTAAGGGTTTAGGGGCCTTGGGTAGTTTTGGGGGGTTTTGGTTGCTGCCCTCCCCACAGTTCGTTCTGCCTGGCGCCTTCAGAAATAGTTTGGGTGGTTGAGTAAGCTTTGTAACTACAACAGGTGAGGAAGGCCTTAAGATCTAGGGTGAAGGATCTAGGGTGAAGGATCGAGGGTGAAGGATCGAGGGTGAAGGATCTAGGGGACATACGGAGCACATGCGTGTGCCGTGGCTATTGGGACACAGGGACAGATTCAGGTTTGAGGGCTGTACCCAGATCTAGGATCTGAGGATCTCTAGGTCTGGAACGTGGGGAAGCTGCTGGCACTGGATGCTTTATCTTACAGGTTAAGTTATATACAGTTATATACGTTACATACCACTTATAATGGTTATATGGGAGGAACGAGTGTAATTTGTGTAGCGGAAATTCACGCGGAATAATGCCGGTTCAGGGTTCAGGGTTTGAAATATTTTCTCAGGATTCGCAATCAGCACATGCAAAGCATGAGTGAGCCAGTGCCTCCCCACACCTCTGACAAACTGTGTGAACCTGTGTGTGGACTGCAGGGAACGGGTGTTGAGGCAGTCAGCACCTGCAGTCCCAGAGGGAGAGGTGGGTAGGAATACTAAATAATAAATAAATAATCAAATAAATCCTGCACAAACAAAACCTTCCGTGTAGCTCCCTTCAGGGGGGAAATACGCATTGGGACCAGTGTTGTACCATTGCGCCATAATTCAGAAATTGTGCAGCTGATGTAGCTGACACTCTTCAGTCGCAGCCAGCTGATGACATGGCATGCTCTTGGTGGTTGAAGCATGACATGGCATCCAATATAGCCTTATTTCCAGTGCTGATTGCCAGTGCTAATTGTTACGCTAGTATCATAATATGGCATCCAATAAAAATCCTAATGGCCAGTGCTAGGATCTGATGTCCACTGCAAGGAACTGATTGCCATTGTTCCTTGGAAGATTCTGCTGGCTACCAGTCTCCCTTCGGCAGGCCGCCCGGCAGCTGCCGAAGGCCTGAATGGGACCAGACCTGGACTGGCCAACGATGGATGGCCAAAGCAGCATGGCTGGCCGAAAATGAGGCCTCTGGCCAGAGGCTGGAGTGTAGCCGACATGTAGCTGAGTCACGAAAGAGGAATAACTGCTGTTGGCCAGTGCTAGGACCTGAATGAAAAGGTGCACTGGTGCATTTCGATTAGGTTCAGATGCCTCTGCCATGGGGCCTCGCATGCCAGGCCTAGTTCTACCAAATCCCTTCATACTCCACACTTGCAGGCCAGGCCTAGTTCTCCCAAATCCCTTCACACTCCACACTTGCAGGCCAGGCCTAGTTCTCCCAAATCCCTTCACACTCCACACTTGCAGGCCAGGCCTAGTTCTCCCAAATACATTCACACTCCACACTTACAGGCCAGGCCTAGTTCTCCCAAATCCCTTCACACTCCACTCTTGCAGGCCAGGCCTAGTTCTCCCAAATCCCTTCACACTTCACACTTGCAGGCCAGGCCTAGTTCTCCCAAATCCCTTCACACTCCACACTTGCAGGCCAGGCCTAGTTCTCCCAAATCCCTTCATAATCCACACTTGCAGGCCAGGCCTAGTTCTCCCAAATCCCTTCACACTCCACACTTGCAGGTCAGGCCTAGTTCTCCCAAATCCCTTCATACTCCACACTTGCAGGACAGGCCTAGTTCTCCCAAATCCCTTCACACTCCACTCTTGCAGGCCATGCCAAGTCCTCCCAAATCCCTTCATACTCCACTCTTGCAGGCCAGGCCTAGTTCTCCCAAATCCCTTCATACTCCACACTTGCAGGCCAGGCCTAGTTCTCCCAAATCCCTTCATACTCCACACTTGCAGGCCAGGCCTAGTTCTCCCAAATCCCTTCACACTTCACACTTGCAGGCCAGGCCTAGTTCTCCCAAATCCCTTCATACTCCACACTTGCAGGCCAGGCCTAGTTCTCCCAAATCCCTTCACACTCCACTCTTGCAGGCCAGGCCTAGTTCTCCCAAACCCCTTCATACTCCACACTTGCAGACCAGGCCTAGTTCTTCCAAATCCCTTCATACTCCACTCTTGCAGGCCAGGCCTAGTTCCCCCAAATCCCTTCATACTCCACTCTTGCAGGCCAGGCCTAGTTCTTTTAAATCCCTTCATACTCCACACTTACAGGCCAGGCCTGGTTTTTCCATATCGCTTATCTCATCACACTTGCCGGCCAACCCAATTCACACTTCAAGATATAAAGAAATAACCTTGGAAATAAACTGTAAAAATGGAAATATGAAAGAAAAAATATACTGAACACTCTGATTGAATGAGGTTGGTGTCTGATATTAGAGTGATTCCCCCCCCCCCCACACACACACACACCCTCCTGTCTTCAGGCTGCTACCCTGAACACTCTGATTGAATGAGGTTGGTGTCTGATATTAGAGTGACTGCCCCCCCCCCCCCCCCCCCACACACACACACACTCCTGCCTTCAGGCTGCTACCCTGAACAGAAAGAAAGAAAGAAAGCTACGCCCTATTGGGGCGTGAACACTCTGATTGATTGAGGTTGGTGTCTGATATTAGAGTGATTGCCCCCCCCCCCCCCCCCCCCCACACACACACACACCCTCCTGTCTTCAGGCTGCTACCCTGAACAGAAAGAAAGAAAGAAAGCTACGCCCTATTGGGGCGTGAACACTCTGATTGAATGAGGTTGGTGTCTGATATTAGAGTGATTGCCCCCCCCCCCCACACACACACACACACACACACACACTGCTGCCTACAGGCTGCTGCCCTGAACACTGTGCTTGAATGAGGTTGGAGTCAGATATTGGAGTGATTACCCACACACCCCTGTCTGTCTGCAAGCTGCTGCCCTGAACCTCCACACCCTTAATCCGCATGACTGTAGGTTGCTGTCCTGACCCTCTTAACCCTACACTCTAAGCCCTAAACCCGGAACACTATGTTGCATGTAGATTGCTGCTTTGAACTCTAAAGCATTAACCCTCCTGCAGACTGTAGCCCTGAACCCCAAGCATGATGGGGTTGACCATCATGCATGCTGATGCCCTGGACCCCAAGCTATAAACCCTGAAGACAATGGTGCAGGTAGGCTACTGCCATGAACCCTACACCATTAACCAGAAACCCCCATGCAGGCTGTTGCCCCGAACCCCGGACCATAACCCCCCATGCATGCTGCTGCCATGCACCACAAACCCTGATGCAGTTTCTGCCCTGAACCGTAAACCCTAAACCCTCATGCGAGCTGCTGCCCTGAACCCCAAACCCTAAACCATCCTGCAGGCTGCTGCCCTGAGCCCCAAACCTCGAACCCTACTGCAGGTTGCTGAGATGAACCCCAAACCATACACCCTCATGCGGACTGCCGCCCTGAATCTCAAACCTTAACCCTCCTGAAGGCTGCTGCCCTTAGCCCCCAACCCCAAACCCTCATGCAGGCTACCTCACTGGCCCTCAAACCCTAAACCCACATGCAGGCTGCTGTCATGAACCCAAAACCCTATAAGCTATTGCAGGCTGCTACCCTGAACCCAAAACCCTGAACCCCCTGATGACTATGGGCTGTTGCCCGTAAGCCCTACGCCCTAAACCCCGACCCCCTCCTGCAGGCTACTGCCCAAGCTGCTAATCTAGTGACTCTGCACAAGTGGGGCTGGACAGTGGTAACGGTGTGCTTACGCCCCCCCCCCCCCCCACACACACACACACACCCTGAACCCTGAACCCTGAACCCCAAACCCTAAATCCTGACCCCTCCCTGCCTTCAGGCTGCTGCCCTGAACCCTAGACCCTGGCCCCCCTCATGCAGGTACATGACCAAGCTAATCGCCTGAAGACTCTGCGTGAGTGGGGCTTGAAAGCGGTAACGGAGCGGGACTTTCTTAAGGGAAACGACCTGTCCCCCTGGGCTGTGGAGCTGCAGCTGTGGGCATCGTACCGGGCGCAGGTAGGGGGGGGGGGGGGCGATCCCTAATCCCTTAACCCTGAACTCTGTGGAGCTGCAGCTGTGGGCATCGTACCGGGCGCAGGTAGGGGGGGGGGGGGGGGGGCGATCCCTAATCCCTTAACCCTGAACTCTGTGGAGCTGCAGCTGTGGGCATGGTACCAGGCCTGGGAAAGGAACCAAAAAAACAAGCCCTCGCCCAGTTGTGTGGGCAGTACAAGGTAAGAAAGAAAAAGCATGAACCCTAATCCCTGAACCCTCAACTCTGAGGGCACCTTACCGGGCTCGGGTAAGGAACATGAATATATGGCCCTAATCCAGCTTTGGGCGTCTGACCAGGTTCAGGTAAAAAGGAAAGGAGCCAAGCCCTAATCCCTCCACTCTCAACCCTGCGGGTCTGTATATGTAGGCCCTATTGTATGGGGCTCAGGTAAGAGAGGGGGACAATCAAGCCTTAATCCCGCTTTGGACATCGTACCGGTGTGTCATGTACTGGTACCGCTGCGGTACCAGTTTTGTACCTGTTTTAGCATGTGACCGGGCCCAGGGAGAAAATAAGGAAGCCCTAATCCAGCTGTGGGCATCATATTATTCATATATTGTTCATAAATGGCCTGGGGTAAAAGGAAAATAACAAAAACCGTAATCCAGTTTTGTGTACATCGGTTAAGGGCTCAGGGGGTGATTCAGTCTACTCTTATCCCTGTCCTAAGCCCTGTTCTTATCCCTGCCCTAAAACCTGCCCTAAGCCCTGTTCTTATCCCTGCCCTAAAACCTGCCCTAAGCCCTGCTCGTATCCCTGACCTAAACCCTGCCCTAAGCCCTGCTCTTAACCCTGTCCTAAGCCCTGCCCTAAGCCCTGCCCCAAGCCCTGTCATAAGCCCTGTTCTGAACCCTGTACTTAGCCCTCCTCCTATCCCTGCCCTAAGTCCTGCTCTTAAGCCTGCCCTAAACCCTGCTATTAACCCTGTTATAAGCCCTGCTCTTAAGCCTGCCCTAAGTTCTGCTCTTAACCCTGTTCTAAGCCATACTCTTAACCCTGTCCTAAGCCCTGCTCTTAACCCTGTTATAAGCCCTGCTCTTAACCCTGCCCTAAGCCCTGCTCTTAACCCTATTCTAAGCCCTGCTCTTAACCCTGTCATAAGCCCTGCTCTCAAACCTGTTCTAAGCCCTGCTCTTGACCCTGTTCTAAGCCCTGCTCGTAAGCCTGCCCTAAGCCCTGCTCTTAACCATGTTCTAAGCCCTACTCGTAACCCTGTTCTAAGCCCTGCTCTAAGCCCTGTTCTAAGCCCTGCTCACTCTAACCCTATTGGGAAAAAGAGCAAAGCCCTCATCCAGGTTTGTGCACCTTATCGAGCCCAGGGGGTGCTTGAGCCTACCCTAAGCTTTGCTCTTAACCCTGCACTTAACCCTGCCGTAATGCCTGAACTCTTAACCCTGAACTCCTCTCCACTGCATCCCCCTGTTCGTAACCCTAGTCCCTGCTCTTAACCCTTAACCCTGAACGCATAACCCTGACCTTCTCTCCACCGCTTCCCCCTGGTGTCACCTGTGGGTCCTGGCCCGTACTGCCGGGGATACGCTGTGTGATGAGCGTGCGCTGCGGGTGGTTTAGGGTTCAGGGTTTTAAAAGCGATGAACCCTCAACTCTTCCATTCATTCCTATCGTTTAGGTCCTGGCCCGTACTGCACGAGGCATGCTGTGCGCTGAGCGCGCGCTGCGGGTGGTCGCCGAGATAGAGCACCCGCGCCCAGATGCGGTGCGGGAAGATGTATACGACCGATGGCTGCAGTCACTGTCCGAATCCAAAGTCGTTTACTTGGTGACGGCACAGGTGTGTGGCAAGGTGTTAACGGCTATTCCTCCAGGCCAAAGACAAATTAAGACGAACTCGGATGGAAAAAAGGGGAAATATTCTGGCCGGCCAATTTCCGACGGCAGTTCGGCTCCGGCTGAGTAGAATTTTAAGGTCCGTTAATGCCCTGGTGCGTGGGGGTCACAGTTTTAATTTTGTGAGTCAGCTCCATGTCAGCCACTGAAGCAGGGTGGCACTAGTTTATCTTTTAGTGTGTGTTGTTGTTGTTGTTGTTGTTGCAAAGGTAACGTAACCACCCACAGCCTTCGAACGGGGGAGAGACCACTTGACAAATCCGAAACAGACACGTGCAAACCAACGGAAAATCAGAGCAACAGAGAAGACGAAAAAAACAGCGTGTGTTGTTCCACCTGAGGGGGGCCCATTTGGTCGCCACTGGGTTTTTGTACGGACCCGACACCTTTGACCGTAAGCTATGATGTAGCTGAATGCAGCTGAGGCACTCTACAATAGGAGAGGGGTCTGAAGTACAGTGTCTGCTTTCACACCCCTAAAACTGAACCCTACACTCCAAACCTTTCAAATTCTGACTAAGGAAGTGGCTCAGTGACCGTTCTTGCTACTCTGCACCTGCAGGCCTGTGCCTCCAGCCCTCCACCATCGCCATAATTATTGTTTTGTGCCAGCAGTCATTGTTACTCAGAATAAGGACAGGGGGCGACCATTTGTGAATCTTAACTTGGAATCTGAATTGCTTCCGGCAGAATCTTCTGCAGATTTGTGCCTCCTTTCAGGCCTGGACACTGAGCCTATAGACCTGTCTACATATACCCCTCCCCCATCGCCATCATTTTTGTTTGTGTCAGCAGTCATCCACACGGAGGATGAGAAGAGGCTGGACACTGAATCTATACCCCTGCCCCCACATCTGCCTCTCTGTCCATCTCTCCCTCACTCCCTCGCATGCCCACGTCGTGTTTTGTGATTGGGACTTATCTTCTGCACTATGGGGTCAATTTGTCCATTTTCAGGGCACTCGTATGTGGTTGTGTGTTGGTTGCTTGTCCAGGGGGGTCGCTATTTTTGCTAACTGTCCTAGTCTGTTTAGGGTTTAGGGTTAAGGGTTTCGGGTGTTTGCTAGCTGTCCTAATTTGTTTTTGTGCTTGTACTGATGTGCGGGCACATGTCCCATGCATCAAATGTGATGCTCTGCTGGACTCTAAACAGCCACAATTCACTCCGTTCCTCTCTCTATACCTTGCTATTTCCTCCTCCCTCCCTCCCTCTCTCCTTCCTCTCACTCTTCTTACTCCACACTAAATCATCGCTGAAATACACACGCAAGCCAACACTCTTTCCCATTTGTCTTCACTCCTGGAACCATCTCTGAACCACAGATGTACGTCAAGCACCGCTCCACTTCTGACGCACATCCTCTCTCTCCCAATCTCTCCGCACTCTTTCTCACTCTTCCCCACTCTTCCTCCCTCGTCAAACCATCCCTGCACCACAGAACTACGGGAAGCACCGTTCCGACGAAACCAGCGTGAAGAATCGTTGGGCTGCCCGCTGCATCGAGCTGCTGCTGGCCAGGTGGGTTTAGGATTTTAACCCTTGGCACCTGTACGGCCCTAAAACCTAAACTAGGCAACATGGGTTTGGGGTTTTAAAATCTTGTAGCCTCTAAATCTGATCACCCTTTGAACCAGGGTGACCCCAAACCCTTAACCCAAAACCCTAAACTAGGTGTCGTGGGTTTGGGGGTATATCCCTTTGCACGTAAATAGGCAAGGTGAAGTTGATGCGGACGGTGTTTCTGCAAAAAGGAAAGGAACACATCAACAGGAAAAGAAGGGACGTTTCTCTAAGTTCACTTTCCATACACATGGAACATGCTCACACGCACACATCCCTAAACCCTAAACCCTGAACTCCAAACCCTGAACCCTGGACTAGGAATATGGAGCACGCTCTCAAACACATTAATTCCGTCAAATCCCTCATTTCCCACCCAACCCAATACCCTAAACACTTAACTCTTAACCCTACACCCTAAACCCTGAACCCTAAACACATTCTTGACATTGTGCCTGCGTCTTCCGTTCCTCTTTCGCCCGCCTTCCCCATCTGTCCACCGTCCAGGGAATGCCCGGCCTCGTCATCCACCCACCGTTCCCCATCCTCCCTCCGTTCTGTCATCGCCCGCCCCATCCGCCTGCCATTCCTCATCCACCCGCTGTTCTGCCAACGTCTGTCTTCCCAATCCAAACCTAAATACGATACCCTTAACTTGAACCATAAAATACATCTCTGACATTTTCCCAACGCCCGCCGTCCCCATCCGAACCCTTTTTCACCTGCATACTCGGCAGGCACTCGTCCCTGCGAGTCGCGTTCATTGACAACTCGGTCGAGGATAAGAAGGGTGGCTCCTCCATTCTGATTCGAGGCCCACAGGTGTGCACATCATAAATAGGAACGCAAGCAAGTTCGTAAATTAAGCCCCCATTTTGGCCAATGGCCCATATTGGCTGATTAAGCCGCCCATTTTGGCCAATGGCCCATTTTGATGGCGGGGTGCATGGCGGGGTGCATGGCGGGGTGCATGGCAGGGTGCTTGACAGGGTGCATGGTGGGATGCATGGCAGGGTGCATGGCGGGGTGCATAGCAGGGTACATGGTGGGCTGCATGGCGGGCTGCATGACGGGCGCATGGCGGGGGCCTGACAGGGTGCATGGCAGGGTGCATGGCGGGTGCATGGCGGGGTGCATGGCGGGTGCATGGCGAGTGCATGGCGGGGGGCATGACAGGGTGCATGGAGGGGGGCATGGCAGGGTGCATGGCGGGGTGCATAGCAGGGTACATGGTGGGCTGCATGGCAGGGTGCATGGCGGAGTGCATGGCGGGCGCATGGCGGGGGGCATGGCGGGTGCATGGCGGGGGGCATGACAGGGTGCATGGCGGGGTGCATGGCAGGGTGTATGGCGGGGTGCATGGCGGGGTGCATGGCGGGTGCCTGGCGGGGTGCATGGCGGAGTGCATGGCGGGTGCATGGCGGGGGGCATGACAGGGTGCATGGCGGGGGGCATGACGGGGTGCATGGCGGGTGCATGGCGGGGTGCATGATAGGGTGCATGGCGGGGGCCTGACGGGGTGCATGGTGGGGTGCATGGCGGGTGCCTGGCGGGGTGCATGGCGGGGTGCATGGCGGGTGCATGGCGGGGGGCATGACAGGCTGCATGGCGGGGTGCATGGCGGGGTGCATGATAGGGTGCATGATAGGGTGCATGGCGGGGTGCATGATAGGGTGCATGGCGGGGTGCATGGCGGAGTGCATGGGGGGGGGGGGGGGCTTGGCAGGTTGCATGGCGGAGTGCATGGCGGGATGCATGGCAGGGTGCATGGCGGAGTGCATGGCGGGGTGCATGGCGGAGTGCATGGCGGGGTGCATGGCGAGATGCATGGCGGCAGGCGTTCCTTACGGGCCTTCTGATCCGATAACGGGCCTTCTGATACATTGTGTAAAACGCTGCCTCTTGGTGGTGTGCGTTTCCACTGTCGTCTTCAGAGTTTGCCACCATATGCAACAATAGCAACCCAACCATCTGGATCAATACCACATCCGCCCCCACCCACCCACCCCACCCACACCCATACTCCAGAACCTATACCATACCCCCCCCCACACACACACACACACATGCACCATCTGGACCCATACTAGCCGCCGCACCCACCCACCCACCTCACCCACGCAGGAATCCTCTGGCTCTCAAGACCCTTCCCTAGTCGCCTCCGGTGCTGCTGGAGATCCTCAGGGCCTATAATCTGGATCTAAACCATATCCCCACACACCACCACCAACAGACACACATTGTCAGGATCCATACCATCCCCCCACCCCCCCACCCACCCCCAGGACCCCACCGGTGGCACGCAGAAAGCCTCTGGCTCTCAAGGCCCTTCCCTGTTCAACTCCGGTGCTGCTGGAAATCATCTGGATCTGTATTGGGTCCACCTGCCCACATTATTCACCCACACACCCACCCACACAGCATCACGATCCATACCATCCCCCCCACACACAAACACCCAATCGCAGGACTCCTCCGGCGGAACGCAGGACGCCCCTGGTGTCCCTCAGGAGCTGTACCGCGTCCGCCTACCCATCAATAACCTCACGGGACGCGGCATGGTGATCGGCGAGGGCAAGCCCGAGAACCAGAACCACGCGGTCATCTTTGCGTTCGGGGAAGCGCTGCAGACCATCGACATGAATCAGGACGGCTGCCTGGCGGAGGCCCTCAAAACCCGGAACCTGCTGGCGGTGAGAGTGTGGCTGTGTGGGGCATAAGTGTGCATGTGAGGGTTGGGAGTGTGAGACCCTGGACTTATGCACACCAACCCTGAGACCAGGAACCTGCTGGCGGTGAGAGTGTGGATGTGTGGGGCAAAAGTGTGGATGTGAGGGGTGGGAGTGTGAGACCCTGGACTTATGCACACCAACCCTGAGACCAGGAACTTGCTGGCGGTGGGAGTGTACACAGGTGGGACACAAGTGTGGAACCCTGGACTCATGTACGTGAACCCTGAACCCTGAGACCAGGAACCTGCTGGCGGTGAGAGTGTGGATATGTGGGACGAAAGTTTGAAATCCCCAACCACTCCGCATGAACCATGCACCCTGAGATAAGGAACTTCCTGGTGGTTAGAGTGTGGATTGGAGTGTGACTTTGCACCACTCCATCTATTAACCTTGAGACAAGGGACCTGAACTGGAGGTTAGAGTGTGGAGTGAAGGATGAAAACCTGGACCACTCCGCATAAACCATAAACCCTGCGAATTCATTCTTCTGGCCAGCTGTCAGATAGCCGGCCCCCTGCTGCCCCCCTCTCCTGACAGGAGCTTGGCCCATTTCTTGAATAGCAATCCATTTAGGTTGCCAGCTGTCACGTAGCCACCCCCCTGCTACCCCCCTCTCAAGCACATTTGATGCATGGGCGAGGTGTGCCTGTAAACCGCCGCCCGGTAGTCACCCACCCGCTGCTGCCCCTCTCACCTGCTCAGGAGCTTGGCCAAGACAGGGTCCTGCCCAAGAAGCCTCCAATGCTTTCGCGCATGTGGTGGAAGTTAACAGGATCCCGACCGGGGAAGGGACAGGTGCAGGAGGAGCCTGTACCTGTGGCACCGGTGGCAATGGTGAGCTGTCATGACATGTGAAGTGTGGAGCCCTAAACCCTAAACCCATGGCAGCGATGTACAGTCAGAGCACGGGGAGCGTGGAACCCATACCCTGTGGCATTGGTGAGCTGTCAGGGCATGCGAAGTGTGGAGCCCTAAACCCTTCACCCATGGCAATTGTGAGCAGTCAGGACACGGGATGTGTGGAACCCTAAACCCTGAAAATGTGGCAAATGTGAGCAGTCTGGACACCAGTGTTTCGACCACGTCATGAACAGCAGGACAGCAGGTACAGCAGGACAGCAGGACAGCAGGTACAGCAGGACAGCAGGTACAGCAGGACAGGAAAGCCTGGCCGTATAATTTAGCCCTTGCTTGAAAGCGTTGGGTGAGCAAGTGAGCAACCCTTGACCTCAAACCCTGTCACGGAAAAACCTTGACATTAAACCCTAGGATGGTAAACCCTTGGCCTCAAACCCCAAAGCGGAAGCTCCTACCTGGCCCCAAAACGTTTCAAATTAGGCAGCAGCTCTTACCTTGCACCCAAATGTACCCTGGGCTAACCAACAATTCACACGGCATGGACATTCCGGCACCTCGTGCGTTGTTTCATTTCCATTTACCCTATGAAACGTGGATGCCACTCCTCTTGTAAACCCCACCCGACCCCCCCCCCCCCCACGCCCACACCGGCAGGCCTTAACCAGCATCTTTTATTTCTCCTGCCTTCCCCCCCATCCTGCCTGTGCAGTCTGGGTGGGTAACCCCTAAATCCATAACCCTAAACCCCAAACCCAACTCCCAAACCTCCTTAACCTCCTAAATCCAACTCCCAAACCTCCTTAACCTCCTTAACCCAACTCCTAAACCCAACTTCCAAACTCTAACTCCTAAAACCTGAATTATGAATCCTCAACCCCCAATCCTTAGCCTTAAACTCTTGCTTCCCCTCCTGCCTGTGCGTTGTGCCCAGGGCATATCGACGCACGACGCGCTTGGAAAACTCCAGCAAAGCCGCAACTCAAAGGTGAATTGATAGGTGACCCTAATTACAAACCCTAAACCCTAGATTGTCAATTTATGTGATTTTTTTACTGTCCAGCTGAGCACCATGTTTCATGCATGGGACAGGTGCCATACTCACCACTTGCTGCCACAACCCCATTCCCCAAATGCACCCCTACCACACCCCATCCGCTCTCAACCCCCAACTGTCATATGCACCCATCCACCCTCAACTCCCAACTGCCACATGCACCCATCCACCCTCAACCCCCAACTGCCACATGCACCCATCCACCCTCAACCCCCAACTGCCACATGCACCCATCCAACCTCAACCCCCAATTGTCACATGCACCCATCCACCCTCAACCCCCAACTGCCACATGCACCCATCCACCCTCAACCCCCAACTGCCACATGCACCCATCCCCCCAACTGCCATATGCACCCATCCACCCTCAACCCCCAACTGCCACATGCACCCATCCGCCCTCAACTCCCAACTGCCACATGCACCCATCCACCCTCAACCCCCAACTGCCACATGCACCCATCCACCCATCCACCTGGAACCTGCCCCCCCCCCCACCCATCTCTTGTGATGTTCACCCCTTGTAGTCTCACACAGCCATCTGTGGCTTTAAGGAGTGGATCTTCAGCCACACACAGCCATCTGCATTGTGTGCATTACACAGGTATCAAACTGCCCCCTCCCCTTGTCATAATCACCCCTTGCAGCCTCACACAGCCACCAATTCAACCCTATTCACCGGAATGACCCTAAACCCTCAACCCTAAACCGACATCAAGCCAAGTCTAACCTAACCCCTCTATTGTGATACTCAATTACTCACCCCTTGTAGCCCCACACCGCCATCTGTGGCTTCAAGGAGTGGATCTTTAGCCACAAGGCCGGCGCGCTCGGCATGTTCGCTGCAGCCACCGAGTATGCCTTCGCCACCGTCATCCAGGTGCCATCCAGGGTTTGAAGGGTTCAGGGTCCTCACTGGTTTAAGGGTTCTAAGGGTCTTGTAGGTTTCAAGGGGTTCAGGGTCTTGTAGGGTTCTTAGGTTCAGGGTTCAGGGTCATCCCGGTGACAAGGATTCTAAGGGTTAAGGGTTCAGGGTCATACAGGTCGCAAGGGTTCTAAGGGTTAAGGGTTCAGGGTCATCCAAGTCACAAGGGTCTAAGGGTTAAGGGTTCAGGGTCATACAAGTCACAAGGGCTCTAAGGGTTTAGGGTTCATGGTCATCCAAGTCACAAGGGTTCTAAAGGTTAAGGGTTGAGGGTCATCCAGGTGACAAGGGTTCTAAGGGTTTTAGGTTCAGGGTCATCCAGGTGACAATGGCTCTAAGGGTTTAGGGTTCAGGGTCATCCAGGTGACGAGGGTTCTAAGGGTTTAGGGTTCAGGGTCGTCCAGGTGAAAAGGGTTCTAAGGGTTTAGGGTTCTGGGCCATCCAGGTGACGAGGGTTCTAAGGGTTAAGGGTTCAGGGTCATCCAAGTCACAAGGGTTCTTAGGGTGTAGGGTTCAGGGTCGTCCAGGTGACAAGGGTTCTTAGGGTTTAGGGTTCAGCTTCATCCAGGTGACATGAGATCTAAGGGTAAAGGGTTCGGGGTCATCCAGGTGATAAGGGTTCCAATGTTTAGGGTTTAGGGTTTAGGGTCTTTCAGGTGATAAGGGTGACAAGGGTTAAGGGGCGTTCAGTTGATAAAGTTCGAATGGTTTAGGGTTCAGGGTGACTCGCATGTAGCCACATCTCAACATATCCAATCCTTGCTCAGCATCTGAACCATTGCACAATCAGGCTCAACGAATGCCGACGAATCTTAACTTTCCGGGCCACCTTGGTAGTATTATCCAGGTGAACCTGTGCCGTATCGGGCCACCTTGGTAGAACACTTCGGATATACCTGTACGGCATGTTGTTCTGGGTCTAGATCTAGATCTTGCCCTGAACCAACCAGACACCAGAATCGTGATCCAAACCGACAATCGTGATCCAAACCGTGATTCAAACCGACACCTGAACCCCTGAACCCTGCCTCACACCCAGCGTGACATGGCAAAGGGCAATGTGCGGCTACACTACGGTCACCCAGACGTGCACGACAAGCTGCACATCATGACGAGGGTGGGTGCCTGGGTTATAGGGTGAAGGAAATAAGGTAATAGGGTTTATCAAACAGCACATGATGACGAGGGTGGGTTCTTGGGGTGTAAGGGTGAATAGGGTTAGGGCAATAGGATTCAGCAAGCAGCACATCATGACGAGGGTGGGAACCTGGTTTAGTTTTAAAGGGTTCAGCAAGCAGCATATGATGACGAGGGTGGGAACCTGGTTTCGTGTTTAGGTTTAAGCAAGCTGCACATCATCACGCGAGTAGGTACTGGTTTCGTGTTTAGGTTAAAGCAAGCTGCACATCATCATGAGAGTAGGTGCTGGTTTCGTGTTTAGGTTTAAGCAAGCTGCACATCATCACGAGAGTAGGTACTGGTTTCGTGTTTAGGTTTAAGCAAGCTGCACACCATCATGAGAGTAGGTGCTGGTTTCGTGTTTAGGTAAAAGCAAGCTGCACATCATCACGAGAGTAGGTGCTGGTTCGTGTTTAGATTTAAGCAAGCTGCACATCATCATGAGAGTAGGTGCTGGTTTCGTGTTTAGGTTTAAGCAAGCTGCACATCATCACAAGAGTAGGTGCTGGTTTCGTGTTTAGGTAAAAGCAAGCTGCACATCATCACGAAAGTAGGTGCTGGTTTCGTGTTTAGGTAAAAGCAAGCTGCACATCATAATGAGGGTAGGTTCCTGGTTCACGGTTGAGTGTGCAAGGTTAAGGGTTTAAGCAAGCTGCAGAGCATGACGAGGGTAGGTGCCAGGTTGGGGGTGCAGGGCTTAGCCAACTTCCCATCATGACGAGGATTCGTTCCTGAAATACTCCAGTTCAATTCGCGTCTTCACTTGATTTTGTTGTTTCATGATGTGCAGTGTCCTTGCATCTGCGGTTGCTGACCTTCTGGGCAGTCTCCTCACTCCTACGGTTCGTGATTTTGCTTGTCTTACAACCACAGCTGATGTCTTATGTCCCTTTAATCTCAATATCATACGCCATGAGTGCATGTCTGTCTCTCTCCCTTTCCCTGCCAGGGTGGCGCCGGCCAAGGCCAGGCATGGGCCTGCATGTTCCCTGTACTCTCAATCTCAAACGCCATCTGCGTATGTCCCTCTCCCTCTCTCCCTCTAATTTTCATAGGGAGGCATGACCAAGGCCACGCGCGGCCTGCATCATAAGTTATTGATTTTGCTTTCTTACATCTACCGACTATGATTTATTTTGTTCTGACATCTACAGTTGATGCTTTACGTTCCTTGCTCTCACACTTGTTCTCAAACGCCATGCGTGTATGTCTCTCTCTCTTTCTCTCTCAGGGGGGCATGGCAAAGGCCACGCGCGGCCTGCATGTGAGCGAGGATGTCATGGGTGGACTCAATCACACGATTCGTGGAGCCAAGATCAAGTACTCGGAGGCAGTCAGCTGTGGAAAGGGCAGGTACGGGGAAACGGCGATTGAACCCGTAGGGTGAATTTCCTTTTTCTGTGGTACACTCGTGGCATCTGCAGAGGACATCCAGACAAGTAATTCAGAGGTGCTGCTGCGCAGCACGAAAAACGGAAGAGCTGTTGGATATGTGACCTATCAGAGGTAGGGTTGGCATGTACCGTAATTCCTGAGCGAGAATATACGTATATACGGTATATTCCGTATATACGTAAATCGTAGCCGTAATTTCCATGTTTTCCCCTCATGGGGTGTCAACTCTGGCCTCCAAGCCAATGTCCAGCTTCAAAATTAAAATACTAATAGGCCTGGCAGTTCCCTATGAAGTATGGATCCTTGAATTCATAAAATAAAAGGCATAAAGCAGCCTGAGGAACCTCTTGTCACCAGACATCCTAGATCCAACAGCCACCCGGCCCACTTAAGCCGTGCGACCAGCATTCTACACCAATCCCCGAGATATCAGATAAGTAGACGTTCCGCCCCCGTTCGAGACGGATTCGAAACTCCCAGGCACTTCTCGCAGTCCGTGCACTGCAACGCCGCTTGTCCGCACCCCTTTATACTGTTTCTTCCGTTCGCGTTCGAAAAAAACGTAATTCCGCAAAAATCCGTATATAGAGTATATGGCACCCAGATATTTACGTATATACGAACAGTAATCGTATATACGTAATTCGTAAATTACGGACTTTGCCAACCCTAATCAGAGGGCAGATGCTGGTGCGGACGGGGTCACCTGGACCCCATGCAAACCCCCTAGGGCTCTGCCAAAAAATGAAACCAGTATCACAACACGGTACTTGGAGGCAGTTCGCTGCAAAGAGGGCAGGTATCGTCGGAGGTACTGTATTGTTACTCGAGTTTCATTTTTGCCAGCACTTCTAAAAGGATTTTAACGGGATTTTAATACCTTTATTTGCAGTGCCTTTGAAAGGGTTGATAAACTAGAAAGGTGGAATCGTTTATTTTGTGACACTTGAGTATTTGAGGGGATGCAAATTATATTATAAGGTTATAGACATACACATGAAAAGGGAATAGTGCCAACTGCTAGGAACCCATGTAAAGTCATAGAAAAAAGCACTGTGTAACAATACAGTACTCACACCCTGCCCACCGTGATGTACTTCAAAAACCCTTGACTCAAACCCTTGACTTGAACCCTTGACTCGAATCCTTGACTCGAACCCTTGACTTGAACCCTTGACTCGATCGCTTGACTTGAACCCTTGACTTGAACACTTGACTCGATCCCTTGACTTGAACTCTTGACTTGAACCCTTGACTTGAACCCTTGACTTGAACCCTTGACTTGAACCCTTGACTCGAACCCTTGACTTGAACCCTTGACTTGAACCCTTGATTTCAACCTTTGACTCGAACCCTTGACTTGAACCCTTGACTCAAACCTTTGACTCGAACCCTTGACTTGAACCCTTGACTTGAACCCTTGACTTGAACCTTTGACTCAAACCTTTGACTTGAACCTTTGACTCGAACCCTTGACTTGAACCCTTGACTTGAACCCTTGACTTGAACCCTTGACTTGAACCCTTGACTTGAGCCCTTGACTTGAACCCTTGACCTAAACACTACGAATACCTTGCGTGAATTGTAGCTCCACCTGGGTTTTCAATTTTTGCTACCCCATATGCGCCATAAACCCCTGCATACTTCAAAGACCCAGGCTGGCATGAAAACCTTGGCGAACGTACAAAAGACCCTAGCATACCGTAGTACATAAAAGACCCTGGCATGATTGCTCCAATTGATATTCCACCAGGGTACTTAATTCTGGCTACCCCTCCTAGCCTGCTGACCTGAGCCCCATCCCCTGTTCCCCCATGTGCAGGGACATGGGCTTCAACTCAATCCTGGTATTTGAGTCCAAGATCTCGCGAGGCAACGGCGAGGTGAGCGTCCCGTGCTTGTTTTGCTTCCGTTGAGGACCAGCTTCTTCAGTTATGCTACATGTCAGCTACCTCCAGGCCCGTGCACGGTCTTTTTTTTATGTACTGGCTCAGCGTTAGTTAAGCTGCATGCCAGCTTCCTCCTCGCTGAGCATCACTTCAGCTATGCGTCAGCTACCCCGGCCGTGGCGGCCTGTGCATGTTTTGTTTCCGTTGTGGCGTAGCTTGAGTTCAGCTACATGTCAGCTACCCCCATTGCTCAGCATCGGTTCAGCTACATTTTAGCTACCTCCTGGATCAGCATCAGTTCAGCTACATTTTAGCTACCTCCTGGCTCAGAATCAGCTCAGCTACATTTCAGCTTCCTACATGCTCAGCATCAGTTCAGCTACATTTCAGCTACCTACCAGCCTACTTGCATGCACAGGTGCTCCTGACTCGAGACATGGCCCGTCTGGCAACACGCATGGACCTCTTTCGTCTGCTACACTTCTACCACTCCGGCCTTGGATACTTTGTGACGGCCAGGTGTATGATCCTGGGCATCTACACTCAGGTAAAAGGAGTGGCCTTGTGTGATGGGCATTTACACTCAGGCGAGAGGCGTGAAATGAAGGGGATGCAGCGAGTGACATTGTGTGATGTACATCTGCACTCATGTGAGAGGAGTGACATGAAGGGGATGCAGTGAGTGACTTTGTGTGATGGACGTCTACACTCAGGTAAGAGGAGTCACCTTGTGTGATGGGCATCTACACTCAGGTGCGAGGAGTAACATGCAGTGCAATACATTATGTGATGGTCAGTTGGTCACATACACAAGTGAACTGAGTGACATTTTGCATATCAGTGAGTGCCTGTGTGTGATGGGCACCTTGGGAGGTGAAAATAGTGACATAATGGAAAGCAGAGAGTGACCTCGTGACTATGTTAACCTCCTTTCCCCTTAAATGGCCTAATATGCCTGAACTGACTAGTAATGCACCTAGAACCCACTTTCTGATGAAGGTGTAGCAATGGTGTCCAACCTAAAGAAATAAAGAAAGAAAGACTTATCCACTATAGTCAGTATCAAGATGGATAGAGGCCCTAGGCCGCAGGGTCTTCGAATCAGAGTGTCCGATTGGATACAAACCTACGACCTCCAGGCGGTGACCACAACCTGCGACATGGAGACCCTAATGCTACACCACTGGACCATGTATCTCGTAAGCTGTCCCAGACGATCCCCTATACAAAGGCCCTGGCCCTGGCATTTTTAATATGCATAGGCCATGGCCCTAGCCCTGGAAATATCTTATATACCCAATAGACTGTCCTTAACCCTACCCCCGCCCCCCCTGTGCACAGGCCCTGGCCATGGCCACGGTGGCCCTCGCTGGCTATGGGCTGGCGCAGACAAACTTGCAGCTGCTCATTCAGATCGGTAAGCTGATATATGCGCTCAGTCTTTGTGTATACACACCCTTGTAGCTACATGTGCTCTTTCAGCCCTCGTTCAGCTTTTGTGCTGAGACTCTGAACCCTCAAGCAGTAGGTCAACATGATGCACATTATTTGACTGCACGCACCCTCAGCTGACAGTTCTTCTTCAGCCCTTGTTCAGTGTTGGCGCTATAACCCTGATCCCTTAACTCTCCAAACCCTCATGTTTGATGTTTTATCGGACAGGCGGACTAAGTAGCCTGCCATCCCCCAAACCCTCATATGTCCAGCTTATTAGTTGTTATTAGTATTTTAGCGAGATGATGATAACGCAAAGGCAACAGAATACACATATTTTACACCGCAAACTTCGTCAGCAGCCTAGTTACGGGTTGAGGGTTTAGGGTTTCTGTCCTGCCTGCAAACCCTCACGTCAGACTCATACTTCTCATCGCATACCTCGTCAGCAGCCTGCCCTGCCTCCAAACCCTAAGCCCTGACCTCAACACTCATTTTTACATGAAAAATGCAGAGGCCTGGTCAGCAGTCTGTTGTACCTCCAAACCATTTGCAATCCAAACCCTGACCTCAAACTCATTTTTGACATGAAAACTGCAGGCCTGGTCAGCAGTCTGCCGTACGTCAGCGCACTCATGGTGGAGACGGGCGTCGTCAACGCCTCCCTGGTCTTCTTGCGCCAGCTAGTGGCCGGCGTGATCACCTTCAGCATCTTCCGCATGCAGACCACGGCCTTCTCCTTCACAGCAGATGTGACTTATGGGGGTGCAAGCTACCTGGCCAGCGGTGAGGGCTGGCACAGTTATTTACCTACACCGTTTCAGTCAGTCAGTGTGTTATTTCTGGGTGACCAATGCTTTCACATCAGATGTGACCTACGTGGGCGCCAGCTACCTGGCCAGCGGTGAGGCCTAGTGGATGTTGACCTCTGCCATTCAGCCGGGACCTTTTTGGTCGATTAGTTATTGATGCCGCAGTGGACTGGCAGCCGAAAAAGGCAACACTGGTGGTTGTCGACCTTTGCCGCTGCAGGCAATATCTACCCTTAGGGTTAATCAAGGAATTAAGACATACAAAAACGTGTTTCTCCATACAAGACGAAGTGTTGCAATCCTGCAATGCGGTGAAGGTGGAGGGTTTTGCCACACCTTGTTCTAACCCTAATGCCTAAATCCCAAACCCTGAACCTTCAACACTAAACCTTTAACCCTAAACCCTTTGACAATTTCGGCAATTAATTTTGGTCGATGGACATCATCTCTTCACTTCAACCAGATACGCACTGCTCATGGTAACGGCGTGGATGTGGCTTTGAACCAGGCTTCGCTGTTTCCCTCGCACCTCTTACACACTCCCCATGGGGCGTAGCTTTCTTTCTGTCTTTTACGCACTGCTCACTTGCCAGGCAGGCAAGGATGCGCCACACAACGCAATCCACTGCCATCTCTGCCCGAGCGGGGCCTCCCTTCCTCTTAGTCAGCCGCCATGGTGTCTAACAGTGTTTATCTTAGCACGCTTCAGCTACAAATCAGCTACGTCATGGTCCATGTCCTTGAGGGGCTGGCGCAGCAAGCCCTGCTGCTTGGACCACCGGCCGTAGGCCGGTCAAGGTTTGGTTCCAATTGGCCCAGTGGTGGCCGCCCGGCGGCCCTGCACAGGTGGCCTGGTGTGCACTAAAAATCACGAATGCCTAACCCACGTCACTGCTATGATACCCAACCCACTCACCACATGTCATGTTTCACAATTGATAGCCTGAGTAAGGTCTCCCTCCCTGTCAGCCAGAAAGAAAGCAAGAAAGCTACACCCTGTGAGGGGCGTGAGAGTATAGGAAACACCGCAGCCTGGGCCGAAGCCGCATCCACGCCGTTACCGTGACCTGTTAACCACCATTGTTTCTAACCTATGCTTCACCTTTCACAATGGATGTCTTGCAGGCCGCGGCTTTGATTACCGTCCGTCGACCTTTGTGCAGCTGTACGCTAGCTACGGCCGCAGCCACCTGTACCTGGGGTTCGAGATCGCGCTCCTGGCGGTGGTGGTGGCGGCCAACTTCGGGGACAACCCGGGCTACGGCGGCCTGATGTGGGGGATCTGGCTGGTGGCGGCGTCACTGTTGGCGGCGCCCTTCTGGTTCAATCCCTTCAGGTGGACAGGGAGGGATACTATCTGAACCCCTAAACCCTTGAGGTGGGTTTGGGGGTTACTATCTTAACCCTACACGTTTTAATTGGGCAGGGGCAGATACTATCTAAACCCTAAACCCTCCAGTTGGACAGGGGGGATACTATCTGAACCCTTCAGACGGGTAGGGGGGCTTACTATCTAAACCCTACACGTTTTAACTGGGCAGGGGTAGAAACTATCAAAACCCTAAACCCTTCAGTCGGACAGGGGGGATAGTATCTGAACCCTTCAGATGGACAGGGGGGGATACTATCTAAACCCTGAACCCTTCAGTTGGACAGGGGGAGGTACTGTCTGAACCCTTCAGACAGGCAGGGGGGTTACTATATAAACCCTTCAGCTGGACAGGGGGGACAGGACTATACTACTAAATAAACCCTTAAGGCGGGCAGGTGGGCTTACTATCTTCACCCTCCACCCGTCTGACGGACAGGGGGGTTGCAGTCTAAACCCTGCAGGTGGGCAGACGGGCTTGCCATCTCAACCCTAATCCTTCACCCAAAACTAGGCTACCCCTGTTTTCATGCAACGCAGGTAGGGATCAGCAAATTATGTACCTTATATAGATCAGCCTACATTATAAAGGGGGTGGGGCAGAGGGTTTACCTATCTCGTTAGGGTTTGGTTGCTGGTCTTCCCCCAGTTCGCTCTGCCTGGCCTTTCTAAAAAGGCTGTGGGGAATGGTTGCGTTAACTACGTAACGAAAACAAGATCCGCGCTTTTTAATATTTGCAGCTTTAACATCAAGATGGCGAAGTCCAATTGGATCGAGTGGCGGCTGTGGCTGACAGGCGAGAAGGATCCGAAGGTCGGGTACAGCTGGCACACGTGGAACAGGTGAGCGGTATAAAGGGTATGTATGGTTAGGCGATAAGGCTCAACCCTAAACCCTCAACCCTAAAGTGACCCTGAGGTGGGGTACAGCTGGCACACGTGGAACAGGTGGATAGTATTTAGGTGTTTTCAGGGTCAAGGGGTTCGGGGGTTTTCCCGCTGATGTGTGAGAAATAATGATTTCCAATGCAAGTGGGTGTCTTGAGGAAAATGACATTTGTTATGCTGCGCAAAAAATGTTACACACCCTAATTGTTACACACCCTAATTGTTACACACCCTAATTGTTACACACCCTAATTGTTACACACCCTAATTGTTACACACCCTAATTGTTACACACCCTAATTGTTACACACCCTAATTGTTACACACCCTAATTGTTACACACCCTAATTGTTACACACCCTAAACAAATGGCATTCACCCTGTTCGTCCCCCACCAACCCCAGGATGCAGTTGAACACTAAACCCTTAACCTTGATGTATCCTACCTGTCCCCAGGAAACATTTGAACCCTAAACCCTGTACCACGAAGCTCCCTATCTACCCCCCAGTATGTAGCCTAAACCTCAACTCTAAAACTGTACCATGATGCACCCTGTCTGTCTTCAGGATGCAGCTACCCCCTTAACCCTAACCCCGGATTCACCCTACCCGCCCTCGGGATGATGCTCAACCCCCTAGACCTTAAATCCAGATGTGCCCTACCTGCCCTTAGAATGATGCTCACCCCCAAAAACCCCAAGTCCGGATTCACCCTACCCGCCCTCAAAATTCTGCTCTACCCCCTAAACCCGCAACCCAGATTCACCCTACCCGCCCTCAGGATGATGCTCAACCCCCTAAACCCTCAACCCGGTTGCGCCCTTCCCGCCCTCAGAATGATGCTCACCCCCGAAACCCTTAACCCGGATGCACCCTACCCGCCCTCAGAATGATGCTCAATTCCCTGAACCCTAAACCCGGATGTGCCCTACCCGCCCTCAGGATGCTGCCCAACCCCCTGAACCTTGATGCTCCCTATCCGCCCTCAGGATGCTGCCCAACCCCCTGAACCTTGATGCTCCCTACCCGCCCTCAGGATGCTGCCCAACCCCCTGAACCTTGATGCTCCCTACCCGCCCTCAGGATGCTGCCCAACCCCCTGAACCTTGATGCTCCCTATCCGCCCTCAGGATGCAGCTGAAGTACATCCGCGATGACGAGGGTATTGCAAAGGGCCACTACCTCAGTATCCTGCAGGTGAGGGCTCTTTAGGGTTTAGGGGATTAGACCCCAAATCCTGAACTCTCAACCCGAAAATCCTGCAGGTGAGGGATCTTTAGGGGTACAATCCATAACCCTAAACCCTAAATCCTGAACCATGAACTCCTGCAGGTGAGGGCGGATAGTCGGAGAGTGCCCAGCCCACCACCTTCCCCCACAATGCTTTAGTTACATATCATGAAACACCTCATTACATTTGAGAATAGGCTGGGCGGCGCCTGCGCCAGATGGAGGGCAGTCCTTGCCTTGAGGATGCCAGGCTGTTCAATATAAGGTTTAGGGTTTAGGGCAGCTATGTTATAAGGATGTATGATGAAGCGCGCAAGTTGTTCACGCTTTGGCAGAGCCCCACCGGGCGGCCGAAGTATGATGGGGCACCTCCCCCAGATTCACCCACGAATCAAGGGTTTAGGGTTTAGGGTTAAGGGTTTAGGGTTCCCTGGAGTCATGACTATCCAAGGACAATGGCGCTGTGAGGTGAAGCCTGGAGCCATCGTGGGGTGTTGGGATGGTGTCTACCTGTACAAAGAAAGGAAGAAAGCTACGCCCTGTTTGGGCGTGGGAGTTAAGGAAACAACGCAGCTTGGGGCCGTAGGCCTGTGCACGGACCGCGCCGGCCTGTGCACGCACCGCCGGCCTGTGCAAGCACTGTGCAAGGATCTGGATGGCCTGCCTACCAAATCTCGGCCAGCACCCAGCCTCATACCGGCTCCTGCACTGCACCCACCACTGGACGTGGTATTGGCTTCCTTCCTCTTTAGCCATTAGTTTATTTCCTCCCGACCAGGCATTCGGGCGCCCACGCGGCCGAGCCTTTTAAGCAGGGCCAGGAGGTGTCACGTCATTGACTTAAGCACCTGCTCCTGGATTCAGCATTGGCTGCTTGACCACCACCACCCCTGACTCTCTGATGGATGCTGCACAGGGCCTAATGTTCAACTGGACCCGCATCTAGCCTCAGCTGCACGCACTGGCTGCACTGCACCAGTGCACCTGCTCCTGGACATGCTATTGGCTGCCTGACCACCTCTGCTGTTGGATGCCCTGCAGGGAATTGTGTTCAACTGCACGCCCCACCTCATCCTCGCCTTCGTCGCCGCGGCATGGCTCACTCAGGTATGCTGTGGCCGCTGCCCCCTGAACCCTGATGGGCTCAAGCCCTAAAGCCTTCAACAAATCCCCTCGTAGGCTAAAGCCTAAACCCTTCAACAAAATCTCCTTATGGGCTTAAGCCCTTAAACCTAAAACACAATCCCTTAACCCCCATGTATGCTGTGGCTGCTGCACCCTGATCCCTTATGCTGACACAGGTGGGCTGGAAACGCTGAACCCTAAACCCTGTGCTTTAAACAAAAACCCGCAAGGCCTTCTGACCTAAACGCTGTATCTCACACTGGTGAGCTGGGGGGTTAGGATTCAGGGTTCAGGGTTAAGGGTTTGTATCTCACACTGTTGAGCTGGGGGTTCAGGGTTTGGGGTTTAGGTTTTGTATCTCACACTGGTGAGCTGGGGGGTTAGGGTTCAGGGTTTGGGGTTTGTATCTCACACTGGTGAGCTGGGGGGGTAGGGTTCAAGGTTCAGGGTTTAGGGTTTGTATCTCACACTGGTGAGCTGGGGGTTAGGGTTCAGGGTTAAGGGTTTGTATCTCACACTGGTGAGCTGGGCTCATGCGGCCATGCCTTTTTGAGCAGGGCCTGAGGGTCAAACGACGTGATCACGTCAACCGGGCCACACGGGACTGAGTTTGTTTTACCTGGGCCCAGAGGTGTAAGGTCATTTGAACAGGCTCGTTGTGCCCGTGTGACCGACCCTTTTTGTGTAGGGCCCTGAGGCCGAATGATGTGGGCACATGTAAATTGTAAACTGGGCACAGAGGTGTAATGTCATGGGAACAGATAGATAGACTGGGCCTACGCGACTGAGCCATTGTTTTGAGCAGGGCCGAGAAGTGTGACTAGATTAGAGTAAGCTTGTTGGGCTGATACCGGTTGCTGCGATCCCATGAGGGATGACAAGGGTAGGTCTGGCCCGACGAGATGTATCTGTCTCAGTAAATAATGGATGGGGGATGGCAAACCTCTGGTATCCCCGGGTGCCGGTTAGCCGCACACGTGTTAGATGGTAGGTTACCCAGTGCTACGGCCAAACGGGTGCCTTCCTTAATCCACGCCTCAGGTTTATATCTTTATTTCTTGAAGTTTGTTGGGCCCGCACAACCAAGCATTTTAAAGCAGGGCCCAGAAGTGTGACGCCATTGACGCTAGTAAGTTAGAAACGGCTCGCCGGCCCAACATCACGCCGGGTCTCCACTGATTCACACTGATTTACAGTGCTGCCCCATGCGCCCCCCCCCCCACACACAGGGCAGGGGAAATGGAACAGACGGTGAGCAACAACAACGCTATTTTCTCACAGTGATTCACAGTGATTCATACTACTGCCCCATTACCCCATTGCCCCCCCCCCCCCCGCCCCCAACAGGCCACCTCATAGTACCTCCTGCTCACACTGATTCACACTGTTGCCCCATTGACCACCCCTATCCCCAACAGGGTGGGTGGGGGGGGAAGGAGCCGGAAAGCAGCAGCAATGCTTATTTTGCTCACACTGCTTGACACTGCTGCCCGACTTCTCCCCCACCCAACAGGTCACCTCAAAGTACCTGCTGCTCACACTGATTCACACGGATTCACACGGATTCGCCGTTTCTCACCCACCTAACAGGCCACCTCAAAGTACCTGCTGCTTACACTGATTCACACTGATTCACACTGATGCCCCATTGCCCCCCCCCCCACCAACAGGCCAACACTCAGTACCTACTACTCACGTTGTTGCTGTGGATCTTCGTGGCCTACATGCTGCAGGTGGAGCCCTTGCCCTCGGCAGGACTTACTAGACAGGGGTATATGGGGGAGGACTAACTGGGCAGGACTAACTTGGCAGGACTAACTGGACAGGACTAACTGGGCAGGACTAACTGGGCAGGACTAACTGGACAGGACTAACTGGACAGGACTAACTGGGCAGGACTAACTGGACAGGACTAACTGGGCAGGACTAACTGGACAGGACTAACTGGGCAGGACTAACTGGGCAGGACTAACTGGGCAGGACTAACTGGACAGGACTAACTGGGCAGGACTAACTGGGCAGGACTAACTGGGCAGGACTAACTGGACAGGACTAACTGGGCAGGACTAACTGGGCAGGACTAACTGGGCAGGACTAACTGGGCAGGACTAACTGGACAGGACTAACTGGGCAGGACTAACTGGGCAGGACTAACTGGGCAGGACTAACTGGACAGGACTAACTGGGCAGGACTAACTGGGCAGGACTAACTGGACAGGACTAACTGGACAGGACTAACTGGACAGGACTAACTGGACAGGACTAACTGGACAGGACTAACTGGGCAGGACTAACTGGGCAGGACTAACTGGGCAGGACTAACTGGGCAGGACTAACTGGGCAGGACTAACTGGACAGGACTAACTGGGCAGGACTAACTGGGCAGGACTAACTGGACAGGACTAACTGGACAGGACTAACTGGACAGGACTAACTGGGCAGGACTAACTGGGCAGGACTAACTGGGCAGGACTAACTGGACAGGACTAACTGGACAGGACTAACTGGACAGGACTAACTGGGCAGGACTAACTGGGCAGGACTAACTGGGCAGGACTAATTGGGCAGGACTAACTGGGCAGGACTAACTGGGCAGGACTACCTGGGCAGGACTAACTAGACAGGACTAACTGGACAGGACTAACTGGGCAGGACTAACTGGGCAGGACTAACTGGACAGGACTAACTGGGCAGGACTAACTGGACAGGACTAACTGGGCAGGACTAACTGGGCAGGACTAACTGGGCAGGACTAACTGGGCAGGACTAAGTGGGCAGGACTAACTGGACAGGACTAACTGGACAGGACTAACTGGGCAGGACTAACTGGGCAGGACTAACTGGACAGGACTAACTGGGCAGGACTAACTGGACAGGACTAACTGGGCAGGACTAACTGGACAGGACTAACTTGGCAGGACAAACTGGGCAGGACTAACTGGACAGGACTAACTGGGCAGGACTAACTGGGCAGGACTAAGTGGGCAGGACTAACTGGACAGGACTAACTGGGCAGGACTAACTGGACAGGACTAACTGGGCAGGACTAACTGGGCAGGACTAACTGGGCAGGACTAACTGGACAGGACTAACTGGACAGGACTAACTGGACAGGACTAACTGGGCAGGACTAACTGGGCAGGACTAACTGGACAGGATTAACTGGGCAGGACTAACTGGACAGGACTAAGTGGACAGGACTAACTGGACAGGACTAACTGGACAGGACTAACTGGGCAGGACTAACTGGACATGACTAACTGGGCAGGACTAACTGGGCAGGACTAATTTGGCAGGACTAACTGGGCAGGACTAACTGGACAGGACTAACTGGACAGGACTAACTGGGCAGGACTAACTGGACAGGACTAACTGGGCAGGACTAACTGGACAGGACTAACTGGACAGGACTAACTGGGCAGGACTAACTGGGCAGGACTAACTGGGCAGGACTAACTGGACAGGACTAACTGGGCAGGACTAACTGGGCAGGACTAACTGGGCAGGACTAACTGGACAGGACTAACTGGGCAGGACTAACTGGGCAGGACTAACTGGACAGGACTAACTGGGCAGGACTAACTGGGCAGGACTAACTGGGCAGGACTAACTGGACAGGACTAACTGGGCAGGACTAACTGGACAGGACTAACTGGGCAGGACTAACTGGGCAGGACTAACTGGGCAGGACTAACTGGACAGGACTAACTGGGCAGGACTAACTGGGCAGGACTAACTGGGCAGGACTAACTGGACAGGACTAACTGGGCAGGACTAACTGGACAGGACTAACTGGGCAGGACTAACTGGGCAGGACTAACTGGGCAGGACTAACTGGGCAGGACTAACTGGGCAGGACTAACTGGACAGGACTAACTGGGCAGGACTAACTGGGCAGGACTAACTGGGCAGGACTAACTGGACAGGACTAACTGGGCAGGACTAACTGGGCAGGACTAACTGGACAGGACTAACTGGACAGGACTAACTGGACAGGACTAACTGGACAGGACTAACTGGACAGGACTAACTGGGCAGGACTAACTGGGCAGGACTAACTGGGCAGGACTAACTGGGCAGGACTAACTGGGCAGGACTAACTGGACAGGACTAACTGGGCAGGACTAACTGGGCAGGACTAACTGGGCAGGACTAACTGGACAGGACTAACTGGACAGGACTAACTGGGCAGGACTAACTGGGCAGGACTAACTGGGCAGGACTAACTGGACAGGACTAACTGGACAGGACTAACTGGACAGGACTAACTGGGCAGGACTAACTGGGCAGGACTAACTGGACAGGACTAACTGGGCAGGACTAACTGGGCAGGACTAACTGGGCAGGACTACCTGGGCAGGACTAACTAGACAGGACTAACTGGACAGGACTAACTGGGCAGGACTAACTGGGCAGGACTAACTGGACAGGACTAACTGGGCAGGACTAACTGGACAGGACTAACTGGGCAGGACTAACTGGGCAGGACTAACTGGGCAGGACTAACTGGGCAGGACTAAGTGGGCAGGACTAACTGGACAGGACTAACTGGACAGGACTAACTGGGCAGGACTAACTGGGCAGGACTAACTGGACAGGACTAACTGGGCAGGACTAACTGGACAGGACTAACTGGGCAGGACTAACTGGACAGGACTAACTTGGCAGGACAAACTGGGCAGGACTAACTGGACAGGACTAACTGGGCAGGACTAACTGGGCAGGACTAAGTGGGCAGGACTAACTGGACAGGACTAACTGGGCAGGACTAACTGGACAGGACTAACTGGGCAGGACTAACTGGGCAGGACTAACTGGGCAGGACTAATTGGACAGGACTAACTGGACAGGACTAACTGGACAGGACTAACTGGGCAGGACTAACTGGGCAGGACTAACTGGACAGGATTAACTGGGCAGGACTAACTGGACAGGACTAAGTGGACAGGACTAACTGGACAGGACTAACTGGACAGGACTAACTGGGCAGGACTAACTGGACATGACTAACTGGGCAGGACTAACTGGGCAGGACTAACTTGGCAGGACTAACTGGGCAGGACTAACTGGACAGGACTAACTGGACAGGACTAACTGGGCAGGACTAACTGGACAGGACTAACTGGGCAGGACTAACTGGACAGGACTAACTGGACAGGACTAACTGGGCAGGACTAACTGGGCAGGACTAACTGGACAGGACTAACTGGACAGGACTAACTGGGCAGGACTAACTGGGCAGGACTAACTGGGCAGGACTAACTGGACAGGACTAACTGGGCAGGACTAACTGGGCAGGACTAACTGGACAGGACTTACTGGGCAGGACTAACTGGGCAGGACTAACTGGGCAGGACTAACTGGACAGGACTAACTGGGCAGGACTAACTGGGCAGGACTAACTGGACAGGACTAACTGGGCAGGACTAACTGGGCAGGACTAACTGGGCAGGACTAACTGGGCAGGACTAACAGGACAGGACTAACTGGGCAGGACTAACTGGGCAGGACTAACTGGGCAGGACTAACTGGACAGGACTAACTGGGCAGGACTAACTGGGCAGGACTAACTGGACAGGACTAACTGGGCAGGACTAACTGGGCAGGACTAACTGGACAGGACTAACTGGGCAGGACTAACTGGACAGGACTAACTGGGCAGGACTAACTGGGCAGGACTAACTGGGCAGGACTAACTGGGCAGGACTAACTGGGCAGGACTAACTGGGCATGACTAACTGGACAGGACTAACTGGACAGGACTAACTGGGCAGGACTAACTGGGCAGGTCTAACTGGACAGGACTAACTGGGCAGGACTAACTGGGCAGGACTAACTGGGCAGGACTAACTGGGCAGGACTAACTGGGAAGGACTAACTGGACAGGACTAACTGGGCAGGACTAACTGGGCAGGACTAACTGGACAGGACTAACTGGGCAGGACTAACTGGACAGGACTAACTGGGCAGGACTAACTGGACAGGACTAACTGGGCAGGACTAACTGGGCAGGACTAACTGGGCAGGACTAACTGGACAGGACTAACTGGGCAGGACTAACTGGGCAGGACTAACTGGGCAGGACTAACTGGACAGGACTAACTGGGCAGGACTAACTGGGCAGGACTAACTAGGCAGGACTAACTGGGCAGGACTAACTAGGCAGGACTAACTGGACAGGACTAACTGGGCAGGACTAACTGGGCAGGACTAACTGGACAGGACTAACTGGACAGGACTAACTGGGCAGGACTAACTAGGCAGGACTAACTGGGCAGGACTAACTGGGAAGGACTAACTGGGAAGGACTAACTGAGCAAGATCTTTACGTTGAGCTTTTTGCTGCGGGACTAGGAATGCTGATGTCGAATCGATGCTTAGGGTGTTGCATACTACTTTGCATGCTACTTTTGATTATGGTGTTGGATACACATTTTCCTGTATCAACTGCGATGTTTCTTGTTGTGGGTGTTTTGGAAGCATCATGAGTCATGATTCATGACACCTGATGTTTTCCTTGCCGATTGAACGCAGGTGCGCCGAAGGCTGCTCGACAGCTCCCACCAATGGATATTGTATTTGACTCGCCTGCGGGTCATCAACATCACCCTGATTGGGATTTTCGTCGTGTATGCAGTTGTGAGTTTCATTCAGAAATTACTTGTCCAACCCAGGAACTAGCATGCCTATCATAGATTTCTGATGTATTGCATTTGAGGCGAGTCTCCCTCCCTCACCCCACATGCCCCATGCGTCAAATGTGATGCTATGATGGGCTGTAAAACCTTCACAAACTTCACCCCTAATGCTGTGCCCCCCCCCCCCCCCCAACAGGTCATCTCCCAAGTGCTCCCTGCACAAACAGTCACTGCCGAGATCGTTTTCTTGACGTTGTACGTCCACCTGTCTTCACTCATGGCCCTACACGCCGCGGCCACGCAACTGTACAGCGGCGTGTCCATCGGCGGCAACCTCGTAGACTCTGGCTTCTGGTACTTAGACGCCTTGGCTGGAACGGTGCTGCTGGCGATAGTGGCCCTCCTGTCACTCGGGGGCATCCTTGAGCGCCTCCAAACGATCCTTCTGTTCAACAGCACGCTGACAGAGTAAGCATGGCCTGCAGATCATAAGCCATGCACGATAGAGTAAGCCTGGCGTGCACAGATGATAAGCCATGAACAATAGCGTAAATATTGCTTGATAATCTGATCATAGTTAACGTATCATGAAACATGCTTGCAGAGTTCACTCCAACCCTATGCCTTGACCTAAACCCTGGTCTGGAACCTTGACCTTAACCTTAGCCCGGAAACCCTCAACCCTCAACCTTTAACCCTAAATGGCTAACCCTAAACCCTAGTCCCGAACCGAGCCCCGATGGTGCGCAAGCTCCTCCTGAGCAACATGCAAGCCCCGATCCATCTTTTACACATGAAACCTCCAACCTGCCCACTGACTGCAGTTGCATCAAGAAGAGCAACGCCCAGGGTGCAGCAGGCAACGGCATCGGGTGGCAAAATTCTAAAACCGGTCAAGTAATGGCTGATGGCAAGGATAGCGATCAGGCAGGCAAAGAGCAGATGGCAGCGGTAAGTGCCGTCGACAAGCCATCCGTTTGGGATGACATGATGCCGTTGTTTTGCTATACACCACAGTCATGTATTCCACCAAGTATGCTTGCAGCACTTGGCCCTCATATCGGATGTTACAGATGTATCATAATCATCATGTTTAGGACCTAGGTCCTGAGTGCATTCCATGTTCTATCTATCCCTGGATGAGACAAGCCCACTTTTGTCGTATGTCAGGCCCTTCTCGCAGACGCTGGCTACACTGCCTTACATGTGTGCCTTAAACGAACCATGCAGGCCGCCGCGGAGCTCAAGAAGAAAAAGGTCACCAACATGTGGAGCAGAACGTTAGAGGGTCTTCCAGCCCTCAAGCGGAAGTGACACCCCGACACCATAAAGACAGCCACAGGATAGGATGCCTGCACCCTGCTCCCCCCCAGCAAGGGATATAACATAGTTCAGTGGACATTCCTTGGCGCGCGTGCTGCTGCGTTGTTTTGTTGTTTTATTGTGATTAAAATTGATGAGGCAGATCGTGATTCGTGAACATTACGAGTCGGGGTGCACCTAAATTGGGGGTACCGTATTGTGGATGCTCGATGTCGATGTCTGTCATGGTTTGCGTGTGAACTGATATAATTCGAATGACAAAAGTATATATCGCTGTGACCAGCTGCACTGTCTGAATGACTGCGACAAGCAAAATAACCCCAATCACTTAATTTCCGTAATACACTCTGATACAGGGCTTCTACTCTTTTTGAGCTAGCTCAGATTTATTGCAATAACCCAAGAGAACAACTACTACTAAACTACTTCTCAAACCCCCTGTTTTGGTAAGCAGAAAACCTACCAGTTTCAAGGCAAACGCATCATTTGGACAAGGCCCCTAAAATGATTATGGTAGGTGAATTGGTAAGGCTTTTGGTAGGTTGAATCGACCGAAAACGCGACATCTACCGATTTGCATTCTGGTAGGTTTGAATTTCGGTAGGCCCAGAACCTACCTAAATAGCTACTCCGTGGCTACCATTTTTGCCCTAGTTGGCCTACCATTGCACTACTGTCGCTACCATATTTACCTACCAGTTTTCATCATTTGGTTGACCATTTGCTGCTTAGATTGGCCTACCGATTCCTCTGCTGTCGCTACCATATTTACCTACCAATTAGCATAATTTGGTCCATGAGGCGTTGCCCAGAATAGGCCGATTGCATTCCTTTTCGTACCAATTGGGAGCGGCTTGATGTACCCCTATGCAGGTGGGGCTGACTAATGATGTGCTGGCTATTTCAATAAACTGGTTTGCTCATCGCTTGCTGGAGGAAACAATTTGCAAAGAAACAACTGCCTGGAGAATAATTAAATCAACATTTTACAGCCATGAAATCTTTACCGGTATAATATATTGAATCAATATTTGACGGCCAGGAGATCTTTACCGGTAGAATAATTAAATCAATATTTGACAGTCATGAAATCTATACGGGAAGAATAATTCAAACAATATTTGACGGCCATGAAATTATTACCAGTAGATTAATTAGATCAATATCAACGGCCACGAGATATATGCGGGTAGAATAATTAAACCAGTATTTGACATTTGGTCCTAGGTCCTCAAGTGTTCAATCCTCCAGTCATCAACTATTCATTCAAGAAAGTGCTCCATAATAATGTCCACTATTGACCTCCTCCGCCACCAATCCCTCCTCCCCCCAATGCACTCTGACCTCCACCGCCAGCAGTCCCCCCCCAGCGTACGCTGACCTCCTCCGCCACCATAACCCCCTCCCCTCAGCGCATTCTGACCTCCTTCGCCACCAGTCCACCTCCCCCCAGCGCACTGTTACGTCATCCGCAACCAGTCTCCCCTCCCCCCAGTGCATTTGACCTCCTCCGCCACCGCCCCCCCTCTCTCAAGTGCACTCTGACCTCTTTCGCCACCAGTCATTCCTCCCCACAGCGCACTCTGACCTCCTCCGCCACCAATCCCCCCTCCCCCCAGCGCACTCTGATCACCACCGCCAGCAGTCCCCCCTCCCCCCAGCGCACTATTACCTCCTCCGCCACCAGTCTCCCCTCCCCCCAGCGCACTTTGACCTCATCCACCAGCAGCCCCCCCTTCCCCAGCGCACTCTGACCACCTCCGCCACCAGTCCCCCCTCCCCCATGCGCACTCTGACCTCCTCCGCCACCAATCCCCCCTCCCCCCAGCGCACTCTGATCTCCACCGCCAGCAGTCCCCCCTCCCCCCAGCGCACTATTACCTCCTCCGCAACCAGTCTCCCCTCCCCCCAGCGCACTTTGACCTCATCCACCAGCAGCCCCCCCTTCCCCCAGCGCACTCTGACTACCTCCGCCACCAGTCCCCCCCCCCCTTGCGCACTCTGACCTCCTCCGCAACCGCCCCCCCCCCCTCTCCCAGTGTTCTCTGACCTCCTCCGCTACCAGCCCCCCTCCCCCTAGCGCACTCTGACCACCTCCGCAACCAGTCCCCCCTCCCCCCAGCGCATTCTGACCTCCACCGCCACTGCCCCCCCCTCCATTAAGCGCACTCTGACCTCCTCCACCACCAGCTCCCCCTCCCTCAAGCACACTCTGACCTCTTTCGCCACCAGTCCTTCCTCCGCCAGCGCACTCTGACCTCCTTCGCCACCAGTCCTCCCCCCCCCCTAGCGCACTCTTACCTCCTCCGCAACCAGTCTCCCCTCCCCCCAGCGCACTTTGACCTCATCCACCACCAGCCCCCCTTCCCCCAGCGCACTCATACCTCCTCCGCCACCAGCCCCCCCTCCACCTAGCGCACTCTGACCTCCTCCGCAACCGGCCCCCCCCTCTCCCAGCACACTCTGACCTCCTCCGCAACCAGTACCCCCTCCCCCTAGCGCACTCTGACCTCCTCTGCCACCAGTCCCCCCTCTCCCAGCACACTCTGACCTCCTCCACCACCAGTACCCCCTCCTCCCAGCGCATTCTGACCTCCTCCGCCACCAGCCCCCCTCCTCCCAGTGCATTCTGACATCCTCCGCCACCAGCCCCCCCTCCCCCCAGTCCACTCTGACCTCATCCGCCATCAGTCCCCCCTCCCCCCATCGCACTCTGACCTTCTCCACCACCAGCCCCCCCTCCTCCCAGCACTCTATGACCTCCTCCACTACATACCAGCCCCCCCTCCCCCCAGCGCACTCTGACCTCCTCCGCCACCAGTCCCCCCTCCCCCTTGCGCACACTGACCTTCTCCGCAACCGCCCCCCCCCTCTCCCAGTGCACTCTGACCTCTTCCGCTATCAGCCCCCCCTCCCCCTAGCGCACTCTGACCTCCTCCGCAACTGCCCCCCCCCTCCCCCAGCGCACTCTTACCTCCTCTGCCACCAGTCCCCCCTCCTCCCAGCGCATTCTGACCTCCTCGGCCACCAGCCCCCTTCCCCCAGTCCACTCTGACCTCCTCCGCCACCAGCCCCCCCTCCCACCATCGCACTCTTACCTCCTCTTCTACCAGCCCCCCCTCCTCCCAGCACACTATGACCTCCTCCACCACCAGCCCCCCTCCCCCCAGCTTCCTCCGCTATAAGGACCCCTCCCCCCAAATGGTATAGATGGGCCCTAGTGGCCCACATGTTGTATAGATTTTGGCTTAATTCTTTTTTGCCCCTTCTGTAGCCCCCACTCCCCCATTTCCTTAATTTCATTATTCCCTCCATTCCCTAAAACACCATCTCCATGTCCTCTGTCCGATGAAACTCACCCTAGAGTGTGGCTTGGCCTCACCTCATAAAACAAGGGTTGCAAAAAAGTTAGGGACATCATATCAATTGACTGGATGGTTTGATTGCCTTGTTTGCCCCATTTGAAGCAACTTGGCTCACTTGGAGGCCATTTGGTAGGACGTGCATTTTTGTAAGGGTAGTAAGGGACAATAATTGGCAGGTTTTGAGATTTTTGGTAGGGGACTTGGGAAGAAATGGTAGGTACAAGCCAATTCTGGTAGGTCGGGGAATCATAGCCCTAATTTTTGGTAGGTTAGCCAAAATCGGTATAAAAAAACTACCAGTTTTGACCCAACCTACCTACCAAAACAGGGGGTTTGAGTAGTAGTAACTCACGGGGGTTTGAGTAGTAGTAACGCGCGCGCATTCACAGTTAGTAGTGATGCACTTATCACCATGGAAGACCTGGCTGTGAACCTATGCATGACAGGTGACAACGAACCTTGCTGCGGTGTTGAGCTGGTTGCAGCCTTGCAGGAGATTCGGACCTTACGGTGGTTGGGGGAGGTTAGAGGGGCTTTGAGGGACAGGCAAAGGCAACCAACTCGGTTGAAAGGGTGGTTACAGGGGATTCGGACTTAACGGTGGTTGGGGGAGGTTAGAGGGGCTTTGAAGGACATGCAAAGGTGGCCAAATCGGTCTTGGGTGGTAACATGGGATTAGGCCCTTGCGGCAATTGGGGGAGGTTACAAGGGGCTTTTCGAGGTACAAGCAAGGCAATCAAATCGAAAGGGTTCGTGGTTTAGGGTGCACGGGCTGGGTTAATCCGACAGACCCTAATTCCACACGTGTCCATTGACAGCGGGACAGGTTGGACACACCGGCCCGCTCCCCACACGTTTTTGTCCACCGACAGCGGGAAATCTCAATGAAGCTACACCTCTGGGCCATGCACAAGAAGGCTTGGCCGCGTGGGCGCCCAACAGTTCAGATAGCGGGGCATGTAAAACGGGCCGTGTTGCGGTTTGGGGTGATTAGAAGGGTTCAGGGGTTTGAGGGACAGACGGGGTAAAGGGTTTTTTAATTGTTGAGGGTTTGGGGTTTTTGAGGGACAGGCAAGGGTGACTAAAAACAATCGTCCTCCGGACGGGTTGGCTCATTTAAACACAGTGCGGGGCTGTAAGGCAACACTTAAGAGTGTACATGCATGGTGCGGGCCCAGAGGTGTAATATTTTTGACATGCATGGTGCAACATGTTTGAAATATCGAAAAGGACAAGAATCAATTTAAATGCTGCATGTTTTGACTCGATGGGAAGTACATAGTATTTTTGCCCTGTGAAGTTTTGTGAAGTTTTTACAGTCCAACAGAGCATCACACTTGATGCATGGGACAGGTCAGAACGCGCATAATCCTAGGAACCATGGTAGCACGATACTGCGCAATACGCCACAGGATTAGTCGGATTGCACTAACAACGTAGCACGATACGGCACAATACGGCACGATATGCTGCAGCTTCAGCCGGATCGTGCTACCATGCTAGGAACTTTCCAGGCTCTAGATTCCACGCTAGATTCCAATGGTTCGTCATCGTCGATGAGCCTACTTAATGCGCATGTGTGGAAGATGTGAATGATCTGTCGCACCTGAGCAAGTACATGCTTGCATTCTTTCCTGCAGATTAGTGGCGTGACTGAGCCCTGTATTCTGTCGCGCAGGTATCCATTCCTTGTTTACCCCAGTTATATGGTTACATGCTGAAGCAGCGAAGCAAGATGCTGGCCAAGCCAGGGGGAGTGGACAAGCCAAATCTGCAGTGACAGAGGCGTCACATCATGCATCCTCCTGTCTTGGGCGTTGAGGGTGCTTCATCTGCCTTCAGGCTGAGTTGCGGCCTATGGCTGTGGGGAGGCCCGATGCCGCAAGCCCTGCTGGTTGGGATTGGCCGTAGTCCGGTGAAGGGTCAACTAAGCATCGAATTGCTATGATAGCCTCAAGCATACCAGTACAGCCTATGCAGGTGTGTGTGGGGGGGGGGCTTGATGCTCGTACTATGATGCCTAGTAGGGGAAAAGCATTTTCAACAAGACCAAGTGCATTGGCATAGGGCAGAAACATTTTGTAAATGTCAGATGCCAGGTAGTCAAGTAAGACATAAAGGTTGCATGTAGAGAGTCATGCAAAGCTCTGAAGTAGCCATCAAAGTGTGAATCAATCCAAACAAATGGAAACCCCCAAAGCCGGCACAGCAAAACGCGTTAAGCACTCAAACGTCATGACATGGCACCGTACATACCGGGCACACCTACAAGCTGTGCACCCACTCATCACTGACGGAGAGGAGGGAGAGATATAGAGTACTGTCATGAGGTATCAGCAACAACCCTTTCAGCTAAGACGCAAAGTGGAGTGGATGCTTCAGGGGGGGGGGGGGACTTGACAGCTGCCATCCCGATCCCCGGCATCTCGAGCACACGTTGCAGGTGCGACATTGCACATGCTTCCCAGATATGGCGTCAGCATCGGCTTTCTTATCACGAGCATCGTATGTGCATCTGAAGAGCGTATTTAATGCCTGTACCGGTTTGCGGGCACAGGTCCCATGCATCAAATGTGATGCCCTGCTGTACTGTAAAAACTCCACAAACGCTTTACATCATCTCTCTTGGCACACGCCATGCAGCAGCTATGTCCGTCTCGGACACACCTCGAACATACGCTACAGGTCAGCAAGCTTGACACCCGGCACGCGTAACAGCTTGGGCAATGCCAGCTTGGGTACTGGCATATTGGACGGTACCGGGAGCTTGGCTGACAGCCTTGGCCAGGCCACCGGCACCACTTGGGTAGCAGCTGCTTGAAAGGCAGCTTCGAAATCAGCTTGGGCAGCAGCTTCGGCAGCGGCTTGAGCAGCGGCTTCGGCAGCGGCTTTGGCAGCGGCCGCTTTTGCAGCGGCCGCTTTTGCAGCACCAGCTTTTGCAGAGTTTTCGACAGCCAGTTTGGATTGAGCGTTTATAATATTACGCATTAGTTGCTGCTCCTGCCTGTTCGTCAGCGGCAGCTGACATCCTCCCACGAATCGCGGCTACCGTGTTCTTAGCCATCTGAAACACGCGCTGAGGGTCCGAGAGCATGTCGCCCGGCTTGGTCTCCAACTTCTTCGTGGACAGCGTTAAGCGGCCGTGTTGCGCGTACGAGCTGACCGCCACCGTCTGGGCAGGGGTTCACACAGTTCACACAGTACACATACTGGTAGGTTAGGGTTTACAAAGGCAATATGATACAGTGGATTCGAATTGCCTTCCCTCGCAATTAACGTTGTTTTGGGGTGAGGTAACCTATTCACTAAATTCCGAATTCTTGATTGTCAACGCCATTTTCAGTCGGACTGACCGCCACCGTCTGCGCAGGGATCCACACATTCCGGCCACACAGTTCCCCAGTTCCTCAGTTCAGAGTTCGGAGGTAAGTTTATCAGTTCAAAATTCCGCAGTCCATAGTTCACATGGTTGAAAGGTAAGAATTTATGAAGGGATTATAATAGTGGGCAAGGGTGAATTATGTGCCAGAAGGGATGCCGTAGATTTTAGTTGCCTCTCCTCGGGCATCAAAACAAGATTTATGTTAATGCTGCCCTCAGGGCAAACTGTCGACATAAACTCATAATTGAAGGGCCACACTGTTCATCGTCTTGCAGAGTTTAAGGCCTGGTGGGAGGGGCCAGGAAGAGGGGGGAGGCAAGGGAAGGAGGGCACCCAACCCTAGAGGCAGAGTGCCTCCGGCAAATAGGCAAATCCAGCTGTCCTTTATGTCTCCTCACGGACATTTTCGATATCCGCATGAGATGGCGTCCTAGCCTAAGCTCTCCTCCCAGCCTCAATCTCATCTCAAACTCAAAACCCTAAACCTTACACCCTGAACCCTAAACTAGCGTCAATCTCATCTCAAACCCCAAACCCTCCCACCCAAACCCTCCCCCCTTATACCTCCCCACTAAACCCGAAACTAGCTTCAATCTCATCACCCTCCCAAACGAAATCTTTGATATCCAATTTGGCCTCCGAAACCAGGTTCCTATCCCTATCTAGCGAAGGGTTTACGGTTCAGGTTTAGGGCTCAGGGTTTAGGGTTTAGGGTGTGAGATGAACATGGCCTCTATCACCAGGTTCCAGTACCTCCCGTGAACCTAAACCTTCGCCAACTGGTTCCTGTCCTTACCTAACTTCAGGTCTAGGGTTTAGGGTTCAGGGTTCAGGGTTAAGGGTTTAGGGTTCAGGGTTTAAGATGAACATGGCATCTATCACCAGGTTCCAGTCCCTCCCTTAAACCTTAACCCTAACCCCTTAACCCTTCGACACCTGGTTCCTGTCCCTTCCTAACTTAGGGTTTAGGGTTTAGGTTAAGGGTTCAGGGTTTAGGGTTTGAGATAACATGCATGGCCTCTATCACCAGGTTCCAGTCCCTACCTTGACCCTAAACCCTAGGCGAAGGTCTTCTCCCTCATCATTGTCGTCTGTTCCTTTCCTTTCTCCTCAGGCCTTTAGTTTATTTTCCTCCCGACCAGACAGTTAGGCGCCCATGCTAACCCATGCGGCATAGCCTTTTCAGCATGACTCAGAGAAGTCATTGACTTGTTTAAACCTTTTCAGCATGACTCAGAGAAGTCATTGACTTGTTTAAACCTTTTCAGCATGACTCCAAGAAGTCATTGACTCGTTTAAACCTTTTCAGCATGACTCCGAGAAGTCATTGACTCGTTTAAACCTTTTCAGCATGACTCAGACAAGTCATGGACTTGTTTAAACCTTTTCAGCATGACTCAGACAAGTCATGGACTTGTTTAAACCTTTTCAGCATGACTCCGAGAAGTCATTGACTTGTTTAAACCTTTTCAGCATGACTCAGACAAGTCATGGACTTGTTTAAAATACTAATTGCCTGTTCAACCTTACTGGCAACTCCATCCTACTTGATTATGGACCATTGCACGTGTACACATTGATGTTTGTTTTTTGGATCTTGCGTCTGACTTCTAGAGCATGGTAGAACGATCCCGCTGAACCTCAGCCGGTATGTACCGGTATCGTGCTACCTTGGGCAGGATTACAATCCCTTACCCCTGTTAACCCGAATGTAGGCGAATAGCTAGGACGTTACACTTTTATCTGGAGGCCGACATGCAGCTCGCTGTCAGGCAGGGCAACGGAGGGCGCATTTGGTGCAGTTAATTGCTAGGTGCTTTTGAGGAGCTGGAGCTGGGATCAGCCGCCCCCAAACTGCGTCAGACAGCGGCTGACCTGCAGCCGCTACCTGAGTGTCCCAGAGGTGTTATATATCGCTAGTTTATGCAGCATACGAGCGGGCACAGCTAGATGCAGCTGGCGGAGGGGACCCCAGAGATCCTGCCACTGAACACATGTCTGCGGCCGCTTACTGAACCTGGTTTCAGTCTACGGCGGGCGCTTCAGGCTAGGGGCCGCACCGGCTGAAGGGACGGAGTGTGTTTGCTTGTGCACGAACTTTTAAGGCTGCGGCTCGGAGCCGTCAGCACGGCTGAAACTCGAGGACGGCGCAGCGGTCAGCAGCATGACGGACGGTGCTGCCCACGGTGTTGGGCAAGGGGAGATGGCGAACATTTGGAGGATGCGCTGCAAATCTGCTTCCAGTGCCCCGGCGTGAAGGAGAGGCTTAGGGAGAGAGGTTAGACAGGCCCCCCGGAGGGCGCCACAGACAGTTATACCGGGGCAGGCTTGGATAGGAGGCTCTGGATTTTGTTAAGGACGTCGTACGCTTTGTTGGGGCCTAGTTTTGTTACTTTTCTTTACCTTCTTGGGGAATAGACTTGACATAACAAAGATTCTTCGGGCTGCCTTTCCTTTTAGGGTGTTCTTTCACTCTCGTTTGTGCTCTACTCCTTCTTTCCCTCTTCCCTTAACTTTCTTTTCTTCCAACGGAACAGTTGGGCGCCCACGCGGTCGAGCCTTTTTGAGCAGTGCCCAGAGGTGTTTTTTCATTGGCCTTAATCTGGACCCGGCTCAGAAATAAAGCTCGGCTCAGTCGGCACACAAAAATTCTGCCAGAAAACTCGAAAGAGAAGGCATGAGAGAAAATAAAGGAGTCTCCACCCTCCCAACAACAGCGACAACAACAAAGGGCAGGAGGACCGTGGCGTCCCTGACAGGGCGTCAGGATCGGCTTTCCTATCACGAGCATCATCTCACTCAGCATGCCATGCAGCTGATATTGCCGTCTCGGCGTCCATCTCGTCCATCTCACATACGCTACAGGTCAGCGAGCTTGACACCCGGCACGCGTAACAGCTTGGGCAATACCACTTGGGTAGCAGCTGCTTGGGAGGCAGCTTCAATAGCAGCTTGAGAAGCAGCTGGAACAGCAGCTTGGGCAGCGGCTTTGGCAGCGGCTTTGGCAGCAGCTTTGGCAGCAGCTTTTGCAGCGGCCGCTTTTGCAGCATAAGCTTTTGCAGAGGCTTCGGCAGCACCTTTGGATCGCGCGTTTCTCTCATTACGCGTCGCTCCTGCCGTCTTTCCTGTCCTCCCAACAACAGCGACAACAACAAAGGGCAGGAGGACCGTGGCGTCCCTGATAGGGCGTCAGGATCGGCTTTCCTATCACGAGCATCATCTCACTCAGCATGCCATGCAGCTGATATTGCCGTCTCGGCGTCCATCTCGTCCATCTCACATACGCTACAGGTCAGCGAGCTTGACACCCGGCACGCGTAACAGCTTGGGCAATACCACTTGGGTAGCAGCTGCTTGGGAGGCAGCTTCCATAGCAGCTTGAGAAGCAGCTGGAACAGCAGCTTGGGCAGCGGCTTTGGCAGCGTATTTGGCAGCAGCTTTGGCAGCAGCTTTTGCAGCGGCCTCTTTTGCAGCATAAGCTTTTGCAGAGGCTTCGGCAGCACCTTTGGATCGCGCGTTTCTCTCATTACGCGTCGCTCCTGCCGTCTTCTCGTCAGCGGCAGCCAACATCCTCCCACGAATCGCGGCTGCCGTGCCTTTGGCCATCTGAAACACGCGCTGAGGGTCCGAGAGCATGTCGCCTGGCTTCGGCTCCAACTTCTTCGTGGACAGCTTTAAGCGGCCGTGTTGCGCGTACGAGCTGACCGCCACCGTCTGCGAAAGGGTGCACACAGTTCACACAGTTCACGGTTTATACCATATACAATGATACACTAATACAGTAGATTCGAATTGCCTTTCCTTGCAATCAATGTTGCCTCGGGGTGAGGTATTCACTAAATTCCGAATTCTTGATGGTCAACGCCATTTTCAGTCAGGACTGACCGCCACCGTCTGTTCCTGTCCCTACCTTAACCCTAAACCCTAAGCTCTTCGACACCTGGTTACTGTCCCTACCTAAACCCTAAACCCTTACCCCTTCGACACCTGGTTACTGTCCCTACCTAAACCCTAAACCCTCGACCCTTCGACACCTGGTTACTGTCCCTACCTTAACCCTGAACCCTTACCCCTTCGACACCTGGTTACTGTCCCTACCTTAACCCTAAACCCTTACCCCTTCGACACCTGGTTACTGTCCTTACCTTAACCCTAAACCCTTACCCCTTCGACACCTGGTTACTGTCCCTACCTTAACCCTAAACCCTTACCCCTTCGACACCTGGTTACTGTCCCTACCTTAACCCTAAACCCTTACCCCTTTGACACCTGGTTACTGTCCCTACCTTAACCCTAAACCCTTACCCCTTTGACACCTGGTTACTGTCCCTACCTTAACCCTAAACCCTTACCCCTTTGACACCTGGTTCCTGTCCCTACCTTAACCCTAAACCCTTACCCCTTCGACACCTGGTTACTGTCCCTACCTAGCTCAGGGTTTAATGCTCGGGTTTAGAGTTCAGGGTTTGAGAAGAACATGGCCTCTATCACCAGGTTCCTGTCCCTACCTTAACCCTAAACCCTGAACCCTTAACCCTCCGAAACCTGGTTCCTGTCCTTACCTTGATCACGTCGCCCTCCCGGAAGACATCTTCGACGTTCTTGACGCGTGCGTTGCTGATCTGGGTGAGGTGCAACAGCGCGATGTTCCCGTTGCCCACGTCGACGAGGGCGCCGTACGGCCGGACGCTTTGCACGACGCCTTTCACGACGTCTCCGGCCTGATATATCAGGAAAAAGGCCCAGGTTAGGGTTTAGGCCTAAAGGCTTACTGGGTTTCAGGGTTTAGGGTTAATGGGGCATGTGCAACACTAGGCATGCACTACAAGAAAACAGACGACCAAACCCTGAGGCTCACTCAAACCCTACGGCTCATCTTAACCCTAAGGCTCACCTACATCCTGTGAGGTGATTAAACCCTAACCCCTCCCTAAAGCCTAGCCCTAAACCCCTCCCTAAAGCCTAGCCCTAAACCCCTCCCTAAAGCCTAGCCCTAAACCCCTCCCTAAAGCCTAGCCCTAAACCCCTCCCTAAAGCCTAGCCCTAAACCCCTCCCTAAAGCCTAGCCCTAAACCCCTCCCTAAAGCCTAGCCCTAAACCCCTCCCTAAAGCCTAGCCCTAAACCGCCCATGGCTCAATGAGCAGACCGTGCATTCATCCATGGCACTATTGCGTTTCCTTTCCTTCTTCCCCCTTCCCATCTGTGGATGTCGCCTTTTAAGCCTTCATGTCCCCATTGACAACGAAGGAATAAAGCTACGAGAGTGTCAGTCAAGGAAACAGTGCGGCATGGGCCGAGGCCGCATCCGCGCCACCACCAGTATGGGCCCAGGCCAGAATGGGCCGGTCTGGGCCGAGGACGCGTGCGTGCCGTTATCATCATAACAAGGGGGACAGTAGATAAGATCCGGCTGAAAAGAGCTTTGGCTGAAAAGAGCTCCGGCTGAAAAGAGCGGACCATGCAAAATCTTATGGCAAGGCTTCATAAGATTTTGCATGGATAAGATCTTGCTTTGCTTGGGTTAGATAAAATCTTGATAAGATTGACCATGCAAAATCGGATGGTCCCAGGCCTGCAGATTTTTTCGTCGGCCCCGACCATGCAGGGGAAAGCACGCGTAGGCCGCCTGACCAAAGAAGCTCCGGCGGCTATCCGGCTACTTTCGGTTGCCTGGTTGGTGGACCCTGATGTGGTGAAGGGAAGCACATCCTTTCTGTCTGCAAGCTGCTGTGAAGGAGTTTCATACTGTTACCATCCTAACAATGGGAGGAGCATGTTAATAACAGCGGCTCCTGCGTTCGGTTACTTCCGGTTGCTTTTTGTTATTTTCGGCTGCGGCTGATTGGTGGACCCTGATTTGGGGAAGCACATCCTTGCCTAGTTACCTACGCCTGGTCCTCAAAATGCCGTGAAGGAGTCTGGTACCACTACCATCCTAACAAAAGGAAGAACATCCAAGCTACGGGTGCTTGCGCTTGCGGCAGTTTTCGGCCGACTGGTCGGTCGATCCCGATGTGGGGAAGTATTATATCCTACGTCCCGCCTGCACGATCAGAGTTGGGTAATTCATGGTTGTGACGGCCCGCCTCATTACAGCCTTATTATGGATGGTCGTGATGGATACGGATGGTCGTGAAGGCCTCATTACGGCCTTATTACAGCCTTGTACGGATGGTCGGCCTCATTACGGCCTTACAACGGCCTTATTACGGCCTTATTACAGCCTTATTACGGCCTTATAACGGCCTTATTACAGCCTTGTACGGATGGTCCGCTTCATTACCGAGTCACAAGCGAGAAGTGCACGGTTGATTATGTCAGACTATACTATTTTACACCTGAGTCTTATGTTACACCTAACTCTGATGGTAACAGCGCGGACGAGGCCTCGGCCCGTGCCGCACAGTTTCACACCCCTGAGGAGCATAGTTTTCTTTCCTAACACTCGAGTCCCTTCATTCAACAGTGTCTGAGCCCAACCCTGTGCACGATGCGCCCTGTAGGAGTTCTTGAGTCTCCTCCTCCCGAGCCTTTCATCTTCACAGACCCCAACGTGGGATACGAATCTAAAAGTACATTTGGTCTGCAAGATGCTCCGTGTAGGGAGTTATGTAGTTTCCCCCGCCCGAGGCAATTTCCCCCGCCCGAGGCAATTTCCGGTCCTAGGCTGATTGGTAGACGTCAATGTGAGGAAGTCATCGAACCTTTGTCTGGTCTGCACAATACTCCATGGAGGAGTTTCCTTTTGTATCCCCCTTTTGTAGTTCTAGGGTTTAGGGTCTAGGTTTCAGGGTTAAGAGTTTTGGGTTTTGGGTTTAGGAAGTTCCTTTTGTCTCCCCTGTTGTTCTAGGGTTTAGGGTTGAGGGTTTGGGAAGTTCCTTTTGTCTCCCCCGTTGTTCTAGGGTTAAATGTGTAGGGTTTCCGGTGTAGAGGTTGGGGTATAGGATGTGAGGCTTCCGGTGTAGGGTTTCGGGTGTAGGAGTGGCTTTTTGTCTCCCCCGTAGTTCTAGGGTGTAGGTTTTTGGGTGTAGGGTTCAGGGTTAAGGATGTAGGAGTTTCCTTTGCTTCTCCCGTAGGTCTAGGGTGTAGGGTTTCGGGTGTAGGCTTTCAGGTGCAGGGTTTCGGGTTAAAGGTTAAGGGTATTGGGTTTAGGGTGTAAAAGTTTCCGTTTGCCCCCCCCGTAGTTTCCCCATCCTAGGCTCTGACCATGAAAGGAAGCCGCCCATTTTGGACATGGCATTTGGACAAAGCATTTTGGACATAACATTTTGGACAATATTTTGGACAAAGCATTTTGGACATGGCTACCTCTTCCCTCAAAAGACCCCAGGTCTCTGTAAGCAAGCACAAATAAATCATTACATGCGCGATCAAACGGTAACGGCGCGGATGTGGCTTCGGCCCGGCTGCTCTGTTTCCTTAACTCTCACGCCCACGATCAAAAGGTAATGGCGCGGATGTGGCTTCGGCCCAGGCTGCGCTGTTTCCTTAACTCTCACGCCCACGATCAAACGGTAACGGCGCGGATGTGGCTTCGGCCCAGGCTGCGCTGTTTCCTTAACTCTCACGCCCACGATCAAACGGTAACGGCGCGGATGTGGCTTCGGCCCAGGCTGCGCTGTTTCCTTAACTCTCACGCCCCTCACGGGGCGTAGCTTTCTTTCTTTCTACACGATCAAGTGCATGGGTTCAAGAAGCCGCCCATCTTGGACACGTATTTTGGACAAGGCTGCCGTACTCCAAAGCCAGATTCCGTTCTCAATAATGCATACATGTAAAACCAATATTTGCGCTTCGACCTCTGATAGCCTACAGAGCCTCCAGATTGCGCTTGGACATTGCTAATCGGCCTCTCACCTTGAATGCCACCAAGTCTCCATACGCGAACAAGTGCGTGGGTTAAAAAAGACGCCCGCTTGGGGAATAGGATGGGACATGGGGAATTGGCTTAGGGTTTAGGGTTTAGGGTTTAGAAGGATGGGACCTGGCTAATTGGCTACCTCTCACCTTGAATGCTGCCAGGTCTCCATACACAGGGTTAAGGGATTAGAAGGATGGAACATGGTTAATTGGCTAAGGGCTTAGCGTTAAGGGTTAAGGGTTAAGGGTTGAGCGTAGAGGGTAGAGGGTAGAGGGTAGAGGGTTAAGGGTTAAGGGTCAGGGGTTCAGATTTTAAAAGGATGGGACATAGCATCCTCATACCTTAAATGCCGCCAGGTCTCCATACGCAGTCTCCTCCACCTGCTTGTGGCTGAAGACCAAGCGCTTCTTGAACTGCAGACACGAAGAATTTGAATTTCAGGGTAGGGTCCAATGGGAAATGAGCAACACTACGGTGCTATTTTGAAAATTAGCAACACAACTGTCAATTCGATTGGAATCATCATGGGCTGCAGCTCCCTAACGACTTGACAATGACCCCTTACTTATCCCCCAAACCTAGACAGGCTGCCTAACCCTCCCCAAACCCTAAAAATGTCAAACTGTGCCCTTCCTATTTGCTTGACTCTGAACACATAACCCTATCAAGCTGAACCTTGAACCCTATCAAGCTGAACCAACCCAAACCCTGAACCTTGATGTTTTATAATGGATCTTCACACATAATGGATCTTCACACATATCGAGCTACCACCCCCACTCAGCAGCCAGGTCCAGTGCCTCACCTCGTCCACCACCATGACCTTTACAGGCAGCTCCATGCCGACCAAGCCCTCCATGGCCTCCGGCAGGATGCCCTACACAGGCCAAGGGCACGTGATGGATTAAGTTATTTAAAATAGGATTCATAAAATAAATTAAGGAATTATTAGAGCTCTTTGATAAAAAAAAAGTAATTATGGTTCAAGGGGGATGAAGTTATTCATGATAGGATGTACGAGGGGATGTACCGCAGGCACAGGGAAAGGCCTGCGTTTGTGTCAGAGGGTTTAGAGTTCAGACTTAACAGGCGGCTTAAATGATATGCTGCCTGATATATGAATTTAATTGAATGATATTCAATACTGTAGAACCTCCTAGACTTCGCTCAAAATTAATTAATTATTGGGGTGCGCGGACATGGCTGTGCGCTAATATTAATTCAAAAATCGACGGTGCGCAGCGCTACGAATTAAAAACAGCAAATAATGATAAAAAACGCGCTCATGCGCGACTGTTTGATTTGACATCCGTCGAGTGATCCTTACGCCAGTCCCCGTAGCGAAGCTCGATCCTGGAGGCAGAGACGGGTGCTGACGACTGCTGACGTCTCGGAGCCCCAACCGCCACACGTTCCCTGACGCCAGAAACTGGCGGCAGAGGAGGATGACGACTATTCTGAGCATTGCTGACAGTTTACTATCCTTGCTAGCATCTAACAAAGGTGTTAAATGAGTTTTACTGTACTGGCTGAAAGTTCTGCGCGGAAGGATTTTGCAAAAAATCGGTGATGCGTGGCGTTAAATTAAACGACCTGCTGCGCGACATTAAATTGAATTCCTGAAGGACCTCAAGAAGGAGGGACAAAAAGTGAACATCTGGGTGGGGGGTGGGGGTTTATGAGTTGGTGGTTGGAAGTTCAAGGTGAAAGGGTTGGGGGTTAGGGTTTAGGGGTTGGGGGTATAGGGTTGATCCCTCTGCATTAGGTAACAGAAGCATGCGTGGCTGCCCTCTGTCCAAACCAAAGGGACCCAAACCCGCCCCCCCTGAACTCCTAAACCAGCAGCAGCCCCTTCCAGGGCATCAGACCATCACGTATACCAGCTACTCTCTGGCCAGGGGGGCCCAAACCCTAAACCTCAAACCTCTGAACCCCTAAACCAGCCTTAGAAGTCCCCTCCTTAAAAAAAAACAGCCTTAGAAACCCTTAAGCCATAACCCTAAACCACCTGAACCCTTATACCAGCAGCAGCCTCCTCTAGATCATCAGGCACTCACTTCCCCTGCTTTCTGGCCAGAAGGCTCCTAAACCCTCAAACTTGAACTACTTACCCCCTCAATCAGCACACACCCCCAGGGCATCAGGCACTCACCCCAGCTGTCCAGAGACTCCTAAACTCTAACCCTTTAACCTCAAAACCCCTATATTAGCCCCCCCCCCTCCCCGCCTCCTCTACCAGACACTCACATAACCCAATTGGTCCACGGGAGTGAAGCCTTTGATCGTTCCATACCGGACCGCCAGACCGCTCTGGCTGGCGCTCACAACCGAGACCTGCACGGTCGCGTCCTCCTCCTGCAGCTGGGTCATCCTCTGCCAGTCGTTAGGGATGGCCTTGCGGACCTGGAAATGGTTTTAGGGCTAAGGGTTTAGGGCTTAGGGTTTAGAGTTTAGGGCTTAGGGTATAGGGCATAGGGTTGAGGTCCTAACGGAATAGACAGGCATATGTCAACAGACGCGGCGTCTCGATCGTAGCCTCGAGTTGAAAGCGGATTCGCCTTTTTAAAAGCAAGTTAGCCTTTTGAAAGCAAGTCCACCTTTCGAAAGCAAGTCCGCCTTTCGAAAGCAAGTCGGCCTTTTGAAAGAAAGTTGGCATTTGGAAGGCAATGTAGTTGAGTGGGCTTGCCCCTTTTAAGGCAGTTCATGTTATGTCCCCTCCTGCTGCTGGCTCATTCACTTCCAGTCGTTGGGTTATATTGCCTGAGCCAACTAGGCAACAGTTCAATTAAGTGGGCATTGGGCATGCCACTATTTGAAAGCAGTACTGATAAGTGGGCATGACCCTCTTGAGCAGCAGTACAGAAAAGTGGGCGTTGGACATGCCACTATGTGAAAGCAGTACAGTGACGTGGGAATGACCCTACATTTGTCAAGTCGTTGGAATGTGGGGGAGGTGTGTGAGATCATTGGCGTGTGGAAAGAGTAAACAAAGTCATTAAAGTGTGGGGCGAGTGGGCAAAGCGAGATCGCAATCATCAAAGTAGTGCATGGGGGATCACCTGGTGATGGTTTTCTCAATTCTAGATTTATACAATTGATGACTCATGTAGATTCTTGCCTTGGGATCTGCCTTCGGATCTGCCTTGAGATCTGCCTTGGGATCTGCCTTGGGATCTGCCTTCGGATCTGCCTTGGGATCTGCCTTGGGATCTGCCTTGGGATCTGCCTTGGGATCTGCCTTGGGATCTGCCTTGGGATCTGCCTTGGGATCTGCCTCGACCGTCATGCGACCTTGCTTGTTAAAGGGTGTCCCTTGGCGTCCGTCCTGCAAAAAGTGTTGTGCATAGCGACAGAGAGGTGCATGTCAGCGTGCATGGCGTCTGGCCGTACAGTAGCCTAGGGCTTAAATCAAACTACTGTGAAACCGGATAGGGTACGTGCACCCCTATTTCGCGTACTACTCATTCTATATTTTTACTCTGCGCAGGCAAATAACACGCAACTCCTGGCCACAAAGCAGCGATTTATTTTAAACAATTCATTTTGTGGGTTCAAGTAATTCATTTCGTGGGCCAAGCAGCTGGTACAATAATACGAATCCAGGACCGCGCAGCGCTTGTAGGCACACAACCGTACAGTCAACTCTGTGCAGCCCTCATAGCCACACCGTTCTGTCAACTCAATCAATAACCTCATTTGATGCCTGTAAGAACAGTTAACCGTCAGCAGTGAATAAACGAATGTTGAATCTGAATCAACCACCCCTTCCACCTCCCCCCGCTTGATGAGTCTATAACGCGGCAATAGTCGCAACTTCCTCTTCCTCCCCCTCTCCCCCCTCAGAGCCATTCCTCCTCACCCCCTGGTCCTCCCCCACGTCAGTGAGCATGTAACGCGGCTTTGGTTGCAACTTCCTCGTGGACAACGTGATGCGTCCAGATCGCTCAGTATACACTATCGCCTGGATGGGGGGGGGCATGTAGTTCATTTTATGGCGAAGATGAGTTTGGGGTTAACAAGGTAAGTGCAGGGTTCATGGTTTAGGGTTAAAGGGCAGTTCAGGGTTCATGGTTAGGGTTCAAGGGAAGTGCAGGGTTTGGGATTGAAGTGTCAGGGTATTGCAGGGTTTAGGGCGTTAAGGTTGTACAGGATTAAGAGTAGTGCAGGGTTCAGGGTTGAAGGTTCAGGGTAGTGCATGGTACCTCCGGGTTCATGGTTTAGGGTGTCATTCAGGGTTTATGGTGTCATTCAGGGTGTGGGGTTTAAGTAAGTTCACGATTTGGGGCTAAGGGATCCTTAGGATATTCAAGGGATATGGTCATGGTGGGTATCAAAAAAGAATTGCAGGCCCGTTCCAGGAACACAATTCTCAACCCTGGACTGCTAACCGCAAACAAAATTATTAAGAAAAGTACGACAAAAAAAACGTCCTGGTTAACCCCCCCCCCTCCTCCTCAACACACAGAAGTTGTAAATAAATAAATAAATACGCAAACAAATACTTGGCGTACGTCAGAAGGCGCCCATTTCGGCCGACGGGTGCTTATCAAAGTGAAATTCAGGGTCAACTTCACTATGCATTACAGGGTTAGCTTCACGGTGTATGTGCACAAGCAGCAAACACGTAAGTTTTCACGAGCTACCTCTCGAGCTGCATGCATTGATGCTTCAAATTCCAAACAATCAGGTCATACCCGCCCCCCAAAGAGCATGCTGACATTTTGCCTACTCCCCAACAACAGCATGAACTGCATGGTAGTACAATACGGCAGAGATGCAGCCAGATCTATATCTATCAATTGATAGATATATAGATTTTATACATCATGTAGATTTTTTAAAGCCGGATTGTGAACACAAGAGATGGACTGGTCCTGAAAGAAAGAAAGAAAGACTCCTCCTCCGCCGAAGCAGGAGGCGTGAGAACCGCTCGACCCACAGCAACTCTATCCAGGTTGGTAGGATTGACCGCTCACGACATTCTATGGACTGGTCCTGACCTTAATCTTGTCGCCGATCTGGAAGAAGTCTTCCACTCTGTTGACGCGCTCGTCGCTTATTTGACCAATCTTCAAAAGCCCGACCCTCCCGCTGCCGAGGTCAACGAAGGCGCCAATCCTAGTGATGTTGGACACCACGCCCTGGACGAGGTCTCCTACCTGAAATCAGGAGCGGTGTGCCCGTTTAGGGTGTAGGGTTTGAGGTTGTAAATAAGAATAAATATGAGGGTAAATAAGAATGTACATAAGTACATAATAAATAAAATAAATCATCAAGCCAACACCTGTAGATTAAGGAAGCCGCCCAGTCTGGCCGCAGCATGTAACATGGCTACTGTCAGCTTGTTATGTTTAGGGTTTAGGATATAGGGTTAAGGGTCCAGAGCTCGCCGTGTAGGGTTTAAGCTTTAAGTTAAGAGCTGGGAAATTGAAGTGTAGGGTTTAGGGTCTGAGGTTGGGAGTTTAAGATTTAGGTTTCAAGTCTAAGAGCGCAGGGTTTAAGGTTAGGGTTTAGGGTTAGGCATTCAGGCTTAAGGGTTGAAAGGTGCATAAATAAGCAATAGCTTCACTGTGGCAGCATCGCCCTTTCATTAAATGCCAGCATACATCAAAAAAGTAAAGCGAGGAAGAAGGATAGAAAACACGGCACGCCACGAGCAGCCCTGCAGGGGCGGGAGGGTCAAGGTCACCAGACTAAAGCTGCATTGAGTTGGGTCAGCTGTGTTGCTTCTTTAACATCCCCGCCCCTTCATTGAATGCCAGCGTATATCAAAGAAATAAACCCTAAACCCTTAACCCTAAATCCTTAACCCTACACCCTACACCCTACACCCTAAATCCTAAACAAACAAGGCATGTCCTATATGCATGTTCTGTAGGCATGTCCGGTAGGTGCGGCCCCACAGGGGCGTGAGCGAGGGTTAAGGGAACCGGACTCAAGCTGCATTATCTCTCCAGCCCCCCCCCTGCAGGGCGTAGTTTTTCTTTATTTCTTGTTTCATCAACGTATTGCACGTATTTCCTGGAGGGTGTCGAGAGGTGTAGGAGTAAGGATTTCATCATACCCTCAAGTTTCAACCTCAACCCTCGAGTTTCAATCTAAACCCTCGAGATTGAACCCTCGAATTTGAACCTAGGACCACATGTTAGAACCTTAACCTTCAAGTTTAAACCTTAAACCCTCGCATTAAAACCTTAATCCCCCGAATGTAAACCTTCAACCCTCGAATGTAAACCCTAATCCCTCGAATTTAAACCCTAAATTCTCAAGTTTGAACCTGCACCCCCGTGTTTAGACTTTAAGACCGTGTTTCCACTGGCGATTCCTCATCCAACCGACTCAGATTAAGGACGCTGGAGGAGGCGACCGACGGCAACCAATGCGGATTAAGGACGGATTAAGCCTCAGAAAAAAGAATAGCTTAATCCTCGTCGAGGACCAGGATTAGCTTAATCCGAAGGTTGGTTGCCGACTTTGTCATTATGCACTCACAACGTTTAAGATCTTTAAATCACATCGCCGCTATTTTTTTGTCTGATAGAAACCAGAGGCAGCACTTGTGGTGCGGAGATCGCAAAGGTGCATCATCGGTGCGTAATCGGTGCATAATGGATCGCGACAGAGCACCAGGCCTGTGGGATTACAACGCGAACGGGCTACTTCCCGCGTTTGAGCAGTTTCCTTCTCGATTTGCGCAAAAGCTTAGTCGTGTAAGTATGGGGCGCCATTGATATGGCATGTAGCACCACTGTGCAGACTTTCGACCGCTTGATGTCACCATGCAAGATGATTCGTTCCATTTGAGGTCCGATCTGGATCGTGTAGGGGCAGCGCTACAGCTGGCTGTAGCATTTCTTCGTTGGTTCCAGTCCGATTTCAGTGGAAACACCAAACGGATTAAGGAATCCTTCGCGGCCAACTGCATTTCAACCAACCCCGATTAAGTAATCCAAAATCGCCAGTGGAAACACAGCCTAACCCTCCAGTTGCAACCCTAAACCCTCAAGTTTAAACCTACACCCTCGAATTTAAAGCCAAAACCCTACGGTACATATCTTCTGCAGTGTGTCGAGAGGCGGCAGATTCCGAGTGTGTATGTGAGAGCGCTTCCAGCCAGGGTGTCAGGGTTGACAGTTTAATTCGAGGCTTTGAGGCGGAACAATGCTGCATGAGTCAAATCCGTGTCCACACCGTAACCCTATCAAAATGTGAAGGACGCACAAAATGGGCAGCTTAGTTAATCCTCGCCAGGGATTTTTTTAGTGGTTACTTATTACGAGTCGTAACCAAAGTGGTAACCAAACAATTAATTCGGCGAAGCCGGGGTTCAGTAGCGCGGTAACGAAAATCGACGAAATCAATTAGGATCGGGATAATTTCGGCGCCTGCGGTGCGCTCTTCACCAAGAACTCCATCAAAACTCTAAGCTTCTGGTGACCAAAGTTAATTCCGAATGTCACTAAAAGAAACCCTGATCCTCGCGTTTTTTTTTTAATACCTGTATCTATTTGTTTGATTGCATCTATGCACATCTCAAAACAGAGGAACAGCATGCGGCAAAAGAATCGCAAGAGGCAGGACTGCGTCATACTAAGGGTCCGTCACACTCGCTGTTTTGGGCGTGACGGACAGCGTCGCCCTCTAGTGCGTCGCCCTCTAGTGCGTCTCCCTCTAGTGCGTCGCCCACTAGTGCGTCTCCCTCTAGTGCGTCGCCCACTAGTGCGTCTCCCTCTAGTGCGTCGCCCTCTAGTGCGTCGCCCTCTAGTGCGAGGCGTGTCCTCCGTTTTGAGAGCTGCCTTCTCGACAGTCCTCAGCTCCGTCCAGTGTTGAGTCCCATTGATTCAACATTTAATATGCAACGTTCAACGTGTACCGTTCCATATTGCCTCCCCTCAATGGTTACCCGGTACGGAAATACGGTACGGTCAAACAGTACGGTACGGATACGGTACTGCCAAAATGGCCGGAAAGGTAAAAATGGCCGACACGGTGTTTCAACACGGTACGGTATTGCAAAACGATGTGATACGATACGGTAAACGGTGCGGGATTCGGACCCAGACAGTTGAACTGGGTAACCCTGCCCACCTCAATAGCTACCAAACCTTGCTCTTCGACGGGCGTCCGGCTGGGCGTGGCAGGGCGTCCGCCCTGCAAGCAAGCCTGTTGCAACAGAAAACATCATTTCAGGTGTCTGACAAGATTGCAGCTTTCTGACATAACAGGTGACATATTTTTGGTTTTCTGACACTCAAGGTTGACAGCAATCAGTTTTCTGACACTATGGATGACAGCGATTCAGCTTTCTGACACCACAGACGACAGCGATTCAGCTTACTGATGTAACAAGCAAGATAATTTCGGCTTTCTGCCGACACTAAACCCTAAACCCTGAACTCCTAAACCCTATCAGGCAAGATCATGTCTGCTTTCTGCAAACACCGCATCCTTCCAAAGGACAGGTGTTTCAAGGCAATAGCCACCACGAGAGAAGAGGGGGAAAGAAAACTGTCTCCCACAGGGGCGTGTGAGGGCAAATGTCTTAAGAAAGCGGTGCGGCATGGGCCAAGGCCACGTATGCACCGTTACAAAATGATAATTTTAATTTTGCCATGAGAACCCCAACAATTTTTAGTTGTCTGCGGCCAGTCAAAGTTTGGTCCCCATCAATCCAGCGATCCCTGCACCTTGGGCCATCGGCCGCTGGCCCAAGGCTCATCGGCCGCTGGGCGCTGGCCCAAGGCCCAAGCATCTGGGACTGCATCTCCAGGTCCCCATGACCGTAGCTCCCGATGTGGCTGAATCGTACCGGGAGCAACCTGATTACCTAATGTACCTCAATTGTAGCTAAAGCATTCTGATGTACCTGAATCACAGCTGGAGCACCCTGATGCAGCTGAATTGTAGCTGAATTTTAGCCTAAGCATCCTGATGTATGTGAAGCGTACGTGAAGTAACTTGATGTAGCTGAATTGTAGATGAGCTGCTGAAGCACCCAGATCTACCTGAATTGTAGGTGTAGCACTTTCATGTAGCTGAAGCTTGGCTGAAGACCCCTGATGTAGCTGAATGATAGCTTGAGCAATCAGCACACTGATGCATGTGAAGGAGTGTTATGCAGCCGAATTGTGTAGCTGAAGCACCCTAAAATATACATTCAGAAGTATCGTGCTCAGTCCTCACCCTCCTCCCACCTGAATCGCCCGGCTTTCTGGAGTGTCCTCCTCCTCCTCGTCCCGGTTCTCCTTCGGCCCCCTGCTGAGGCGGCGCTCCCATATGTCAGCCAGACGTTGCTTCTCCTCCTGCTCTTTGCTGGTCGACCTGGCCTGTCGTTCGATCATCTCAGCCAGCCGCACCCGTTTCTCGCTGGCCAGACGCGCAGCCTTCTCCTTCTTCGCCCCCCTCTCCTTCTTCGCCTCCTTGGCTTTCTTCAGCGACTGCGACTCCTCGATTCCCGCGGTCACCGTTGACGCAACGCCGCGTTGTGCATCCGATAAAGAAGCAGGGCTTCCCTCGAGGCCATCGCTTCCAACGACGACGCTGCGAACGTCGACGCCGGGCAGCCCGAGAATCACGGGGAGCAGAGGTTTGTTCGCGGCCAGCGCGTGCAGGTCCGCAACGAGCGTGTATATGCCGTATCGGTGGTTCTTGATCGCGATGCTCCGGTGCAACGCGCCGTTGTAGCACTCCATCGCGAGCTTCAGCCGCGCGGGTAGCAGCGGCGACGCTGGTCGCACTACCGCTGCTGTCTCAATCTCAGGTGGCTCAACCGCTGGCGGCAACACGGGCCGCTCAACCGCTGGCTCTTCTGCCTCCACCGCCTCTGCCTCCACCGCCTGCGTGTACAGCGCGGCCTCCTCGGGGAAGAACTTGGCCACTGCATCGATCACGTTCCCGTACAGGGATTGGACCTCATCCAAGCTGGGGAAGACTACCTGTTCGGGTTTAGGGGTTTAGGGGTTGAGGTTCACGTTGAGGTTTGAGCTTCAGGTTGAAGGGTTTTAGGGCTCCCATTCAGCAATTGGAAAAAATCAACCATGCTGGGGAACAGCCACCTGTTAGGGTCATGGGTTTAGGGTTACGGGTTTAGGGGACGACTGGGGAAGACTGCGAATTGGGAGAAGGGTTCAGGGTTGAGGGTAAAGGTTTTAAGGGCCCGAACCCTACACCCAAAACCAATACAGCGATAACAAGCCAGAGTTGGGTTTGGGGTTTTGGGTTTAGGTGTAAAGGTGGGATAGGGCATGAGGTTCAAGCGGGGCGGAGTAGGGGGTGTTCGGTTGGGTCTAAGGTGAAGTAATCAAATTCAGGGATCAGAGTTTACATTTAGGGTTAAGAGTTCACTTCTGGGATGCAGGATTTCAGGGTTCACATTTGGGGTTCAGGGTTCACACTTAAGGGTTCAGATTTGGGGTGAATGGTTCACATTTAGGGTTTATAGAATTTAGGCTGGGGTGGTGGCACCGCTTAGATAACTAGAGCCCTAAACCCAAGCCCTAAATCCTAAACCCGGGCCTTAAAACCCAACCCCGGTCTCTAAACCCGAGCCCTAACCCCTTAACCTGAGCCCTAAACCCTAAACCCGAGCCTCAAACCCTTAATGTGAGCCATAAACCCTTAACCCAAGCCCTAAACCCGAGCCCTAAACCCTTCACAAACCCCTACAAACGAGATCCTCTCTCAACAGCCCACCGCATATCACCGCCCCCTCTTAAAACAAAAGGCAAGAAACCCTGATGGGTTTAGGGTGTAGAGTTCCAGTTAGTTTATTAGGGTTAAGGATTCTAGGGGTTAAGGGTTAGAACCCTCTCACCCTCTCACCTGCTCCACAAACTTGGCCTGGCCCGCCTCCTCGTCCCACACCGGGAAAGACTCCGTCACCGGTCGAGCGATGTCCACACCCAAGACACTGTACAACGCTGCGCGGAGTGGTGCAGCGGTGCTGTACGGATTTCCCAGGCGACGGACTAGAGGGGAGGGCACGCCGCGGGTATACGCCTGGGGGCCTGCGAGGAACGGTTGTTCGGGGTGCGGCAGTTCAGCTACAGTTCAGCCACAGGTCAGCTACAGGCCAGCTGCAATTCAGAGCTGCACGGAGCGGTACAGCAGTGCTGTACGGGTTGCCTAAGCGACGGACCAAAAGGGAGGGCACGCCGCGGGAATATACCAGTAGGCCTATGAGGAGAAAAACAATTGTTCAGAGTGCGACAGTTCAGCTACAGTTCAGCTACATTCCTGACACAATTCAGCTACTGGCCAGCGACAGTTCAACAACAGTTCATCTACAGTACAACAACACTTCAGCTACATGTCACTTACATGTCAGATACATTTCAGCTACAGTTCAGCTTTAGGTCTGGCTACAGTTCAATTGAAGTCCAGCTACCGTCAAGCTACATTTCTGCCGCAGTTCAGCTGCAGGTCAGCAACAGTTCACCAGCAGTTCAGCTAAAGACCAGCTACAGTTCAGCTAGATTACAACAAAACTTCAGCTACATGTCAGTTACATGTCAGTTACAGTTCAGATACAGTTCAGCCTCAGTTTGGCTGCAGCTCAATTTGACTTCAGCTACCGTTCAGCTAAGAGCAGTGTTTATTTCAGGCAGCGATGTATCGCGATCCGCGATGAAATAGGGTTTTGGGGAGGTTGTGATGAAACATGGCACAGTCATGAGCCTGCTGCTTGGACTGGTCGACACTTGGGGTTCCCATCTGCCCAGTGGTGGCCGCCCAGCTGCCTGTCTAAGGTGGTGTCCTCCGCATTTGAATACATCCCTTTTGATTGCGCCGCCGGTAGTCCGCTGGTCAAGGCTTGGTCCTCATCAGCCCAGTGTGGTGGCTGCCCAGGGTTACCCAAAACGGTTGTTTTGGCCCAAATCCCGTACCGTTCACCGCACCGTTCTGCACCGTTAAACAAAGCCGTACTGGGCAGACACACCATTCACTAGGCCAAGATCTTACCAGTCCGTTCATTTTGGCCGTACAGTACCGGCATCCGTACCGTGTCAGTATTCGCACCGTACCGGTATCCGTAACGTACCGTACCAGTATCCGTACCGTACCAGTATCCGTACCGTACCAGTATCCGTACCGTACCGTACCAGTATCTGTACCGTACCAGTATCTGTACCGTGCCAGTATCCGTACCGTGCCAGTATCCGTACCGTACCAGTATCTGTACCGTACCAGTATCTGTACCGTACCAGTATCCGTACCGTACCAGTATCCGTACCGTGCCAGTATCCGTACCGTGCCAGTATCCGTACCGTACCAGTATCTGTACCGTACCAGTATCCGTACCGTACCAGTATCCGTACCGTACCAGTATCCGTACCGTACCAGTTTCCGTACCGTACCAGTATCCGTACCGTACCGGTATCCGTACCGTACCAGTATCCGTACCGTACCGGTATCTGTACTGTGCCAGTATCCGTACCGTACCGGTATCTGTACTGTGCCAGTATCCGTACCGTACCAGTATCCATACCGTACCAGTATCTGTACCGTACCAGTATCTGTACCGTACCGGTATCTGTACTGCGCCAGTATCTGTACCGTACCAGTATCCGTACCGTACTGGTATCTGTACCGTATCGTATTTTAGTCCCGAGGGTAGCGTTACTTTACGTTACTTAATTCAAACCCGAGGGAAGGCGATTCAAATCTAAGGATAGCTCCCCACATATATCCCAGTTACACCTTTCTCTCTCCAGTCTTGCTCTAAACCCTAAACCCTTATCCCTTATCCCACAGTCTCCAGATCTAGCTCCCAAATTTATTCATGTCACGCCTTTCCCTCACCAGCCTTGTTCTTAACCCTTAACCCTAAACCCACAGATGCCAGATCTAGCACTCAAAATATTTTCATGTCAGGCCTTTCTCTCACCAGCCTTGTTCAGCAAGGATTTCATTGCCGGGTTCACCGTCTCCGTCAGCGGCAGCGGGTCCAGCAGCAGCGCCCGGGCACTCGGCGGCACCCTGTCAGGGTTGGGGCCCGAGTGCGGCTCGAGATCCAGCATCCCGTCGTCTTGGATCTGGAATCGGCTGTACACGCTATAGGAGTGCTCCTCGTAGCGGAAGTAGTCCTGGTCTGCACTCAAGAGGGCAGCCCCTGCAGACTGCACGTGATGACAGGAGGGTGTGGATCTGATTAAGATCTGATGTGGATCTGACCTAGATCCCAACGTATCTGATCAACAGCATTCCTGGTCCGCACTCAAGCAGGCAGCCCCTGCAGACGGCACGTGATGACGGGAGGGTGCTGATTATATATGATGTAGATCCAGCCTAGATCCCAACAGATCTGATCAGAGGTTGTCCTGGTCCGCCCTCAACAGGGCAGCCCATGTGGACTGCGCTTGAGGACAGGTGAGTGTGAACCTGATCAAGATATGATGTACATCCGATCTGTATCCCAACATATATTATTAGAAGTAGTCCTCGTCCACACTCAAGAGGGCAGCCCCTGCACTGTGCGCGTGAGGACTAGGGAGTGGATATGATCTAAATCTGATGTAGATCCGACCTGTATCCCATTATATCTGATCAAAAGCAGTCCTGGTCCGCACTTAAAAGAGCAGCCCATGTAGACTGCATGTGAGGACAGAAGGCTGTAAATCTGATCAAGATCTTATGTAGATCCAACCAATATCCCAGCATATTGGGAGTAGTCCTGGTCCGCACTCAAGAGGGCAACTCCTGCGGACTGCGTGTGAGGACAGGAGGGCGTTGATTCAGATCTGATTAGATCCAACCTATGTCCCGACACATCGGAAGTGGTCCTGGTCTGCACACAAGAGAGCAGCCCTTGCGGACTGTGTGTGAGGACAGGAGGCTGTAGATCTGAACAAGATCTTATGTGGTACCAACCTAAATTCCAACATATCGGAAGTAGTCCTCGTCTGCACACAGGAGGGCAACCCTTACAGACTGACTGTGTGAGGACAGGAGGGTGTAGATCTGATCAAGATGTGATGTAGATCCGGCCGATGTAGATGCGACCTAGATCCCAGATATTATCATAAGTTGTCATGGCCTGCACTTCAGAGTGACACCCCTGCGGAACTTGTGTGCTAGTAGCAAGACATCTCTTTGATGTAGATCTGACATAGATCCCAACATATGCCATTGAACGTTGTCATGGTCCGCATTCAAGATTACTGCCCCTGCAAACTGTGTGCGCAATAAGGAGCCATTCATACCTGCCATTTATACCTGCCATTCATATTCATACCTGCCAATCATACCTGGTCGTTGGCGGCCAGTGTGTCGACCTAACCCGCCCCTTTCTTTTGCTGACTACCGCCTCATATTCACATCCCCGCCGGATTCACACCCTTCCATTGCATCCACACCGATTCATACCTGTGCGTAGGCTGCCAGCGTGTCGTCGTTGTCGGCCTCCAAAGAGTAGCGAATCGTGGCGCCATTGTTCGCAAAGGCCTCTCCAATGAGGACGTTGAGGCAGAGGGGCATCGTCCGCTGCTCCATAGCGACCTGCAGCGAAAAGAGTGGGATACCAGGCCAAAAGTGTGAATTTGTCAGAAAATGTGTGTGGATTTCTGATGCTTGAAGTTAACCCCTGACCTAACCTAACCTAACCTAACCCCTTACCCAGAACCCTAACCCCTAACCATAACCATAAACCTGACCGCAAACCTTAAACCAGACGCACTTCCACTAGCCACTTCTATTGCCCATCGCCTTTAACCTGAACTGTAAATCCCAAGCCAGATGCTCCGCCACCAGCCGCCTCTGCTGCCCATTTTCTGAGCCCTGAGCTACACACACACTTAACCCTGAACCCCAAACTAGACGCATCACCATCAGCCACCCTTTTCAGCCATTGAGCTCAACCCTGAACCCTAAACTAGGCACACCACCTGCAGTCACTTCTTCTACCATGTATCTCAACCCTGAACCGTTCACCCTGAACCGGACGCACCTCATTCTGACCTCTAAACCCGAAATCGTAAACCCTGAACCGTTCACCCTGAAACGGACGCACCTCATTCTTACCGCTTAACCCGAAATCGTAAACCCTGAACCGTTTAACCTGAACCGGACGCACCTCTATCAATCGCCTCTGCTGCCACTTCTGTCGGGCTTCGTCAGTAACAACAGCAGCATCGATGAAAAGCTCGATCTCACTGCATAGGGTGGCGTGGTTGGGGTGGGGTGAGGTAGGTTGGTTGGGGTGGGGTGATGTCTGATGGGGTGGGGTGAGGTAGGTTGGTTGGGGTGATGTCTGTTGGGGGGGGGTGAGGTAGGTTGGTTGGGATGAGGTGATGTATGTTGGGGTGGAGTGAGGTAGGCTGGTTGGGGTGGGGTGATATCTGTTGGGGTCGGGTAGGGTGGGTTGAGGTGGGGTGGGGTGATGTCTGTTGGAAAGGGGGGGGGGGAGGTAGGTTGGTTGGGGTGGGGTGATGTCTGTTGGGGTGGGGTGAGGTAGTTTGGTTGGGGTGGAGTAATGTCTGTTGGGGTGGGGTGAGGTAGGCTGGTTGGGGTGAGGTGATGTCTGTTGGGGTGGGGTGGGGTGGGTTGAGGTGGGGTGGGGTGATGTCTGTTGGAGTGGGGTGAGGTAGGCTGGTTTGGGTGGGGTGATGTCTGTTGGGGTGGGGTGAGGTAGGTTGGTTGGGGTGGGGTGATGTCTGTTGGGGAGGGCTGGGGTGGGGTGAGGTGGGGTGGGTTGATGTCTGTTGGGGGGGGTGAGGTAGGTTGGTTGGGGTGAAGTGAGGTATGTTGGGGTGGGGTGAGGTAGGTTGGTTGGGGTGGGGTGATGTCTGTTGGGGTGGGGTGGGGTGGGGTGAGGTGGGGTGGGGTGATGTCCGTTGGGGTGGGGTGATTTAGGTTGGTTGGGGTGAAGTGAGGTATGTTGGGGTGGGGTGAGGTAGGTTGGTTGGGGTGGGGTGATGTCTGTTGGGGTGAGGTGGGGTGGGGTGATGTCCGTTGGGGTGGGGTGATGTAGGTTGGTTGGGGCGAAGTGAGGTATGTTGGTCTACCCTCTCACCTGAACCCTTTATCTTCCCTCTCACCTCAACCCCCTACCCTCCTCGACCCTGAACCCCACCCCACCCTCTAAACTGAACCCCACACCCTCCTGTCAATCCTGTACCCTCCTCCCAACTGAATCCCAACTGAACCCTGCACCCTGTCCCCACCTGAATCCAGCCACCTCCGCTGCTTCACAGAACGCCTGAACCCGCGCAGGCATCGCATGGACAAACCGCTCGTGCAGCCCCTGGTGTTCCGGGTTATCTACGTCGAACCACCAGTTGGAGAAGTTCATGGCGTCGATGTACAGCTTGGTAGTGCCGTACCGGCTCTGAGGTGCTAGGGATGAGGCGCGCTGATCCTTTACATGATAAAAAGGGGGGTCATGAGGGGGGACGGGAGTTGGGGGCGTGAGTAGGGTCGAGGGGGGAAGCGGTTCATGGCATTGATGTACAGCTTGGTAGTGCCGTACCGGCTCTGAGGTGCTAGGGATGAGGCGCGCTGATCCTTTACATGATAAAGAGGGGGGTCATGAGGGGGGACGGGAGTTGGGGGCGTGAGTAGGGACGAGGGGGGAAGCGGTTCATGGCATTGATGTACAGCTTGGTAGTGCCGTACCGGCTCTGAGGTGCTGGGGATGAGGCGCGCTGATCCTTAACATGATAAAGAGGGGGGTCATGAGGGGGGACGGGAGTTGGGGGCGTGAGTAGGGACGAGGGGGGAAGCGGTTAATGGCATTGATGTACAGCTTGGTAGTGCCGTACCGGCTCTGAGGTGCTGGGGATGAGGCGCGCTGATCCTTAACATGATAAAGAGGGGGGTCATGAGGGGGGACGGGAGTTGGGGGCGTGAGTAGGGACGAGGGGGGAAGCGGTTAATGGCATTGATGTACAGCTTGGTAGTGCCGTACCGGCTCTGAGGTGCTGGGGATGAGGCGCGCTGATCCTTAACATGATAAAGAGGGGGGTCATGAGGGGGGACGGGAGTTGGGGGCGTGAGTAGGGACGAGGGGGGAAGCGGTTCATGGCATTGATGTACAGCTTGGTAGTGCCGTACCGGCTCTGAGGTGCTGGGGATGAGGCGCGCTGATCCTTAACATAATAAAGAGGGGGGTCATGAGGGGGGACGGGAGTTGGGGGCGTGAGTAGGGACGAGGGGGGAAGCGGTTCATGGCATTGATGTACAGCTTGGTAGTGCCGTACCGGCTCTGAGGTGCTAGGGATGAGGCGCGCTGATCCTTTACATGATAAAGAGGGGGGTCATGAGGGGGGACGGGAGTTGGGGGCGTGAGTAGGGACGAGGGGGGAAGCGGTTCATGGCATTGATGTACAGCTTGGTAGTGCCGTACCGGCTCTGAGGTGCTGGGGATGAGGCGCGCTGATCCTTAACATGATAAAGAGGGGGGTCATGAGGGGGGACGGGAGTTGGGGGCGTGAGTAGGGACGAGGGGGGAAGCGGTTCATGGCATCGATGTACAGCTCGGTAGTGCCGTACCGACTCAGGGGTGCCAGGAATGCAGACCTCTGATCCTGAGCACGGTAAAGAGGGTTAAGGGTCTAGGGTTAAGGGTTAATAGTTTAGGGTTCGAGTTTAGGGTTAAGGGGTCATGAGGGGCAAAAGGGGAGTTGGGGGCATGATAGGGAACGAGGGGGGAGCGGTTCATGGCGTCGATGTACAGGTTGGTAGTGTCGTGCCGGGGCTAAGGGGTGACAGGGGTGAGATCCTCTGATCCTGAGCAGAGGCGGGTTGGGGTATAATGGGGGGAGGTATAGGGGGGTTGATAGAGGGCATCCCTAATAGAGGGCATAACTAATGGGCATAAGGTATGACAATGTGGGGTAGCACATGGGGTTTAAGATATTTAGCTTGGTGGAGGGTTAAGAGCGGAGGGTTAAGGGGGAAGGCTTGAGGGGGTGAGGGATAAGGGGGTGAGGGTTAAGGGGGGAGGGTTAAGGGGGGGAGGTTTAAAGGGGGAGGGTTAAAGGTGGAGGGTTAAAGGGGGAGCTTTAAGGGTGGGGGGGTAAGGGGAGAGGGTTAAGGGGGGAAGGATAAAGGGGACGGTTAAGTGCCAATAGCTGGGCCAAGGTACTGCTTCAAAAAGCCCCCCCCCCCCCTGTCCCTTTGCCCTTCAATCCTCATTTCCTGCTTTTCTTCCTTGCCCCTTTGCGCTTAACCCCCCTCCCCTTTCCACCACAATTTTCTCATGGGCAGGGGGGGCGGAGAAGGCGAGGGGAAAGGACTGAGTGGCGAGGTCTGCTCTCTTGAAATTCCTCCAATTGGCCTCGCCTTTCCCTCTGCAAGCTCTCCGGCAGCAATGTTACCATCATTCTTTACCCTCAACTCCTACCTGCGCCTCAGCCAGCTCTTCCTTGGATGCCTCTCAACCCCTCCATCCCCTCCCCCTGACGCCCCCCCTCCCCCCCTCCTTAACTCCTACCCGTTCCTCAGCCAGCTCTTCCTTGGATGCCTCTCCATCCCTCCATCCCCTACCCGCTGACGGCTCCCCCCCCCCATCCTCAACTCCTACCTGCGCCTCCGCCAGCTCCTCCTCAGTGACCTCCGGTAGCAAGCGCATGACGTCATCAGGGAAGGCGACGTTGGGGAATCTGTCCTTGAAGTCTTCATCGACAAGCTTCGGATAGGTGTCCCGCCAGAAGGAGGTGAGGTTAAGTGCGCTGGTGGCCACCTGAGTGAAGGGGGCGGGTTTAGGCTCGCATCACATGAAAGAATGGAAACTATGCCTTCCTCTTTGGGGGCAGGTGTCGCTATGGAAGGGAGAGAGTGTCAGGGCGTTAGTGGCAACCCGAGTAAAGGATGGGAGGGGGAGGGTCGCATCGTATAAATGAAAGGAGAGTGCACCTTCCTCCTTGTGGGTAGGTGTCCCGCCAGAAGGAGGTGGTGTGTTGGTGGCCACCAGAGTGACAGAATGGGGGGGAGGGGTCACGTCACGTTAAAGAAAGGAGGCTACACCTTCCTCCTTGTGGCTAGGTGCCGCTATAGAAGGAGATGAAGTTCAGCGCATACGTGGCCCCCTGAGTGAGGCGGGGGGGGGGGGGACATTATGTTCAGGAATGAAAACTGCAGCCCCCCTCCTTGGGGGCAGGTGTCGCTATAGAAGGGAGGGAGGGTCAGGGTGTTGGTTGCAACCTGAGTGAAGCAGGGGGGGGGGGGGGCGCATCATGTAATTAAAATAAAATAAGACTCTAATGGAAGCAAGACTTAGAAACCTGTCCAAAATCCCATGAGGTACCCGAAAACTCTCCCCAAAATGCATTCACCTGCAACTCTCCATCCAGGGGAATGACCAAATACGACCCTGCCACCCTCCCACCAATCACCTGACGTTGCCCATCAGGGGACATGATGCGTACACGCAGTGGCATGGAGCGATAGCTGCTACCGGGGATGGAGATGCTTCGCAGCCCAAACAGCCTCTATGAGGAAATCGGGGGGTGGGGGGGGAGGGCAGGGGGTGTTGGTTGGTGAGGGCAAATAAGACGCAGCCCAAACAGCCTCTATGAGGAAATCGGGGGGAGGGGGGGGGGGGCAGATTAAGGTCTTTGCCCAGCCTAAACATCTCTATTAAGAAGTGAGGGAGGGGGGGGGGGGGGGGGTAGGAAGGGGAGGGTCGTTGGTGATTATACAAACTGTGTGCAGCCCAAACAATCCATGTGCGGTAAGGGGGGAGGGGGTGAGGTGTGGACAAACAGGGGGGGGGGTGATGACACATTATGTGCAGCCCAAACAACCTCTGTATGGTAGGGGTCAGGGGACAACTTATGTGCAGCCCAAACAACCTCTGTATGGTAGGGGTCAGGGGACAACTTATGTGCAGCCCAAACAACCTCTGTATGGTAGGGGTCAGGGGACAACTTATGTGCAGCCCAAACAACCTCTGTATGGTAGGGGTCAGGGGACGAATTATGTGCAGCCCAAACAACCTCTGTATGGTAGGGGTCAGGGGACGAATTATGTGCAGCCCAAAAGGGTTTATGGTCAAGGGTTTAGGGTTTGAGATTTAGGGTTAAGGTTTAGGGTTTAGGGTTTGGGGTTGCCCACCTCGAGGGTGACCACGACGGCTGGATCTTGGAACCTTCCAACCGGGCTTTCCTCCACCTCGCTTGCTGTCTTTTTCTTTGTGGAGTACCTGCACATTACAAGTAAGTGATCTACATTAGGTCCAAGAAACATCCAAGAAATATCAAAGAAATATCCAAGAAATATCAAAGAAATATCCAAGAAATGTTTTCGCCACCTCGCCTGCGGTCTTCTTCTTTGTGGAATACCTCCACAGATCAAGGACGTCAACTCCATGACGTCCAGGAAATATTCGTGTTGGCGCGGCCTATTGCTGCGTGTAGTACCGTAGAACCACTTCGACTCCGCTCGTAATTAAATAATGATTGGGGTGCGCGGACATGCTGCGCGCTAATAATTAATAAAAAAATCAGCGGTGTGCGGAGTTGAACGCAGGTTTTCACCCTAATCGGTGCGCGAAGGGTCGGTCAGGTGCCTGTATGAACTCCTGTGCGGCCAGAAATTAAATTAATTCCCCAAATTTCGTCGCTGCGCAACTTTTTTTTAATTCTTCATAGCTGTGCAACGAAAAAACATTTTTTGGGGGTGTGTGTGCGGAGTCTAGGTGGTTCTACGGTACCTGCATGTATCACGGAAGCCTAAACTACATCAGGTCCAAGAGATATATTCAGAATGTTTCCTCCACGTCGCTCGTGATCTTCTACCTCGATGAGTACCTCCTACACAGATCAAGGAAGTCATCCTCATGATGTTTAGGCAGCATTCAATCAGAGCCATGGGTTGCCTTATAGATCAAATGAGGCAGGCATATAGAAGATATATAGAAGACATCATACGGTATAGAGGACATATAGTAGGCAGATACATGGAGAAGACATATAGAAGTAAATTCCATGAAATCCAGCAGATATGTACAGAACATTTCCGCAAAATTTCTGATTTCTGACATCCTGGGAACATTTCCGTGAAATTTATGATTCCTGATGTCCAGGGAACGTTTCCGTGAAGATCGCCTGAACTTGCCTTCCAGATCGAGGAAGTCAATTTAACTACTTCGGTAAAACGTATGTAATAGAAAGAAAGAAAGAAAACTACGCCCCGCAGGGGCGTGAGGGTTAAGGAAACAGCGCGGCATGGGCCTAGGCCGCGTCCGCGCCGTTTCCATCATAACAAGAGAAAATATATTCAAGCTACGGTGGCTTGCGCTTCCGGCTGTGTCTGTAATAATAATTTCCTTAAAGATCAAACAAGGCAGACGACATAAGAGAGGCATCCTAAACATGCATTTTAATCATCTGAGGGTTTATATCAGAGGGATACAAACCCTAAGACAAGCCCCTCATCTAAGGCTTTGCGTAGAATCTTCATGTAGATGCTTAGATGGGTCCACATAGATCCTTAGAAGAATCGGCAGGTTTTAAGGCCTGTCGATGGAGTCAAGGCCGATAGGGTTCAGGGTTGAGGGTCCAGGGTTCAGGGTCCAGGGTTGAGGGCTTGTCGATGGATTCGAGGCCGATAGGGTTCAGGGTTCAGGGTTCAAGGTTCAGGGTTGCGGGCTTGTCAATGGCGTCAAGGCTGATAGGGTTCAGTGTTTAGGCCCAACCCCAGCGCTCCAAACCACAACCCCATGCACAAAACCCTAGCCCCCAGACCCTGGAGCAATAGCCCCAAATATTGGGAGCGCCCCAGACCCCAGCACCATACCCCGACCCCCAAGCGCCAAACCCTAACCCCGACCCCAAGCGCCAAACCATGAACCCCGAACCCCAAGCACCAACCCCAAGCGCCAAAGATCGCAGCGGGGCACCTTAGGGGATAGGATCGCATTTGGACGCCGCGCTGTAGCCCGCCGGCCCCCTCAACCCCATATGCCCCGCATGTGATACCCATTGCCTAGCGATACCCATTGCCTAGCGATACCCAACGCTCCACCCCCCTGCCCCACTTGCCTGGCCAGCCGAAAGCCGAAAACCGAGACCCGTTTCCCCATGGACTGGCATGCGTAACCACCAGTGGGCTAAGCACACCAGACCAAGCAAGGTTTGCAGCATGGGCAAGGTGATGTGGCAAACCTGGAGAATTTAGGAGTCGAAAAAAACGGAAAACGGAAATTCGAATGAGTAAAGAAGGCTTAACCCCAAAACCCGAACCCACTTAATCCCTTGAATCCACTAAACCCCAACCCCTAGCCCCTAAGACACATCTTACTCGATCGGGGCGCGGCCGCGGTCGTCTCCCAGCTCCACGAACAGCGGGTAGGCGCGCTCCACCTGCTCCAACAAGGAGGGCATGCCCTGCGCCTCCGGACCAGTAATCTCCACCTGAGGCAGGGCCTGCCCCTCAACGTTTAGCGCATGGGCCTGCCCCTCCATGGGTGTGGACGCCACAATGCCCTGCACCTCCTGGAAACCAGGAATCTCCACCTGAGGCAGGGCCTGCCCCAGCCCGGATGGGACCAGGGCCTGCCCTTCCACAGGTGATCCCTGGGCCTGCCCCAACCCGGATAAAACCAGGGCCTGCCCATCCTCAGGTGATTCTTGGGCCTGCCCCAACACGGATGAACCCAGGCGCGCCTCCGACTCAATGGCCGTCGATGCCTCTTTGGTGACGGGCGACACGCGGAGCTGCACGGGCGAAGGTGAAGACGTGTCACGCGCCTCCGACTCGATTGCCGCCGACGGCAACATGCAGAGCTGTGCCTCCAAAATGGGCATTAGGTTCAAATCAGACAACGACCTAAAAAGGAGCAGGGTGTGAGGGTTGAGGGTTAAAGGTTGAGGGTTGAGGGTGGAGAATTGAGGGTTAAAGGTTGAGGGTTTGAGGTTTGAGGGTTGAGGGTTAAAGGTTGAGGGTTGAGGGTTGAGGGTTGTGGGTTGAGGGTTGGGGTTGAGGGTTGAGGGTTGAGGGTTGAGGGTTGAGGGTTGAGGGTTGAGGGTTGAGGGTTGAGGGCTGGGGGCTGTTGAGGTTTTAGGTTTATGAGCTTGAGTGCAGGGTTGAGGGTTTGGACTTAAGCACCGCTGCAGAGACAGGGTGTATGGCTTAAAGCACACATTACACCTAGCAGGTGCAATTGAGTCTTTATGGGGTTTAGTACCGCTTCAGAGGCAAAAGTGGCAAGCAATACGGACAGCACTTCGAGTTTTCATGTTAAGGGTACAGGGTGTAAGGTGAAGTGCCTAGGGTGCAGGGTTTAGCAACGCTTCAGAGCCAGGGCTGTTAAGATGTTTCAATGTTTTTTTTTGACTGAGGGCAGTAACCTACACCCAGCAGGTGGTGTTTAGGGTTTAGGGTTTTAGGGCAGTAACCTACACCCAGCAAGTGAGGTTTAGTGTTAAGGGTTTAAGGACAGTACCTTACGCCCAGCAGGTGTGGCTCCATCCATTCCCGTGCTTAGGGTTTATGGTTTAGGGTTTAGGGTTTAGAGTTAAGGGTTTAGGGTATAAGGACATAACCTTACACCCAGCAGGTGTGGCTCCATCCATTCCTGTGCTTAGAGTTTAGGGTTAAGGGTTTAGGGTGTAGGGTTTAGGGTTAAATGTTTAGGGTTTAAGGACAGTACCTTACACCCAGCAGGTGTGGCTCCATCCATTCCCGTGCGCCCTTGACAAGCTGACGCATGCCCATGGGCCTCTGGGGCAGGCCCAGCTCCCCCCGTCCAGACCGGCAGGCCCAAGAGGCCTCCAGCCACTCGTTGCGCCGGAGGAAGGCAAGCACGTCGTCGGTGACCCCCCAGAGGTGGGGGTTGGCCATGAGGGCCTGCTGACCCTCTGAGGAGCCCAGGAACTGTTGGAGACGGAGGGTAGAGAAGGGGAGGGGAGGGAAGGGGAGGGGACAATGGATGCCGGAGGGGAGGGGAGGGAAGGGGAGGGGAGGGGAGGGACCACTGGGTGCCAGCTGATGTTACGAGCTTTGGACACACAACCGCGCAAAGTTTCGACACACGTTGTTCAAAGGGGCCAGACGAATTGAACCGGGGGGAGACCAGCCACCAGGAACCCAAACAGACACGGGCCAACCGACAGGATAACAAATTCAATTTAGAAGAAAAACGAGACAAACCAGGACCCTTGACTCTTAAACTTAAACCCTGATACCCGAAAACCCTAAACCAGCAAATAACACCAGTAGGAGACAATCTCCGAAATAAGCAAATGAGGCGGAACCTGACACCAGCAAACAAGGTGGAAACCCTAAACCCTAAACCAGCAAACAAGGTGGAAACCCTAAACCATAAACCCTAAACCAGCAAACAAGGTGGAAACCCTAAACCCTAAACCCTAAACCAACAAACAAGGTGGAAACCCTAAACCCTAAACCTAAACCAGCAAACAAGGTGAAAACCCTTAACCCTAAACCAGCAAACACGGTGGAAACCCTAAACCCTTAACCAGCAAACAAGGTGGAAACCCTAAACCCTAAACCAGCAAACAAGGTGGAAACCCTAAACCCTAAACCAGCAAACACGGTGGGACCCTAAACCCTTAACCAGCAAACAAGGTGGAAACCCTTAACCCTAAACCCTAAACCAGCAAACAAGGTGGAAACCCGACACCGAGCACCATGACAGGGGGAACAGGGAACAGAGTGGAGGGGACGGGCAGTGAATGTGTGGTGGCGCAGGAAAGGTGTTGGACATGAGGCAAGTCGCTTCACCAAATGGACAGCAGCGTGGGATTGCCAGGAGCAGAGGGAGGGTTCTGGGTGATCTGGAGATCAGGGCATAAGGTCTAGTATTCAAATCAACCCACCTTGAGAAAAATCTTCAAGCCCTCTGCATCAGAGCAGGTGGGCGGCAGCTGCTTCTTCACCAGGTAGAAGTTCTCCATGCACCACATGTTACTGATGAGGAGGCTCATCGTGGTAGGCTCGACGTAGCAATCGGTCGTCTTGAGCGTGAGCATGGACCCCAGGTAGCGCTCCGCTGCCTGACGAAGGAGGCAGATACTTTTGGTGGCGTAGGGGACAGATATTTTTAAATGGGGTTATAAACCCTTAGGAGAATCCTAGGGAAACCCTAAGAGAAACCCTAAGGGAAACCCTGGTTGGAATTATAGGTAGCGCTCCGCTGCCTAACGCAGGGGGCAGATAAAAGCAGTGAGAAACTCCAAAATTTGGGGAAAGGCTTCATAAGTTTTACCATGACGCAAGGTAAAACTAGGGGAATTCGTGGGGAACACTGGTCGGAAGCATATGTAGCGCATCGCCGCCTGACGTAGGGGACAGATGAAAGCAGAATCCGTGGGGAATCCTGGTCGGAATCTTATGTGGCGCTTCGCCGCCTGACGTAGGGGACAGATAAATGTGGTGTGAAACCCTAAGGAGAATCCTAGGAAACCCTAAGAGAAACATTAAGGAAAACCTGGTCGGAATCCTATGTAGCGCATCGCCGCCTGACGTAGGGGGCAGATAAATGCGGTGAGAAACCCTAGGGAGAGCCTAGGGAAACCCTTGTCAGCTGACTCTAGGAAAAGGCTGAGGGTTACCCAAGGGAAACCCGGATAAAAACCTAGTAAAACTGTAAGGCTAGAGGGTGAGGGTTTAGGGTAAGGGTGTGCATAAATCGTATAAGGGTACCGATGCGTTTTGTTTATGGTTTAGGTTGAAGGACTTGCCCATGAGGGTTTAGGGTTTAGGGTTTAGGGTAGCCCATGTTACAGGGATAGGGTATAGGTCACAAGCTGGGGTGGGGCTGGGGTTAATCCTGGGGTGTAGGATATATGGCTGCGGTAGGGCTGGGGTGGATTGTGGGGTAGAGGAACCCAAGGCTGGGGTAAAGCTGGGGTTCATAGAGGTATAGGCTTAAGGGCTGGGGTTTAGGTCACAAGCTGGGGTGGGGCTGGGGTTAATCCTGGGGTGTAGGATATATGGCTGCGGTAGGGCTGGGGTGGATTGTGGGGTAGAGGAACCCAAGGCTGGGGTAAAGCTGGGGTTCATAGAGGTATAGGCTTAAGGGCTGGGGTTTAGGTCACAAGCTGGGGTGGGGCTGGGGTTAATCCTGGGGTGTAGGATATATGGCTGCGGTAGGGCTGGGGTGGATTGTGGGGTAGAGGAACCCAAGGCTGGGGTAAAGCTGGGGTTCATAGAGGTATAGGCTTAAGGGCTGGGGTATAGGTCACAAGCTGGGGTGGGGCTGGGGTTAATCCTGGGGTGTAGGTTATATGGCTGGGGTATATGACTATATGTTGTAAATGCTGGATGTTGCCACAGTTTGTACATATTACATTTAGGGTTTACAATTGAGGGCTTAGCAGAGGTATTTAAGTTGTAGGGCTAAGGGCATGCCAAATGCTGGTGGTTGCCGCACCTCGTACGTCAGATTCGCCATGAGGAACACGATGCCCGCGGATGTCCCGTCCATCGTCATCATGTCCGCTATGGCAACGGACTCAGAGCTAGGGGAGCCGCGCATGAAGGCCTTGCGTCCGTTTGGCGCGATCTTCATGCGAGCACCGGTCTTGTCTTGTTTGTCCACCCTGCGAGCGATCATCGTGAGTGGATGCAAACTAGAGCCTTGGAAGGTAGATGGTGTGAACACGAGTGGGGATGTGAGTGTGAACGTGATTTGCAAGGATGAAAATGCACGTCATCTTTGTGCATAATTCGAACTCGACAGACAATGAAAGCCACATCCATCCTCATTGCCAGATCTGTCAGAGTAGGCCATGGCCACAATGGGTGCAACTGATACACCCACCCACACACATCGCCAGCCTGTCAGGTTAGGTCGTGGCCACCAGTTCTGCACCCACCTACCCACCCACACACATCGCCAGCCTGTCAGGTTAGGTCGTGGCCACCAGTTCTGCACCCACCCACCCACCCACACACATCGCCAGCCTGTCAGGTTAGGTCGTGGCCACCAGTTCTGCACCCACCCACCCACCCACACACATCGCCAGCCTGTCAGGTTAGGTCGTGGCCACCAGTTCTGCACCCACCCACCCACCCACACACATCGCCAGCCTGTCAGGTTAGGTCGTGGCCACCAGTTCTGCACCCACCCACCCACCCACCCACCATCCACATTGCCAGCCTGTCAGGTTAGGCCATGGCCCCTAGCTCCCCACCTAACCACCCAATCACCCACCTCGCCAGCCTGTCAGATTAGGTCGTGGCCACCAGTTCTGCACCCACCCACCCACCCAAACACCTCGCCAGCCTGTCAGGTTAGGTCGTGGCCACCAGTTCTGCACCCACCCACCCACCCACACACATCGCCAGCCTGTCAGGATAGGCCATGGCCCCTAGCTCCGCACCCACCCACCCAATCACCCACCTCGCCAGCCTGTCAGGTTAGGCCATGGCCCCTAGCTCCGCACCCACCCACCCAATCACCCACCTCGCCAGCCTGTCAGGTTAGGCCATGGCCCCTAGCTCTGCACCCACCCACCCAATCACCCACCTCGCCAGCCTGTCAGGGTAGGCCATGGCTACCAGTGCCGCCACCAGATCTTCATCCTTCATCTGCTCAGCCCACTTGCCATTGAAGTCACGCGCATCCAGCCAGGAGCTGCCCTTGGCCGAGAGGACCAAGCTGGGGGGCGGCAGGGGCAGCTCCTCATCTTCATCCACATCCAGGCCCAAGGCGAAGAAATCCCCACTGTCCCAAACGGACTCCAAGGAGGATCCGGGCAGCAGGAATGCTTCCGCCGCAGCTGCAGCAGCGGCGGCTGCCGCCGCTGCCGCCGCGGCAGCGGCAGCCTTGCTCTCTGTGCCAGCTCCGTTGCCATCCCCGGTGCCGCCCCGCGTGCGCTTTTGCTCCCGCTCCTGTGACTCCTGAAGCTGGCGGAACCTGCTCTTTGCAGACAGCAGGCAGCTGTGGCAAACAACGTAGCTCCGGAAGGCGTTGGCGGTGTGGAATTCACGTGCTGTACGGGGGTCAAAGAAAGAGGGTTGAAAAGGGTTTAGGGTTATCGGTGAAAGGATTCAACCCCTGGAGCACCAGATCCATACTGTTGCGCATTGAGGGTTTAGGGTGAATGGTCTAGGTTTGAGGGTTCAGGGTTTTAACCCTAAACCATCAAGCCATTCCCCCTCAAGCACCAGATCTATACTGCAGCGCATTGTGGGTTTATGGATGAATGGAATAGGTCTGAGGGTTGAGGGCTGAGGGTTGAGGGTTTAAACCCTAAACCCTCAAGCACCGGATCCATGCTGTCGCGCATCACGGCCGCCGCCACGTGGCTGCTGCAGCGGGGACCAAAACAGCCACGTTCGGTGAGCTGCCGTACTTTCAGATTGCCTGTGTGTCAATGCAGTGTTTACGAGGGCTGCATTGTTTACAATCAATCAAGGGTAGTATCTGTATATTACATAACCTTAGGGTAACCTGCATTAAGTTACTTAAACCTTAGTTTGCATAAAGCCGGGTTACCGGTGTGCCATGTTTAAGTGTGCATAAATGCATTGTTTACGATAGGCTGCGCCAGCTAGTGAGTTCTTCATGTGGGGATGCGCGACATAACGCTGGGTGGAATCGGTTATAATCAATTGGAATCAGTCGGGACCGGGCAGAGCGTGCTGCTTGGGCTGCAAGCCGCAGGCCGGTCCATACCCCAACTGCCGAGGGCCGCCAGCCTCAGGCCGGTTCATGCCCCGTTCTCCCTAGCCCATCGGTGGATGCCCAGCCGCCTGCTGAAGGTGGCCTTATACTCTGATGCGAGATGACACAAACGCCAAACCCTTGAGGCTGGAACAGCAGCAACAGCAAAAGCAACAGCAGCAACAGCAGCCACAGCAACAGCAGCCACAGCAACAGCAGCCACAGCAGAAGCAGCAGAAGCAGCAGCAGAAGCAGCAGAAGCAGCAGAAGCAGCAGATGCAGATACAGAAGCAGCAGATGCAGCAGAAGCAGATGCAGAAGCAGCAGAAGCAGAAGCAGCAGAAGCAGAAGCAGCAGAATCAGAAGCAGCAGAAGCAGCAGAAGCAGCAGAAGCAGAAGCAGAAGCAGAAGCAGAAGCAGAAGCAGAAGCAGAAGAAGCAGAAGAGGCAGTGTGACCACCACCCACCTGCCGCGTCCTTCTTGCTCTCTCCTCCTTCCGCACGCAGCGGTGGTGGCAGCGGTGGCGGCGGCACCTGTTGCGCGAACACCGCCAGCACGTGCAGCCGCAGCATGATGTCCTTGGAGGTGACCACGGGGCCGTCCGGCCCGTACTTAAATAGGTCACGCTCTTCGAGCAGGGAGGCCAGCAGGCAGCCCAGCTCGGGCGCTCCGAAGTCGAGGCTGCGGAGAATTAGGTGGCCGAAGCGCGGGTGCACGCCAAACCTGCAGCGACAGTTGCCGGTTCAAGGATCAATGGATAAGCGTGCCAACGTAGTTGGGGTTTTGGGTGTAGGGTGCAACTCCTAAACTTCCCAACTCCAGCCCCAATCCCAAACCCAACCCCAGTTTTGGGTGTAGGGTGCAACCCAGTAATTCCCAACCCCAGACATGCAGCAGCAGTTGCCGGTTCAAGGATCAACAGTTCAAAATCGGATCGGCGGGCTAAGGGTTTCGGGTCAAAAACCCGACAACGCCTAAACAATTGCCTGCAACAACACTTGCGGGTTTAATGCTTGACAGATCAGCGGGTCATTGGACTCAAGAGTTGCGGTTTTATGGTCAAAACCCCCCAAACCAGCTACAACGGCTATACGTTCAAGGGCCAACGGGTCAATGTGTGAGAGTGTAAGGTTTAGGGTATAAGGGTATATAAGGTTTAGAATGTTAGTGTTGTACAGGTATTTAGGTTAAGGGTATAAGGGTACGGTATGTAAGCTTAAGGGTATTGAGGTAAAAGGGTATAAGGGTATCTGGGTATAAGGTTCAAATTCAAAGATACAGAAAAGCCGACGCTACTGCGAGGTTTGCAGTCTGTGGGCCGGTACCAATCCTCTGCCCCTCTGCCGTCGCCAGCCCCTCCTTGTCCACCCACCCACCGCACCCAGGCTGAGCAGCATGGGGCCCCTTGTTGCCCACCCACCCATCCACTACCCACCCATCCTCTGCATCCCCCCCCCACACACACCCCTCCCCCTCTTCCACTCACCGTGTCATTCCCCTCACCGTGCCACCCCCTCTTCCACTCACCGTGCCATCCTCTGCCCCTCTGCCGTCGCCAGCCCCTCCTTGTCCACTGCTCCCAGGCTGAGCAGCAGCTGCACGGCGCAGCTGACATGCGCGTCAACAGGCTCGTCCAGCCAGGGCAACGCCTTCACGTCAGTCCGGCCCCTAGGAGAGACAGAGACCAGGGAGAAGCAGGGAGGGGGAAGTGATGAGTAAGATGGTTGACACCTTTCAAGTCCAATCAGGGTAACGCCTTCACGTCGGTCCGGCCCTATGAGAGACAGAGACCGGGGAGAAGCAGGGAGGGGTGTGTGTGGGGGGGGGTAAAGAGTACGGTTGACACCTGTCAAGCCCAGCCAGGGCAACGCCTGCACATCCGTGTGACCCCTGAGTAAAGGGTTTGAAAAAAAACGATTGGAAATTTGAGAGCCAAGCCAGGGCCCATTCCCCTCACCCTTGCCCTCCTTACCATGCTGCCATGTACAACACCATCGAGGCCAGGTCCGCCTCCAGCACCTCCGGCATCGTGGCATCCATCATCTCCTTCTCCCCCTCCTCGTCCCATAACCGGTAGCACACACCCGGTCCGGTGCGTCCTGCGCGGCCTGTACGCTGCTCCGCGGAAGCCTGGCTGATGCGCACCATTTTGAGAGCGTTGACGCCTGACGTGTGGGGTTAAGGGTTTAGGGTTTGGGCTGTGAGAGGTTGAGGATTCAGGGTTCAGGGTTTGGGCTGTGAGGGGTTGAGGGTTTAGGGTAAGTCTGAAAGGGGGTCAGGTTCGACGCTGCCGAGTTAACGCTTCCAACCAAAGCCGTTTTCGAAAGGACCTTTCAGAGAGAACCGGGACAGAGCTGGCAACCGAAATTGAGGTCTGTGAGAGGCAGAGGATAAGGAAAGGTGCTTAGGGTTTAGGGGTCGAAAGAGGTCAAAAAGGGTCAAGGGAAGGGGAAGGGGAAGGGGGGGGAGGTGTGTGACGAAGTCAAGAAGATCAGAACGGTACCTGCTCCCTGCGTTAAAGAGACATGGCAGGTACAAATTGCCGTGACGGAAGTACCGTAGAACGCTTTAGACTCCGCGCACCCCCCAAATATATTTTTTTCCGTCGCGCAGCTAAAAAGAATTAAAAAAATGGTTGAGCAGCGACGATTTTTTTGAAATTAATTTAATTTCTGGCCGCGCAGGAGTTCATACAGGCACCTGACCGACCATTCACGCATCGATTAGGGTGAAAACCTGAGTTCAACTCCGCACACCGCTGATTTTGTTTTATCAATTAATAGCGCGCAGCATGTCCGCGCACCCCAATAATAATTTAATTACGAGCGGAGTCAAAGTCGTTCTACGGTACATCGGGACAACATGCACATCATGAGAGGAAGTCCATCGTGACAGCGTGCACATCATGAGAGGAAGTACATCGTGACAGCGTGAACATCATGAGAGGAAGTACATCGTGACAGCGTGAACATCATGAGAGGAAGTACATCGTGACAGCGTGAACATCATGAGAGGAAGTACATCGTGACAGCGTGTAAATCATGAGAGGAAGTACATCGTAACAGCGTGTACATCATGAGAGGAAGTACATCGTGACAGCGTGTAAATCATGAGAGGAATCACATCGTGACAGCGTTCACATCATGAGTGGATCTGTGGAATTACATCGTAACAGCGTGTACATCATGAGAGGAAGTACATCGGGACAGCGTGCACATCATGAGTGGAACTGTGAAATTACATCGTGACAGCGTGTACATCATGGGAGGAAGTACATCGTGACAGCGTGTACATCATGAGTAGAACTGTGGAATTACACCGTGACAGCGTGTACATCATGGGAGGAAGTACATCGTGACAGCGTGTACATCATGAGTAGAACTGTGGAATTACACCGTGACAGCGTGAACATTATGAGAGGAAGTACATCGTGACAGCGTGAACATCATGAGAGGAAGTACATCGTGACAGCGTGAACATCATGAGAGGAAGTACATCGTGACAGCGTGAACATCATGAGAGGAAGTACATCGTGACAGCGTGTACATCATGATTGAAGCTGTTGAATTACATCGTGACAGCGTGTACATCGTAACAGCGTGACAGCGTGTACAGCATGTACATTGTAAGAGGAACCAATTTCCGTTTGCTCCCCCCCCCCACACACACACACCTGTACTGACATTGGACTGAGATATTAAGATTAAGGGTTAAGGGTTAAGGGATATTAAGGGTTAAGGGTGATGGGTTAAGTAATTATAACCTAGAAATAAACAGCAGTGGCCTCCGAGCGCCCTCACCTGTCCTGACGTTGAATTGCAGGGACATCATATCATATCAGACCAGATCACATCAGGATCCACAATGTGGTTGCTGTCCACACTTATCCTCCACCTGTCCTGACGTCGAATTGCAGCAACTTCCGGTCCCTGCTGCCCACCACAATACCAGTGACATCAGACCAGATCCGAACCGATCCGAACCGATCCGATCCGATCTGATCCGATTACAATTTCCGTTTGCCGTCCACACTTCCCCTCCCCACACACACACCTGTCCTGGCATTAAATTGTGGCGACTTCCTGTACCCGCTGTCCACCACAATCCCGATCCCGTTGATCGTTAAACTCGATTCGGCGATCGGCGTCGAAAGCACGATGCGGCGACAACGCTTCTGAGCCTGCTCGAACGGAGGCGGCCAGCCTCCGGATCCGCTCAGGCTGCCTCCGAAACCGCCAGCTACCCTCAGCTCGCCCTTGTCCGCCGCACCACCTCCGCCGCCGCCGCCGCTGTCGCCACCGCGGATCGCCTCATCCTGTTCCTCCGGCGGCATATTGCCGTGCAGGCGCAACACGCTGACGTTGAAAAAGCTTTGCACGCCCTCCGCCTCCAACCACTCGTCAAGGCTGCGCGTGTCACACAGCAGGGCTTAGGGTTAAGGCTTTAGGGTTAAAGGTTTAGGGATAAGGGATTCGGGTTTTTAGGGTATAGGATTCAAGGCTGCGCGTGCCACACACAGCCAAGGATCAATTGCCGGCCGTCTTCGTGCACATGTACCGGTACACGCACATCACTATTCGGTTGAGGGTATGTTGACTGAAACTCAGCCACACTACAGCAACATCAGAGGGTGCTTCAGCTAAATTAAGCTCTATCAGAGGGTGCTTCAGCTACAATTCAGCCACATCAGCAGGGTAGTTTAGCTACACTTCAGCTACATCAGGGTGATTCAGCTACAATTCAGCTACGTCACGGCTTATGGCCGGGAGAAGCTCGAGCAGCCATCCATGATGCTTTGGAACACCGGCTCCAGGACAGTCAAGTGCCGCCGAGCCCTGAACCCAAAAACCTTAACCCTTAAACTAGGCCGCTTGCCTTAACCTCTTGGGGCATTTGATAACACTGGCAGCGGCCGAAGAGGCCGGGTTTCTCTTCCTGTGCTTCAAATTCCTGGAGCTGTACGGCGGGCTGCCTTTTGGCAGCATGGCTTTCCCCAGATTCTGGGTCGGGACCTCTACCATGGGTATTGGGAACATCAGTGACGGCCCCAGGATCCCCTAAACCCTTAACCCTAAACTAGGCTATTCAAGGTTCAACTACCGCCTGGGACACAAATTGAGCCCTTAGGGCGGGCTATCGTTTTTCAGCCCCCAAGAGATCGATTTGGGTCCCAGACGGCAGATGCGCATGGGCTCCCTTACCGCCTGCGACCCAAATTGACCTCGATCAGGTTCCCTGCCCTGTCCTCAGGCCAGTCAAGATTTGGCCTCACGGGGCGTGTAGCTTTCATTCTTTCTTGGTGGCCAGATCATAGGTTTGGCAAGATTTGGCAAGGTTTGGCATGATGAAATGATGAAATGTTTGGTGGCAAGATGACAGGATGACAGATCTGCCCTGTGGGCCCCATCTGCCCTATGGTGCTAGGATGGTCGCCCAACCGCTCGTCAATACTAAACAGGTAAGGGCAGGGACTTCATTTAAAGAAAGGCTGCAACTGATGTAGCTGAACGATAGATGAGCAGCATCTGAAATGTGGCCAAACTGATGCTGGACTGCCCCCTGCATCCCTGCCCCTGTCCACACAAGTTGCCACACAAATCCACATTCAGATGTATGGACATATCCACACACACAGACCCCCCCACACACCCCTCAGCAGGAAGGCCACCACGTCGCCCTTACTTCCCCCTTCCCCACGCAGATCCACACACAGATCCACACACAGACCCTCCCACACATTTCTCACACACCTGCGGATCTGCGCCACCCCCGGCAGGAAGGCCAGCACGTCACCCTTCTCCTCCTGCAGCGCCTTGACGATCGCCCGGCCCATGCCCGCCACCAAGGCGACCTTGTTCACACGTTCCACCACCGCGGCCTCCTCGCCAACGTCCTGGCTGCCGTCCTGATCGCTGTCTTTCTGGCCCTTGCCCCTGCCCTTGGCCTTGGGTTGTATCTTCTGCACAAAGTCCTTGTTACCAAGGTAATGTATCGCTGCAAGGTGTGAAGGTGGCAGGTGGGGCAGGTGTGAGGGTGGCAGGTGTGAGGGTGCCAGGTGGGACAGGTGGCAGGTGTGGCAGGTGGGGCAGGTGTGGCAGGTGGCAGGTGGGGCAGGTGTGAGGGTGGCAGGTGGGAGGGTGGCAGGTGGGGCAGGTTGCAGGTGTGGCAGGTGGGAGGTGGGAGGGTGGCAGGTGGCAGGTGGGACAGGTGACAGGTGGCAGGTGGGAGGGTGGCAGGTGGGAAGGTGGCGGGTAGGGCAGGTGGGAGGTGTGAGGGTGACAGGTGGGAGGGTGGCAGGTGGGGCAGGTGTCAGGTGTGACAGGTGGCAGGTGGGAGGGTGGCAGGTGGGAGGGTGGCAGGTAGGACTGGTGACAGGTGGGATGGTGACAGGTGGGAGGGTGGCAGGTGGCAGGTGTGACAGGTGACAGGTGGGAGGGTGACAGGTGGGACAGGTGTCAGGTGGGAGGGTGACAGGTGGGACAGGTGGCAGGGTGGCAGGTGGGAGGTGTCGGGGTGACAGGTGGGATGGTGACAGGTGTGAGGGTGGCAGGTGGGAAGGTGGCAGGTGGGGCAGGTGGGAGGTGTAAGGGTGACAGGTGGGAGGGAGGCAGGTGGGAGGTGGGAGGTGGGGCAGGTTAGAGGTGTGAGGGTGACAGGTGGGAGGTGGGAGGTGGGACAGGTGAGAGGATGGTATGTCGCAGGTGAGAGGGTGACGGGTGAAAGGTGGTAGGTGTGGCATGCGACAGGGTGGCATATGGATGGGGGCAGACGGAAGGTCGTTGGTAGCAGTTCGAAGGGTGGTGTGTGAAAGGTGGTAAGTGCCAGGGTGGCAGGTGGGAGGGTGACAGGTGGGAGGGTGACAGGGTGGCGGGTGGGTGGGGGCGACGGGTGGGCCCTCATACCTCATCTCTCACCCCTCACCACCCATCCTTCATCCCTCACCCCTCATCCCCCATCCCTCACCCCTCGCCCCCATCCCTCACCCCCCATCCCCCATCCCCCATCCCTCACCCCTCATCCCCCATCCCTCACCCCTCATCCCTCACCCCTCACCCCTCATCCCTCACCCCTCACCCCTCACCCCTCACCCCTCATCCCTCACCCCTCACCCCTCACCCCTCATCCCTCACCCCTCACCCCTCACCCCTCACCCCTCACCCCTCACCCCTCACCCCTCACCCCTCACCCCTCACCCCTCACCCTGAAACCTAAGCCCTGACTTGCAACACCTTCAACTGGAATCCTGAACCATGCATCCGACCCACCAACAGGGTACGAACGCCCGGCGCTGGTGACGATCGGAGAGGGCTCCCCTTCCACCACAACCTGATCCTGATCGCGCAAATTCGCTGCTCCTGCTGCACCTGCTGTTGCAACTGGTGCAGCTGTTGCCCCCACTGCTCCTGCTGCTCCTGTTGCTGCTGCTGCTTCTGATCCTGCTGCTGTTGCTGCTGCTGCTGTTGCTGCCCCCTCTGCTGCTGCTGCTGTTGCTGCTCCTTCGTCCCCCTCCCTATCTGCATCCGATGCAGCTCCATCTTTGTGACCTGCAGCTTGTGGGCCTGTCACCTGCACAGGGCCTGGGACTTGCGCAGGGCCCGAATACCATCCCTGGTCAACAAGCGCCCACGCTCGCTCCGCCGCCGCCGCTGCCGCCGGCGCCGGCATTGTCGACGCCGTCGCGTCACCGCCCGCGGCAGCTCTTCGTGGAGTCCTCCTTTCGCCCATCAGCGCCGCGACCTGCTCCGCCAGCCCGCCGCCGAGCGTCGCAGACATGACGGCGAGGCGCAGGTCGGGTCGGTGCGCTCGCTGCAGCTCCAGACACAGAGCCAGGGCTAGGTCGCTGAAGTGTGGACGAGAGGCAGGAGTGTAGATGGGAGGGTGGTCAGGATACAGAGTTAGGGCTAGGTCGCTGAAGTGTGGACATGAGGCAGGAGTGTGTGGTGGTGGGGCAGGTGATGAAGACACAGCCAAGACTAAGTCCCTTCAGTGTGGGGTGGTCAAGTCACATAACTAGGGCTAGGTCGCTAAAGTGTGAACATGGCGCGGAGGTGTGGACGGAGGGTGATTCAGACACAGGGCTAGGGCTAGGTCGCTGGAGTGTACCAAGCACGTTACCTTGAACCCAACCACTAGCACTTAGACGTAACCCTAAACCCTAGCATGGTCTAAACACCAACACATTAGCCCTAAGCAGTAACCCTGAACCCCTACACCTGGACCCTAAACCCCCTTGCACTTGAACTTTAACCTTAACCCCAACACCTACACTTCAACCCCAACACCTGAACCAAAATCCGAATGCGTAGATCCTGAATCCAGCGCGTACACCCTATACCGAGACCCTAAACCTTATCATATAAACCCCTAAACCGAAAATTCAATATAAAGAGCCTACAACCTAAATCTCTTGAGCCTAGCGCCTGTACCATTTAGCACCTAAACCCTAACACACAAACCCCAACACCTGAACCCTGACACATAAACCACTACACGTGCACCTTACCACCTTAACACCTGGACCCTGACACATAAACCACCACACGTGCACCTTAACACCTGAACCCTGACACATAAACCACTACACGTGCACCTTAACACCTGAACCCTGACACATAAACCACCACACGTGCACCTTAACACCTGGACCCTGACACATAAACCACCACACGTGCACCTTAACACCTGAACCCTGACACATAAACCACTACACGTGCACCTTACCACCTTAACACCTGGACCCTGACACATAAACCACCACACGTGCACCTTAACACCTGAACCCTGACACATAAACCACTACACGTGCTCCTTAACACCTGAACCCTGACACATAAACCACCACACGTGCACCTTAACACCTGAACCCTGACACATAAACCACCACACGTGCACCTTAACACCTGAACCCTGACACATAAACCACTACACGTGCACCTTAACACCTGAACCCTGACACATAAACCACCACACGTGCACCTTAACACCTGGACCCTGACACATAAACCACCACACGTGCACCTTAACACCTGAACCCTGACACATAAACCACTACACGTGCACCTTAACACCTGGACCCTGACACATAAACCACCACACGTGCACCTTAACACCTGAACCCTGACACATAAACCACTACACGTGCACCTTAACACCTGAACCCTGACACATAAACCACTACACGTGCACCTTAACACCTGGACCCTGACACATAAACCACTACACGTGCACCTTAACACCTGAACCCTGACACATAAACCACTACACGTGCACCTTAACACCTGAACCCTAATACCTAGACTCTAACACGCAGGATTTCAACCCTAACACCTAGACCCAAAACCCTGACACCTATATCATAAACCCTAACACCTTCACCCTAGCGCATATACCCTTAACCCTTACACCTAGACCCTGACACTCATAACTCATACCCTAACACCTACGTCTAAACCCCTACACCAATGCTTTTACTCCCACACCTCTAGTTGCGCACCTGTCCAAGTTGCGTTCGTGGAACTCGTCGAACAACACCGCCCCGACGTACTTCAGCTTCGGGTCGCCGTACCGCAGCCTCTGCACCAGCACACCGACCGTCATGAACTCGATTCGCCGCCCGACGACCACGTCGTTGCGCACGCGGTACCCGACCGAGTCCCCGAGGGGCTCGCCCAGCAGCGCGGCGGCGCGGCGCGCGGCGGCCTTGGCCGCCACCCGCCGCGGCTCCAGCACTATGATCGACTTCCTCTTACTCCCCTGCCAGCCAGCACCGCCCCCCCTTGCTCCGCCCGTACCGCTCGTACCGCTTCTCTCCGCATTATTGACGATGCTGCTGTCGCGGCCCATCCTGCCATAGTTCTCCTGGCGACTGCGTGCATCCGCTAGGTAGGCGGGGTCGTGGAGGAGCATGGCCAGGGGGACCATTGTCGTCTTACCAGCCCCTGGCGGCGCCTGCAACATGGCAATAATAACAGCGTAGGGGATAAGGGGCCAGGGGCCAGGGGCCAAGGGGGCCGAGGGGGCCAAGGGGGGAAGGGGACAGAGATAGGGTCAGGGTCTGGGTCAGGGTGCATGCAGCTGAGGAGTAGTACCGGGGGAGCAGGGTCGTCTTGCCAGCCCCTGGCGGCGCCTGCAGCACAGGATTGGTTTAGGAATATAAGGCCCAGCGTTAAAGATACATGACTTGGGTGTACTTAGGGGACAGGGTCAGGGTTTAGGGTTTAGGGTTCAGGGTTTAGGGTTTAGGGTTTAGGGGAGAGGGTCAGGGTGCCTGCAGCAGAGGTGCGCGGGGCGTGGAGGTGCATGGCCAGGGTGACCAAGGTCGTCTTACCAGCCCCCGGAGGAGCCTGCAGCATGGCAATAATTACAGCGTAGGGGTAAGGGGAAAGAGATAGGGTCAGGGTCGAGGTTGAGGTGCATGCAGCAGAGGGGTATCACCAGGTGGACGAGGGTCGTCTTACCAGCGCCTGGCAGTGCCTGCATCAAAGCAACTGTATCAGCATCAGTGCTCAGTGTAAAGGATGCCAGGTATCCTAGAAGGGCAGGGGGCAGAGGCCAGGGGGACAGGGGGGCAGGGGGCAGGGGGCACGGGGCAGGGGGCAAGGGGGCAGAGGCCAGGGGGACAGGGGGGCAGGGGACGGGGGTCAGGGTGACAGGGTGACAGGGTGACAGGGGGGCAGGGGTGCAGGGGTGACAGGGGTGACAGGGGGTGCAGGGGGGACATGGGGGACATGGGGGACAGACGGGACAGGCGGGACAGGCGGGACAGGGGGGACAGGGCGGGACAGGGCGGGACAGGGGTGACAGGGGTGACAGGGGGGGCAGGGGGGGCCAGGGGGGGCAGGGGGGGCCAGGGGGGGCCAGGGGGGGCCAGGGGGGGCCAGGGGGGGCCAGGGGGGGCCAGGGGGGGCCAGGGGGGCCAAGGGGGGCAGGGGGGGCAGGGGGGGCAGGGGGGGCAGGGGGGGCCAGGGGGGGCCAGGGGGGGCAGGGGGGGCCAGGGGGGGCCAGGGGGGGCCAGGGGGGGCCAGGGGGGGCCAGGGGGGCCAGGGGGGGCCAGGGGGGGCCAGGGGGGCCAGGGGGGGCCAGGGGGGCCAGGGGGAGCCAGGGGGGGCCAGGGGGGGCCAGGGGGGCAGGGGGGCAGGGGGGCAGGGGGCAGGGGGGCAGGGGGGCAGGTGGACAGGTGGACAGGTGGACAGGTGGACAGGTGGACAGGTGGACAGGGGAACAGGGGGGCAGGGGGGCAGGGGGACAGGGGGAGCCCTACCAGCAGGGTTCAGCATCAGGGTTTGCCTCACCTGCAGGACAAGGCAGTTGTTCTTGTCCAGAGCGTCCAGCACTCCCTTGATGCAGTGCCTGCGGCATGAAGGAGCAACAACAAGTCAGCTTAACCCTATAAACCCCTGAACCCTATAAACCCGAAACCCACAGCGTCAAGAATTTCCTTGACACAACGTCTGCGGCAGGAAGGTGCAACAATAGATTAATATGAAGTGCGGTGTGGGATGGGGTTTGGAGTGTAGGGTGTGGGGTTAAGGGTTGATGGTTTGGGATGTGGGACGTGATTAGTAGGGTTTAGGTTGCATGATGCGGGGTGGTGATGGAGGTGGTGTGGAGAGTGGAGAGTAGAGTGTGGAGTGTAGGTAAAGTAAGGAACCAGAATGGGACACAGGTGTAGAGTATGCGGCCCCAAGTCAGCCATATTAACAGCCACTAGCAGTAACAGCGATTATGCATCCACACCTGATGGGTAGATCCCCAGAGATCTGCAAGATCCAGATCATAGGCAGAGAGGACAGATCATGCTTGCCCCACCCCTTTGTCACTACACCTGATGGGTAGATCCCCAGAGATCTGCAAGATCCAGATCATAGGCAGAGCGGACAGATCATGCTTGCCCCACCCCTTTGTCACTACACCTGATGGGTAGATCCCCGGAGATCTGCAAGATCCGGATCATAGGCAAAGCGGACAGATCATGCTTGTCCCACCCTCTTGTCACCACACCTGATGGGTAGATCCCCGGAGATCTGCAAGATCCGGATCATAGGCAGAGAGGCCAGATCATGCTTGCCCCACCCACTTGTCACCTGATGGGTAGATCCTTGCAGATCTGCAAGATCCGGTCCATGGGTCGAGCGGGCGCATCTCGCTTGCTCTTGGCCTCTCCAGCGTCGCTACCCCTTCTTCTCGCGGCAAACAGAGCGCAATGGCGATGTGGCCGGGCAGTGGCACCGAGGCGCACCCTATAATGAGAGCTGAGGGAGGCAGTGGTGGGGTTTATGTAACAGCACCTAGGTATCTACCCTATAGCTTCTGGCGACATGCGGCATGCAATAGAGATGTGGCCGGGCAGTGGCACCGAGGCGCACCCTATAATGAGAGCTGAGGGAGGCAGTGGTGGGGTTCATGTAACAGCACCTAGGTATCTACCCAATAGCTTCTGGCGGCGAACCGAGCGCAATGGCAATGCGGCCGGACAGTGGCACCGAAGCGCACCCTGTAATCAAGGCTGAGTCAGGAAGGTGCGGGTCTCCTGGAACAGATTTAAGAGGGACGTCTCATAAGGCTACATCGAATGGGCCAGGCCGTGTCCAGATGTATCCACCCAGCAAATCGTCCAACAGAGCCAGACAGGCCACATTTTTTAAAAGAGCCCGGCAGGCCAGAGGCTGGCTCAGTGGGGCCTGCCACTTGTCTGTGTGGATAAAAACACATGTGGGCAAGTGGGGATATACGCATGGACACATGGATACATGGATGCATGGACACATGGACGCATGGACACATGGACACATGGATACATGGATGCATGGACACATGGACGCATGGACACATGTATGCATGGACATATGTATGCATGGACACATGGACGCATGGACACATGAACGCATAAACACATGTATGCATGGACATATGTATGCATGGACACATGGACGCATGGACACATGTATGCATGGACACATGGACGCATGGACACATGTATGCATGGACACATGGACGCATGGACGCATGTATGCATGGACACATGTATGCATGTACACATGGACGCATGGACACATGTATGCATGGACGCATGGACACATGTATACATGGACGCATGGTCACATGTATACATGGACGCATGGTCACATGTATACATGGACGCATGGTCACATGTATACATGGACGCATGGACACATGTATACATGGACGCATGGACACATGTATGCATGGACGCATGGACACATGTATACATGGACGCATGGACACATGTATACATGGACGCATGGACACATGAACACATGTATGCATGGACACATGGACGCATGGACACATGGACGCATGACACATGGACAGATGGACGCATGACGCATGGACAGATGGACGCATGGACACATGTATGCATGTACACATGGACGCATGGACACATGTATGCATGGACGCATGGACACATGTATACATGGACGCATGGTCACATGTATGCATGGACGCATGGTCACATGTATACATGGACGCATGGACACATGTATACATGGACGCATGGACACATGTATACATGGACGCATGGACACATGTATGCATGGACATTTGGATAGATATAAACATGGGTGTATGGCTTGGACGCATGGGACGATGCGTCTATTATTGACTCACCTATTTATCATCATCATTAGTGCAAGACAGCAAGCTTGCTAATCCTGCTTTCAATAATTGACATGTTATGCACCGGAGCCTAAAAATAAAGGAAGAAAGCGCCTGTACTATTGTCATGAGAAATACCTGGCAGAGAGGTGCTGTAAACTGGGGGCACGTGATCGTAGCCCTCCAGACTGGACTCAGATACAGCGAGAGAGATCCGAAGAAAAAACGGAGTTGTTGTTGTCGGCAAGGGAGGTGAGGTGTTTAATCGATCAGTAGAGTTTGCAAGCCGACGACGGGGGCGAAGGATACTGGCCGCCGTGTGAGCTTGATAGGACGAGGGATTAGGACATCAGGTTTGACAACACTGAGCTTGCCGCCCGAAGACCTAGTTTCCCGGGAAAGGGTTCATCGCACTGCTATGTCGGGAGATTCAAACGCGCACGCTGTGTTTTATCAGTGTTTTATGGGCAGAGTCCATGCACGGGCAAGTGTGGAATCGATGGGGAGGTGTGAACAAAGACGGTAAGTCATATCGATGCGCGCAGATCTGGCGCAAATCGTGCGGTGCCGTTCGCGATAAATTACAACTCGACGCGAACACGGCGTTACTACACGGGCTCGCATTTGTGTGTCTGTTTGTTAGTTGCCCATTCAATTCAATTTGTGTTTCAGGGTGCAAAACTGCAAATGCATGGAGACATGGATGGGAGTGTGCATGCATTACTATTTTTCTTGAACCCGAGTACGAGGTGGGGCGCCACTTATTTTTCATACCTTAATCAATCCAACTTTTTGTGCATGAGTTATTGCGGCCGTGTGAGTGCTTGTTGGTCGTGTGCCTTTCCTGTTTCCTGCTCGCCTTTTTCCGGCTGACGACGAGGGCCACATGCGCACCCGGGTTGTTTTTTGTGTTCGCGTGTCATCAGTCTTTTCAGAACCAAATCCCCAGCGGTATTGGTGCTACAAGACAAACTGATAAAGGCCACCACCGCCAGCCATTTTCGATAGCCTGGCCAGGCAGAGCGAATCAGCGAATGAACTGGTGGGAAGTGAGAATAAAAAGCTTAGAAAGTAAAGAGAGTAATATCAGATGAGTTACTGGCTGCCAACTGCAGATTGTATACATGCTCCTAGACATGAACCTTTCAAATGTAGCCTCATCTGCCTTTATTAAATCGTTGTCCTGCCCTTCCCAATCATGGGCATGCTTTAACAAAAATCCAAGCGTGCTTTATTATAATAGAGTCATGGGCCAGCCTTACCCGATTCACGGACTAAATTGTGGGATAGTCTTACCTGAATAATATGCCTGCCTTCGATTTATGGTCATGAAAACCGGTAACCAAGCCATGGTTATTCCTTAATTGAATCCTGGGTCTGCCTCAGCCTAATCTACTGTGGGCATGTCTAACGAAATCGTGGGAGAGCAGCAAAGGGGGCCGGAAAAGAGCAGATGTCAATGGCTGAGAGGGATGGATCTACCAGCCATTAGTCCATGGGATATGTGTTTAAGACCGACCGAATATATTTACTAGTCTCCACCTCCCTCCCTCCTCCCAAACATTATCTCACACCGCTCGGTGGCGCCCAGCTGCGGTGGCGCCACGCTGGCCTAGACAGTCTCACCCCCTCCCGGGACCGTCGTACCTTTTGGTCACCATGATAAAGAAAACTACGCCCCAGGCCGGGGCGCGAGGGTTAAAGAAACAGCGTGGCATGAGCCTAGGTCGCGTCCGCAGCGTTACCATTGGACAGTTGATTGAAGACCACGGGACAAAGAAAGTCTTCCTAGAGCCATGGCATTACAAAGCAAGAGTATGACCGGTGCGTTATACAGAAGAACATAATTAACAATCATCATGCAGCAGTTGCATGCCTGAGAGCACTCCTACCGAGGCTTTGATTTGCCTCTCCTTACGGGCATCGAAACATGATTGCCTCAGGGCAAATTGTCGACAAAAACTCTTCATTTCAGACTGGAAACTGGCGTTGGCAATCCGTAATTAGTAGATGCATGGATCCCTCGACCCCAAACAACGTTAATTACGAGGGAAGGCAAGGCGAATCTACGGTTAGCTCTCCAATTATTCTACGGCTCACTCTCCAATTAATCTACGGCTAGATCTCCAATTGTACATATCACTGGTCACACCATTTAAAAGAAACGTGTGGGGGAAATGCTGGGAAGCAGCCAAACATGCTAGTGATGCTTTGAGTCGGAAATTGAAACATGCACTTCGATATAAAAATCTGAAATCATGCAAGCAATTCCATCACAACGAACCAAGCTACGGAAATTGGGACAGTACTATATGTAATCACGTGCGTGGAAGATGACCGCGAGATCTTGTAATCTAGACATACAATGGCACATGCACCAGCCAGTCCAGCAATATACACACCACTGCCTCATGGCCACCCTCAGCTGCCCGGATCACTGCCTGGCCATCCTGGCAGTCCGCACGAGGAGCATGCACCGGCCACTCCAGCAACGTACGCACAAGTGCCCCATGGCCTTTGTAAGCTTCACAAAGCAAGACCTCACCATCCATTAAGTCTGCACGAGGTGCATGCTCTGGCCACTCGAGCAACAAGCGCATCACATCATCATGGCCCCAACCAACTGCAGTCCACAACGCCTCGCCTTCCTTGCCATCCGCGTGAGGTGCATGCTCTGGCCACTCGAGCAACAAACGCACGACTGCCCCATTGCCACCAGAAGCTGCACTAATCAATGCCTCGCCACCCATGCAGTCCGCACGAGGTGCATGCTCAGGCCACTCGAGCAACATACGCACCAACGACTCATTACCACTCCTAGCTGCGTTCACCAAGGCCTGACCTTCCTGGCAATCCGCACGAGGTGCATGGTCATGCCATTCTAGCAACATGCACACCATGGCCTCGAGGCCTTCATATGCCGCAGAACACAAGGCCCAACCATTCATGCAATCTGCGCGAGGCGCATCCTCTGGCCAATCCAGCAACATAAGCACCAACGCCTCATGGCCACCCGCAGCTGCGTGTTGCATTGCTAACTGCATCATCGAGCCCTCAGGTGCATCCTCTAGCCACTCCAACAACATGCGCATTACTGCCTCATGGCCATTCTGAGCTGCATGACACAGCGCCATGCAGTCCGCGCGAGGTGCATGCTTTGGGAACTCCAGTAACATACGCACCACTGCCTCATGGCCGCCCCCAGCCGCGAGACATATCACCTCATCACGCATGCAGTCCGCACGAGGCGCATGCTCTGGCGACTCCAACAACTGCCGCACCACAGACTCATGGCCATGCTGAGCTGCAGCTTGCAACGCTCGGCCACAATTTGCACGAGGTGCATGCTCTGGCCATTCCAGTAACATTAGGGTCAGAGCTAAGTTGCCACAAGATGCAGCATGTTCTAAAACTTCTCCATTTTTGCTGTCAGCCCTCGTGCACGTCAGGAGCTGCCTGACAAGAGCGCAAGTGTCCACTGCACTGCTGTCGCACCGGGCCGCGTGCATGAGCGCCTCCACCGGGCCATGGACCTCAATCAAGAGGCCGGCTAGGCGGAGCAAGCAGTCGCGCATGCAGTCGCGCCACTCCCGACACACGCTCCATGATGAGAGAGCGATTCCGCCTGACGCCCACTTCCCTGCCCGGACGAGGATATTGCCCATCCAGCAGGTCGCGACTCAAGTCTTGCAGCGTTGCCTGACCAGCTTCGCTGTCATAGCTGAACCCGTTGCTCATGACTCAGATCGAAATGGCAGGCGGCGTAAGGCTTTGTCTGCCGACAGCGCAGTGAGACGTCGCAAATCTTGACAGGAAAGCAGTCTGAATGCGCCAGAAGGACGGGCAGATAGAGATACCTTAACGTGTGTTATAACCACGAAATTAAAAGAGAAAGGTAACGTGCAAGATAGAACGAAATTACCAACAAGTAGCACACATGGTAAAAAGCGTGTGGAGCTAAATGCGTATGCGTCATACGTCACGTCAATGGGCGGGGTTCGGCAGGACGCACAGTTTGGCCAATTGAGCACGGCACCCGCCAGGCCGTCGCTCCCACTATATATAAGACCCCCCCACCCTCACTAGGTCGTGAGCTCTCCCCCAATCGCTGGGCGCAGGGCAGATGTTACAGCGTATTGTTGGATCGTTCAAAATACAACGCTGGAAGGAAGCTGAAATCTGCGCTTTACTGCTTTAGAGAAGCCGACAGTAGTTCGGCTGTCGTCAAGTCAATGACGTTACACCTCTGGGCCCGCTCAAAGCTCAGCCGCGTGGGCGCCCAACTGTTCAGAAGGGAGTAAAGAAGGAACTGAAAGGAAGAGAGGGGGGAAGGAACAAAAGGAGAGGCCGGGAAGGTAAAGAAGACCAAGTCCAACACCTGAGTTCCACTAGAGACTAGCCCTCAACAAAGCCTCTAAGAAAAGATAAGGCTGTCGTCAATTGTAATACGCTGGTCGGGGATGCTTGGCCGTGGGCGATGCACACCATTGCTGAGCTGATTTCCCAGGTGTGACGTTATTGACCATTGTTGAGCTGATTTCCCACCCACCCCCGGTCATCACTCATCAGTGCCCGTGATCGTGAATCCGTGACCCAACCGGTGGACCCAGAGACCTCTGGGTGGACCCCACCCCACCCGCGTCCGACATCAAGATTCAAAACCCTGGTCGAGGGTTTGAATATGTGGTGAGGAAGTGACCAGAAGCTGGCAGCTCGGTTATTGGCATCTCTCAACAGTGCACACTCATTCGGCTTTGAATTAAAAGTCTCGAGTTTTCAATCTCGACACAGCATATCAAACAAACTAGCAATGCAGATCAAACTTCGCCACTCCTCGGTTGCGAACTCAACGTCCACCATGCGCACCAGCATCGGCCCGTCGCGGACGAGGCTTCTCCCCGCTGCTCGTCCCATGCGCCGATCCGGGGTCGTCAGGGCGGACACACAAGACAAGGGTGCGTCACAGGCTGCAGGCAAGCTTATAGAGGAGGAACATGCGCTTGATATTCGGCAGATCCGCCTCTCGTTCCCTGGAACTTTCGGGAGCAGTGCATGACGGACCTGCCCGGGCACGCCCCCAGCATGCCTTCTGGGCACACTGACACATGGGTGGCCATAACACACCAAAAAATGTCCACCAGTGGCTCCACCAGTGGTACTGCTGCATTTTTGTGCACTGCAGAGCCCTTACAAAGCCAGCATGTGATTGGGAGTCCACCAGGCAGTCTGAGCTTGGCAGTCAGTGTGCGGCGGGTGTGAGGCGGCACCCCCCGCATATTAACAGTCGGCTATAAGAGGTTGCATTCCTCTCCCCCCCATCCTCGAGTGTGGGCGTTTGAAAGGCTCTATGGTGCCACAAGCGCAGTCTCAGCGCCCCTGGCAAAAATTGTGCCAGGTGCTCTCCAGTGGCACTGCACAACCCCTTAAACCAAATGATGACACAGAGACCGGAAGCAGAAACAGAAGTCCGGTCCTGGTCCCAGCTCCAGGCCCTCCTCCCTTGGGAAAATGGAACACAGACACAAGTATATCCGAGAATATGACTCATCCACAGTTAAAATGGGCCTGTCCCCATCATTCTCATGCCGTAGCTCCACTTCTGGTTCCTGTCGCCTGCCCCTGTTTCGATAACCCATCTTGTGTACATGTCTATAAAGAGTGTCTGTCCCCACGGCAACTCTCCTCGGCCACGCCACAGCGGTTGCAGCCCTGGCTGAGCCGCACATGTTGCCTCCGTCGTGGATTGGGTTACTCAACTGTGGGTTTAGGATTTAGGGAAACCCTTAACCCTAAACCCTAAACTAGATTGGGTTACTCAACTGTGGACCCTCATTCACGCATACTGCTCCTTGTTGAGGGTTAAGGACTTTAAGGTATTGAACCCTAAACCCTTACTCAACTGTCAGCCCCCCTTTTTCATGTGTATTTCCCATCCATCTTCTGAGGCAGCAAAGCGCCAGCAAGGCAGCCCTGGGACTTTTGGACGCTTTGCCAAGACACGGACCCATCAATCCCCCCATACTCACGCGCACCTCTCTTTCTCTCAGGCAACAAAGCGCCACCGAGGCAGCCCTGGGACTTTGGACGCTTTGCCAAGACGGTCACCTTCTTCAATCAGCCGCCCACCCTGCAGCAGCTTCTACAGGGCATGCTGGTGGACACCCCTGCGCGCATCATCAAGAAACTGACGGGCAAGGTGGGGAGTGTGGGGGGAAGTCAGGGAACCGAGGAGGGTTTGGAGCAGGTATGGAGCAGGTTTGGATGGGAGTGGGGCGGGATGGGATGGGGCAATGGGGAGGTGTGCTGGTGGACACCCCCGCACGCATCATCAAGAAGCTGACGGGCAAGGTGGGGAGTGTGGGGGGAAGTCGGGAAACTGCGCAGGGTATGGAGCAGGTATGGAGCAGGGTCTGGAGCAGGTACGGAACAGGGTCTGGAGCAGGTATGGAGCAGGTATGGAGCAGGGTACGGAGCAGGTTCTAGAGCAGGTATGGAGCAGGGTCTGGAGCAGGTATGGAGCAGGGTCTGGAACAGGTATGGAGTAAAGTATGGAGTAGGGTATGGAGTAGGGTATGGAGCAGGTATGGAGCAGGGTATGGAGCAGGGTATGGAGCAGGGTATGGAGCAGGATATGGAGCAGGCATAGAGCAGGTATGGAGCATGGTATGGAGCAGGTATGGAGCACGTATGGAGCAGGTTATGGAGCAGGGTATGGGTCAGGTATGGAGCAGGTATGGAGCAGGTATGGAGCAGGTATGGAGCAGGTATGGAGCAGGTATGGAGCAGGTATGGAGCAGGGTATGGAGCAGGGTATGGAGCAGGGTATGGAGCAGGATATGGAGCAGGGTATGCAGCAGGTTATGGAGCAGGGTATGGAGCAGGATATGAAGCAGGTATGGAGCAGGATATGGAGCAGGTATGGAGCAGGGTATGGAGCAGGGTATGGAGCAGGGTATGGAGAAAGTATGGAGCAGGATATGGAGCAGGATATGGAGCAGGTATGGAGCAGGGTATGGAGCAGGGTATGGAGCAGGGTATGGAGCAGGGTATGGAGCAGGTATGGAGCAGGGTATGGAGCAGGGTATGGAGCAGTGTATGGAGTAGGTATGGAGCAGGGTATGGAGCAGGGTATGGAGCAGGGTATGGAGCAGGGTATGGAGCAGGTATGGAGCAGGTATGGAGCAGGTATGGAGCAGGTATGGAGCAGGTATGGAGCAGGGTATGGAGCAGGGTATGGAGCAGGGTATGGAGCAGGTATGGAGCAGGGTATGGAGCAGGTATGGAGCAGGGTATGGAGCAGGGTATGGAGCAGGTATGGAACAGGTATGGAGCAGGGTATGGAGCAGGGTATGGAGCAGGTATGGAGCAGGTATGGAGCATGATATGGAGCAGGGTATGGAGCAGGTATGGAGCAGGATATGGAGCAGGGTATGGAGCAGGGTATGGAGCAGGTATGGAGCAGGGTATGGAGCAAGGTATGGAGCAGGGTACGGAGCAGGGTCTGGAGCAGGTATGGAGCAGGTATGGAGCAGGTATGGAGCAGGGTATGGAGCACGTATGGAGCAGGTTATGGAGCAGGGTATGGGTCAGGATATCGAGCAGGTATGGAGCAGGGTATGGAGCAGGATATGGAGCAGGGTATGAAGCAGGGTATGGAGCAGGGTATGGAGCAGGTATGGAGCAGGTATGGAGCAGGGTATGGAGCAGGGTATGGAGCAGGTATGGAGCAGGGTATGGAGCAGGTATGGAGCAGGTATGGAGCAGGGTATGGAGCAGGGTATGGAGCAGGGTATGGAGCAGGTTATGGAGCAGGGTATGGAGCAGGTATGGAGCAGGGTATGGAGCAGGGTATGGAGCAGGGTATGGAGCAGGATATGGAGCAGGTATGGAGCAGGGTATGGAGCAGGTATGGTGCAAGGTATGGAGCAGGTATGGAGCAGGGTATGGAGCAGGGTATGGAGCAGGTATGGAGCAGGTATGGAGCAGGATATGGAGCAGGGTATGGAGCAGGTATGGAGCAGGGTATGGAGCAGGGTATGGAGCAGAGTATGGAGCAGGTATGGAGCAGGATATGGAGCAGGTATGGAGCAGGGTATGGAGCAAGGTATGGAGCAGGTATGGAGCAGGTATGGAGCAGGTATGGAGCAGGGTATGGAGCAGGGTATGGAGCAGGGTATGGAGCAGGTATGGAGCAGGATATGGAGCAGGTATGGAGCAGGTATGGAGCAGGGTATGGTGCAAGGTATGGAGCAGGTATGGAGCAGGGTATGGAGCAGGGTATGTCGCAGGTATGGAGCAGGGTATGGAGCAGGTATGGAGCAGGATATGGAGCAGGGTATGGAGCAGGTATGGAGCAGGGTACGGAGCAGGTATGGAGCAGGGTATGGAGCAGGTATGGAGCAGGATATGGAGCAGGATATGGAGCAGGTATGGAGCAGGGTATGGAGCAGGGTATGGAGCAGGGTATGGAGCAGGTATGGAGCAGGGTATGGAGCAGGATATGGAGCAGGTATGGAGCAGGTATGGAGCAGGTATGGAGCAGGGTATGGAGCAGGTATGGAGCAGGGTATGGAGCAGGTATGGAGCAGGGTCTGGAGCAGGTATGGAGCAGGGTATGGAGCAGTAATTGAGCAGGGTCTGGAACAGGTATGGAGTAAAGTATGGATTAGGGTATGGAGCAGGTATGGAGCAGGGTATGGAGCAGGATATGGAGCAGGTATGGAGTAGGGTATGGAGCAGGTATGGAGCAGGTATGGAGCAGGGTATGGAGCAGGATATGGAGCAGGGTATGGAGCAGAGTATGGAGCAGGTATGGAGCAGGGTATGGAGCAGGGTATGGAGCAGGGTATGGAGCAGGTATGGAGCAGGTGTGGAGCAGGGTATGGAGCAGGTATGGAGCAGGGTCTGGAGCAGTTATGGAGCAGGGTCTGGAACAGGTATGGAGTAAAGTATGGAGTAGGGTATGGAGCAGGTATGGAGCAGGTAGGAGCAGGGTATGGGGCAGGGTATGGAGCAGGTATGGAGTAGGGTATGGAGCAGGTATGGAGCAGGGTATGGAGCAGGATATGGAGCATGGTATGGAGCAGAGTCGGATGGGGCAGAGTCGGATGGGGTAGAAAGCGGAGCGAGGTGGGGCAATGGGGAGGTGTGCTGCTAGGCACCCATGCACACGTCGTGAAGAGACTGACAGGCAAGGTGGGTAGGTTGGGGGTGCAGGAGGTTGGGCGGGGTTGTAGCAGAGTTGCGATGGGGCTGGAAGCGGGGCAAGATGAGGCAACAGGTGTGTGTGCTGGTGGGCACCCCTGCCTGCATTATCATGAAGTGACGGGCAAGGTGGGGAATGTAGGGGTGAGAGATGGGGTAATGGGGAGGTGTGCTGTGTGGCACCCCTGCACGCATCATCAATCATTTGATTGGTAAGGTGGGCAGCGGGGTAGTTGGGTAGGTTGGTCCCCCTTTTCGGTGCTGAAGTGTGGAAACTTATGTTTTCTGTATAAGCGTGGACTGAACCCTTCCCCCTCACCAATAGGAGCCTGCTTCTGCCATGGTGGCGGTGCCTGCATCCCTTTCAAGCACGCAAGCTGTCCTCCCAGCCGGTGCCGTGGTCCCAGTGGACCTGGAGGGTATCATCATGGTCACTGGTGAGTGGTGAGACGTCCGCATGTAGATCCAGATCCAGGCAGCGCGCAAGCTGTCCTCCCAGCCAGTGCCGTGGTCCCAGTGGACCTGGAGGGTATCATCATGGTCACTGGTGAGTGGTGAGACGTCCGCATGTAGATCCAGATCCAGGCAGCGCGCAAGCTGTCCTCCCAGCCGGTGCCGTGGTCCCAGTGGACCTGGAGGGTATCATCATGGTCACTGTTGAGTGGTGAGACGTATGGATCTAGATCCAGATCCGGATCCAGATGGTTCAGATGCATCGTTGACTGTTGACGTCGGAGGCATCATTATTATCATTGTTGTGAACGGCCAGTGTTGTGCCTCTCGAATCCCCTTCCGCTTTTTAAACATAATTTAAACAATTTATTAATTTAAACAATTTATGCAACACCCTGCTATTTTGTGCCAAGCAAGTTTCAGCTTCACATCACTTCAATATTGTAATTACCGGTTCTAGAATGCTGACATCATCCCCCCCCCCTTCTGCCTCCATTCTACATGTTGGAAATGTGCAATTCACTGGGGCTTGGGAACTAGCAGCTGTTGACCTTGCCCCCCCCCCCCCCTGCACACTCCCCGCCTCCTCCATCCCCACCCCTATCTCTCCCCAATTTTTTATTTTTCCGCTCCGATTTTCTGTGTTTCTTATTTGGCTACTAGTCCACCTTCAGCAGGCCGCCCCTGCGGCCGTCGAAGGCCCAATTTGCACCAAAATTGGACCTGCCTACGACTGGTGGCCATAGCAGCATGGCTGGCTGCAAATGGGGTCGCTGACTAGAGGCCAGAGTGTAGCTAACATGTAGCTGAGTCACGAAAAAAAAGAAACACATCCGATTTCACATTCCACTGGTCGAGCCCCGCGGCCGCCAAAGGGGCCTGATCGGGACCCGACCTAGACCGGCTGGTTGACAAAGCAGCATGGCTGGCCACAAATGGGGCCTCCGGTTAGACGCTGGAATGTAGATGAAATGTAGCTGAGAGCCACGAAAAAGAAACACCGCCCCTTTGCTGTCCTGTTACATTTACCAGGAGCTACGGGCGGCACAAGCCGACGCGTGGTGCAGAGGCTAGTCGACAAATGCAGCATGGCTGGCCACAAATGGGGCCGCCAGCCAGAGGCTGGAATGTAGCTGACGTGTAGCTGAGAGCCACAAATAAGAAACACCGCCCCTTCCCTGTCCTGTTGCATTTACCAGGAGCCACAGGCGGCACGGGCCGACGCGTGGTGCAGAGGCTGCTTGCTGCTGGCAAGCACGTCCGGGCGCTGGTCCGGGATTTGGACAAGGCCAGGGAGCTGCTGGTGAGGGTTTAGGGGTGAAGGGTTAAGCGTTAACGGTTAAGGGTTAAGGGGTAAAGATAGGGGGGGGGGGATAAGGAGGGAGAGGACGTGCTGGTGAGGTTTACGGTAAGGGTTTGATGGAAGGGGGATAATAGGGGTGGGATGACAAGGGAGGGATGTGCTGGTGAGGGGTCTGAGGCTATGTGAGGATCAGGGTGGCAGCGTTAAGAGTTTTGAGAGGGGGCATGGTGGTAAATTCCCCTTGAACACACACACACGTTACCTGCTGGATTTGGATCCTGGATCTGGATCCTGGATCTGGATCCGCATTCCTCTGCTCCCGCCACCCCGCACACACAAACACCCCCGCACACACAAACATACACACACGCTCTCCCTGTCATGTCACTCTACAGGCGGGCCTGCCTCGCGCGCCAGGTGGTGTGCTGGAGCTGGCGGCAGCTGACCTCAGCCAGCCGAAGACGCTCTTGCCGGAGGCCTTCAAGTGAGAACTCGCTCAAGGATTCGGGATTCAGTGTGTGGCTTAGAATGCTATGTTCAGAACCTTACGCTAAATTTGGTACTGGCTGATCTCAGGAAACCCCTCAGTCGCTCCTGCCGGAGGCCTTCAGGCAAGTGCTCGAATCAAAATTTTGGTTCTGGAGCGTGGCTCAGAAGGCCCAGTCTATAACCTTGAACCTAAGTCTGGTGCTGGTTGACCTCAGCCAGCCTAAGACGCTCCTGCCTGAGGCCTTCAAGTGAGAACTCGCTTTATGATTAGGGATTCAGTTTGTGGCTCAAAATGCCGAGTTCAGAACATGTCGCTAAATTTGGTTCTGGCTGATCTCAGGAAATCCCTAGTCGCTTCTGCCGGAGGCTTTCCAGTAAGAGAGGTGGCTTCAGAATTTGGGATCAAGTGTGTGGCTCGGAATGCCTAACTTTAAAAACCATAAAACTAATAATCTGGTACTGGCTGATGTCAGAAAAAAATCCAAGACGTTCCTGATGGAGGCCCTCGGGCAAGATCTCCTTTTATAATGTGGGTTTCACAGTGTGGCCTAAGAGGCGCAGTTTGTGTTGGCTCAGGGGTGTTGGCCCCTCAACCCTCAACCCTCAACCCCACCCAAACTTGTCGCACCAGGGGTGTCGATGGCCCGAGACTCTTTAAGCTCCATCATAAACCCCACTCGGTGCCTGATGGTGTTGGCGTCAAAACCCGCAACCCTCAACCCCACCCAACTCAATTGCATCAGGGGTGTGGTTTTAGCCCTTAAACTTCAACCCCACCCAATCCTGTTGCATCAGGGGTGTAGGCGTCTGAACCCTCCACCCTTCACCCCATCCAACCTTTTTTTATCAGGGGCGTGCGGGCCATGGTGATCTGCAGCTCTGTGAAAGTGCAACCCAAGGAGGGTGACACGGCTGACAGGGCGAAGTACATGCAGGTGGGTGAAGTACATAAGATGTGAGAAGTGCATTTGTGGTACATGTGTAGTACATGTTTAGTACATGTGTTTAAGATATCTTGTACATGCATCTCGGTTAAGGTGCAAGCCAAGGAGGGTGACACGGCTGACAGGGCAAAAGACATGCAGGTGGGTGAAGGACATGTGAAGTACGCGTGTAGTTCATGTGATGTACTTGCAGCTCTGTGAAGGTGCAAGCCAAGGAGGGTGACACGGCAGACAGGACAAAGTATGTGCAGGTGGGTGAAGGACATGTGAAGTACACGTGTAGTTCATGTGATGTACGTGCAGCTCTGTGAAGGTGCAACCCAAGGAGGGTGACACGGCAGACAGGACAAAGTATGTGCAGGTGGGTGAAGGACATGTGAAGTACACGTGTAGTTCATGTGATGTACGTGCAGCTCTGTGAAGGTGCAACCCAAGGAGGGTGACACGGCAGACAGGACAAAGTATGTGCAGGTGGGTGAAGTACATGAAATGTGCATGTGATCTACATGTGGTGTGTATTTGATGTAAATACAGGTGGGTGTAGTACATGTGATGTACATGTGATGTAAATGAAGGTGGGTGACAATGTGTTTGTGATCATACATGTCATAAGGTATGAACGGAAGTTCCTGGTGGTGGGCTGTGCCACTTGGTGTCTGGCAGGTTGTACTGCCTGTACTGTCTGTACATCAGACTATCAGAGTAGGCAGCGCCAGGTACAGACAGGCATGTACCAGAGGGTATGTCTCCAGGGATGAAAGAGGTATACATATATAATAAATCGGTGACAAAAACGGTAGGACCCCCCCCCCCTTTCCCACCTACTCATTGCCCCCCAGCCCCCGGGAGGGAGTCCCTGGCTTGACGACTGTGCCCACCTACCTACCCACCCACCCACCTACCCGCCAACCCAAACACCCACCCACCTACCCAACCATCCACCTACCCACCGAAACACCCACCCACCCAAACACCCACCTACTGCACGCAGGGCATCAAGTTTTTCGACCCAGAGATCGCCGACAACTCCCCCGAGGCGGTCGAGCTGCAGGGCATGCGAGCGCTGCTGGAGGCGGCAGGCCCACACATTGGGCTAACACAGGGACTGATCATGCTGCGGGTAAGGGTGCAACTCCCATGTCCACACTTCCGTTCATACTTCCATGTCCACTCTTCCCTGCCAACCTCCTCGTCCTTGCAGCACTTGCCCCACCTGCCCAATACCTGCGCTCTATGCAGCCGTCCACACATCCATGTCCACACTTCCCTGTCAACATCCTCGCCCTTGACCCACTTGTCCGATAGCTACGCATTGTGCAGCCGTCCACATTTCCCTGTCCACATTTTCCTGACAACCTCCTCGTCCTTGCCCAACTTGCCCGATACTAACGCACAATGCAGCCGTCCAAACTTGCATGTCCACACTTCCCTGTCAAACTCCACGTCCTTGCAACGCTTGCCCCACCTGCCCAATACCTACGCACCATGCAGCCTTCCACATTTCCCTGTCCACATCTCCCAGCCAACCTCCTCGTTCTTGCAGCGCTTGCCCCACCTGCCCAATACCTGCGCACCATGCAGCCTTCCACACTTCCCTGTCCACACTTCCCTGCCAACCTCCTCGTCCTTGCAGCGCTTGCCCCACCTGCCCAATACCTGCGCACTATGCAGCTGTCCACACTTGCCTGGCATGTCAATACATTTTTTTGTTTTAGCTGCACCCCGTGCCCCATGTCCGTATATCTTGACATTTGTCCACACTTACCTGCCAAATTCACACCTCATCCTTGCTGACCCGCAGGGAGACGGCACTGGAATGCAACAGTGGGGACCGCTGGACGATGTGGTCATGGTGAGTTGCTTTAAGAGCTTGGACCTTGGTGGGGCTAGGTGGAGCAGGCTGAGAAGAGAAGCGTTTAGAGCTTGGGAAGCGTGGCACTTAAAGGCAGCAGTGGGGACCGCTGGACGATGTGGTCATGGTGAGGCGCCAGGTCATTGTCGTGTAAAGTGTGAAGCAGGGTGTGGACTATCAAGACAGAGGGCTGAGCTTGGTCAATGGAAGAAGTAGGGGCAGGCTGGGCAGGTGTAGTGTTTAGGGTTTAGGGCTAGGGTTAGGGTTAGGGTTAGGGTTGTTACGAGTTGGACCAAGTGAACCGATGGATCCCGGGGTAGGACACGTCTTTCATGAAGGCTGTTAGCCTGATATGTTACAAACAGTTAGGTCAGAGGCAGTGGGGCAGGCTGGGCAGGTGAAGCATCGTGACCCGGTGGATCAGCGGTTCCAGTTGTAGTACGCATCCTCAAGTTGTAGTACACGTCCTTTATAGGTTACTATCCTGCTTGGATTTTGAACAGTCATGTCAAGGGCGGAACGTGGAGCAGGTTGGGCAGGTGTAGCATTGTTGCTACTTTGACCCACGGTCCCAGTTGTAGTACACATCCTTGTAGTACACATCCTCAATATGTTTCTGGCTTTTTGGCTTTTAGCTTTTAGGCTTCTAGCTTTTAGGCTTTTAGCTTTTAGGCTTTGGGCCTTAAGCTTTCTGGCTTTTTATGATAAGGTTTTTGGCTTTTAGCTTTTGGGCCTTTAGCTTTTACCTTGTATCTTTTATCTTGTAGTTGATTTGGCTTTTATGATTGTGACAGCGAGGTCGCGAGTGAAGTGGGGCAGGTTGGGTAGTTGTAGCGCTTAGGGTTTATGGTTAGGGTTCCGGGTTACGGTTGTTAACACTTCACACTTCAACCCATTATATTAACAACTGCCCCTGACAGCCCCCTCCATCCACACTTCAACCACCTTCAGGGCGGCATCAGCATGTCTGGTATTGCCAGCGAGCCGGGTCAGGGCGAGACTCAAGAGGAGGCAGCCATGGTGTTCAGGTGGGGGTGAAGTGAAGGAGGAGGGGGACGGGGAGGGTCAGGGAGAGACTCCAGAGGAGGCAGCCATGGTGTTCAGGTGGGGGTGAAGTGAAGGAGGAGGGGGAGGGGGAGGGCCAGGGAGAGACTCCAGAGGAAGCAGCCATGGTGTTCAGGTGGGAGTGAAGTGAAGGAGGAGGGGGACGGGGACGGGAGGGACAGGGACAGGGACAGGGCAAGACCCCAAGTGGCGATGAAAAAAATATATAATTGTGTGGTGAAGGCATAGGGTCAAGGGGGGGGGAGAGGGGAGGGAGAGGGGGAGGGGGATGCTCTGGTAGAGGCAGCCATGATGTTCAGGTGGGGGGTGAGGCAGGTTGTAGGAGGGGCATGGGGAAGGGAGGAGGGGGAGATGGGATGTAAAAATCAATACAGTGAGGTGGAGGTGGGGGAGGGGGAGGCGGTCATGGTGTTCAGGTGGGGATGGAGATGGGATATGTTAATTGATGGGGCGGGATACATGGGGGAGGGCAGGAGGCGGTGGATGTGGCAGGGAGGGGTAGCACGTCATCCACGGACAACAACAATTGCAGACTTAAAAGAGTACCTTATAACGAGCAACGGGATTATTTCCAAGTTGGTGTGCTGCGCTGCTGCCATGCCGAAGGGGGGACAGCGGGGGTATCCACAGACAAAATATATATACAGACATGTGTCATGTTTACAAACAAAATGTATCCACAGACAAAATCAGGGGGTCCAAATCGGTCGAAATCAGGCCAAATCAGTCCAAATCAGTCCAAATCGTGAAACCTACTGGACAAGTTGTTTTCATAACATGTATTGTGTTTGTGTTTTGAAGGGAAAGTATCAACATCGTCCAAATGGTGAAACGGACCGGTTCTGCAAACATGTTTTTGGCAGAACGTTTTTCTTTTGTTGTTGCAGGGGGAATGTATCGACGGACAACAGCGGCGGCTTTGCCTCCGTGCGCTGCCGCAACTTTGAGCCCGCTTTGGACCTCGGGGCGTATGCAGGCGTAGAGCTGAGGCTCAAGGTGAGGCACAAGGGTTTAGGGGCAGAAGGTTGGGGTTGTGGAGGTTAGGGAGCTGAGGTGAGGCCAGGGTTAAAAAAAGGCTGAAGGGTTCATAGGGAGGGGGGGCTGAGGCCCAAGGTGAGGCGCTGAAAGTTCGGGGTTGTGTGTGGGGGGGGTGGAGCTGAGGCTGAGGCGCGAGGGTTAAGAAGTGGAAGGAAAGGAGTGTAAGCGGGCGTGGAGCTGACGCTCAAGGTGAGGCGTGAGTGTTGAAAGGGCTTAAGGGTTCATTGGGGGGGGAGAGCTGAGGCTCGAGGTGAGGCGCGAGGATTAAAAGGGCTTTAGGGTTCATGTGGGGGAGGGAGCTGAGGCTGAAGGTGAGGCGGTTAGGGGTAAGGGTTGTGGGAGGTGTTTAGCTGAGGCTGAAGGTGATTCGCGAGGGTTGGCTTAGGGGGCTTTAAGGGTCGGGGTTCTGGAGCCGAGAATGAATGTGTGGCGCAAGGGTTTAGGGGGCTTCAGGGACGGGGTTTTGGAGCCAAGACTCTATGTGTGGTGCAAGGGTTTCGGTGGCTTCAGGGACGGGGTTTTGGAGCCAAGACTCTATGTGTGGCGCAAGGGTTTAGGGGGTTTCAGGGGCGGGATTCTGGAGCCAAGGCTCAAGGTGAGGCGTGAGGGTTAAGGGGCAGAAGGTTTGAGGTTATGGACGTTGTTGAGCTGAGGCTTAGGGCTTAGGGTGTAGCTGAGGCTGGAAGTTAGGCTTGAGGGTCTAGGGTTTTGGGCTTCAGGGTCGGGTTGTGGGGGCGTTTAGCTGAGGCTGAAGGTGAGGGTGAGGGGTCAAGGATGGAGGGGATTGTATGCTTGGAGCTGAGGCTCAAGGTGAGGCGTGCGGGTCTACGGGCTAAAGGGTCGGGGCTGTGGAGGTTCTGGACCTGAGGCTCAAGGTGAGGTATGAGGGTTTCTGAAGTTTGTGAAGTGTTGTGAAGTATTTACAGTCCAGCAGAGCATCACATTTGATGCGTGGGACATGTGCCCGTAAACCAGTACAGGCACTTGATACGCTAGGTTTAGGATTAAGGATGGAGGGGACTGAGCTTGTGGAGCTGAGGCTGAAAGTGAGGGTTCAGGAGCTTCAGGGTCAGGGTTGTGGCAGTTCTGGAGCTGAGGCTCAAGGTGAGGCGCGAGGGTTCAGGATTGAGGGTGGATGGGACTGATCTTTTGGAGCTGAGGCTGATTGATGCACTTCACAGTTCTGCACCAGTTGTCCATGAGCAGGGTGACAAAGCGGTACAAGATGATGATAAGGACTGACCCACGAGGGTGGGACAGCATCGCGTACCGCACCTTCTTGTACTGCACCTTCTTGTACCGCACTACATTTTTCCTGCAGGGCGGCGGTCAGCAGAACAAAATCATCATAAGGGTGGAGCCTGGGTGGGACAGCATCGTGTACTGTACCTCACTGTACCGCACCAACCTGTTGCTTTGCAGGGTGACGGTCAGCGGTACAAGATGGTTCTAAGGATTGATCCAGGGTGGGACAGCACCGCGTACCGCAGCTAACTGTACCGCACCAAATTTTGCTCTGCAGGGTGACGGTCAGAGGTACAAGATGATTCTAAGGACGGACCCTGGGTGGGACAGCATTGCGTACTGCCACAGCTTTGACACGCAGCCGGACGTGTGGCAGACTGTCCGCATCCCCTTTGAGGAGTTCATCCCCGTCTTCAGGGCCAAGACTGTCAAGGTGGGTGGCTGGTGGCTGGTGGGTGGCGGGCGGTGGGCGGTGGTGATGGGTGGTGGGCGGTGGCAGTGGGCGTGCACAAGGCATGTGCTTGCAACTGGGGTACCTCTAGACCCTCACTTGTTTTTGTGAATCTAGTACCCTAAACCCTTTGTGGAGTTCATCCCCGTGGGTGGTGGGTTGTGGGCGGTGGTGGGTGGTGGGCAGTGGGTGGTGGGCATGCACGAGGCATGTGTCTGTAACTGGGTACCTTGTGACCGTCAACTATCGTCGAATTGTACCTGAAACCGTGAACCCTCGGGATGAGTACATCCCGTCTTCAGGGCCGAGACTGTCAAGGTGGGCGGTGGGCGGCAGGCGTGCAGGAGGCATGTAACTGAAACTCGGGTACCTGGAGACCTCTAACTGTATTTTAATCTAGGACCCTTTACTCTTTGAGGGGTTCATCCCCGTCTTCAGAGCCAAGACTGTTTTAAGGTGGGCGGTGGGCAGACAGGGAGCACATATCTGAAACTCTGATGAATCCATGTTTTTGTAGTTTAATATGCATTCCTCCTAGGACGGTGCGCGTGTGGGCAGCACCCGCCTGTACTCAGTGCAGCTCATTAGGTACTCTCTTAGTTGTATTACTGAACATGTCCTCTCCCCCACCTCCTCCTGGCCCTTCTCTCCCTGCTCTCTCCCCTTTGGCCTAGGACAGCGCGGGCGTGGACTGCACCAGCATGAGCGGGGCCTATCTCTTCACCTTTAACCCCTGATGAATCCATGTTTTTGTTTAGGGTTTAGGGTTAAGGGTTTTTGTTTAACATGCATTCCTCTCAGGACGGCGCGGGCTTGCACGTCACCAGGTTCAGCCAGGGCAGAAGTTTGAGCTCTTCACCTTAATAATCACTTAATATAATAAACTGTAACTATGCTTTAGTAGATGCTCAAGTTAAATTTTGTTTCTCCACTTTCCCCCCAGGGCGGTGCGCGTGTGGACAGCACCCGCCTGTACTCCATTCAGCTCATGCTCTCCACCTGTATAATGACTTTGATATAATACAACTTAATTTAATTTTAATGCCCCCCCCGTATTTTTTCAGGACGGTGCACGTGTGGACAGCACCCGCCTGTACTCTATTCAGCTCATGCTCTCCAAGTTCGAATACGACGGCGGGCTGAACCCTGCCTTCCGCGCCGGCACCTTCAGCCTGCCCATCACCAAGATCGGAGCTTACCTGCCTCAGCCCACCACAGCCCGTGTGGTCCATGTCAGCAGTGCAGGTGGGTCCTTGGTTCAAGGGCGAAGGTCTGGGGTATGATGGGTGGGCTGGACCCCGCCTTTCCGCGCCGGTACTTTCAGCCTGCTGATGGGAGCTTACCTGCCTCAGCCCACCACAGCCTGTGTGCCATGTCAACAGCGCACATGGGTCGAGGCATCGGGGCTTAGGGATCAGGGTCCACGTCAACAGCGCAGGTGGGTACAGGGTTGAAGGGCTTCAGGCTGGTGGGAGGACGATGGGTGAGCTGAACCCCGCCTTTCTGCGCTGGTATTTCCAGCCTACCCATCACGAAGATCGGAGCAGACCTGCCCTAGCCCACTGCAGCCCGTGTAGTCCACGTCAGCAGCGCAGGTGTGTCCAGGGTTTAAGGGTCCATGTCAGTAGTGCAGGTGAGTCTAGGGATCAAGGGCTTGAGGCTGGGGGGGGATGGGTGGGCTGAACCCTGCTTTCCGCGCTGGCACCTTCAGCCTACCCATGAACAAGATAGGAGCTCACCTGCCTCAGCCCAACACAGCCCGCGTGGAGCCTTCTGCTGTGCATGCGTATAGTAACCCCCTTTACGTTGCATGCGTATAGTAACTCCCTGTCATGTTATAACTCCCGTCCCCTACGCCAGGTGTCACGCGCACTAATCGTCCTGGCATTAAGGTGGAGGAGAAGCTGCCTGCAATGCATGCGTATTGTAACCCCTCGGAGTAACTCCTGTCATGTTGTAACTCCCGTCCCCTGCGCCAGGTGTCACGCGCACTAATAGTCCTGGCATTAAGGTGGAGGAGAAGCTGCCTGCAAGGCATGCGTATTGTAACCCCTCACAGTAACTCCCTGACCTGTTGTAACTCCCGTCCCCTGCGCCAGGTGTCATGCGCACTAATAGTCCTGGCATTAAGGTGGAGGAGAAGCTGCCTGCAAGGCATGCGTATTGTAACCCCTCAGAGTAACTCCCTGACCTGTTGTAACTCCCGTCCCCTACGCCAGGTGTCACGCGCCCTAACCGTCCTGGCATTAAGGTGGAGGAGAAGCTGCCTGCAAGGCATGCGTATTGTAACCCCTCAGAGTAACTCCCTGACCTGTTGTAACTCCCGTCCCCTACGCCAGGTGTCACGCGCACTAATCGTCCTGGCATTAAGGTGGAGGAGAAGCTGCCTGCAAGGCATGCGTATTGTAACCCCTCAGAGTAACTCCCTGTCCTGTTGTAACTCCCGTCCTCTACGCCAGGTGTCACGCGCCCTAACCGTCCTGGCCTCAAGGTGGAGGAGAAGCTGCTTGCTATGCATGCGTATTGTAACCCCTTGGAGTAACTCCCTGACCTGTTGTAACTCCTGTCATATTGTAACTCCCATCCCCTACGCCAGGTGTCACGCGCCCTAACCGTTATGGGCTTAAGGTGGAGGAGAAGCTGCCTGCTATGCATGCGGCTGCCTGTTATGCATGCCTATCGTAACCCCTTGGAGTAACTCCCTGACCTGTTGTAACTCCTGTCCTATTGTAACTCCCGCCCCCTGCGCCAGGTGTCACGCGCCCTAACCGTCCTGGCATCAAGGTGGAGGAGAAGCTGCCTGCTATGCATGCGGCTGCCTGTTATGCATGCCTATTGTAACCCCTTGGAGTAACTCCCTGACCTGTTGTAACTCCTGTCCTATTGTAACTCCCGCCCCCTGCGCCAGGTGTCACGCGCCCTAACCGTCCTGGCATCAAGGTGGAGGAGAAGCTGCCTGCTATGCATGCGGCTGCCTGTTATGCATGCCTATTGTAACCCCTTGGAGTAACTCCCTGACCTGTTGTAACTCCTGTTTTATTGTAACTCCCGCCCCCTGCGCCAGGTGTCACGCGCCCTAACCGTCCTGGCATCAAGGTGGAGGAGAAGCTGCCTGCTATGCATGCGGCTGCCTGTTATGCATGCCTATTGTAACCCCTTGGAGTAACTCCCTGACCTGTTGTAACTCCTGTCCTATTGTAACTCCCGCCCCCTGCGCCAGGTGTCACGCGCCCTAACCGTCCTGGCATCAAGGTGGAGGAGAAGCTGCCTGCTATGCATGCGGCTGCCTGTTATGCATGCCTATTGTAACCCCTTGGAGTAACTCCCTGACCTGTTGTAACTCCTGTCCTATTGTAACTCCCGCCCCCTGCGCCAGGTGTCACGCGCCCTAACCGTCCTGGCATCAAGGTGGAGGAGGAGCCACCTGCTGTGAGGATGAATGACGAGCTGGGGGGCATCCTCACGTTCAAGGTACAGCACTAGTTAAGGGGTCAGGGGTGAGGATTAGGGTTTAGGGTTACTGTACCTCTAAACCCTTAACCCTAGCTGGGGGGCATCCTCACATTTAAGGTACAGCACGCTGTTAATCGGGGATTCCGTAGAGGGGAAGTTTTGGTTCCCTGTTTTATACATGAAGCTCAGTAGCTCACGTACAAGTTGCAGCATGCGTTTAATCGCTCGCATGACACTCCTCTTCTCCCCCTCTGCTGCCCCTTCTGTAGTTGGCTGATGGAGACATCCTCAGAGCAAGCGGACTGCCCTTCACCATGCTCAGCCTTCTCCCCTTTACTGCCCCCCCCTCCCCCCTGCTGCCCCTGATGTAGCTGGATGGTGAAGACATTGTCAGAGAGAGCGGACTACCCTTCACCATGCTCTGCCTCTCCTCCCCTTACTGCCCCCCCCCCCTCTGCTGCCCCTGATGTAGCTGGCTGGTGAAGACATCCTTAGAGAGAGCGTACTGCCCTTCACCATGTTCTGCCCCTGCCCCTTACTGCCACCCCTCCCCCCCCCCTGCTGCCCCTGGTGTAGCTGGCTGGTGAAGACATTCTCAGAGAAAGCGGACTGACCCCCCCCCCCTCCCCCCCTGCCCCTTACTGCCCCCCCCCCCTCCCCTCCCCCCCCTGGTGTAGCTGGCTGGTGAGGACATTCTCAGAGAGAGCGGACTGCCCTTCACCGTAGTTCGCCCCTGCGCCCTGACGGAGGAGCCGCGGGGTGCAACGCTCCAATTGGACCAGGGGGACACCATTAAGGTGCGAGACAGGTGTAGGAGTACGATGTAGCGGTAGAAAACTAAGTAGAGTAAGCTAACACGTTAGCACTAGCGAATTTCCAAGTTATTACCGTAAGTACCTGTAATGGTATATTAAATATTGCGTATGAGGAGGATGTTTGAAGTAGCGTGTGCATGGTAAAACTGCTGTGGATATGTGCTTTGCCTTCCCTCCTAATCAAGCGGTTGTTTTGTGGAGAGATTTTAGAGAGGTTACGACATGAACCAATGGGGTGGCGATTCAAATCTTCTATGTGTGCGCCTCTCGGCAACCACCACCGCCATCCTCGTCTTCAGAACCACTGTCCTTGTCCCTACCACCAACGCCCATCCCCGCCATCCCGTATGTCAATCAGTGTTTTTTTGAATTGTGCCCTCGGAAGTCATATCCCGCCCTTCCCTCCCTCCCTCTCATATCCCCAGAGTAAGGGATTTAGGGTTGGAACTTCACCATCCCGACCCTCCCTCCCTCCCTCTCCCATATCCCCCCAGGGCAAGATCAGCCGAGAAGACATCGCGGAGTTGTGCTGCGCGCTCCTGTCCCAGCCGGAAGCCTTGGGATGCACGTTTGAGGTTAAATGTGAGGTTGTGGGTGGCGTTTAAAGCCAGATTTTGAAATTTAGTATAAACCCTTAACCTTACATATGAGGCCTGTGGGTGGTGTCTGAAGCGCAAATATCTGTATTGCACTCCACACTGTCGAATGCACTGCCAGCTGGTATTTGCTCGTGTCTTGTGCGCTCCAGTCCACCTAGATGTGTGCAAAGCGCCGCTTCAATGCGTTTTTTAGTGTGCACCCCATTGCGCCCTAGACCACCTGGATGCGTGCAAAGCGCCGCTTCAATGCAGTTTTGTTGGCCACCTAGTTGCTTTTCAGCTTGCGCACCGATGCGATCCAGTCCACTGAAATGACTGCACGGGGCCCCTACAGCGAGCGGTTACAGATTGGCTGCTTTACGGGGACATTAACTGGAGATTTAGTAGTATTGCGGCGTTTTACAAAAATAATCAACTCTTAGTAGTATTGCGGCATTTTACAAAAATGATCAACTTTTAGTAGTATTGCGGCATTTTACAAAAATGATCAACTTTTAGTAGTATTGCGGCATTTTACAAAAATAATCAACTTTTAGTAGTATTGCGGCATTTTACAAAAATAATCAACTCTTAGTAGTATTGCGGCATTTTACAAAAATGATCAACTTTTAGTAGTATTGCGGCATTTTACAAAAATAATCAACTCTTAGTAGTATTGCGGCATTTTACAAAAATGATCAACTTTTAGTAGTATTGCGGCATTTTACAAAAATGATCAACTTTTAGTAGTATTGCGGCATTTTACAAAAATAATCAACTCTTAGTAGTATTGCGGCATTTTACAAAAATGATCAACTTTTAGTAGTATTGCGGCATTTTACAAAAATGATCAACTTTTAGTAGTATTGCGGCATTTTACAAAAATAATCAACTCTTAGTAGTATTGCGGCATTTTACAAAAATAATCAACTCTTAGTAGTATTGCGGCATTTTACAAAAATGATCAACTTTTAGTAGTATTGCGGCATTTTACAAAAATGATCAACTCTTAGTAGTATTGCGGCATTTTACAAAAATGATCAACTTTTAGTAGTATTGCGGCATTTTACAAAAATAATCAACTCTTAGTAGTATTGCGGCATTTTACAAAAATAATCAACTTTTATTAGTATTGCGGCATTTTACAAAAATAATCAACTTCTAGTAGTATTGCGGCATTTTACAAAAATAATCAATCTTAGTAGTATTGCGGCATTTTACAAAAACGAAAAACTGACAAAAACTGACAAAAACGAGGCAAATAAAACGATTGTTTTCCCGGGCTGTTAAGGACTAATGAATACAAGGAAGGGAATGGGCCTGCATTTCAAGAATTCAGCGTTTAAACCTCACTGGACTTTCATGGTGCCGAACTGTGAACAGTGTGAATAAGAATCGACGCGCAACGGCCTGCCGGGGGTGGGCATGGCCGGAGGGGGGCAAATATCGAGTAGTACTACGGTATCATAAGTGTAGTACTTTTATTAGTTTAAATTGAATGTATGCCCCATGTGCCCTGTCTCGTGCCTCTTGCAGCCACTGTCAATGTTTTAAATTAAAATAAATTAACGACCCGTGCCCTGTTTCGTGCCTCTTGCAGCCACTGTCCCCTTCAGCCAGCCTTGGGCGCCCGACAGCACAGAGGCAACCTCAGCCAGGGACTGGAAGGCGCTGCTGGCATCGACACCTCTCGTGCCCGGGGTGACGGGGAAGACTGTGGACGGCGTTTACACGGGGAAAGAGCGAGCGCTGAAGGTGTTGTCGTGATGCGGCTGCTGCTGGTTGTTTTGCTCCGCCAATCAGGCTTAAGCCCACCTTCAAGCCACCTCTTTGCCAATGGAGATAGTTCTGCTTAATGCCAGTGGATCTGGTTGTTTTGCTCCGCCGCCCAGGCTTCAGCCCAGCCAGGAGCCAACTGGAATGGAGCTGGCTCCGTGCCAGTGGAGCTGGCTATGCTTCATGCCTAAAAAGTTGGTTGTTTTGCTCCGCCGCCCAGGCTTCAGCCCAGCCAGTGGTGCTGGCTATGCTTCATGCCGATAACGCTGGTTGTTTTGCTCCGCCAATTAGGCTTCAGCCCACCTTAAAGCCACCTCTTTGCCAATGGGTCTGGTTCTGCTTAATGCCAGTGGATGTTTTTTGTTTGCCATCTAGGCCTTGTGCCCAGCCTTGGGCCAGCTAGGAGCCAGCATGGTCTTTGTTGCATGCGTTGGGTTGCGCCTTGCAGCAGGCCGTAGGAGGAAGGAAGACATCCTTCGAGGCGTTGTGGGTTTATAATTGAGTAATACGAGGTGCGCTCAGGCCTGGGTGGTGAGTACGATATACTTTTTGTGTCATTTGAATAATAATGTACCCCCCCAAAAAATGACTGGAAGGGATCTTGTAGGGAGTTGGATTGGCGTCTGCCATGCGTGCAGCATCAAAGCTTTTAGATGATGCCCGCTGGGCCCTGCTCGACGTTCGGCCGCATGAGGCTGGTACGGGATGAGTCAGGAATACGTCACAGGAAACTAGACAGTTCCTCCCCCCGCCCCTATTTAGATTGGTGCATACCCGCTGGGCCCTGCTGAACGGGTCAACAACGTTACACCTTTGTACCATGCTGAACGGGTATGCACCGTTCTAGACAGTAGCAGGGGCGCTACTGCCCCTGCCACTGTGTAAGCCAGGGATCGTTGACTCCTTGTACCCCCTGCTTTGCGGCGGCTAAACAGCTCCAGGTGTTTGCCGACGTGGCCGAGCTTTATTTTTAGGGTTTGTAACATCAGTAACACCCTGCTGTTTTATTTATATTGTCACTTGTTTAGGACAGAGCACACCTGTTGGGCCCTGATTGACGCTCGGGCACTTTTTATTTTGTCACTCGTTCTGTCCTCCAGTGTTATAATCGTGATGAGGCAGCTCGTGGCACGGATCCCAGAATTTTGCACCTACAACGTTGTGCATTTCCCCGGGGTCGTGAATTTGAGGTGCTGCGTCCTCATATAGCACTCCAGTACGAGGACACAAGGACCTGGCGCAAGCGCACAAACCTGACGCAATAAATCCTACTCTCTGCCAAAACAATGTTTGTTATTTAGTCCTTCTAAATCCCAAGGCATATTCTGGGATCCAATCAATCACACTACACCTCAAGGCTTTCCTCGAAAAGGCTTGGCCGCAGGGGCGTTCAGCTGTCTAGGATCCACTGATTTGAAGTAAGGCTATCAAATAGCTACGTGATACAGGGCAGGATCTAGAGGCCAGTGATGTTGTTGACACCACCGCTTTCCAGCTGTGCTACTTGCCCGGTAATCCGCAGACCTGCTCTCTGGATTTTTAACTAAGGTAAATGACAGAGCGCATCTGGGCCTAACAGTCTGTTTATTAGCGATCTGCCGGGCATGATCGCAGCCCAGTGCCCTGCAGAGGGAATTATGCTGGGAGCAGGGCGATGACGGTTCGGACGATCTGACCCTGCTAGTCAGCAGCTCGGCAGGGCTGCAGCGCATGCTAGATGCCCTGCATGAGTATGCGGCGGTCAAGCAGCTACAGGTCAACATTAACAAGACAGAGATATTGGAGTTCGGCAGCAGCTTAGCTGCGCAGCGCAGGCAATCAGCCCATCCTTGCATGCATATCCCCAAGATACGGTAGTGCTGAAGCGTGTCCAGGATTTCAAGTTCTTAGGCATCATTCTGCACGAGAGCGGCAGCAAGGTAGAGAGGTGCCTTTCGCTACCGCGTTGCACCGTGTTCGCCGCATGGCCGCCAAGGTGCACCTCAGGCATCATCTGCCTTTGCGCATCCGGTTGGCGTCTGTCTATGCAGCGCCTGCTGCCAGCTACGGTGATGTGGTGTGGGCCACGGATCACCTTAGGCCGCGGCATTACCTCAAGAGCAAGATGCAGTCCAGCTTCCTCCAGAATCTGCGCCAGGCTGCAGGGCTACCTCCGTCAGCTGCCAATTGGGGGGTCATGAGGGAGCTGCAGATCCAGCCGTTACAGCGAAGTTGGTGGCAGCATGTACTTCGCATCTACAACGCAGCGGTCGCACCAGCAGCACAGCAAGACAGCCCACTCATGGCGGCAGCAATGGTGGCCGACATGCAGCTCGCTGTAAGGCAGGGCACCGGAGGGCGGAATTGGTGCAGTGATTTGCTAGGTGCCTTGCTGGAGCTGGAGCTGGGATCAGCCGATCCCAAACTGCGTCAGACAGCAACTGACCTACAGCCGCTGCCTGTCAGAGAGGTGCTAGCGCTAGTTGATGCAGCATATGAGCGGGCGCAGCTGGCAGAGGGGCCCCCAGAGATCCTGCCACTGAACACAGGTCTGCAGCCGCCTACCGCACCTGGTTTAAGTTTACGGCGGGCGCCCAGCTGGCGCAGGCCAGGGGCCGCACCAGCCGAAAGGAGTGTGCTTGCGTGCACACGAATTGAAGGCTGCGGCTCGGCGCCGTCAGCACGGCTGACACTAGAGGACGGCGCAGTTGTCAGCAGCGTGACAGGCGGTGCTGCCTGCGATGTTGGGCTAGGGGAGACGGCGACCATGTGGAGGACGCGCTGCATGCTTGTTTTCAATGCCCCAGCGTACAGCATCAACTTAGCGAGCGGGGATGGGCAGGTCCTTCGAACGGTGCTAGAGACTTTTAGACCTGTACCGGGGCAGGCTTGGATGGGATGCCCTGGCCTCTGTGGACGACGTGGTAGATATCGTTGAGGCATAGACTTCTTCAGAGGTTTGAACTTCCTTTGTATTTTCCAACCTTCTGTTTTGTCCCTTCACTTATTTCCCTCCCTTTCTTTTGTCCTGCCCCCTTCTATTTGTATTTTCATCTTTCCTACCAACTCTCTTTAATTAGGCGCCCACGCGGCCGAGTCTTATTTGAGCAGGCCTCAGAGGTGTAACGTCATTCACCTAAAAGGCTAGCGGCGTCGGCGCCCAACTGTTTGGTTGGGAGAAAGGATTTGAAGGCGAGAGGGAAGAAGGACATCCCAGATTTGTTTTACCAACCATGTATGCAGTCAATGCTGTTTTGGTATCGATGTTGGATTCTGCCAGGCTCAATACAAGTTAATTACCGGCTGTAGGAGTGCTGTCACCGGTTTCATACATGAACATTGCAGCCTGCACATATTCCTGCAGGGAGAGAGATTGTGACTTTGTGTTCTACTCTTTCTTTCCTTGACTGCCTTAGTGGACCGTTCTGAATTAATTGATCTCAGCACGACCAGTACCGGGGGAGTAGGGAACGATTGGCTGCGGTGTAGAATCTAAGCCCAGTAATCTCGTTATATTTCAAGCCAGCGCTTTTTATTTGCAGCTGTTCAGTGACTCTCGATACTAGTCTCTGGCTGCGCAGAAAATAGGCTGATCACACTGATGAGTGCTAGATTCTCAAGGGCTGGTGAAGTAATTAGCTGAATAATTTCCAGACTTTCCAGCTTGTTGGGAGCGGGGCAGTCACATCATCTGATTCCCTGCCAAACTGAGATATGTTTGCAAGCACAGGACCTGAAGCTCGGGCAAATCATAGCTTTTACAGAGGCATCCTCATGACAGGGGACATAGCAGGGACACAAGCGTTCTTATTGGTAGAACCGAGACACGACGCTTTAGGTGTTATATCGGAAGACCATCAGGCACAGATAACAGCTGGTCAAGTCCGAATCAAGACTTGTGCGGTTCCAGGGGGGAGCTTTAGTACTCCTCGCCTTCACCCTCACCGCCGCCCTCAGCGGACTCAGCACCGACCTCCTCAAAGTCCTTCTCAAGCGCAGCCAGATCCTCACGGGCCTCAGAGAATTCGCCCTCCTCCATGCCCTCACCGACATACCAGTGCACAAAGGCGCGCTTGGCATACATCAGGTCGAACTTGTGGTCCAGGCGGGAGAACACCTCGCCGATGGCGGTGGTGTTGCTGATCATGGCGCAGGCGCGCTGCACCTTGGCCAGATCACCACCAGGCACCACAGTGGGGGGCTGGTAGTTGATTCCGCACTTGAAGCCAGTGGGGCACCAGTCGACGAACTGGATGGTGCGCTTGGTCTTGATGGTGGCAACGGCGGCGTTGACATCCTTGGGGACGACGTCACCGCGGTACATCAGGCAGCAGGCCATGTACTTTCCGTGGCGGGGGTCGCACTTGGCCATCATGCTGGCAGGCTCGAAAACTGAGTTGGTGATCTCGGCAACAGACAGCTGCTCGTGGTAGGCCTTCTCAGCAGAGATGACGGGAGCGAAGGAGCTCAGCAGGAAATGGATGCGGGGGTAGGGCACCAGGTTGGTCTGGAACTCAGTCACATCCACGTTCAGGGCACCATCGAACCGCAGGGACGCAGTCAGGGACGAGATGATCTGGGCAATTAGACGGTTCAGGTTGGTGTATGTGGGGCGCTCGATGTCCAGGGAGCGGCGGCAGATGTCGTAGATGGCCTCATTGTCGAGCATGACGGCGACGTCAGTGTGCTCCAGCAGGGAGTGGGTGGACAGGACAGCGTTGTAGGGTTCAACGACGGCGGTGGACACCTGGGGTGAAGGGTAGATGGTGAAGGCCAACTTGGATTTTTTGCCGTAGTCAACAGACAGGCGCTCCAGCAGCAGGGAGCCCAGGCCGGAGCCAGTGCCACCTCCAACAGCGTTGAAGACCAGGAAGCCCTGGAGGCCAGTGCAGTTGTCAGCCAGCTTACGGATGCGGTCCAGGGCCAGGTCGACAATCTCCTTGCCAATGGTGTAGTGGCCACGGGCAAAGTTGTTGGCAGCGTCCTCCTTGCCAGAGATCAGCTGCTCAGGGTGGAACAGCTGGCGGTAGGTGCCGGTGCGGACCTCATCAATCACAGTGGGCTCCAGGTCAAGGAACACAGCGCGAGGGACATGCTTGCCAGCTCCAGTCTCGCTGAAGAAGGTGTTGAAGGCATCATCACCTCCACCGATGGTCTTGTCGGAAGGCATCTGCAAGGGGTGGAAGGGGGAGTTCGGAGTCAGAAGCACGATTTGGAGCAGGGGGATTCCCCTGATTCGGAGACGGACTTTATGGGGTATTTCACACGCAAAGTACACGGACATGTCCGCGGACATTGTCAAGTCAGAATCGCAACTTCCTGTCAGGAGCGAGATATACTATAGTAGCCTGAAAGGTGCTGATACAATGACAGACATCACAATTTGAAGGCAGATTTCCAGGACCAAGGCGTACACTTCTCGAACATGTTTGAATTGGGAGGAGAGGGGACAAACACTGGAAGGTGATGATGCCAATAATTTACCTGTCCGTCGGGCTGGATGCCGTGCTCCAGGCAGTAAAGCTCCCAGCAGGCATTTCCGATCTGGCAACCGGCCTGACCCAGGTGCAGCGACTGTGTAGGGAGGTTAAGCGAGAATCGTCAGCAAAGGTACAAAAACAAGACGACCAGAGATGTCAGGAACATGTAGACAGGAAGACATGGGGAGGCATAAGACATGGGGAGGAAGCCAATGAACTCACAATGGCCTCACGCATTCTTGATTTCTTAAGGGGAGATACGGAAAAAGTTCAAGCGAGGACAGTGAGTTGGTCTCCTGACTCGATTTGAGAAATTATGACCCTCGACGGTTTCTGCATCACTTTGTTCAATAGCTGACGTAGGGCCTGCCTTGGCTTGCCATCTAAGAGAAAGTACGAGCCCTGTGACACGCGCCCCCCGCGCGGCCCAGTAGCTCTGACCACCAAGATTTCGTCCCCGTTGAACGTGGACAGACTGGTAGGAAAATACCCTGCGGTCTACAGCTCTATTAGAATGTCTTGCTGCATGACTTATTAATAGATGGCCTGCAGCGGGACAGTCGGGCGCCCACGCGGCCGAGCCCTTTTGTGCAGGTGTCACGCTGATGTAGCGCCTGATGTAGGGCCCATAGGTGTAATAATGTCATTGACATGGCCTGCAGCCGTCCTGTAGTGTGCTGCTGAACAGCTGATTTAATAATCGCACCATGAATACCATGCAGCCCTGTTCACAAGTCCTGCTGGGCACCGGTACTGTTCCATTGTTAACCCAAGTCCAAGAAGGGTCCATGACTCCATGTGAAGGGAGGCTCACTGGCTGCAACGATCAAAGACCCCTCCCACTTCTGGTGTGCAAGGTGCCATGACGAGTCTGTTGTAGAAGAGGTCTGTCAAGTGGTAAAGCGCCCTTTGCCAGCAGTTTACGATTCCAGTCCTAGAATGCCAGCCAGGGACCTGAAGAAGGACACTGGCAGTCATGAAATACAGTTTTGCATGTTCATGCAATCCTTAATGACCTAAACCATTGAATCAACCAAGGTTATCTAATGCTCATGTCCACCTGGTGTCCCTATAATTCGGCTGAGGGACGGTATTCATTCCCCGGATTCATTCCAGTACATTTTAATGAAAGCATCAAAGTGTGGTAGCAGGTTATCCGCAAGCCCTAGATTTCCGAAGTTGTGACACGCGCTTTACATGTCGTATCAGTCAATGACGTTACACCTCCGGAACCTGCTCAAATAAAGCTCGGCCACGTTGGCAAACACTAAGTCAGCTAGGAAAGTCAAGGGAGAAGGCACAAGAGGTAGGTGGGAGAGGAAAGCAAGTTCATCATCCAAACCACATGAACAACAAAAGGGTCAGGCAATCCGTATCCCCTGCCCCTGAATAGACTAGCCTTCACAAAGTTCCACAAAAGCCAGGGCCTCCCGATCCTGCCTGTGGGCTATCCTAGTGCCTATCTTTTAGGGAAAAAAAAGGAAACGAACTTGAGGCAACAGGAAAGACAGAGAGGAGCATAAAGTACTAAAGACCCCCCCCCCAGAAAACGGGAAGGTGGACTGAAGATCCCCGCCCCGGAAAACAAGAGAGACACAAAAAGGGAAAGAGCCAGTCCGCAAGGAGAAAAAACAAAGACAACAAACTAAACCCTCAACAAAGTCTACCACGTCCTCAACAAAAGCCAGAGCCTCCCACCTACGTCTGCCCTGGTACAACTGCTGAAGAGCCCCCTGGGGCCTGCCCAACCTCTCGCCCTTAGTCTCTCCGTCTAGGGCACTGAAAGCACACATGTCAGTGTCGACTGAACGGTAAAATATAACAGGTATGCCTACAACTATGTGTCGATCACCCAGATGCTACAACAATAAATGGCCACAATTAATTTCATGTCCCAGTACCGTTACCAAGTAACATTTCCTCCAGCCAAGCAACCGGCGGCAGCCCAGCCCAACTGCTGCAAGACGACCGTGAATAGGTCAAACGACGATTTGAAGCTTGGGCTGGTCAATTGCGTATGGGTAAACAATACTGAATCTAAAACAAAATAAGCTAACACATAGGAATTTCTATAAAATGCTTGGGACCAATACAAAACATTTGAAGCCACATTCCCATGAAGTGACACTGGTTGTACTGCATAGAACAACCTGTGCAGCATCAGGCTACTGATGCACCACATCATGGCATGACGTATGAGTGCAACGCGCGTGTATCAGGCTGTGTAGCTAAGAAAATTAGATTATTGCCATGCATGGCCCACACACAACGGAATGAGGCAGATATTCAGGGAGCTCTAAATGAGGCATCTCGTAAGAGTTGTGCCAACACCAGTGAATGGAGTGATAACCGGTAAATTTTAAAGAAACTATATGAGATCCCTTTGTGGGAAGTACCTTATATGAGGTATCCTCTATGGGAACTAGATGTGGTATCCTTGATGGTGTCTACGCAGGAAGTTGAACAAATGTGAAAAAGGATGCACACCACTGCACGTCATGGTCGTATGTCAAGTACTAGGCTGGGCCATACTTTGGTAAAGGGGTTCATAAAATCAGGGGTAGAACAGCTTTGACCAAGTCCCTGATTTAAAATGACAAATGGCCCTGATAAAATAAAGGCAATTAATGGATTGGCTGAAAATTGTTAGGCTTGGCTGGGTGCGCGTCCTGACAGAGGTCATAACTCTGGGTAGGCTCCCAGGCAGCCTTCCTCTAAATTGTTCGAAACTACGGTTATGAAGGCTGCTGCCATTAGATAAAACGGATTACACACTCCATGCTTGACACCAAATCACTTTTGCAATGGGTGTAGACTGCCAGGAAATTATAGAATATTCGTTCAGGTATGTTAAGCCTTTGCTTGCAAAGCCAAACAGACAAAAAACCTGATGAGCTGAATCAAAGATTGTTCTGGCCGGCAGTGGCGACAGCTATTTGAAGAATATGGAAGGCCAAGTTCCAAATGCACGAAGCCTAGCAACAAACTAGTGTTTATCTTAGTGCACCTCAGCTACAATTTAGCTGAGGTGTGCTAAGATTCAGCTACAATTTAGCTGAGGTGCACTAAGATTCAGCTCGGCCTGCAGCCGAGCAGCAATGCTTGGGCCACCGGCCTTATGCCAGTGAAAGTGCAGTTCGAATTGGCCCAATTGGTGGCCCCCAAAATGTGCTATTTAAATGAACACTGCAACATTTAGCACTAACCAAGGGGCATGACCACGTGGTACAAGCCCCTCAACAAGAGGATGGAGACAGCCGCTGAGTCATCACACCATTCATACTTATCCACACCTGTGCGTTCCTGTCTAGTAATTATTAAGACTGCGCTCGCAAATGCTGCCTACTGAACGAACGTGTGGCCAGGCTTTGTTCATTCAGCGCATCAACAGGTCCCACACATGTGTGGTAAATGTATTTGAATGCGCCTAGGACGTCCACTGTCAAGGGGCCTGTCACTAGGGGGGTCGGACTAGTCCCCAGACACCCCCCGGCTTATAATGCGACCCCATGGTTGGCGCCTGCGCACACGGAAGAATCGACTGGCGTCCAGGACTTACACTATTGAAATCAAAATGGAACATCGTTTTTTCCTGGTCGATTCTTCGTTGTGCAAAGGCGCCAACTGGCCAATGAAAGCCCCTGTTTGGGGGACTAGTCCGAAACCCCTAGTGACAGGCCCCTTGCACTGTCACTGGACAGCCATTAAACTCTGGTGCCTGTTTCGTTCCTTGTTCCTGGTTTCTCCCCGGTTCGCGCTGCCTGGACCTTTCGCAAAAGGCTGTGGGTGGTTGCGTTAACTTTGTGACAACAACATCCACTGGCCAGGATGCTTAGGCAGGATGCGCTCACAGTAGCAGTGTTTGTTTTAGAGATCCAGACCACTCGTGGACGGCCGCCAAGCAGTCACCATTGGGCTACAAGCGACTAAAGATTGACCGGCCTGCCGTATGTGGCCTGAGCAGGAGGGCTTCCTGTATCGGCCCCTTCACCTCACACGCCTTAGTCCAATAACAGCTGGTCCGCTCTACCCGTCGCCTGTCAACGAAACATTCATCTGCAGCAGGCGTTGCTGTTTTTGCGGACCGTGCCAGCAAAACTTAGAACCCGTTAAATCGTAACTCAACATGCAAACTCCTCAGAACCTGTTGTCGTACCAGAACGTCGGGTACCGCCGCTTGGCACTGAGGTTGTTGAAGAGGACCCCACACAGCAGGAATACAAAGCTCCCGATGACCACCGTGAGGACGATTTGGAAGCCCTCCCACGGCGCGAGGGGGCCCAAGCCGATGGCCAGGGCGGTTCCACCCCCGGGCGGGTGGGTGGTCCGTGTCAGCTGCATTACTGACAACGCGAGAGACGTGGCCAGAGGCCCTGCGATCCACGACCAGGGGTCCGGCAGCGCGAGCCGAACGCACACGCCGATCACGGCTCCGATGATCTGCCCACCTGCGCGTGGTAGAGCAACGGGGCTTCGGAAATCACAGGTGGGGGCGGGGCATTGAAACCTGTTTGAAACCTCGGACAGCGCAGGATTTGAAACCTCAGGAAGGTCCGCATTTGAGAACTCAAGACAACCAGCAGCTGAAATCCTAGACAGGTCAGCATTTGCAATCGCAGACAGGTCAGCATTATAAATCTCAGGCAGATGAGCATCTGAAATCCCAGACAGGGAATTTTTGAATTCCCAGGCAGGCCCAGAGTTTCAAATCCTGAACAGGCCAGCGTTTAAGGATCCCAGGCAGAGGCAGCATTTGAAATCCCAGTCAGCACGTTTTTGAGATCCCTGAAGGTAGCAGTTGCACTTGTAGGCAGGGCAGCATTTGAAACTTAACCACATACAATACAGCATTTGAAATCCCGGACAGGTCACCATATGAAAACCCATACTGGGCAGCATTTGAAATCCTCTACAGGGCAGCATTTCAAATCCTAGGCCAGACAGGGCAGCGTTGAGAAGCCCAGGCAGGGCAGCATTTGAAATCCCGGACCGGGCAGCATTGCGAATCGGGAAATGTTTGCATTCACAGGCAGCAGGGCACCATTTAAAATCCCGGGCCAGACAGTGCGCTCGTTTGCTCCGCATGAAACCCGTGTGATGAAGGCATGCAATACAGTCATCTCCACTCACGATTTGTCGCAGCTGCTGCGCACGTTAATCAACATGATGCACCTAACAAAAAATCTCCCGGGAGGGGCTGCAGTTGTCATTCTATATACTTGTTGAATTTTAAAGCACATGTCAGGCAGAATTCGAGATCATACAACTGTAAAGGCAGGGCATTCAATGAAAGCACTGGCATGGCAGAATTTGAGACCATAGGCAAGACATTCCCCTGGCCAGCAGCGTGATGCACCTAGCCACGAAGTTCTGAGGCAGGGCTGTACTTCCAATCCCAGTCTCGTAGAATTGAAATCACAGGTATGGCAGAATTTGGGATCATAGGCAAGACATTCACCCGGCAAGCAGCGCGATGCGCCTAGCCACGAAGGCCCGAGGGAGGGCTGAATTTCCAGTATTGGTAATACCAGTCTCACAGATTTTGAAATCACAGCAATGGCAAAAATTGAGACCATAGGCAAGCAGCATGATGCTCCATGAAGGCCCGAGGAAGGGCTGTACTTGTAATACGGTATCCAGGGGTACCCCTGACGGTACCAGTCTCGTACATTTTAAAATCACAGGTATGGCAAAAAGTAAGATTATCGGCAGGGCGCCCACCCGTCTCGTAGCATGCTGAAACTAGCCATGAAACCCTGAATTGTAAACTAGGCATAGCATAAATCGAGACACAAAGCTTGTAGCGTTTGAAATCACAGACATAGCAGTATTCGAAATTCACAGACAGCGCGATGCGCCTAGCCACAAAGGCCCGGTGGAGGGCTGTATTTGTAATACCAGTCTCGTAGATTTTGAAATCACAGGCATGGCAAAATTTGAGATTGTGGGCAAGGCGCGCACCGATCACGTAGCATGCTGAACCTACACATGAAACCCTTCATCCTAATTTAGGCACAACAACAAATACCAACCTTGTAGCGTTTGAAATCACAGGCAGGGCAGAATTCACAGGCAGGGCACCCTTAAGGTGGCATGCTGAACGTACCCTTGAAATTCTGAGGCACGGCAGGCATTTGAATCACAAATCCCACAGTATTTCAGTGTTTTAAATCACAGGCGTGACCCCCCAACTTGACTCCAAACAGGATATGTAACAACACAAGAAGCTCCGGGACTGCCACGCACCCACCCTTCACCTGACCCTTCACCAAGCTTGCTGCTCTTGCCCATTAAGTTACCAGGCAGCATGCTAGCATGTTACCCTGATGTAGCATGTTGCCCCCCCCTAAAGTTCCGATGCAGCATGCTACCCATTATAGTCTCACCCATGAAGTTCCTGGGCTGGACCAGTTTGGACTCGGGTGTTGCAAACATGAGTACCGTGCTGGCTCCGAACGAGACAATGACCCACTGCAGGCCATGCGTCTTGGGCCCCACGAAGTTGGACAGCGCACAAAGGATGAGGAGCGTCGTAAATCCGGCCATGAAGGTCAACAATATCTCGGACATGGGTGGGATCCCCACCGGCATGTCCTTGACACCTGCAACGGGCAGCGTGGCACGTTGTTGCAAGCTACGGCAGCACGGCACGTTTGTTTAAAAAATTCAGGCAGCTTGTGCTTGATGTCTGCACCGGGCAGCGTGACGTGTTCGTTGCAAACCCCAGCGACACAGCATGTTTGTTTTTTTGATCGTGCAGCATAGGGCACATTTGTTGGCCTGCTCAGGCAGCATGCCACGATTGTTGTTAACTCAGGCGGCATGGCACAGTTATTCTGAGCTCAGGTGGCATGGCATGTTTGTTGAAGAGTCAGGTGGCATGGCTTGTTTATTGCAGACTCAGGCAGCATGTCCATGATGCCTTCAACTGGCAGCATGGCATGTTTGACGCAGACCAAACCGACCAAACCTACAATTCAGCTACATCATGGAGATGGTCAAGTAACAGAGACACGACACGAGTACTTAGGCAGTACACAGCTGCACAGGCACTAGGCAGGGAGGGAAAAGACGGGCCGTGATCAATGTTTTGTATTAGGGCCCTTCAGCTGCAATTCAGCTACATCATGGAGATGGTCAAGTGGCTCCCGTGTGGTGCACCCAGGAAGCAATTGTATTGCAGGGATGCCATTGGATGGGGGCAGGGATTTGCCAGGTTCTAAGCTAGGACTGGATAGAATAGTCACTAGAACGACAGCTGGTGTGCAGGCACTGCACACTGCAAACGAGACACTACAAAAGAGTACTTAGGCAGTACACAGCTGCACAGGCAGTAAACAATGACAGCACAGGCATTCAGGCACTATTACCACTCGTACCCAGGCATTATAATCTGAAACCCAGGCCAGAGGGCTGAGACTTAAGCGCAGGTTCAAACCATAGGACTTGGTGAAATACTCTATGGTCCAAGTCTTGGCTGGATCTATGTCTGAATCCAGGCAGTATACTTTGGAATCCAGGCAGTGCACTTTGGAATCCAGGCAGTACACTTTGGAACCCAGGCAGTATACTTTGGAATCCAGGCAGTACACTTTGGAATCCAGGCAGTATACTTTGGAACCCAGGCAGTATACTTTGGAATCCAGGCAGTATACTTTGGAATCCAGGCAGTATACTTTGGAACCCAGGCAGTATACTTTGGAACCCAGGCAGTATACTTTGGAATCCAGGTAGTATACTTTGGAACCCAGGCAGTATACTTTGGAACCCAGGCAGTATACTTTGGAACCCAGGCAGTATACTTTGGAACCCAGGCAGTATACTTTGGAACCCAGGCAGTATACTTTGGAACCCAGGCAGTATACTTTGGAACCCAGGCAGTATACTTTGGAACCCAGGCAGTATACTTTGGAATCCAGGCAGTATACTTTGGAACCCAGGCAGTATACTTTGGAACCCAGGCAGTACACTTTGGAATCCAGGCAGTATACTTTGGAACCCAGGCAGTATACTTTGGAACCCAGGCAGTATACTTTGGAACCCAGGCAGTATACTTTGGAACCCAGGCAGTACACTTTGGAACCCAGGCAGTACACTTTGGAACCCAGGCAGTATACTTTGGAACCCAGGCAGTATACTTTGGAAACCCGGCAGTATACTTTGGAATCCAGGCAGTATACTTTGGAACCCAGGCAGTACACTTTGGAACCCAGGCAGTACACTTTGGAACCCAGGCAGTATACTTTGGAACCCAGGCAGTATACTTTGGAACCCAGGCAGTATACTTTGGAACCCAGAATACAAGCTGGAAACAGGGCCTACAGTGTTGAAGTCCATCTTTGAAGTTCTTGAGGTACTTAATGACACAGGACTTGACCGGATCTAGATCTAGACCCAGGCACTACACTCTGGAATCTAGGCAATACAAAGAGGAGGATGAGATACCAGCGCAGTTGCACACCTTTGAGCTTGGTAAAGTAATTGATAGCCCAGGCTCTGGCTGGATCTAGATCTAGACCCAGGCGCTACACTCTAGAACCCAGGCAATAGAAACAGGAGGCTGAAACATCAGCGCAGTAGCACACCTTTGAACTTGGTGAAGTAATCGATGGCCCAGGCCTTGGCTGGATCTAGATCCAGGCACGGCGCGGTCAGATCCACCGTCGACCTCTCCGGCTCCTGCATGAGGAGTATGGTGCTGTGGCCAATCGGCTCCTCGTCGAACCTGGATAGCTTGCTGAAAGACAAGGGCACGCCAGCAGACAGCACGTGCATGTCCGGCGAGGAGATGGCCGACTGCTTGACGTCGTGGAGCGGGCTGGCCTTCATCTTCTGCCCGCGGGAGCTCTGCCACGGCGGCGCGAAGCGATCGGAGCTCTGCACTGCTCGCATGCTCCTCATGGAGGAAAAGCCGTTGACGGAGATGGTGAAGTGGCTCCCATGCAGGATCTGGAGGGGAGGGGGGTCAAGGACGTGAAAAACGGGTTGTGATGAATGTTTTTATGACGGCGCCTCAGCTCCATCATCACAGAGATGGTGAGGTGGCTCCCATGCAGGATCTGGAGGGGGGGTAGGGGGTCCAAGGGAAAAGGCTGGGCTCTAATAGTCTGATGGATATTTATGTTGTGGTGCTTCAGTTGCAATTCTGGTACTTCTCAGAGATGGAGTGAAGTGGCTCCCGTGTAGGATCTGGAGGGGGAGGGGGCAAAGAGGGGGGAAGGGGCAAAGAGGGGGGAAATTGGCCGTGATTAATGTTTGTCAAGACGCCTCAGCTGCAATTCAGCTACACAAATATGGTGAAGTGGCTCCCGTGCAGGATCTGGAGGGGGGGGCAAAGTGGGGAAAGAGTTGGGCTGTGATGGATGATTGTGTTGGGATGCTTCAGCTGCAATTCAGCTACGTCACAGAGGTGGTGAAGTGGCTCCCGTGCAGGATATGAAATTTAGCTGTGGTGCACACAACGGACCACTGTTGACCGCGTCTCACAATGTCTCGCACAGTGATTGATTCAAGCACCTTGTTCCCATCTATGATTTAGCTCAAGTTAATTCAAATGTAGCTCAAGTTCATTCAAATGTAGCTCAAGTTCACACAACGGATCCCTCCTGACGGAGTCTCACCATGTCTCGCAGAGCCACAGAGTCAGGCACCTTGTTCCCATCAATGTCATACTTGTGGCCGCGGAGAGGGTAGAATCGGTTGACCACAATGACCAGCCTGACCGCCCTCTGGAACCGCTCTAGAGCCACCTGCCAGCAGAGAGGGTCCAGTGGTGATACATGAGTGCGTCAGCTACATCTCAGGGTGCCTCAGCTACATTTCATCTACATTAGGGGCTGTAATCGGTTGACCACAATGACCAGCCTGACCGCCCTCTGGAACCGCTCTAGAGCCACCTGCCAGCAGAGAGGGTCCAGTGGTGATACATGAGTGCGTCAGCTACATCTCAGGGTGCCTCAGCTACATGTCATCTACATTATGGGTTAGAATCGGTTACACACAATGACCAGCACGACCGCTTAGTGGAACCTTACCAGCGCCACCTGGAGTGCGCGAGCACGGAGGTTACAAGCAAGCAGCTTGAGCCGCTGGCTCATGATTGGGTGTCTCAGCTACCGTTCAGCTAGCTACGTCTCGGCCTACGGCCACAGGGGCTTGGTGCGGTAAGCCCTGCAGCTTGAGCCACTGGCTCATGATTGGGTGTCTCAGCTACCGTTCAGCTACGGTGCAGCAAGCCCTACAGCTTGGGCCGCTGGCTATAGGCCTGTCAAGGGGTTATTCCCAATCGGCCGGCATGGCCAATGTCCAGTCGCTACCGCTACTGGTTTAAGACCAGGGACGTATGGCTCATCCTTGTCATCAAGCTGTGATCACGCATCCAACCAACAGCCTTTTTCCGAAGGTAGTTCAGACACCCAAGGTTAGATACAGAGTTGTGAATTGCGGATGGGCGGGGATAGGTCAATCGTCTGGGGTAGGTGGCTTACTTCAGTTTCCACCGGTCCATGCATTTCCCCTTGACCCACTCTACCGGATCACAATCTTCTCGGTCAAGCAAAGCTGCATGGGTAGGCTTCACATAAAGGCCACTTGTTGAGGGCAATAAAACGCCGAAGCGTGACGTGAGGTGTACATGCAGGTGACTTGAGGTGTACCTACATGCAGCTTTCACCAGATCGCGGTCTCCCCTGTTCCACACCTGTTGTTTGCTCCGTCATATCTCGTGTGCAGGCATGTACAAGTTACCATCAACTGACAGTTGCATTCATTTTTCTCTGCTCCCCATTTGCACAGGCTGGCCCCTTCGAAAAATGCCAGCGGGTGGGTACGTTGGCCGGGAGGGTACGTTGGCGCCAGCAACTTACCGATAGCGGGTATCGGACGCCGATAGGAAGAACGTCATCTGCATGGTCGTTCTGCCAACCCTCGCTGTCTGAGCTGCTTGGTTTCCTCCAAGGCGAGGATATCACAGCAGCAGCGTTCGCGGCAGGAGGATGGGAAGGAAGCAAGATTTCGAAAGCGGCCGGCATTGCCACTGCTGGTCCGTGCCCAACCGTCTGCACCTGCGCCTGCACAGACCACCTGCTCTCGTCTTCAGCTATCGTTTCCATTGCGTCACCTCTGAAAAAAGGCCAAGTGTGATGCCTTAGTTGCAGTTCAGTCAGCTAGCCCGCAAGAAAACTGAAACACTGGGTTTTATGGTGTGAAGTGTGCCTGGACCTTCGCCTTCTACTGTGTATCACAGCGTGTAATGGTGGTTATGAGCCCCGGTTATATCTACGATTATGGGGGGGGGGGGCTTTATATCGGTGGGTCTGATTTTGTATGAGCAATGCAAGTCGAATGCCTGAACTGCTACATATGTGGACGTCTTTGATAGAACCTGAGAGTCAGGGTACCCGGAGCAACACTACTACAGGGACGCTGTGCCAGCAATGACACTTTTCTAGCAGCAACGACTGCATGTGACGAGTAACATTTTGAATCACAGCAGTCATTGTCGCTGTCACTTGCCGAACGCTTGCCGCATTGCTTTAGCGATATAAAGCTATTAGCAGCGAATAGACTTGCGACTGACATCGAGCCAAATCAGTATTGATCGAGTTGGGCGGGGTTGTTGTCCGTTCGTTTGGGCGGGGTTGTCGTCCGTTTCGGGGCAGCGACTGAAGTGCGTGGGGCAAGAGAGTTACATACCGCAACTGGCTACATGCTACATGCTATATGCTACTGGCTATGGATGATGAAACTAACCGACTGTTGGGATGCAGGAATTAAAGATCATAAGCAAGACGAGAACGTTCGCTAGCAGCTCGTTCTCTGGCTGTTTGTAGGGTTGTGTGTTTTTCGCTGTTTGCTGTAAGTGTTTGCACTCAGGGAAAGAAATTCTAGACAATCTAAGGGAAATTAAAGGCGGTTGCACTCAGGGAAATTCTAGGCCGTTGGACTCTGGAATATTCTAGGCAGTCGCACTCAGGGAAATTCCAGGAGGTCGCACTCAGGGAAATTCTAGGCGGTTGCACTCAGGAAAATTCTAGGCGGTTGCTCTGAGTGAAATTCTAGGCAGTTGCACCCAGGGAGATTCCAGGCGATTGCACTCAGGGAAATTCTAGGCAGTTGCAGTCAAAAAAATGCTAGGTGGTTGCACTCAGGAAAATTCCAATCGGTTGCACTCAAGGAAATTATAGGCGGTTGCCTTCCGGGGACATGCATGTGGTAGGCAAGCAAATCGGCATTACGCAGGTGGGCAGGCAGGTACGCAGGCAGCAGGTCAGTTGCTTGGCAGCATGCAGGTAGGCCGGCAGGCATAAGGTTTGCAGGTAGGCAGGTTTTTGGTTCAGCTGCTGCAGTTGTGGCGTGTCAGAATGACCGATGGTGCATGGCACCGGAGGCTCTGTCGAAATGTCATCGCACATCATGCACGGCAATCTACAGAAGTCAAGCAATTCTGCCAGCACTGCCAAACCTTACAGACGAAACGAGTTTGCGCCCAATGAAAAGCTGCACGATAGTCGTTCCTAAGAGGTCGGTCAGACTGCGTTACGTTTGGGGTTGCGTCACGAAAAAGTGCAAACGCGATGCCGGTCACACTACCCAAACGCCAAACGCAACGCGCCCAAACGCGAAACGCAAACGCAGGGGGGGGGGTGAGTTTTCGCGTTTGATATATCGCAATGATCTGAAGCTGGAAATGAACAATATACATGCTATAGTATACGACAATATCAACCACGAGTCGAGAGGAGTCGGAATGCACACAAAAATGGACCTGGTCATACTTCAGGGCACATCCTTGAGGCAAACGCGGCTGCGGTTGGCTTCAAAACTTAGGAAATTCAACATGGAAGATTTAGACTGTATTTATGATTCCTGTGGCGAGGCGGACACTCGCAGGACGAAGCGGAAGACAGCAGCCCCACCCCGGTACCGCAACGATGTGTCACCTCCTCCTGCATCTCCTCCCAGCTCCGACTACGAGGCTCCGCTTGAGGAGGAGGAGACTGAAGCAGAGGAGGCCTGAAGCAGAGGAGGCCTGAAGCAGAGGAGGCCTGAAGCAGAGGAGGCCTGTAAGATGGGCTTTCGCATGTCCTGCAGTGTGAACTGTCATCCTGCAAGTTCGACAACTAGGCAGCCGCTGGCTACAGCGATACGGATGAATGAGAGCAGGCCTGGCATCACGGCTAGCTGTTCAACGAGTTTGCGCTTGAGGCAGCGCAACGCGAGTGCACGTCACGTACTGTGCAGTATGAACTTTCGGTGAACAAGGTCCAAAAACAATGTGGCCGAGGCCGAGGCTGCCCCGCCACGCGCATATACATTGCGGGCAGACATGCAAACGACTTTCCGCCCAACTCAAAGCAACGCGATGGCCCGTTTCTGAAATCGGCACCACTTTTCAACGCAAACCCCTCAAAATAGCATGCCCAGAAAAGGACGGCGCATTCTCTTCACTCCGCGCACAACCGTTGCAGTGCACTGTCATAAGGTAGGGAAGCACGAGATACGCCGGTGGAACAACAGATGACTGGAAACACTGGCGCTACCGCGAAGAACGAGCCTTTCAAAACATGACCCAAATTGGCGGTTGGTAACCGATGTCCCAGTACAAACCAACTGAAAACCCAAACCCTATCCCTTTCCGTTCCTTTCAGTCACTCGGGTATAGACACCATTACACGTTGTGATCTTCCTGTAGTGGACCCTTTCGAGCCCGAAGGTCCATGCACATCCCGTCAGGCTGGACCGTAAAAATGACGGTCCCACAGTACGGACTGGGGAATTTTCCAACTGGGGAATTGCGGGAAAGTGTATAGTTTCGTGAAATTTTGCTTGCCAGTGTTTTCAAAGCATGTCAATGACGTTACCGGTACACCTCTGGGCCTTGCTGAAATGAAGCTCGGCCACTTCGGTTTTCAAAGCATGTGTGGAAAGGTGTGAAGGTGTCCCAGTGTCCTCTGAAATAGTTTGCCCCTGCCGGCCTCCACTGCGCTCCCACGCAGCGTTGCCCCAGCCTACTTCACCAACCAAGTGACACCAACCCCTTTCTTAGGGGACTTGTAAGACAAACTCTTATGCAAGGGCTGGCCCGTAGGCCCGCCTCCCAAATTTCCTTGTTACAGCGGTTCCCTAAAACTCTAAAATATAGTTGCCTCTGACTGAGCACCTCCAGCCGAGATGGAGCTCCTGCTTGTTTAAATTGCGGTAGACTGGAGTGGGCATGGGCATGGACATTAGCACGTACGCATGTACGTAGGCGTCCGGCATCCGCCGTCAAGACCCTTTTCGGCAGAAAGAAAGAAAGAAAACTACGCCCAGCAGGGGCGTGAGGGTTAAGGAAACAGCGCGGCATGGGCCTAGGCCGCGTCCGCGCCGTTACCATTATAACAAGAGAGAATCCATTCAAGCTACGGTGGCTTGCGCTTCCGGCTGCGTCTGGCTGGCTGATTGGTGGATCCTGATGTCGGGAACTACTCTAACCTACGTCTGGTTTGCACAAAACTGTGTAAGAGTTTTGTAGCGTGCACATGCATTTTTCGAGCGCACTTCCGGGCGTGATATATGCTGATGCCGAGGGAGAGCATGCCTTGCATAGTGTGCTCTTTATAAATGGTGCCAGAGGTTCCTAACAGGATGGGGATGATTTTGATATTATTTCTGCAGTGTCCTGTGCTCTGGAGTTTTTGCACTAGTTCAGTGTGTTGGCTGTAGCATGCTGAGAGTTGGCCCCTCGGATCTGTGTCTTTGCAATACTTAAATTCCACTATAAGGATGTCCGTGTCCTTGAGTTGCTCTGCCTTTTGCATTAACATGATATCAGGTTGCATTTCCTCTTTGTGTTTTGGGCCAGAGGTTGTTGTTGCTGGTTGGATCTGGGGTAGCAGGTCCTTGGGCACTCTGTTTGTTGGTAGTTTTCGGCCGTCCCAAGTCTGGTTGTACCCTGGCCCCCTACCTGCCTCTCACTGGCGACCAGAGTCTTGTTTGACCAATAAATGGCCGGTAGGTGGCATGAGCGGCAGAGGGTGCTGCACCACCCGGTTTCACCTGTGCCGTATCAGGCCGTAACGTGCAACTTTGCTACAGCAATTTGGCTTAGACTGCAACATACCGTGCATGGTCGTGCCATATCGTGCTACCATGCAGCAGAGGGTGCGGTGCACCATCCCCTTGGTTCAGAGATACACGTCATAGCACTGTTTGGACTCATCTTAAACCCTCACAACTCTTGGGAACCCGATGAGGCCCTTCCTCGTGATCGAATCTCCAGGGTTGTGGTGTAGCTATATTGCCAGCTAACCGAAGTTAAAATCACTATCAAATAAACCGTGCTGGGAACTGGTGAAGTGATATCACCACGACGCCTTCGAAGATATATGGATCACGCGCACCAGGAAGGGCCCAGAGGTGTAACATCATTGCCCAGGACGAGGTATGTGCCCACAGCCCCATAGGTGTAACGTCAATACGTCATTGTCAAACCAGATAGGGCCCAGAGGTGTAGCTTCATTTACAAACCAGGGCGAGGAATGTGGTACCCGAGCTGACTACATGCATTGGAAAATGAGTTTTAGGACTGAGGCACTGACACGTAAAAATAATGGAACAGGTGCACAACCGAAGAAACTGTGGAAGGAAAGGTCCAAAAGCTAAATTCCACAAAAAATTACATAGGGAGGAACTCGGAAAGCCAGCTTTATATCTCATTGGTATGCGCAGAAATAAAGGGAGCGCCTCTCTACTTCTCACTTTTTTGGCATTCGAGGACAAGCGGAGCATGAGGAATGTATGCTGGGGGCAGGAGTCCGCAAACCAATCTAAACACTGAAATAAGCTGGGACAGAACTCGATGTATAAACTCATGCCCCACCCTGGACTTCCTACCAACAAAACCAGCTTTGTAACAGCAAACACATGCTGTGGCATAGTTGTGAAAGTGTGAACCCCATGATGCATTGTTTGAATCCCTTCCGGAGGCTATTCCAGAAACTATCTAAGGAAAGGGTCTGCACATTGTAAAATCTCTAGGGCTGTGTGTGTGTGTTTACACACATCGCTGCGTGCTAATGGACAAATGAATAGGAACGTACCGACGGCATACAACAAAACACCAAATTATGGGTTGATTTATGCTGCTGCGCTTGCAATGTAACGAGGTAGGAATGGCGAGGAACTCCGTTTCATCTGTAGGGACAAACCTCTCAAGCCCGCACAAGTGCTAAAGCTTTATCTGTGCATCCTGTCCGCGCAGGCACCCAGAATCCTGTTTGCCGGCTTTATCAGTCACTGCACTAAGAAGTAGCCTGGACTTGGACATACTCTACGCGGCCTGCCCAGGCACCCATGCTCGCAACTGCCGCTGCAGTAACAAGTCGCCTGGACCTTGGCTTAATCGTTTCTGCCCACCCACACAGCCCCTCAAGGCGCCCACAGTCCCATCTCCCGCCTCCCATAGCCACTTCCCACATATGCAGGTACAGGGATCTTACCCGGAGCTGTACGGATCTACACTGCAGTCTGGGGAATGGACCCAGAGGCTATGTTATGATGATGGGAAGGTACCCAGAAGCTACACTGTAATCAGAGGAAGGTACCCAGAAGCTGCACTGCAGTCTGGGGAAGGGACCCAGAGGCTATGCTGTGATGATGGGAAGGTACCCAGAAGCTACACTATAATCTGGGGGAAGGTACCGGTAAGCCGCAATGCGGTCAGGGGAAGGGACTCAGAAGCTGCACTGCCATTACGGGAAGGTACCCAGAAGCTACACCGCGATTGGGGGCAGTAACCCAGAACTACCCTGCGGTAAAGGGAAGGTACGCAGAAGCTACACAACGATCGGGGGAAGGTACTCAGAAGCTACAATGCGATTACGGGAAGGTACCCAGAAGCTACACAGCAATCGGGGGAAGGTTCACGGAAGGTCCCCGGATGATTTTATTCAATCTGCCTGGGATAGCCTGCAACAGGCCGAGCTCAATGGCCGGCAGCTTCTTCGGAGGCGGCGCGCCAGCGCCAGCGCCCGAGAGCCGGCCACTGTCTTGCGCATGCAGTGGATTAGCGGCGTCCCGGCTGTCCGGCGGAGGGGGACCGCCAAAGGACAACCGCGGGTCACGGTCCTGAGGCTCGCCGGCGCCAAGGCTGATCAACATGTTGTCCGCCTCGTCCACCTCGCGCACCGGCACCGGAGGCAGCTGCGTGGGCCGCCCCCGCCCGGGGGGGCCGTCCCTTCGATGTAAGCCTGGCTGCTGTTGCTGCTGTGTTGATGTCTGGGAGAAGGGGCTTGCCTGCACCGCCTGCTGCTGCTGCTGCTGCTGTGGTGGCGGCGACAGCGGCGGCTGCGGAGCCGTCCGAGCGGACGGTCCCGCGTGCACCTCCATCGTCATCATCATCGGGCTGGAGTCCTGCCCCCACGACGCCGGCCGCGCCTTGACCGTCCCCTTGCACAGCCCGCAGGGACGCTTCTGAGCAGGGTGCTGCGGCAGCAGCGGGCTTAAGGCCGAGGGCGGTCCCATCACCGACATGGACAGCATGCGGCTCTGCCCGGCGCCCAGGCCGTTGCCGCCCGCTTTCAAGCTGCAGGGCCCCAGTCCGGCCCTAGGCGACGTGGCGGCTTCCTGCTGCTTCTGTCGCAACAGCGCGTTTGCGGGCAGCTGGTCTGCGCTGCGCCGCACGATCGCGACGCCGGAGCCTCCATCGGTTTTGGCTGCGTTGTGAGGGCTACTGCTGTGCTCGTACCTGGGGCATGCAGCAAGCATCGTGGGTTGGGGTGGGTTGGGGTGGGTAGAGGCTGGGCTGGGATGGGTGGGGTGGGGTGGGGGGGATGGGGTGGATGAGGTGAGGTGGGGTGGATGGGATGGGGTGGGATGAGGTGATGTGGGATGGGATGGGATAGGGTAGAATGGGGTGGGAGGGGGATGGGGTGGGATGGGGTGGTGTGGGATGGGGTGGGGTGGGGTGGGGTGGGGTGGGTGGCTGGGACAGCGTGGCGCCTGGTGTTGTAGTGTGTTGCTGGGTGGGGTAAGGTGACCGGATAGGAAGCGTGGGGTGAAGTGGGGTGGGATGGGGTGGGGTGGGATGGGGTGGGGTGGGGTGGGGTGGGGTGGGATTGGGTGGGGTGGGATTATGTGGGGCAGGATTGGGTGGGGTGGGATGGGATGGGGTGGGGTGGGATGGGGTGGGATGGGGGGGGATGGGATGGGGTGGGATGGGGTGGGGTGGGATGGGGTGGGGTGGGGTGGGGTGGGTGGCTGGGACAGCGTGGCGCCTGGTGTTGTAGTGTGTTGCTGGGTGGGGTAAGGTGACCGGATAGGAAGCGTGGGGTGGAGTGGGGTGGGATGGGGTGGGGTGGGGTGGGGTGGGATTGGGTGGGGTGGGATTATGTGGGGTAGGATTGGGTGGGGTGGGGTGGGGTGGGATTGGGTGGGGTGGGATTATGTGGGGTAGGATTGGGTGGGGTGGGATGGGATTGGGTGGGGTGGGATGGGGTGGGATGGGATGGGGTGGGATGGGGTGGGGTGGGATGGGGTGGGGTGGGGTGGGGTGGGTGGCTGGGACAGCGTGGCGCCTGGTGTTGTAGTGTGTTGCGGGGTGGGGTTAGGTGACCGGATAGGAAAGCGTGGGGTGGGGTGGGGTGGGGTGGGCTTGACAGGGCGCGGGTGGGCAGCGAGGGAGGTGGGGCTGTGTTTGAGGGCTCACGGCCAAACGAAATCCGAGTAAGGAGGCACCTGCGCGCTTACAGGGATACAGGGGGCTTCAGGAAAATCACAGGGGGGACTTCACTGGGGTGGCTGGGACAGTGTGGCGCTTGATGTTGTAGTGTGTTGCGGGGTGGGATGATGGCATCAACAATGTATGGGCCGCATTTGAACGTACCCCTTACCCCAGCACGATGTCAAATATGAAAGAAAGGAAAGCACTTCTACAGTATGTTTTGTGGTGGCTTACTTCATGACACAAGATTTGAAGAGAAGGGTTTTCACAGCAGCAACTTCACGCTTTGCCCCTCTACTGTTCAAACATGTAGGGTTTTGAGGTTAAGGGTTAACAATTGAGTGTTTAGAGAGATTTGGGGGTTTTGGTTAATAATTTAGGTTTGAGGGTTAGGAGCTAGGGGTTTGGGGATGAGGGTGTATAGTTTAGGACTTCCGGTTCAGATTTTAGGATTTAGGGTTTAGAGTTGAAGTTAATAGTCGAGTGTGTACGTTTTCGTTTAGGGTTTAGGGTTCAGGGTTGAAGTTAATAGTCGAGTGTGTACGTTTTCGTTTAGGGTTTAGGGTTTAGGGTTGAAGTTAATAGTCGAGTGTGTACGTTTTCGTTTAGGGTTTAGGGTTGAAGTTAATAGTCGAGTGTGTACGTTTTCGTTTAGGGTTTAGGGTTTAGAGTTGAAGTTAATAGTCGAGTGTGTACGTTTTCGTTTAGGGTTTAGGGTTTAGAGTTGAAGTTAATAGTCGAGTGTGTACGTTTTCGTTTAGGGTTTAGGGTTTAGAGTTGAAGTTAATAGTCGAGTGTGTACGTTTTTCGTTTATGTGTCTGCCTCTCTACTGTTGCAGTATGTAGGGCTGGGAGTTGAGGGTTCAGGGTTACGAGCTGAGGGTATGTGTTTCTTAGGCGGCAGCTACATGTTCTGCCCCTCTATTCTTGAAGAACATGCGGTAGTACAAACAAAGGGTTTAGGGTTGCAGTAGCACAAACAAAGGGTTTAGGGTTGCAGTAGCACAAACAAAGGGTTTAGGGTTGCAGTAGCACAAACAAAGGGTTAAGGGTTGCAGTAGCACAAACAAAGGGTTTAGGGTTGCAGTAGCACAAACAAAGGGTTTAGGGTTTACTGTAGTATAAACAAAGGGTTAAGGGTTTTGGGCTTGCGGTAGTACAAACAAAACGGCAAGGGGCACCTCATGTGCTCACTCTTTGGACTCTTGAAAGCCAATGGACACGAAGGCATGGTGCTTAGTTCTTCTAAACCATGAACCCTAAACCATGACCCACTCATCCGAAGGGTGCTTCCTGGGATGGCTCCTCGGAATCTTGAAAGTCAAAGGAAACAAAAAAATAAGGGCGCTTCATTCTTTGTAACCCAGAACCCTGAACCATGACCCAATCACCAGAGAATTAAGGGTGTAGGTTTGAGCATGGGTTTGGGTTTAGGGTTTACTGGAAGGGTGCAGGGTCGAGCCTGAGGGTTCAGGGTTCCTTGAACCATGACCCACTAACCAGAGGGTTAAGGGTGTAGGTTTGAGCGTGGGTTTGGGTTGAGGGTTTACTGGAAGGGTGCAGGGTCGAGCCTGAGGGTTCCTTCGACCAAGAATCCATGACCCACTCACCAGAGGGGAGCTTCCTTGGGCTCTTGGAGGTCAAAATAAATAAGTGCTTCCTTCTTCGTGATCCAGGACCCTGAACCATGACCCACTCACCAGAGGGGAGCTTCCTGGGCTGGATCCTTGGGCTCTTGGAAGTCGATGTATACCATGCCGAGCTTCTGCACCCTGGCCCTCTCCACAGCCTCTTCATACTCCCTGCCAGAGGCACGTGTGGGGATGCAAACAGGTTTAAAAGATCAAAGTTATGTTTAGTATACTACCATGCCGAGCTTCAGCACCCTGGCCATCTCCACAGCCTGTTCACACTCCCTGACGGAGGTGTGAACATGGAATCGGGGATGCAAACGGGTTTTCAAGATCAAAGCACAGTACGGGACCATGCCGTTCTTAAGTATCCGGGCTCTTTCCTCTTCATACTCCCTGCTAGAGGTGTGTGCAGGGATGCAAAGGGGTGGAAAGATTGAGGCATACCCTCCCATTCTCAGCACTAGGCCACCTGGACTGGAATACCCCCCCCCACACACACACATACGCAAACTACCAGGCCCACGTGGCCAAGCGTTGAGCAGGGCCCAGGGGGTATGCACCATTATAAACACAAATGCACACACTACTAGCCTCACCTGCTCTGCTCCTTGACAGGCTCGTGCACCACCCTCACAAAGTCAGCACGCCTCGGTGGGGCCTGCCGCCCCCAGTTCCCGTCCGGCTCCGGAACCGTGGGAGGCAGCGGCGGCAGCACCTGCCTCGGCCGTAGCCTGGGCTCGGGGCTGCCGGGCTTGGCGAGGGGCGGGGCTGGCGCTGGAGAGGCGGCGGGGACTTGCCGCCTGGGCGGCAAGGGCTGCTGCCCGTCGTTCGACGGGCCGGGCTTCTCTTCCCCGGCGGGGAGAGGCCGCGGCTCCTCGGGCCTGCTCAGGGAAGCAGGGGGCTCCGGTTGCGGCTGCTGCGTGCTGACCTGCCCAGATATCGTAGCAGACAGCCCCGCGCCGCTTTTCTGCGGCGGCTTTGGCTTCGGTTTTGGGACAGGTTTTCTTGTTGGTGGCGGCGGCGGCGGCGGCGGCGGAGGGGCCGCAGGTCGAGGCCCCTTTTTCGTCTTTGCCTTGGTTGCAGCTGGCGGCTTTGGCTTTTTCTTCGAAGAGGCATCGCTTCCGCTGCCGTCGTCGTCATCGGTGTCGTCCGGCGTCGGCGGCGCCGGGGACGGCGGAGACTCCATTGGTTCCGGAGCTTTGTCCGAGTCGTCCGAGGCCTTGGCCACGTCAGGCGATACGTACGCAAACCTCTTCAGCAACCTGTCGAGATTGTTGTGGGAGGACAGAAACACACTCTCAAACTCGGAAAACGCACCAGAGCTTCGAAGCAAAGCATGCTTGAGAGTGAGCAAGGGTGGAGATCCAGCAAGGTTTAGGGTTAAGGGTTTAGGGGTTGACCTGATGGCCTCAACCCTAAACCCTTAAGCATGCTTGAGAGTGAGCAAGGGTGGAGAGCCAGCAAGCAAATAGAAAACACTGCATGCAGACGATCACACAAGTAGTCACCGAACGTAGGCAAGACAAACATAGAAGGCACGGTCAAGAAGAATGAAAAGTTCGGCTGCTGGCACAAAATTTGCGACGCCACGTATGCCTCCAAAACGGGCCAGGCCTGACGCGACGTCTGCCTCGGGAATGCAGTGCACCCTAAAAGCGCTATACCTTCATCCGCCAAACTCTGAAAAACATCTCCAAAATCTGAGGCCCTTAGGCTACTGACGACGTTCGTAATGAAGGAGGGTAAAGATACTGCAAGCAGGCGCTTGCCTCAGATCATGCCTCAGATCATGCCTCAGATCATGCCTCAGATCATGCATCAGATCGTGCCTCAGATCATGCATTAGATCATGCCTCAGATCATGCATCAGATCATGCATCAGAGATCAAGCAAGGCGCTCACTTGCCACTGTTGTTGCAGGTAAAGCCACCGAGCATGCAAAACCCTAAACCCACTGTTGTTGCAGGCAAAAGTCCCGATTTTGCAAAAAAAACTGAACCCCTTTATCCATAAACCCTTAACCTACTGTTGTTGCAGGCAAAGCTCCTGAGCATGCAAAACCCTTTACCACCTTATCCATAAACCCTCAACCCTAAATGCAGGCAAATCTCAGAAGCAAAAACACGATTTGTGAGACAGGTTGGGCAGTTCGATGAGGAAAGTAATAAATAGATGCACACACGCTGGCGCTCACATGTCAAACATCCTGCCCTGAGCCTTAGCGTCCGCAAGAAGGTTGCTCAGGAGCTCCGCGTACTCCGGGGCATCAATGTTCTCACACCTGAAGGCGGCAGCAACAGTAGCAGGAGAATGGTCAAGGGTTTAGGGTTAAGCCTGATGACTTGAGGTTTAGGCATTAGGGAAACGCCTGATGGCTTGAAATTCAGTGCTTAGGGTTTAACCTGATGGCTCACGTCTTTCATGGCTTAGTGTTTTGCCTAATGGCTTCAGGTTTAAGGTTAGGGTTTAACCCGAGGGTCAATGTGAAGGTCAGGGTTTAGCCTCAGGGTAAGGGGTTTCGGGTTTCCCTGACGGCTTAGGGATTAGGGATGAGCATGAGGGTATAGGGTGTAGGTTTGCACATGTGTTTGGGTTGTGGGATACCTGGAAGGGTGCAGGGTCAAGCCTGAGGGTTCAGGGTTCATGGATTACTCCGAGGCAACAGCGCTCTCACGCTTCACGCAGCAGCATTGGGAGGCAGGGGAGAGTTCAGGGTTTAGGTTAAAGGGCTGGGGGCTGAGGTGTAGGGTTAAGGCCAAGGATTTGTCAATCCGAGTTCCGGGGAACGTTACGGCCTGAGGCGTACAACTTCCCAGACCTACAGCGACAAAAGGTTCAGTGTTCTGTGCTTAGCGTTCTGTGTTTAGTGTTCCGTGTTCAGGATTAAGGGTTCAGGCCTAGGTTTTGGATAACCCCCCGGGTTTCGGGGTAAACGTTCAGCCTGATACATACACATTCCCACCCCTGCAGCAGCAGCAGTAACGGGAGAAAAAAATGGGGTAGGGGCGTGGGAAATTTAGGGTTTAGGATGGAGTCCAAGGCGCACGAGTTCTCAGAGAAGCAACAGCAGAAGCGGCATCGGGAGAGGAAAGGAGTTAGGGCTTGACTCTAAGATTGCGTCATATAAGTTGGAGTATCCCATCATGTCGCTAGGCATGATTAAATAACGTTGCTAACGATAAGTAAATTATGTCGCGCGGCATGATGTCGCTAGACAAAGACGTAAGCTCTCGACATGCACTCGCTCTCGACATGCACTCACCACACGTCTGCTAGCTAAACTCTAAACCCCTTAACCCCTAAACCCTCGTTCCTAAACCCTCCAACCTAACCCACACTCAATAGACAGTGCGCATAAAATTACCCTTGCAGCCTATCTGCACTCACCACACGTCTGCTAGCTAAACTCTAAACCCCTTAACCCCCAAACCCTCGTTCCTAAACCCTCCAACCTAACCCACACTCAATAGACTGTGCTCTTGCAATATATCTTGCCGCTCATCTGCTCACCACATGTCCGCCAGCTCGAACATCGCGTCAAAGAAGTCGGGGTAACCCATCATGTCGTGGCCCTTGTTGTCGTCCAGCCAATCTTCCTCGGGATCGTAATTGATGTCTCCTTGCATCTTGAACCGGGGCAGCAGCACCTACAGGTGGCAGTACAGGTGGCAGTACAGGTGGCAGTACAGGTGGCAGTAGAGGGGATCAAAGGGCAAGGACTGCCCTTTGATGAACAGGTGGGCTTTATGTGATATATTTCATGCCGCCTTGCATCTTGAAGCGGGGCAGCAAGACAACTATTGCTGGCGTAAGGGGGGAGGAATGTGCTTTACGGAGGCAGTGGGTTGTGCATGATTGATGTCTCCTTTCATCTTGAAGAGTGACAGCAAGACAAATATTGCTGGCGTGAGGGGGGAGGAATGTGCTTTAAGGAGGCAGTGGGTTGTGCATGATTGATGTCTCCTTTCATCTTGAAGCGTGACAGCAAGACAAATATTGCTGGCGTGAGGGGGGAGGAATGTGCTTTACGGAGGCAGTGGGCTGTGCATGTATGATGTCTCCTTTCATCTTGAAGCGTGACAGCAAGACATTTATTGCTGGCGTGAGGGGGGAGGAATGTGCTTTAAGGAGGCAGTAAGTTGTGCATGATTGATGTGTCCTTTCATCTTGAAGCGGGGCAGCAAGATAGCTATTGCTGGCGTGAGGGGGGAGGAATGTGCTTTACGGAGGCAGTGGGTTGTGCATGATTAATATCTCCTTTCATCTTGAAGCGGGACAGCAAGACAACTATTGCTGGCGTGAGGGGGGAGGAATGTGCTTTAAGGAGGCAGTGGGTTGTGCATGATTAATGTCTCCTTTCATCTTGAAGCGAGGCAGCAAGACAGCTATTGCTGGCGTGAGGGGGGAGGAATGTGCTTTAAGGAGGCAGTGGGTTGTGCGTGATTGATGTCTCCTTTCATCTTGAAGGCAGCAGAGCACGTGTGGGGGGATGATTAACGGGAGGGGGGGGAGGGCGATTTAAGAGTGAATCAAATCAAATTCGAGAACTGCACGCAATCTGTGGGAGGTGCGTGTTCCTCCCCAAATTCAAACTTGAGAGGATCCAAAGTCAAATTCAAATGTTTGGCACTTTGCACTAGGGCACAAATATGCAGGAGCAACAAGATGGATTGCATGTCAGACTTGCAAAAACGAAGGAGCAGATCCGCCAGGTCAGCAGATCCGTCGTGTCTGCAGATGGTACCGCCTTTGAGCAAAAGAGCGGAAACCCAGGAGCTCATGGTAACAAGAGACGAGCTGTTTTTATTTCAGGGCGCATCAGGTACAATTCAGCTAGGTTTTCAAGGCTTATGGCTGGGGGGGGTCCTAGGTTGCAGGAAAGCCGACAGCTTGCGCCCCACCAGCAGATAGCCACAGGTTTGGTCCTCGAGCCCCGTAGGCCCGGAGGTGGTCTCGCTCAGTGGCCAGTCCACGGCAGTACAGCGCAGAATATATGTAGACATTGGTGATGTAGCTGAATGGTAGCTGAATGGTAGCTGAATGGTAGCCGGTGGGGGGGCTTTCATTTGAACGATGGCCACCATGGCACTGAAGAAGGCCTTGATCATTTAGCGGAGTTTAGGCGAATTGTGGCAGCATGGTAGCTGATCAAGACCTCAGGCATAAACAGCCATCTGGATCCCCCATCTGAACGATGAACACCACTGCGCGGTAGAAAGCCTTGGTGATGTAGCAGAATGGAAGTTGCATGACAGTTGATGTAGCTGAATGGTAGGTGATGTAGCTGAATGGAAGCTGCATGGTGGGTGATGCAGCAGAATGGTAGCTTAGATGCGGTCTCCTCGGGAAGAGGAGCTGTTAGGACCCCCCACTTGAAATTGACCACCATGGTGCTGTCGAAAGCCTAGGGGATGTGGCTGCATGGAAGCTGCATGGTAGGTGATGTGGCTGCATGGGAGCTGCATGGTAGGTGATGTGGCTGCATGGAAGCTGCATGGTAGGTGATGTGGCTGCAGGGAAGCTGCATGGTAGGTGACGCGACTGCATGGAAGCTGCATGGTAGGTGATGTAGCTGAATGTCAGGTGATGTAGCTGAATGGAAGCTGCATGGTAGGTGAGGAAGCTGGATGGAAGCTGCATGGTAGGTGATGTAGCGGAATGGAAGATGCATGGTAGGTGATGTAGCTGAATTGAAACTGTATGGTAGGTGATGTAGCTGAATTGAAACTGCATGGTAGGTGACGTAGCTGCATGGTAGGTGAGGAAGCTGGATGGAAGATGCATGGTAGGTGATGTAGCGGAATGGAAGATGCATGGTAGGTGATGTAGCGGAATGGAAGATGCATGGTAGGTGATGTAGCTGAATTGAAACTGCATGGTAGGTGACGTAGCTGCATGGTAGGTGATGTTAGACGTAGCTGTAGGTAGGTGGCGTAGCTGCATGGTAGCTGTATGGTAGCTGCATAATAGGTGAATCACAGTCCCCCAAAGTAAGCAGCCATCTGGACCCACCATCTGAACGATGACCACCATGGCACTGTAGACTGGCTTCTGCAGCGCCGGCAGATGAGTGCCCTCACTGTCTACGTCCTTGGGGAGGAAGCTGTTGAGCAAGGCGGGGTTAGAGTTTTGCATGTACATTTTGGGGCGTTAATATTTTGGGGGTAGATAACGTTAAGTGGGTACATTTGGGGGGTAGGTAACTAGGTCCATTTTGGGGTAGGTAGTTAGATACCGTTTAGGAGTAAGTACATTTGGGGAATATGTAAATTTTGGTGTAGGTAGTAAGGTGCAATTAGGGGGTAGGTTCATTTGTGGGGTAGGTACAGTTGCGGTTAGGTAGTTAGGTACAATTTGTGGGTACGTGCAATTGGAAGGATAGGTGCAGTTTGTGTTCTGATGCCTGCTTGCTAAATTGGATGCAGCCATGTAGCTATTGCAGGTCAGCCACCCCGTCACATAGTGCCCTGTGGCCGCATGGTCCCCTACCACTGCCCTAACGTATACTATTTAATTAAACCCCCTTACATACATCCTTAACCCCAACACTGGCCCTAAACCCTAACCTTAAACCCTAACCTTACACCCTAACCCTAACCTTAAACCATAACCCTAACCCTGACCTTAACCCTAACCCTAACACCAACCCTAACCCTAACCCTGACTCAAACCCTCACCCTACACCTAACCCTTACCCTAACCCTAACCCTAACCATAAACCTAACCCCTAAACCTAAGCATAAACCCTAGACCCATGTCTCACATCCACCAGGCGTGGACCGCATCCACAACACGGGGGTCATGGCGCAGGTCGTGCCTCCTCTTGAGGGCCTCCTCCGTGTACATGTCGGCATTACCCTGTGTGCCACGTAGGGGGGGGGGGGGGTAATTGATCATGGCGCCACACAGGGGGGGAGGGGGGGAATGATTGGTCATGGCGCAGGTCGTTCCTCCTCTTGAGGGCCTCCTCCGTGTACATGTCGGCATTACCCGGTGTGGATGTGGTCAACTCAGGTGTGAATGTGGTCAACTCAGGTGTGGATGTGGTCAACTCAGGTGTGAATGAAAATATCTCACCTAGATGCGGACAAGGGTTTGCATGACTTACAGAACGTCGACTTAAACAGCCAGTTGCAGGACAGAGGGAAGGGTGTTATCAGCATGGACAAACTGGTGTGGATGTGGTCAACTCAGGTATGAATATGGTCAACTCAGGTGTGGATGTGGTCCACTCAGGTGTGGGCAGACAGAGGGGTTGCCATCAACATGAACAACATGGTGTGGATGAGGTTCCATCAACACCCAGTTGCGTGTAGGCCAGAGGCCAGAGTCACAAAAAAGAAACACCGCGCCCGCACCTGGTTGTTGAAGTTGATCTTCTGCAAATCGCGCTCATCCTCGACCGTCAGCTTCACCTCCGTGACACCCGACAAGGCTTCATTGATTGCCTGTAAGGCAGGGGCGGAGTGTGTGAGTGGGAGGATATGCAGGGGAGGGTGGAAAGAGGGAGGGGAGAGAGAAAGGGAGGGAAGGGAGGGAAGAGGGGAGGGGAAGAAGGGGAGGGAGAACCGGACAAGGCCTCATTGATTGCCTGTAAGGCAAGGACAGAGTGTGTGAGTGGGAGGATATGCTGGGGAGGGGGAAAGAGGGAGGTGAGAGAAAAAGGGAAGGAAGGAAGGGAGGAGGGGTGGGAAAGAAGGGGAAGGAGAACCGGAGAAGGCCTCATTAATTGCCTTGCATGCAGGGACTGAGTGTGAGTGGGAGGGGAGGAGGAATGGGGGCATGGAGGGAGGAGTGTGTGTGAGGGGGGGGGGGCGTGGACATGGAATGGGGTGGAGGGAGCGGGGAGAGAGGGGGGAGAGGGGATGAGGAAGGGAGGAGATGAGGGAGGGGGGGAGGTGAGGAGGAAGGGAGGGGATGAGGGAGGGGGGAGAGGGGATGAGGAAGGGAGGAGAGGGGGGAAGGAGGGCATGAAGAGAAGGGCAGAGGGTTGGGGGGGGGGCCCAATATGGCCCCATGGGTTGCGTGTGGGGAGGGAAATGTAGGCTGTAACTTGCAAGGCCGGCATGGCCCCATGGATTGCCTGCGGAGCAGGGAAGGTGCGTGTGGGGAGTGAAGTGTGGGTGGTAAGGCTGGCATGGCCTCATGCTTTACCGCGGTACGGTACGGGCCCGGGAAGGTACGGGTGGGGAGGGAGGTGTGTGGATGTAAGCCCGGAATGGCCTCCTAGTGGTATTTTAATGGATCCTTCAACCAGTCATCCTTAGTTATTAACATAACTTATGAGGGAAGGCTAAGCACGTCTACAGTATCAAAGCGTCGCACCCCCAAAAATAGTTGTTAATTTTTGTTTCGTCGCGCACCACTCCGCACACCTCCAAAAACAATTAATTAAACGCAGACTCAAACCCGTCTTAAGGTAATCAACAAAAACTATTAAGCAACGCACGTCTATAGTGTCTAGCCTACCCATTTTCTTTACCCTCTTATCTGAGCTCTCACCTGCGTGGGGTCCAGGTGACCCTGTCTGCACCTGCACCTGCCCTCTGAAAAGCCACATACCCGTCTGCTCTGCCGTTCTACGTGCTGCGCAGCCGCTCCTCTGATTACTTGTCTTGACCCTCTTATCTGAGCTCTCACCTGCGTGGACTCCGCATTGAATTCCTGCTTATCCTGCTTGGCCAGCATCATCGCTCTGTGGGTAGGGGTGGGGGGGTGGGGTGGGGGGCAACAGGGATTGGGGGGAGGAAGGGGGGGGGGGGGGCAGCGAAGGGGTGGAGCAACAGGGTGGGTGGGACAACAGGCAGGGGGGGGGGGCAGCAGGGAGGGGGGACAACCGGGGGGGGGGGGCAACAGGGAAGACTTTGGGGGGAGGGGGCAGCAAAGGGTTGGGGCAAAACTGCAAAAGGGGGGTGGAGCAACAGGGAGAATGGGACAACAGGAAGGGGGGGGGGGGGGGGGGAGGGCAACAGGGAAGACTATTAGGGGGGCAGCAAAGGGGTGGGCTAACAGGGGGGTGGGACAACAGGGAGGGTGGGACAACAGGGAGGGTGGGACAACAGGGGGGAGGGTGGGGGTGGGGGGGCCAACATGGAAGACTTTGGGGGAAGGAGGTGGGACAACAGGGGGGGGGGGGGCAGCAGGGAAGACTTTGGGGTAGGAAGGGGGGGAGGAGCAGAGGATTGGAGCAGCAGGGGGCATATGTTCATCTATCCACATCCACTTGGAAATGTCAGTCTGTGACGGCCCGGCAGAGCATGCTCCATAAAAGGGAATGAACATCAGCAGGGGTGCATGACAAACCCATTCGAGAGAACGGCGGTTGTTGCAGCATCCACTCTAATGCCGCTCAGACAGGTCATGGCCCGGCAGGGTGAGCTTCATAAAAGGGAATGAACATCAGCAGGGGTGCATGACAAACCCATTCGAGAGAACGGTGGTTGTTGCAGCATCCACTCTAACGCCGCTCAGAGAGGTCACGGTCCGGCAGGGTGAGCTTCATAAAAGGGAATGAACATCAACAGGAGTGCATGACCAGGCCATTCGAGAGAACGGTGGTTGTTGCAGCATCCACTCTAATGCCGCTCAGAGAGGTCACGGTCCGGCAGGGTGAGCTTCATAAAAGGGAATGAACATCAACAGGAGTGTATGACCAAGCCATTCGAGAGAACGGTGGTTGTTGCAGCATCCACTCTAATGCCACTCAGAGAGGTCACGGTCCGGCAGGGTGAGCTTCATAAAAGGGAATGAACATCAGCAGGAGTGCATGACCAAGCCATTCGAGAGAACGGTGGTTGTTGCAGCATCCACTCTAATGCCACTCAGAGAGGTCACGGTCCGGCAGGGTGAGCTTCATAAAAGGGAATGAACATCAGCAGGAGTGCATGACCAAGCCATTCGAGAGAACGGTGGTTGTTGCAGCATCCACTCTAATGCCACTCAGAGATGTCATGGCCCGGCAGGGTGAGCTTCATAAAAGGGAATGAACATCAACAGGAGTGCATGACCAAGCCATTCGAGAGAACGGTGGTTGTTGCAGCATCCACTCTAATGCCACTCAGAGAGGTCACGGTCCGGCAGGGTGAGCTTCATAAAAGGGAATGAACATCAACAGGAGTGCATGACCAAGCCATTCGAGAGAACGGTGGTTGTTGCCGTAACCTCTTCACATCCACTCAAATGCTGCTCAGAGAGGTCACAGCCCGGCAGAGCATGCTCTATTGAAGGGAATCAACATCAGCAGGAGTGCAGGACTAAACCATTCGAGAGAAAACGGCGGTCGTTGCAGCATCCACTCAAACGCCCCTCAGAGGTGTCACGGCCCGGAAGAGCAAGCTTCATAAAAGATTAAAAGGGAATAGATTCATCAATATGAACAGGGATACACGAACAACCCAGCCGTCAATGTCTAGGTGAGGGACCTTCGTCTAAAATTCAGCTTCAGCATGTGGCCGGGTGTGCGTGTGCAGACAGCCCTGCTGCTGAGCCCAATGGTTGTAGGCCGGCCCAAATATGGTCCCCATCGACCCAGATCGCACGCTATATATCTAACTTCATGGCATTACGTAATGGCAGTAAACTAAAATTGCTCCATCTGTGTTCCCACGGCTGCTGGCACAGAGTTGGATGGCCACCCGGCAGCAGGTGGTTTGACTCCAAGGGTCTCATCCGGACCAAGCCTGGGCCGGCCGTCGGCCGTCGGCCGGGGCAACATGGCTGGCCACACCTGGGGTGTATTGTCGGCGGCTAGAGTGTAGCTGATATGTAGCTGAGCCACGAAAATAGAAAGGCTGCCCATCGGCCCAGTGATGGCCATCCGGCAGCAGGTGGTTTGACGTGCTCTTAAAGAACACCATCGTTCGTGAGACCCATTGATGCAGCAGCATACACATCATGAATCTTGCCAGGGCACCCTGGCATGTACTACCCAAGGCATCCTGGCATGCAGTACATAGGGCACCCTGGCATGCAGTACGTAGGGCACCGTGTCTTGCAGGACATAAAGCACTCAGGCATGCAGTACATAGGGCATCCTAGCATGAAGTACCCAATGCATCCTGGCATGCAGTACATAGGGCATTCTGGCATGCCGTACATAGTGCACCCTGGCGTGCAGCACAAAGGGGACCCTGGCATGCAGTACCCTAGGCGCCCTGGCATGCAGTACGTAAAGCACCCTGGCATGCAGTAAATATTCGATACAGCATCCTGGCATGCAGTGCTCAAAGCATCCTGGCATGCAGTACTCAAGGCATCCTGGCATGCAGTGCTCAAGGCATCCTGGCATGCAGTACTCAAGGCATCCTGGCATGCAGTGCTCAAGGCATCCTGGCATGCAGTACTCAAGGCATCCTGGCATGCAGTACTCAAGGCATCCTGGCATGCAGTGCTCAAGGCATCCTGGCATGCAGTACTCAAGGCATCCTGGCATGCAGTGCTCAAGGCATCCTGGCATGCAGTGCTCAAGGCATCCTGGCATGCAGTACTCAAGGCATCCTGGCATGCAGTACTCAAGGCATCCTGGCATGCAGTGCTCAAGGCATCCTGGCATGCAGTGCTCAAGGCATCCTGGCATGCAGTACTCAAGGCATCCTGGCATGCAGTACTCAAGGCATCCTGGCATGCAGTACTCAAGGCATCCTGGCATGCAGTGCTCAAGGCATCCTGGCATGCAGTACTCAAGGCATCCTGGCATGCAGTACTCAAGGCATCCTGGCATGCAGTGCTCAAGGCATCCTGGCATGCAGTGCTCAAGGCATCCTGGCATGCAGTACTCAAGGCATCCTGGCATGCAGTGCTCAAGGCATCCTGGCATGCAGTACTCAAGGCATCCTGGCATGCAGTGCTCAAGGCATCCTGGCATGCAGTACTCAAGGCATCCTGGCATGCAGTACTCAAGGCATCCTGGCATGCAGTGCTCAAGGCATCCTGGCATGCAGTGCTCAACGCATCCTGGCATGCAGTACTCAAGGCATCCTGGCATGCAGTGCTCAAGGCATCCTGGCATGCAGTGCTCAAGGCATCCTGGCATGCAGTACTCAAGGCATCCTGGCATGCAGTGCTCAAGGCATCCTGGCATGCAGTACTCAAGGCATCCTGGCATGCAGTACTCAAGGCATCCTGGCATGCAGTGCTCAAGGCATCCTGGCATGCAGTACTCAAGGCATCGTGGCATGCAGTGCTCAAGGCATCCTGGCATGCAGTACTCAAGGCATCCTGGCATGCAGTACTCAAGGCATCCTGGCATGCAGTGCTCAAGGCATCCTGGCATGCAGTACTCAAGGCATCCTGGCATGCAGTACTCAAGGCATCCTGGCATGCAGTGCTCAAGGCATCCTGGCATGCAGTACTCAAGGCATCCTGGCATGCAGTGCTCAAGGCATCCTGGCATGCAGTGCTCAAGGCATCCTGGCATGCAGTGCTCAAGGCATCCTGGCATGCAGTACTCAAGGCATCCTGGCATGCAGTGCTCAAGGCATCCTGGCATGCAGTACTCAAGGCATCCTAGCATGCAGGGCTCAAGGCATCCTGGCATGCAGTACTCAAGGCATCCTGGCATGCAGTGCTCAAGGCATCCTGGCATGCAGTACTCAAGGCATCCTGGCATGCAGTACTCAAGGCATCCTGGCATGCAGTACTCAAGGCATCCTGGCATGCAGTGCTCAAGGCATCCTGGCATGCAGTGCTCAAGGCATCCTGGCATGCAGTACTCAAGGCATCCTGGCATGCAGTGCTCAAGGCATCCTGGCATGCAGTGCTCAAGGCATCCTGGCATGCAGTGCTCAAGGCATCCTGGCATGCAGTACTCAAGGCATCCTGGCATGCAGTGCTCAAGGCATCCTGGCATGCAGTACTCAAGGCATCCTGGCATGCAGTGCTCAAGGCATCCTGGCATGCAGTGCTCAAGGCATCCTGGCATGCAGTGCTCAAGGCATCCTGGCATGCAGTGCTCAAGGCATCCTGGCATGCAAAATCCCCAAGACAGTTTGCCATTCAGGGGCCAGTAAGGCTGCAGGTTGGCAGTCAGCAGGGAGGGTGTTTGGCTGGTTGGAATTTAGTGCTCTGGAGGAGGGGCATGTGCTGTATTGAGCTCCCTGCCGTTGTACCTTCGTATGCCCTTGACAGCGGTCTTGAGCTTGTTCCATCTCGCTTGCGCCAAGTTAACGAGGGAGTGCGCAAGGCCACGTCTGGGCCGGAGCGTGTTTGGCGCAGCGCCAGATTGGACAGCCATCCCCGTGTGAGCGCTGCGGTTGGTGAAATTATTCCTGAATTCGATTTGTTTGCTTGTTATGCTGGTAAAAGCCTGTGTGCGCTATCGTGAGGGGCACGGTATCTGGAGGTGGACATCGTCGCTGGCTGACGCATGGGCAAAGCGTGTGGACAGGACAGTGTGGTAGCGATCCAGTGCGTATTGTTTTAGAAAAGCAACAGTGAGACGACCTGGCAGAGGAGTCGAAGGAAAGTAAGTCCTGGAACTGTACGAATCGTCGACGTACAACGGTACAGCTCCAGGCGCTCGCAACCCGGTGACGAGCACCTTCAGGTGGCGAGAGTCGGCACGTACCACGTTGCAAGCCCTGAGTCAGCATGTTCAGGGTTGCAAGCCTCGCAGCATTGGCTCAGGTTTGTGCATTTTTCTGTAATTAGGCTCGGGATCTTTCAATAGCGCGACGCGTGAAAATTTGCAGAAAGTCTGGCTGAGGTCCTCGACACCCCCCCTGAGCAAGGTCACGTGGTACGTGGGGGAGCTTCACAACAACTCGCCTTCTCGGAAGCTAGTCTGAAGGGAGTTACATGACGCCCCCTCAAGGCCTGGTGACTATTCTACAGTCACTAACTCACCAAGTCACCATCACCCACCTATCGTGTCAGTGCTGCCACAGGATTGGGCACGTGCTTACATGATTGAGCACGGGCTTGAAAATGTGCCCCAAGACTCCTCAGCTTGAACATGACGTTCTCAGGCTTGGGCTTAAGCATGGCCAGGAGTAGGGGCGTGGGCACCCATGCGAGCCCCCAGCCACTACCCCCTCATGCTCCTCATGCATGGGCATGCTCACATGTTCTTCGAGGGGGCATGTTCTTCGAGGAGGCGAAACCCCTCGGGACCTGTACTGGTGCAGGTTGACTGCTGGACTCCAAACTTCCAAAGCAGCTAAGCTTGCGTAAAGCGTACCGCCACCCATCTTAAGGCTATCGCATCAGCTTTTATTATCTCACCAGTACAGTATTGAAAAACTTACCAGTGTCACGGTACTGAGGACTCCCAAACACTCGCTAACTTCTCTCTCCCCCCCCTGTGTAAGACACATCTGCAGTTCCTGCTCCTCACATTGTCCCATCTGCAGTTCCAGCTCCTGCCCCATCACATACGGCGCGATGTTTTGAACGGTGCATACCCGCTGGGCCCTGCTGAAGGCTCGGCTAATAGGGAATAACTGAGCTCAATTACAGCTACCATGCACACTTGCACAGCCAGGACAATGGTGCAGCCATGCCACCCTCCTAAGTGAAAGAGCAGGAACACGGAACCCGGTGATCTAGGCAGGGGGAGAGAGACGATCGTGTGGCGGGTTTGATCTCTCAACCTTTGGGTTTGGATGCCACCAGCGTTGTACGACTGGACCATTTCCCCCCCTACGGCGTGTTGTGAGCTTGGTTGCACCTTGGATCGGGGTACCCGGTTCCATGTTTCCTTGCCCCACACATAGGAGGTTCACATGGCTGTATCATGGTCATGGTTGTCAGATTCCTGGTGGGAGTCTCATGTCAGAAGCTGAGCTTGCTCTCTGATCCTCGTGTACCTCGGTATATCCTCGTCTTATATTTTTTTTGCTCAACCCGGTTAGCCTGCACATGTTCCATGTATTAAGTAATCCGTATCCGACACTACGGTATGAAGGACGAATGTATTTTTTTCTTTTCTGTCTGTCCCTTTCCTTTCTCCCCAAGCTTCTTTTCTTCTCAACTGGACTGGCAGGCGCCCATGCGTCTAAGCCTTTTCTGCAAGGGCCAGGGGTGTTCTGTTATTGACTGTAAAGGACGAATGGTAGCCTCACCCTTGCCCTATGTATTTCAACTCGTACATCTGACGTTGCAAAGCAAGATGTGATGCCAATACTTTCTGCCTGCGTTCTCATAGGCTGGACCTTCCTTGCCTTTATTTTCCAGCCCTTTTTCTGTCCCTTGACTATATTCCCCCCCTTTTCCTTTTTTTCTGCCTCTATTAGTTAGGTGCAGTGGTCAGCAGCGTGACAGGCGGTGCTGCCTGCAATGTTGGGCTAGGGGAGACGGCGCCCGCGTGGAGGACGCGTTGCATGCTTGTTTTCAATGCAAAATCAACTTAAAGAGCGGGGATGGGCAGGTCCTTCGAACGGTGCTAGAGACTTTTTAGAGTTGTACCGGGGCAGGCTTGGATGGGATGCCCTGGCCTCTGTGGACGGCGTGGTAGATATCGATGAGGCGTAGACTTCTTCAGAGGTTGGAACTTCTTTTGGTTTTCCAGCCTTATTTTCGGTCCCTTCACTTCATTTCCCACTTTCCCCCCCTTTCTTTTGTCTAGCCCCCCTCTGTGTTTCTTCCCATCTTTCCTCCCAACTCTTTAGTTAGGCGCCCACGCGGCCGTGCCTTATTTGCGCATGGCCCAGAGGTGTTACGTCATTGCCATTCGAAGAATGTGCATTTGTAAAAATACAATGGATCGAGTCTACCGCTACATCACCCAGGTTGTGGCATATCAACTGCTGCATCTGTCTTGATGGACCCTCCTCTCCTTCTTCCCCTCTTACCTTCAGTTTCTTTTATTTTCTACCAGCGGGACAGTTGGGCGCCCACGCGTCCGAGCTTATTAAGCAGGGCCCAGAGGTGTAATGTCATTGACTCAGGCCAACAATCAACCAAGGAGGTCCTAGCTTACATCACTCTTGGATGAAGATATTTTGCGGAATCCGGGAAGAATCCTGGGCAACGTCAACACCATGGGCAACACCCATGCTGTTCTTCGTGAAAGCACCTCAAGTTTAAGGCTCGAGCAGCCGGCCTCACACTTCGTAAATTCCAAGCAACATAAATGGATAGCCCCTAAAAGTACCGGTACCGGTATTCCGGTATACCATCGATAAACCCTGCCAACAAAGAAAACCAACGCCATGACGATTTTGCAACCATACTTAATAAACATGAAGAATTTGTCATCAGAGAACTCGCCATAATTCCAGGTTGCCATCCAAGATAGATGACACCCACAAGATACCATCGCCAATCCAACCATTCTTTTGTAATAATCATTACTGGTATTTGTTCATTTCTTATTCAGCGCTTAAGCGGATCATACACATAGGGGGCATATACAGGATAATTTAGATCTGGCCATGTGCCATGTCCATGTGCCATCACCTCATAATATTCTTGAAGTTCCACGAGGCCCCTAACAATAAAAGGTTGACCGGACAATTGCCACATGCCTAACCAGCTACACCAGCCAGCTCCTTGCCGTCCGTTGCGACACTCGGCAGCTTCATAAATAAACACGCCAACTTCTCAAGTTCTCCGCGGGGACCACTTCCTGCCGCCAATGGCCAGGCCCGACAACACCTGCACACCCAAAGGCTGCCCCCCTCTGACAGGGCTGAGCTGCGGCCTCGGCGCTACGGTCAACGCACTCGGCATCGCCCCCGGGCCGGGCTCGCCTTTTCTCGGGCGCCTGGGGCTGAAATTGAGCTGCGTGTGGCCGTGAACGCCCTCGCTGAACGGACTGGTAGGGCTAGGTGGGACTCCCACCGGGGGGATGCTGTTGCTGCTGCTGCCGCTCTGCTGCCGCTGCCTCCTAGTCTCGGACGGCGCCGGCGCTGTCACCAGCATGGACTGCCGCCTTGGGGAGGGCGCCCGCGGTCCTGGCCGCTGCTCGGGCGGCGCCGTGCGCTGGCACGGCGTGGCTTGCAGACAGAAGGACGGGATCAGCGGCAGCCGGGGCAGGATGATGCCCGGCAACTCCGCGACGGCCGTCAACTCGCTGTTACGGCGGCGGGACGGCGGCGGCCTCCGCTGCGGGCTATTGCTGCGCTTGCTCCTCTCCACGTCCAAGTCCGCCTGCTGCAGGCCACGCGGGTTGTTGCCCGTGGCGGGCGCCAGCTGATGCAGCTCCTTCGACACCCACGGCCCAAACTCGGAGCCCGTACCAGTGCCGGCAACAGTAAACGGGCGCGTCTGCGGCGAGGGCTCCGCGGTATACAGGTTGGACGAAGCCCTGCGAGGCCCCAAGCCCGTCCCGCCAATCCTGATCTGACCGGCCCCCGCCCCTGGACCTGGCCGGATATGTCTGCCTAACGCTTGGCTGCTTGTGACCATCAGCTGGGGCATCAGCGCACCGCTTCCACCGTTGGCGCCCTTGGCGCCCCATGCTTCAGACCCGTCCAAAGCTCGCGTATCGTGTTGCGGGACACCGCGCCGGGCCATGGCGTCAGCCAGCGCGGACATGGCTAGTAGCGGGTGACTCGCCCCCGAGGGCTGAGGGGGGTCGATGGGAGGGGTCGCCCGGTCGCTATTCCTGCAGGGAAAAAGAGGGATGGGAAGGAGATCAGTTATTGACGACATCGTCACTCGTCAACCACCGATCTCGCATGTTCCGGAGTCATCGTCCGCAATCCGAGGAAATCTGCATTGGGAAAACAGTGACCAACTGAAAACGACAATAACCGTTGCCCTGATATGACAAAAGAGTGGGCATGCTGGCATAGTCATTGCGCGAGCAAACAGTGGTGATGCTCAATCGCAACAAAATACTGCCTTCTGTTCGCTGGTAACGAATGAAAAAACCCCGAAAAGAAATGCAAAAATCCACGCACATTCTTTGGAAGGGATACCGGTATTCAAGGTTTCCACATGTCGAGGAGGTCAGGAGGTGATTTCCCAAATGGGTAAGGGAACAGACTGAGGTGGTGTTTCCATTGGCTGATGTAGGAACCAACCGTCGTGATGTAGGAAATATAAGGAGGCAACCGACGCCAACTGCCTCGATGTAAGCCCAAAATCGCGGCCGATTTTGATGTAAGCTATACCTGGTCGGAGCCCAGGATTAAGCTATATCAAAGGGTGGTTGAGGATGGTTGTGCCACCTGTCATATTTAGTACCTCGTCGTGGAAGATTGTCTATCGTTAAAGGCGCCATTTTTCTGGTATGTTCGAAGTTCGAGCCGAGGCTTGTGGAGTCGGTCAGATTCGGCCCGTTTGGCGCCGTTTGGGCTCCGATCTGGGCCTGGCTGGGGAATTGCAACATCAGTAGCTCACCCTCGATCACAACAGCGCAGCAGAAGCAATCATACACGTATAAGAAGGGAAATGACTACTCTGACCGATCGAAAATTTTGGAGCCAATGGAAACACACGACAAATGTATGAGAAATGTAAGCAGAGAGTCGCGACCAACCGATTTCAAACCGCCTTGACGTAGGAAACGTAGGAACGCCAATGGAAACACCCCCTGAGGCTCAGTCTGCAGGGAAGTTATGGCCGATCGGCGGCCGACCAGAATGGCCAACAAATAAATATGGCCGATCGCCCCGCTAGGGGCGACTCGGCGATGGCCGAAAGACAAAGAATGCGGGGTTCGGCCGAAGGCAGGCCGCAATCGAAGGCCGAATCTGAGGCGGGGGGTCGTCCGAAGACAGGCCGTATTCGTGGGCCGTATTAGGCATCTTTGAATTCCCGTTCGGCTACCACTGGTCAATACCGGTACTCAATAGCAATCGAAGGCTGTCCCCACAACCAGAGCACCAGACCCACACTTTCCATTTCAAAATCGGCGGTGAACCGACCACTCCGACAGATGTGTGACTTGTGCAACCACGTCTAGAAATTTTCGAGAGCTTGACGGCAATGTTTTTTTTTTCAATATCTTTCTTGTGATCAAACTTTGCAGGTTAACGGGCATGCGTCGATTAAGGTATGACAGGATTTGTGTGAGCTAAGACGTTTCCAACACATTCAAATTTAGCACAAACAAAACAGCACACGGCCTATTCGACAGTAAGCAGAGAACATCGAGATATGGAGCAAATGTAACTAAGGTCTTCTGCATGGCAATGATGCATGTAGGACTGCATGGCAATGATGCATGGAGGACTGCCTGGACATGATGCATGTAGGACTGCATGGCAATGATGCATGTAGGACTGCCTGGCAATGATGCATGGCGGAGTGCATGGTGATGATGCATGGCGGACTGCATCGTGATGATGCATGAACGGATGCATGGTCATCATGTATGGCGGACTGCATGGCAATGATGCATGAGGGACTGCCTGGACATGATGCATGGAGGACTACATGGCAATGATGCATGAGGGACTGCATGGCGATGATGCATGGCGGACTGCATGGCGATCATAAAATCATAAAACACCTGTCATTATATCTATGACAGGAACCATACGGCAATCGACAGGACCTCAAAAGCAAACTACAGAAGGAACCCACCCGACAGACTTGACAAAGCATGGAGGTGTGACCCACCAAAGGTGTGAATCGCTGATGTCATCCGACAACCGAAGCTCGAGGTCTAACGCGCCAACGAACTTTGGGTCTGAGTATCCAGGCTCGCCGGACAGCCTCGCTCCCCCTGCTGACGGCTCGTGCAAGATGGTCCTGCTACTAGGACCTGCCTCAGACGCCCGGGACCTCCTGTGAGGCCTGTACAGGTTGGCGGGATAAATATGTTGGCGGGATACGCAGGTTGGCAGGACAAAAAAAGTTGGCGGGTGTTCATAAACGTATGACGGGGTTCATAAAATAAAACGCATTCACACAGGTTAAGAGGCTGTAAGTTCAATTGTTTACAGGATAAAAGGCCCTCACAGTTGAACTGGTTAAATTGCTTTCTCACTGCATAAAAGGCTTTCACAGTTTACTGTAGATTTGCTTTGCCTTCCCTCATAATTTACGTTGTTTGGGGTTGAGGGACCCACACATATACTTTTCATTGATTGTTGAAGCAATTTTTTAGTCAGAAAACAATACTTTTGATCGATAATCTGCCCTGGGGTAGCGTACAAAGAAATAATTCGTTCAAACCCAAGGGAAGGCAAATCAAATCTTTGGTACACACCTAGAATAAATGCCTTCACAGGCTCACATATGGAAGGACGGAGCTCAATGGCTTTTACAGGAATTCAGCGGGACTTCAACATGAACAATGGTTATGCATTCCACACACCATGGATTTGAATTGCCTTCCCTTAGGTACGAATGAACTATTTGTTTAGAAGCTGTGCCCTCAGGGCACACAATCCATCCACACTCTCCATTTCTGATTGAAACTAGGCGCCGATGATAGACAACTAGTATTTTTGCGTACTCTTCACCACTTACCAACACAAATCACGAGTTCAGGCCTAGCACATTCAAAGAATCAGATTTCAACGGTCCACCGGGCGTAAAATAAGGCACATTGGCGCATTTAAGATGGACGAACGGCGCGACACAGTCGTACTTAACGTACCAAATAGGATACAGGAAGAACGGAAGAAATTACTAATGCTTCAATATTGAATAGTTTGAGGGCCATTCAAATAATATACGAAAAATCGACATGAGCAAGATCATGGGTGGTTAAAATTTAAAGAAGAAAATACTGTGCATGTGTCTGTGGGAGAGGACCTACGTCGAGAGGTCAGCCTTGAGATGGAGAGGCGGGAGCTTGGGCGAGGTCAGCGTCGACCCCGACGAGGAAACCTGCCGGACAGTCTGCGGCCGCAGATCCTGCACAGAGGCGCCGCCGCCGCTGCCGCCGTCGTCGGACAGGCGCTGGGTGCTGGCCGAGGACGAGGTGGGCCGGAGCAGCGCGGCTGCCGCCGCGGCTGCTGCCGCCGCCGCTATCGCCGAGGCCGACAGCGCCAAGAAGCGGCGGCTCGCCGCCTCCGGCTCGGAAGCCCACGGCGAGGGGACCGGCTCCAATCTCGGCAAGGAGGCGACGGGTTCAAAACGCGACGAGGAGGGGACCTGCGGCGGCGGCTCTGGCCTTGGCGACGCAGAGGTCCCGCTGTCGTCCTCAAGTGTCCCCGTGCGAGCGAGGTATTCCGGCAGCTCCAAGCCCAAAGAAGCGGATGCCGGCCAGCAGCTGGGCGACTGCTGTTGCTCCCGGGGGCTCATCGGCGGGTCCGGGAGGACCAGTGGCGTGTGGCGGCTGACGGATGGGAGCATCAGGCTTGGGGGCGGCGCGGGACGGGGCGCCGCCGCTGAGCTGAGGCTCGGCGGCGCAGGGTATGGGACGTGGCCGTGGCGGACGAGCAGCCTGCGGGTGGTTGTGGGCATAAGGAGAGTGCAAGGTGAGGGCATACAGCTCGCCAGGATAGTCAAGGGCCCAGCATATGCAATGGGTGGGCGGTTGCCGGTTGGGGACGCAGATTGAGGCTATGGGAGCTGGCGTGTAGCAAGTGGGTGTGTGCTGAGTGGGCAGGTGAGTATATGCAGCTCGCCAGGAAAGGCAAGGGCCCATCATGTGCAATGGGTGGGCGGTTGCCGGTTGGGGACGCAGATTGAGGCTATGGGAGCTGGCGTGTAGCAAGTGGGTGTGTGCTGAGTGGGCAGGTGAGTATATGCAGCTCGCCAGGAAAGGCAAGGGCCCAGCATGTGCAATGGGTGGGCGGTTGCCGGTTGGGGACGCAGATTGAGGCTATGGGAGCTGGCGTGTAGCAAGTGGGTGTGTGCTGAGTGGGCAGGTGAGCATTTGCAGCTCGCCAGGAAAGGCAAGGGCCCATCATATGCTGTGGGTGGGCGGTTTGACGTGGAGGGGGAGGGCCTGTAGCAAGTGGTTGTGTGCTGAGTGGGCAGGTGAGCGTATGCAGCTTGTCTCAGCAGGCCGCCTCAGGGCCGCCAAAGACCGATTGGAACCAAACCTAGCTCGACCTGCTGCTGGTGGCCAAAGCAGAGCATGGCTGGCCACAAACGGGGCCTCCGGCCAAAGCTCGCGAGGTAGCTGGCATGCTGCATATCGAGTCGTGAAGGAGGGGGGAATGCTGCCTGTGAGACTCACTTTTCAAACATGCTGCCCTGCGCTTTCGCGTCCTCCAGGAGCTGTAGCAGCAGGTCCGCATAGTCAGTCGCAGCCACTGTTTCACACCTGAAATGGCGGATGTGTGAAATCTGGTGGGGACCTGCAAGAATTGTCTGTTCACATTTGTGAGCAAAGTGTGAAACCTTAACTGCATAACTGTGAAACCCGAAACAGTAGATCAGGGATGACTGAAACCCTTTACCCCCAAAACCCAACTGTGCAACCATAAACCCTGACACCCTCAACCAGAGGTGGAGGTGGGCGGTACAACCCTTAAGAGAATCAGGGTTGGATGCGGGCGGGGTGACCCTAAGCCCTAAACCCTTAACCGGGTCTGCATTGATCGATTCAATAGTGATCTGAATACCGTAGAACGAGTTTGACCACAGCTATTGTTGAATTGATTTGGGGTGTGTGGAGGACTACCAGGACATGCGTGATAGAATAATAATTAGCAACACTCTTTTGGGGTGCGCGGAGAAGTGTTTCCGGCACAAAATATGACAAAACCCAGCTGCGCGTGCACGGAGTAGGGTACTTTTTTTGCCTGCGCGGCGAATTTGATCTATTTGTTCTCAAAGGAATGCGATCTTGTTTTACGGTCAGTGCTTTCTGCATTCTACTGGGTTCTTGTATCACTTATTCTTGTATCACATTTATCGTTCCGAGTGGGCCACCCTCTACATCCACCGGCATTGTCTGATCCCTTCCACATTTATCTTAAAAAGGGAATTCTACGCTTGTCTGGTTCCTAGCGTCAGTCCTCTTTTGACAACGTCACCAGGGCCACATGCCTGCATTCGTGTGGGTAATCGCATCATATTGACCTATGCAGCATCTTTTGTCAAGGGGGGACACCTCGACAAAGTGGCCGTGCTGTGAATTTCAATACTTTTAAGCGCTTTTAAATATCATTTACAAAAAGCATTTCTTGATATTTTACCATTTCCAGTGCCACCCACCGCATTCATATGAGGGGAGTGCCTGCATCCATTCCACATATAGATCTGGAAACGTCAAAACCTACATTCGTCTGAATTCTCACATCATCCATAATTTTTTGTACAGTTTCCAAGGCCACCCACCACACATCTTCCAGCGTTGCATGGATTGATTCCCCACTCATCTTAATCATACACAGGTTCACAATGACACACTTTCCATTTTATTGGTTTGTTCCGAGGGCCACCCATCACATACCGTACCTGATATCTGCCAGCGTTGCATTGATCCACATTATCCGAGCAAGCAAACTCTAAATCTGTCTGAGCAAGCCAATTCTGAATCTGTCTGGGCTTTTGTAGCATCGATCCATTCGGCGGCACATTCTTATGTTTCCAAGGCCACCCACCATACCTGCCAGCATCGCATTGCTTGATTCCACAGTCACCTGAATCACAGGTTCGTTCACAGTTTCCATTTTATTTCATTGTTCCAAAGCCAACCACCACATCTATATCCGCCAGCTCAAACATCGCGCTGATGAATACAACAACCCTAAACCCTTATTTCCACCCATCGTGTGTTTGTTGATAGCTTCCAGGGCCAGTCGCCACGTACCTGCCAGCATTGCATGGCTGGATACCACATTGATCTGAATCACCGGCTCTTACATCGGCTATTACACCATTTTGCCATTCCATAATTTTGTGTGAAACGTCCCAAGGACCCACCACATATCTGCCAGCTCAAACAGCGCGTTGAAGAAGTCGGGGAAGGCCATCGACTCCTCCCCCTTGCTATCACTCGTCCAGTCCTCTTCTGGGTCGTACTCGATGTCCCCTTTCATCTTGAAGCGTGGCAGCAGCACCTGCATGTCGCATGAGGGGGGGAGGCATGCGCTTTAGCAAGGAAGTGGGCTGTGTTGAGGTAATTGACGTCACCCTTCATCTCGAAGCGGGGCAGCAGCACCTGCATGTGGTTCGAGGAGGGAGCAGAGGGTGAGGAATACCTATTAAGGGCGGGGGAGGAGTATGCTCTATACAAAAAATGCAATTCACCAAACAATCGCTGAAAAAGGGGCACTATCACACAATTTCGCCTCAGCCTTAGAGCGGGGCAGCAGCACCTGTACGTGGTTCGAGGAGGGAGCAGAGGGCGAGGAATACCTATTAAGGGCAGGGGACGAGTATGCTCGAAATAAAAATGTATTTGCCCCAAAAAGTATGAAAAAGGGCGTAATATCGGGTGATTTCGCCTCCACCTCGAAGCGGGCAACTGGGCACTTGGGTTCAGAACGGCACGTTCATGGACCTGGACGGAAGGTAATACTCGAAAACTTTCAATTCGGCGGCTCCATCACGCAGGATCCTGGGGTGCGGGTTGCGAGGTTAGGAATCACCAGTGCTGTGTGATGCAATGCGAGCTTCTAAGCACCGATGTCCAAACCCTTGGGCACCGATGTGCAAACCCTTGGGCACATGCTGTTGTGTGGGCTTACAAAATGAGGAAGGCTGCACCCCTCAGCAATGCAACACGAGCTGCTGGGCAGTGGGCACCAATCAGGGCGTTTCCTATTACCGGTCCAGGATCAAGGGCAAGGGGGACGCGAGGATCAAGGTTTAGGGGGACGCGAGGATCAAGGGTTAGGGGACGCGAGGATCAAGGGTTAGGGGACGCGAGGATCAAGGGTTAGGGGACGCGAGGATCAAGGGTCTACGGTCCAGGATCAAGGGCAAGGGGGAAGCGAGGATCAGGGGGTAGGGGGACGCGAGGATCAAGGGTTAGGGGGACGCGAGGATCAAGGGTTAGGGGACGCGAGGATCAAGGGTCTACGGTCCAGGATCAAGGGCAAGGGGGAAGCGAGGATCAGGGGGTAGGGGGACGCGAGGATCAAGGGTTAGGGGGACGCGAGGATCAAGGGTTAGGGGGACGCGAGGATCAAGGGTCTACGGTCCAGGATCAAGGGCAAGCGGGACGCGAGGATCAGGGGGTAGGGGGACGCGAGGATCAAGGGTTAGGGGGACGCGAGGATCAAGGGTTAGGGGGACGCGAGGATCAAGGGTTAGGGGGACGCGAGGATCAAGGGTTAAAGGGACGCGAGGATCATAGAAACAGTGCAGCATGGGCAGAGGCTGCAACCTCGCCGTCATCGTAGGCCGGGTGGTGACTGGACATGCCCAGGGTGTGCATACCCTAAACCTGGCAAGGCCGGACGGTGGCCAAGATGGGCGTGGGGTCAATGCCTCAAGGAGCATGCTGTTTAGGGTTAAGGGTTTACTAGGCTTTTTAGAGTGGGGGTTACCCAGATTTTAGGGTTAAGCGTGAACAAGTTGGGGGGGGAGTAGGGTTATAACTAGGGTTTTTTTAGTTCAACTACCGGTAATGGACTCCCAGCCCACAATTTGCACTGTCACCACCAAGGCACAGTACATCACCTAGGCCAGGCTGTTTTAGCGGGGGAAATGAAGGGCTGTAAGGGTCAGGAATCCAGGGTTTGGACTCTCGAGCCCAGAGAAAGCAAGAAAGAAAGATATACGCCCTGAGGCGTCTTGAGACCCCCAACCCACCATTTGCACTGTCACCACCAAGGCACAGTGCACCGCCTTAGTCAGACTGCTTAGGGTCAAGGGTCAGGTCGTCAGGGCTCAAGCATTAGGAAATCTTCCCCCTCAACCCTCAACCCAACATTTGGAAATCCACCCCCTCCCCTGGCCCAACATTTGGACCCCTCCCCATACGCACCATTTGCAGCGTCACAACCATGGCGCAGTACACCGCCTTGGTTAGGTTGGTGGGCGAGGTGGTGCTCCCCCTTGGTAGAAACCTGAGGATGGAGGGAGACGGGGAAGGAGGGCAGCGCCAGCTCAGACCAGCGTCTAAGGTTGATGTCAGGGGAGTCAAGGTTTAAGGGTTGAGGGTTTAGGTTAGGGTTGATAGTTTAGAGTGCAGGGTTAAGGTGAGGGTTTAGGGTCTAGCGAATTAGCAACTGATGGTTTCAGAGGAAAAGAAAAACAGGCCCCAAGAAGGGGCTCGTTTGGCGTACCCCCAAAAGAAAAAAGGTTGACGGCGGCCGAGGGCCGCAAGTCATAGAAAACAATTCCAACAATCTTTCCATCACACCGCTCCCCTCCCCCCCTCTGTCCATATCTCCCTGACACACTTGCACATTCATTACACCTCCCCCCCCCCCCCCCCCCCCCTCCACCCCCCTCTCCCCCTCCCCCCTGTAAGAATCTAGGGGTGCCTCACTTCCACCAGCTCCTTATCGCCTCGACCAGCACAACCTCCCCGCGCAGCTTGTGCCGCCTAGTCAGCGCCTCCTCCGTGTACAAGTCAGCATCCCCCTACACAGCACAAGAGTGTCTGGGTTAACACAAGGGTTCAGCCCTCATCATGTGCCTTAACCCTCAACCCCAACCCTAAACACTGAAGAGCACAGGATCATTATGGATCTTTATGGATCATTATGGATCATTATGGATCATTATGGGTCTTTATGGATCATAATGGATCATTATGGATCTTTATGGATCATTATGGATCATTATGGATCATTATGGATCATAATGGATCATTATGGATCATTATGGATCATTATGGATCATTATGGATCATAATGGATCATTATGGATCATTATGGATCATTATGGATCATAATGGATCATAATGGATCATTACGGATCATTATGGATCATTATGGATCATTATGGATCATAATGGATCATAATGGATCATAATGGATCATTATGGATCATTATGGATCATTATGGATCATTATGGATCATTATGGATCATTATGGATCATTATGGATCATTATGGATCATTATGGATCATTATGGATCATTATGGATCATTATGGATCATTATGGATCATTATGGATCATTATGGATCATAATGGATCATTATGGATCATTATGGATCATTGTGGATCATTGTGGATCATTATGGATCATTATGGATCATTATGGATCATAATGGATCATAATGGATCATAATGGATCATAATGGATCATTATGGATCATTATGGATCATTATGGATCATAATGGATCATAATGGATCATTATGGATAATAATGGATCATTATGGATCATTATGGATCATTATGGATCATTATGGATCATTATGGATCATTATGGATCATTATGGATCATTATGGATCATTATGGATCATAATGGATCATTATGGATCATTATGGATCATTATGGATCATTATGGATCATTATGGATCATTATGGATCATAATGGATCATAATGGATCATTATGGATCATTATGGATCATTATGGATCATTACGGATCATTATGGATCATTATGGATCATTATGGATCATAATGGATCATAATGGATCATTATGGATCATAATGGATCATAATGGATCATTATGGATCATTATGGATCATTATGGATCATTATGGATCATTATGGATCATTATGGATCATTATGGATCATTATGGATCATTATGGATCATTATGGATCATTATGGATCATTATGGATCATTATGGATCATTATGGATCATTATGGATCATTATGGATCATTATGGATCATTATGGATCATTATGGATCATTATGGATCATTATGGATCATTATGGATCATTATGGATCATAATGGATCATTATGGATCATTATGGATCATTGTGGATCATTATGGATCATTATGGATCATTATGGATCATAATGGATCATTATGGATCATTATGGATCATAATGGATCATTATGGATCATTATGGATCATTATGGATCATTATGGATCATTATGGATCATTATGGATCATTATGGATCATTATGGATCATAATGGATCATTATGGATCATTATGGATCATTATGGATCATTATGGATCATAATGGATCATAATGGATCATTATGGATCATTATGGATCATTATGGATCATAATGGATCATTATGGATCATTATGGATCATTATGGATCATTATGGATCATAATGGATCATTATGGATCATTATGGATCATAATGGATCATTATGGATCATTATGGATCATTATCGATCATAATGGATCATAATGGATCATTATGGATCATTATGGATCATTATGGATCATTGTGGATCATTATGGATCATTATGGATCATAATGGATCATTACGGATCATTACGGATCATTATGGATCATTATGGATCATTATGGATCATTATGGATCATTATGGATCATTATGGATCATAATGGATCATTACGGATCATTATGGATCATTATGGATCATTATGGATCATTATGGATCATTATGGATCATTATGGATCATTATGGATCATTATGGATCATAATGGATCATTATGGATCATAATGGATCATTATGGATCATTATGGATCATTATGGATCATTATGGATCATAATGGATCATTATGGATCATTATGGATCATTATGGATCATTATGGATCATTCTGGATCATAATGGATCATTATGGATCATTATCGATCATAATGGATCATTATGGATCATTATGGATCATAATGGATCATAATGGATCATTATGGATTATTATGGATCATAATGGATCATAATGGATCATTATGGATCATTACGGATCATTATGGATCATAATGGATCATTATGGATCATTATGGATCATTATGGATCATTATGGATCATTATGGATCATTATGGATCATTATGGATCATTATGGATCATTATGGATCATTATGGATCATAATGGATCATTATGGATCATTATCGATCATAATGGATCATTATGGATCATTATGGATCATTATGGATCATTATGGATCATTATCGATCATAATGGATCATTATGGATCATTATGGATCATTATGGATCATTATGGATCATTATGGATCATTATGGATCATTATGGATCATTATGGATCATAATGGATCATTATGGATCATTATGGATCATTATGGATCATTATGGATCATAATGGATCATTATGGATCATAATGGATCATTATGGATCATTATGGATCATTATGGATCATTATGGATCATTATGGATCATAATGGATCATTATGGATCATTATGGATCATTATGGATCATTATGGATCATAATGGATCATTATGGATCATTATGGATCATTATGGATCATAATGGATCATTATGGATCATTATCGATCATAATGGATCATTATGGATCATTATGGATCATTATGGATCATTATGGATCATTATGGATCATTATGGATCATTGTGGATCATTGTGGATCATTATGGATCATTATGGATCATAATGGATCATTATGGATCATAATGGATCATAATGGATCATAATGGATCATAATGGATCATTATGGATCATTATGGATCATAATGGATCATTATGGATCATTATGGATAATAATGGATCATTATGGATCATTATGGATCATTATGGATCATTATGGATCATTATGGATCATAATGGATCATTATGGATCATTATGGATCATTATTGATCATTATGGATCATTATGGATCATTATGGATCATTATGGATCATTATGGATCATTATGGATCATGATGGATCATTATGGATCATAATGGATCATAATGGATCATTATGGATCATTATGGATCATTATGGATCATTATGGATCATTATGGATCATTATGGATCATTATGGATCATTATGGATCATTATGGATCATTATGGATCATTATGGATCATAATGGATCATTACGGATCATTATGGATCATTATGGATCATTATGGATCATTATGGATCATAATGGATCATTATGGATCATAATGGATCATTATGGATCATTATGGATCATTATGGATCATTATGGATCATAATGGATCATTATGGATCATTATGGATCATTATGGATCATTATGGATCATTATGGATCATTATGGATCATTATGGATCATTATGGATCATTATGGATCATTATGGATCATTATGGATCATTATGGATCATTATGGATCATTATGGATCATTATGGATCATTATGGATCATTATGGATCATTATGGATCATAATGGATCATTATGGATCATTATGGATCATTATGGATCATTATGGATCATTATGGATCATAATGGATCATTATGGATCATAATGGATCATAATGGATCATTATGGATCATTATGGATCATTATGGATCATTATGGATCATAATGGATCATTATGGATCATTATGGATCATTATGGATCATTATGGATCATTATGGATCATAATGGATCATTACGGATCATTATGGATCATTATGGATCATTATGGATCATTATGGATCATTATGGATCATTATGGATCATAATGGATCATAATGGATCATTATGGATCATTATGGATCATTATGGATCATAATGGATCATTATGGATCATTATGGATCATTATGGATCATTATGGATCATTATGGATCATTATGGATCATTATGGATCATTATGGATCATTATGGATCATTATCGATCATAATGGATCATAATGGATCATTATGGATCATTATGGATCATTATGGATCATTGTGGATCATTATGGATCATTATGGATCATAATGGATCATTATGGATCATAATGGATCATTATGGATCATAATGGATCATTATGGATCATAATGGATCATAATGGATCATTATGGATCATTATGGATAATAATGGATCATTATGGATCATTATGGATCATTATGGATCATTATGGATCATAATGGATCATTATGGATCATTATGGATCATTATGGATCATTATCGATCATTATGGATCATTATGGATCATTATGGATCATTATGGATCATTATGGATCATTATGGATCATAATGGATCATTATGGATCATAATGGATAATAATGGATCATAATGGATCATTATGGATCATTATGGATCATTATGGATCATAATGGATCATTATGGATCATTACGGATCATTATGGATCATTATGGATCATTATGGATCATTATGGATCATTATGGATCATAATGGATCATAATGGATCATTATGGATCATTATGGATCATTATGGATCATAATGGATCATTATGGATCATTATGGATCATTATGGATCATTATGGATCATAATGGATCATTATGGATCATTATGGATCATTATGGATCATAATGGATCATTATGGATCATAATGGATCATTACGGATCATTACGGATCATTATGGATCATTATGGATCATTATGGATCATTATGGATCATTATGGATCATTATGGATCATAATGGATCATTACGGATCATTATGGATCATTATGGATCATTATGGATCATTATGGATCATTATGGATCATTATGGATCATTATGGATCATTATGGATCATAATGGATCATTATGGATCATAATGGATCATTATGGATCATTATGGATCATTATGGATCATTATTGATCATAATGGATCATTATGGATAATTATGGATCATTATGGATCATTATGGATCATAATGGATCATTATGGATCATTATCGATCATAATGGATCATTATGGATCATTATGGATCATAATGGATCATAATGGATCATTATGGATCATTATGGATCATAATGGATCATAATGGATCATTATGGATCATTACGGATCATTATGGATCATAATGGATCATTATGGATCATTATGGATCATTATGGATCATTATGGATCATTATGGATCATTATGGATCATTATGGATCATTATGGATCATTATGGATCATAATGGATCATTATGGATCATTATGGATCATAATGGATCATTATCGATCATAATGGATCATTATGGATCATTATGGATCATTATGGATCATTATCGATCATAATGGATCATAATGGATCATTATGGATCATTATGGATCATTATGGATCATTATGGATCATTATGGATCATTATGGATCATTAAGGATCATTATGGATCATTATGGATCATTATGGATCATTATGGATCATTATGGATCATTATGGATCATTATGGATCATTATGGATCATAATGGATCATTATGGATCATAATGGATCATTATGGATCATTATGGATCATTATGGATCATAATGGATCATTATGGATCATAATGGATCATTATGGATCATTATGGATCATTATGGATCATTATGGATCATAATGGATCATTATGGATCATTATGGATCATTATGGATCATTATGGATCATAATGGATCATTATGGATCATTATGGATCATAATGGATCATTATGGATCATAATGGATCATTATGGATCATTATGGATCATTATGGATCATTATCGATCATAATGGATCATAATGGATCATTATGAATCATTATGGATCATTATGGATCATTATGGATCATTATGGATCATTATGGATCATTAAGGATCATTATGGATCATTATGGATCATTATGGATCATAATGGATCATTATGGATCATTATCGATCATAATGGATCATTATGGATCATTATGGATCATTATGGATCATTATCGATCATAATGGATCATTACGGATCATTACGGATCATTATGGATCATTATGGATCATTATGGATCATTATGGATCATTATGGATCATTATGGATCATTATGGATCATTATGGATCATTATGGATCATTATGGATCATAATGGATCATAATGGATCATTATGGATCATTATGGATCATTATGGATCATAATGGATCATTATGGATCATTATGGATCATTATGGATCATTATGGATCATAATGGATCATTATGGATCATTATGGATCATAATGGATCATTATGGATCATTATGGATCATTATCGATCATAATGGATCATAATGGATCATTATGGATCATTATGGATCATTATGGATCATTGTGGATCATTATGGATCATTATGGATCATAATGGATCATTATGGATCATAATGGATCATTATGGATCATAATGGATCATTATGGATCATAATGGATCATAATGGATCATTATGGATCATTATGGATAATAATGGATCATTATGGATCATTATGGATCATTATGGATCATTATGGATCATAATGGATCATTATGGATCATTATGGATCATTATCGATCATTATGGATCATTATGGATCATTATGGATCATTATGGATCATTATGGATCATTATGGATCATTATGGATCATAATGGACCATTATGGATCATAATGGATAATAATGGATCATAATGGATCATTATGGATCATTATGGATCATTATGGATCATAATGGATCATTATGGATCATAATGGATCATAATGGATCATTATGGATCATTATGGATCATTATGGATCATTATGGATCATAATGGATCATTATGGATCATTATGGATCATTATGGATCATTATGGATCATAATGGATCATTATGGATCATTATGGATCATTATGGATCATTATGGATCATAATGGATCATTATGGATCATTATGGATCATTATGGATCATAATGGATCATTATGGATCATAATGGATCATTACGGATCATTACGGATCATTATGGATCATTATGGATCATTATGGATCATTATGGATCATTATGGATCATAATGGATCATTACGGATCATTATGGATCATTATGGATCATTATGGATCATTATGGATCATTATGGATCATTATGGATCATTATGGATCATTATGGATCATAATGGATCATTATGGATCATAATGGATCATTATGGATCATTATGGATCATTATGGATCATTATGGATCATTATGGATCATAATGGATCATTATGGATCATTATGGATCATTATGGATCATTATGGATCATTATGGATCATAATGGATCATTATGGATCATTATCGATCATAATGGATCATTATGGATCATTATGGATCATAATGGATCATAATGGATCATTATGGATCATTATGGATCATAATGGATCATAATGGATCATTATGGATCATTACGGATCATTATGGATCATAATGGATCATTATGGATCATTATGGATCATTATGGATCATTATGGATCATTATGGATCATTATGGATCATTATGGATCATTATGGATCATTATGGATCATTATGGATCATTATGGATCATTATGGATCATAATGGATCATTATGGATCATTATGGATCATTATGGATCATTATGGATCATTATGGATCATTATGGATCATTATGGATCATTATGGATCATTATGGATCATAATGGATCATTATGGATCATTATGGATCATTATGGATCATTATGGATCATTATGGATCATAATGGATCATTATGGATCATTATGGATCATAATGGATCATTATGGATCATAATGGATCATTATGGATCATTATGGATCATTATGGATCATTATCGATCATAATGGATCATAATGGATCATTATGAATCATTATGGATCATTATGGATCATTATGGATCATTATGGATCATAATGGATCATTATGGATCATAATGGATCATAATGGATCATTATGGATCATTATGGATAATAATGGATCATTATGGATCATTATGGATCATTATGGATCATTATGGATCATAATGGATCATTATGGATCATTATGGATCATTATGGATCATTATCGATCATTATGGATCATTATGGATCATTATGGATCATTATGGATCATTATGGATCATTATGGATCATTATGGATCATAATGGATCATTATGGATCATAATGGATAATAATGGATCATAATGGATCATTATGGATCATTATGGATCATTATGGATCATAATGGATCATTATGGATCATTACGGATCATTATGGATCATTATGGATCATTATGGATCATTATGGATCATAATGGATCATAATGGATCATTATGGATCATTATGGATCATTATGGATCATTATGGATCATAATGGATCATTATGGATCATTATGGATCATTATGGATCATAATGGATCATTATGGATCATTATGGATCATTATGGATCATAATGGATCATTATGGATCATAATGGATCATTACGGATCATTACGGATCATTATGGATCATTATGGATCATTATGGATCATTATGGATCATTATGGATCATTATGGATCATTATGGATCATAATGGATCATTACGGATCATTATGGATCATTATGGATCATTATGGATCATTATGGATCATTATGGATCATTATGGATCATAATGGATCATTATGGATCATAATGGATCATTATGGATCATTATGGATCATTATGGATCATTATGGATCATTATGGATCATAATGGATCATTATGGATCATTATGGATCATTATGGATCATTATGGATCATTATGGATCATAATGGATCATTATGGATCATTATCGATCATAATGGATCATTATGGATCATTATGGATCATAATGGATCATAATGGATCATTATGGATCATTATGGATCATAATGGATCATAATGGATCATTATGGATCATTACGGATCATTATGGATCATAATGGATCATTATGGATCATTATGGATCATTATGGATCATTATGGATCATTATGGATCATTATGGATCATTATGGATCATTATGGATCATTATGGATCATTATGGATCATAATGGATCATTATCGATCATAATGGATCATTATGGATCATTATGGATCATTATGGATCATTATCGATCATAATGGATCATAATGGATCATTATGGATCATTATGGATCATTATGGATCATTATGGATCATTATGGATCATTATGGATCATTATGGATCATTATGGATCATTATGGATCATTATGGATCATTATGGATCATTATGGATCATTATGGATCATTATGGATCATTATGGATCATTATGGATCATAATGGATCATTATGGATCATAATGGATCATTATGGATCATTATGGATCATTATGGATCATAATGGATCATTATGGATCATAATGGATCATTATGGATCATTATGGATCATTATGGATCATTATGGATCATTATGGATCATAATGGATCATTATGGATCATTATGGATCATTATGGATCATTATGGATCATTATCGATCATAATGGATCATTATGGATCATTATGGATCATTATGGATCATAATGGATCATTATGGATCATTATCGATCATAATGGATCATTATGGATCATTATGGATCATTATGGATCATTATCGATCATAATGGATCATTACGGATCATTACGGATCATTATGGATCATTATGGATCATTATGGATCATTATGGATCATTATGGATCATTATGGATCATTATGGATCATTATGGATCATTATGGATCATAATGGATCATTATGGATCATTATGGATCATTATGGATCATTATGGATCATAATGGATCATAATGGATCATTATGGATCATTATGGATCATTATGGATCATTATGGATCATTATGGATCATTATGGATCATTATGGATCATTATGGATCATAATGGATCATTATGGATCATTATGGATCATAATGGATCATTATGGATCATTATGGATCATTATCGATCATAATGGATCATAATGGATCATTATGGATCATTATGGATCATTATGGATCATTGTGGATCATTATGGATCATTATGGATCATAATGGATCATTATGGATCATAATGGATCATTATGGATCATAATGGATCATTATGGATCATAATGGATCATAATGGATCATTATGGATCATTATGGATAATAATGGATCATTATGGATCATTATGGATCATTATGGATCATTATGGATCATAATGGATCATTATGGATCATTATGGATCATTATCGATCATTATGGATCATTATGGATCATTATGGATCATTATGGATCATTATGGATCATTATGGATCATTATGGATCATAATGGACCATTATGGATCATAATGGATAATAATGGATCATAATGGATCATTATGGATCATTATGGATCATTATGGATCATTATGGATCATAATGGATCATTATGGATCATTATGGATCATTATGGATCATTATGGATCATTATGGATCATTATGGATCATAATGGATCATTATGGATCATTATGGATCATTATGGATCATTATGGATCATAATGGATCATAATGGATCATTATGGATCATTATGGATCATAATGGATCATTATGGATCATAATGGATCATTACGGATCATTACGGATCATTATGGATCATTATGGATCATTATGGATCATTATGGATCATTATGGATCATTATGGATCATTATGGATCATAATGGATCATTACGGATCATTATGGATCATTATGGATCATTATGGATCATTATGGATCATTATGGATCATTATGGATCATTATGGATCATTATGGATCATAATGGATCATTATGGATCATAATGGATCATTATGGATCATTATGGATCATTATGGATCATTATGGATCATTATGGATCATAATGGATCATTATGGATCATTATGGATCATTATGGATCATTATGGATCATTATGGATCATAATGGATCATTATGGATCATTATCGATCATAATGGATCATTATGGATCATTATGGATCATAATGGATCATAATGGATCATTATGGATCATTATCGATCATAATGGATCATTATGGATCATTATGGATCATTATGGATCATTATCGATCATAATGGATCATAATGGATCATTATGGATCATTATGGATCATTATGGATCATTTTGGATCATTTTGGATCATTATGGATCATTATGGATCATTATGGATCATTATGGATCATTATGGATCATTATGGATCATTATGGATCATTATGGATCATTATGGATCATTATGGATCATTATGGATCATAATGGATCATTATGGATCATAATGGATCATTATGGATCATTATGGATCATTATGGATCATAATGGATCATTATGGATCATAATGGATCATTATGGATCATTATGGATCATTATGGATCATTATGGATCATTATGGATCATTATGGATCATTATGGATCATAATGGATCATTATGGATCATTATGGATCATTATGGATCATAATGGATCATTATGGATCATTATCGATCATAATGGATCATTATGGATCATTATGGATCATTATGGATCATTATGGATCATTATGGATCATTGTGGATCATTGTGGATCATTATGGATCATTATGGATCATTATGGATCATTATGGATCATAATGGATCATAATGGATCATAATGGATCATTATGGATCATTATGGATCATTATGGATCATAATGGATCATTATGGATCATTATGGATAATAATGGATCATTATGGATCATTATGGATCATTATGGATCATTATGGATCATTATGGATCATTATGGATCATAATGGATCATTATGGATCATTATGGATCATTATGGATCATTATGGATCATTATGGATCATTATGGATCATTATGGATCATTATGGATCATTATGGATCATTATGGATCATAATGGATCATTATGGATCATTATGGATCATTATGGATCATTATGGATCATTATGGATCATTATGGATCATTATGGATCATTATGGATCATAATGGATCATTATGGATCATTATGGATCATTGTGGATCATTATGGATCATTATGGATCATAATGGATCATTATGGATCATAATGGATCATAATGGATCATTATGGATCATTATGGATCATTATGGATCATTATGGATCATAATGGATCATTATGGATCATTATGGATCATTATGGATCATTATGGATCATTATGGATCATAATGGATCATTATGGATCATTATGGATCATTATGGATCATTATGGATCATTATGGATCATTATGGATCATTATGGATCATAATGGATCATAATGGATCATTATGGATCATTATGGATCATTATGGATCATAATGGATCATTATGGATCATTATGGATCATTATGGATCATTATGGATCATTATGGATCATTATGGATCATTATGGATCATTATGGATCATTATCGATCATAATGGATCATAATGGATCATTATGGATCATTATGGATCATTATGGATCATTGTGGATCATTATGGATCATTATGGATCATAATGGATCATTATGGATCATAATGGATCATTATGGATCATAATGGATCATTATGGATCATAATGGATCATAATGGATCATTATGGATCATTATGGATAATAATGGATCATTATGGATCATTATGGATCATTATGGATCATTATGGATCATAATGGATCATTATGGATCATTATGGATCATTATGGATCATTATCGATCATTATGGATCATTATGGATCATTATGGATCATTATGGATCATTATGGATCATTATGGATCATTATGGATCATAATGGATCATTATGGATCATAATGGATAATAATGGATCATAATGGATCATTATGGATCATTATGGATCATTATGGATCATAATGGATCATTATGGATCATTACGGATCATTATGGATCATTATGGATCATTATGGATCATTATGGATCATTATGGATCATAATGGATCATAATGGATCATTATGGATCATTATGGATCATTATGGATCATAATGGATCATTATGGATCATTATGGATCATTATGGATCATTATGGATCATAATGGATCATTATGGATCATTATGGATCATTATGGATCATAATGGATCATTATGGATCATAATGGATCATTACGGATCATTACGGATCATTATGGATCATTATGGATCATTATGGATCATTATGGATCATTATGGATCATTATGGATCATTATGGATCATAATGGATCATTACGGATCATTATGGATCATTATGGATCATTATGGATCATTATGGATCATTATGGATCATTATGGATCATTATGGATCATTATGGATCATAATGGATCATTATGGATCATAATGGATCATTATGGATCATTATGGATCATTATGGATCATTATTGATCATAATGGATCATTATGGATAATTATGGATCATTATGGATCATTATGGATCATAATGGATCATTATGGATCATTATCGATCATAATGGATCATTATGGATCATTATGGATCATAATGGATCATAATGGATCATTATGGATCATTATGGATCATAATGGATCATAATGGATCATTATGGATCATTACGGATCATTATGGATCATAATGGATCATTATGGATCATTATGGATCATTATGGATCATTATGGATCATTATGGATCATTATGGATCATTATGGATCATTATGGATCATTATGGATCATTATGGATCATAATGGATCATTATGGATCATTATGGATCATAATGGATCATTATCGATCATAATGGATCATTATGGATCATTATGGATCATTATGGATCATTATCGATCATAATGGATCATAATGGATCATTATGGATCATTATGGATCATTATGGATCATTATGGATCATTATGGATCATTATGGATCATTAAGGATCATTATGGATCATTATGGATCATTATGGATCATTATGGATCATTATGGATCATTATGGATCATTATGGATCATTATGGATCATAATGGATCATTATGGATCATAATGGATCATTATGGATCATTATGGATCATTATGGATCATAATGGATCATTATGGATCATAATGGATCATTATGGATCATTATGGATCATTATGGATCATTATGGATCATAATGGATCATTATGGATCATTATGGATCATTATGGATCATTATGGATCATAATGGATCATTATGGATCATTATGGATCATAATGGATCATTATGGATCATAATGGATCATTATGGATCATTATGGATCATTATGGATCATTATCGATCATAATGGATCATAATGGATCATTATGGATCATTATGGATCATTATGGATCATTATGGATCATTATGGATCATTATGGATCATTAAGGATCATTATGGATCATTATGGATCATTATGGATCATAATGGATCATTATGGATCATTATCGATCATAATGGATCATTATGGATCATTATGGATCATTATGGATCATTATCGATCATAATGGATCATTACGGATCATTACGGATCATTATGGATCATTATGGATCATTATGGATCATTATGGATCATTATGGATCATTATGGATCATTATGGATCATTATGGATCATTATGGATCATTATGGATCATAATGGATCATAATGGATCATTATGGATCATTATGGATCATTATGGATCATAATGGATCATTATGGATCATTATGGATCATTATGGATCATTATGGATCATAATGGATCATTATGGATCATTATGGATCATAATGGATCATTATGGATCATTATGGATCATTATCGATCATAATGGATCATAATGGATCATTATGGATCATTATGGATCATTATGGATCATTGTGGATCATTATGGATCATTATGGATCATAATGGATCATTATGGATCATAATGGATCATTATGGATCATAATGGATCATTATGGATCATAATGGATCATAATGGATCATTATGGATCATTATGGATAATAATGGATCATTATGGATCATTATGGATCATTATGGATCATTATGGATCATAATGGATCATTATGGATCATTATGGATCATTATCGATCATTATGGATCATTATGGATCATTATGGATCATTATGGATCATTATGGATCATTATGGATCATTATGGATCATAATGGACCATTATGGATCATAATGGATAATAATGGATCATAATGGATCATTATGGATCATTATGGATCATTATGGATCATAATGGATCATTATGGATCATAATGGATCATAATGGATCATTATGGATCATTATGGATCATTATGGATCATTATGGATCATAATGGATCATTATGGATCATTATGGATCATTATGGATCATTATGGATCATAATGGATCATTATGGATCATTATGGATCATTATGGATCATTATGGATCATAATGGATCATTATGGATCATTATGGATCATTATGGATCATAATGGATCATTATGGATCATAATGGATCATTACGGATCATTACGGATCATTATGGATCATTATGGATCATTATGGATCATTATGGATCATTATGGATCATAATGGATCATTACGGATCATTATGGATCATTATGGATCATTATGGATCATTATGGATCATTATGGATCATTATGGATCATTATGGATCATTATGGATCATAATGGATCATTATGGATCATAATGGATCATTATGGATCATTATGGATCATTATGGATCATTATGGATCATTATGGATCATAATGGATCATTATGGATCATTATGGATCATTATGGATCATTATGGATCATTATGGATCATAATGGATCATTATGGATCATTATCGATCATAATGGATCATTATGGATCATTACGGATCATTATGGATCATAATGGATCATTATGGATCATTATGGATCATTATGGATCATTATGGATCATTATGGATCATTATGGATCATTATGGATCATTATGGATCATTATGGATCATTATGGATCATTATGGATCATTATGGATCATTATGGATCATTATGGATCATTATGGATCATTATGGATCATTATGGATCATTATGGATCATTATGGATCATTATGGATCATTATCGATCATAATGGATCATAATGGATCATTATGGATCATTATGGATCATTATGGATCATTGTGGATCATTATGGATCATTATGGATCATAATGGATCATTATGGATCATAATGGATCATTATGGATCATAATGGATCATTATGGATCATAATGGATCATAATGGATCATTATGGATCATTATGGATAATAATGGATCATTATGGATCATTATGGATCATTATGGATCATTATGGATCATAATGGATCATTATGGATCATTATGGATCATTATGGATCATTATCGATCATTATGGATCATTATGGATCATTATGGATCATTATGGATCATTATGGATCATTATGGATCATTATGGATCATAATGGATCATTATGGATCATAATGGATAATAATGGATCATAATGGATCATTATGGATCATTATGGATCATTATGGATCATAATGGATCATTATGGATCATTACGGATCATTATGGATCATTATGGATCATTATGGATCATTATGGATCATAATGGATCATAATGGATCATTATGGATCATTATGGATCATTATGGATCATTATGGATCATAATGGATCATTATGGATCATTATGGATCATTATGGATCATAATGGATCATTATGGATCATTATGGATCATTATGGATCATAATGGATCATTATGGATCATAATGGATCATTACGGATCATTACGGATCATTATGGATCATTATGGATCATTATGGATCATTATGGATCATTATGGATCATTATGGATCATTATGGATCATAATGGATCATTACGGATCATTATGGATCATTATGGATCATTATGGATCATTATGGATCATTATGGATCATTATGGATCATAATGGATCATTATGGATCATAATGGATCATTATGGATCATTATGGATCATTATGGATCATTATGGATCATTATGGATCATAATGGATCATTATGGATCATTATGGATCATTATGGATCATTATGGATCATTATGGATCATTATCGATCATAATGGATCATTATGGATCATTATGGATCATAATGGATCATAATGGATCATTATGGATCATTATGGATCATAATGGATCATAATGGATCATTATGGATCATTACGGATCATTATGGATCATAATGGATCATTATGGATCATTATGGATCATTATGGATCATTATGGATCATTATGGATCATTATGGATCATTATGGATCATTATGGATCATTATGGATCATTATGGATCATAATGGATCATTATGGATCATAATGGATCATAATGGATCATTATCGATCATAATGGATCATTATGGATCATTATGGATCATTATGGATCATTATCGATCATAATGGATCATAATGGATCATTATGGATCATTATGGATCATTATGGATCATTATGGATCATTATGGATCATTATGGATCATTAAGGATCATTATGGATCATTATGGATCATTATGGATCATTATGGATCATTATGGATCATTATGGATCATTATGGATCATTATGGATCATTATGGATCATAATGGATCATTATGGATCATAATGGATCATTATGGATCATTATGGATCATTATGGATCATAATGGATCATTATGGATCATAATGGATCATTATGGATCATTATGGATCATTATGGATCATTATGGATCATTATGGATCATAATGGATCATTATGGATCATTATGGATCATTATGGATCATTATGGATCATTATCGATCATAATGGATCATTATGGATCATTATGGATCATTATGGATCATAATGGATCATTATGGATCATTATCGATCATAATGGATCATTATGGATCATTATGGATCATTATGGATCATTATCGATCATAATGGATCATTACGGATCATTACGGATCATTATGGATCATTATGGATCATTATGGATCATTATGGATCATTATGGATCATTATGGATCATTATGGATCATTATGGATCATTATGGATCATAATGGATCATTATGGATCATTATGGATCATTATGGATCATTATGGATCATAATGGATCATAATGGATCATTATGGATCATTATGGATCATTATGGATCATTATGGATCATTATGGATCATTATGGATCATTATGGATCATTATGGATCATAATGGATCATTATGGATCATTATGGATCATAATGGATCATTATGGATCATTATGGATCATTATCGATCATAATGGATCATAATGGATCATTATGGATCATTATGGATCATTATGGATCATTGTGGATCATTATGGATCATTATGGATCATAATGGATCATTATGGATCATAATGGATCATAATGGATCATTATGGATCATTATGGATAATAATGGATCATTATGGATCATTATGGATCATTATGGATCATTATGGATCATAATGGATCATTATGGATCATTATGGATCATTATGGATCATTATCGATCATTATGGATCATTATGGATCATTATGGATCATTATGGATCATTATGGATCATTATGGATCATTATGGATCATAATGGACCATTATGGATCATAATGGATAATAATGGATCATAATGGATCATTATGGATCATTATGGATCATTATGGATCATTATGGATCATAATGGATCATTATGGATCATAATGGATCATTATGGATCATTATGGATCATTATGGATCATTATGGATCATAATGGATCATTATGGATCATTATGGATCATTATGGATCATTATGGATCATTATGGATCATAATGGATCATTATGGATCATTATGGATCATTATGGATCATTATGGATCATAATGGATCATTATGGATCATTATGGATCATTATGGATCATAATGGATCATTATGGATCATAATGGATCATTACGGATCATTACGGATCATTATGGATCATTATGGATCATTATGGATCATTATGGATAATTATGGATCATTATGGATCATTATGGATCATAATGGATCATTACGGATCATTATGGATCATTATGGATCATTATGGATCATTATGGATCATTATGGATCATTATGGATCATTATGGATCATTATGGATCATAATGGATCATTATGGATCATAATGGATCATTATGGATCATTATGGATCATTATGGATCATTATGGATCATTATGGATCATAATGGATCATTATGGATCATTATGGATCATTATGGATCATTATGGATCATTATGGATCATAATGGATCATTATGGATCATTATCGATCATAATGGATCATTATGGATCATTATGGATCATAATGGATCATAATGGATCATTATGGATCATTATCGATCATAATGGATCATTATGGATCATTATGGATCATTATGGATCATTATCGATCATAATGGATCATAATGGATCATTATGGATCATTATGGATCATTATGGATCATTATGGATCATTTTGGATCATTATGGATCATTAAGGATCATTATGGATCATTATGGATCATTATGGATCATTATGGATCATTATGGATCATTATGGATCATTATGGATCATTATGGATCATTATGGATCATTATGGATCATAATGGATCATGATGGATCATTATGGATCATTATGGATCATTATGGATCATTATGGATCATAATGGATCATTATGGATCATTGTGGATCATTATGGATCATTATGGATCATTATGGATCATAATGGATCATTATGGATCATTATGGATAATAATGGATCATTATGGATCATTATGGATCATTATGGATCATTATGGATCATAATGGATCATTATGGATCATTATGGATCATTATTGATCATTATGGATCATTATGGATCATTATGGATCATTATGGATCATTATGGATCATTATGGATCATGATGGATCATTATGGATCATAATGGATCATAATGGATCATTATGGATCATTATGGATCATTATGGATCATTATGGATCATTATGGATCATTATGGATCATTATGGATCATTATGGATCATTATGGATCATTATGGATCATTATGGATCATAATGGATCATTACGGATCATTATGGATCATTATGGATCATTATGGATCATTATGGATCATAATGGATCATTATGGATCATAATGGATCATTATGGATCATTATGGATCATTATGGATCATTATGGATCATAATGGATCATTATGGATCATTATGGATCATTATGGATCATTATGGATCATTATGGATCATTATGGATCATTATGGATCATTATGGATCATTATGGATCATTATGGATCATTATGGATCATTATGGATCATTATGGATCATTATGGATCATTATGGATCATTATGGATCATAATGGATCATTATGGATCATTATGGATCATTATGGATCATTATGGATCATTATGGATCATAATGGATCATTATGGATCATAATGGATCATAATGGATCATTATGGATCATTATGGATCATTATGGATCATTATGGATCATAATGGATCATTATGGATCATTATGGATCATTATGGATCATTATGGATCATTATGGATCATAATGGATCATTACGGATCATTATGGATCATTATGGATCATTATGGATCATTATGGATCATTATGGATCATTATGGATCATAATGGATCATAATGGATCATTATGGATCATTATGGATCATTATGGATCATAATGGATCATTATGGATCATTATGGATCATTATGGATCATTATGGATCATTATGGATCATTATGGATCATTATGGATCATTATGGATCATTATGGATCATTATCGATCATAATGGATCATAATGGATCATTATGGATCATTATGGATCATTATGGATCATTGTGGATCATTATGGATCATTATGGATCATAATGGATCATTATGGATCATAATGGATCATTATGGATCATAATGGATCATTATTGATCATAATGGATCATAATGGATCATTATGGATCATTATGGATAATAATGGATCATTATGGATCATTATGGATCATTATGGATCATTATGGATCATAATGGATCATTATGGATCATTATGGATCATTATGGATCATTATCGATCATTATGGATCATTATGGATCATTATGGATCATTATGGATCATTATGGATCATTATGGATCATTATGGATCATAATGGATCATTATGGATCATAATGGATAATAATGGATCATAATGGATCATTATGGATCATTATGGATCATTATGGATCATAATGGATCATTATGGATCATTACGGATCATTATGGATCATTATGGATCATTATGGATCATTATGGATCATTATGGATCATAATGGATCATAATGGATCATTATGGATCATTATGGATCATTATGGATCATAATGGATCATTATGGATCATTATGGATCATTATGGATCATTATGGATCATAATGGATCATTATGGATCATTATGGATCATTATGGATCATAATGGATCATTATGGATCATAATGGATCATTACGGATCATTACGGATCATTATGGATCATTATGGATCATTATGGATCATTATGGATCATTATGGATCATTATGGATCATTATGGATCATAATGGATCATTACGGATCATTATGGATCATTATGGATCATTATGGATCATTATGGATCATTATGGATCATTATGGATCATTATGGATCATTATGGATCATAATGGATCATTATGGATCATAATGGATCATTATGGATCATTATGGATCATAATGGATCATTATGGATCATTATGGATCATAATGGATCATTATGGATCATTATGGATCATAATGGATCATTATGGATCATTATGGATCATTATCGATCATAATGGATCATAATGGATCATTATGGATCATTATGGATCATTATGGATCATTGTGGATCATTATGGATCATTATGGATCATAATGGATCATTATGGATCATAATGGATCATAATGGATCATTATGGATCATTATGGATAATAATGGATCATTATGGATCATTATGGATCATTATGGATCATTATGGATCATAATGGATCATTATGGATCATTATGGATCATTATGGATCATTATCGATCATTATGGATCATTATGGATCATTATGGATCATTATGGATCATTATGGATCATTATGGATCATTATGGATCATAATGGACCATTATGGATCATAATGGATAATAATGGATCATAATGGATCATTATGGATCATTATGGATCATTATGGATCATTATGGATCATAATGGATCATTATGGATCATAATGGATCATTATGGATCATTATGGATCATTATGGATCATTATGGATCATAATGGATCATTATGGATCATTATGGATCATTATGGATCATTATGGATCATTATGGATCATAATGGATCATTATGGATCATTATGGATCATTATGGATCATTATGGATCATAATGGATCATTATGGATCATTATGGATCATTATGGATCATAATGGATCATTATGGATCATAATGGATCATTACGGATCATTACGGATCATTATGGATCATTATGGATCATTATGGATCATTATGGATAATTATGGATCATTATGGATCATTATGGATCATAATGGATCATTACGGATCATTATGGATCATTATGGATCATTATGGATCATTATGGATCATTATGGATCATTATGGATCATTATGGATCATTATGGATCATAATGGATCATTATGGATCATAATGGATCATTATGGATCATTATGGATCATTATGGATCATTATGGATCATTATGGATCATAATGGATCATTATGGATCATTATGGATCATTATGGATCATTATGGATCATTATGGATCATAATGGATCATTATGGATCATTATCGATCATAATGGATCATTATGGATCATTATGGATCATAATGGATCATAATGGATCATTATGGATCATTATCGATCATAATGGATCATTATGGATCATTATGGATCATTATGGATCATTATCGATCATAATGGATCATAATGGATCATTATGGATCATTATGGATCATTATGGATCATTATGGATCATTTTGGATCATTATGGATCATTAAGGATCATTATGGATCATTATGGATCATTATGGATCATTATGGATCATTATGGATCATTATGGATCATTATGGATCATTATGGATCATTATGGATCATTATGGATCATAATGGATCATGATGGATCATTATGGATCATTATGGATCATTATGGATCATTATGGATCATAATGGATCATTATGGATCATTGTGGATCATTATGGATCATTATGGATCATTATGGATCATAATGGATCATTATGGATCATTATGGATAATAATGGATCATTATGGATCATTATGGATCATTATGGATCATTATGGATCATAATGGATCATTATGGATCATTATGGATCATTATTGATCATTATGGATCATTATGGATCATTATGGATCATTATGGATCATTATGGATCATTATGGATCATGATGGATCATTATGGATCATAATGGATCATAATGGATCATTATGGATCATTATGGATCATTATGGATCATTATGGATCATTATGGATCATTATGGATCATTATGGATCATTATGGATCATTATGGATCATTATGGATCATTATGGATCATAATGGATCATTACGGATCATTATGGATCATTATGGATCATTATGGATCATTATGGATCATAATGGATCATTATGGATCATAATGGATCATTATGGATCATTATGGATCATTATGGATCATTATGGATCATAATGGATCATTATGGATCATTATGGATCATTATGGATCATTATGGATCATTATGGATCATTATGGATCATTATGGATCATTATGGATCATTATGGATCATTATGGATCATTATGGATCATTATGGATCATTATGGATCATTATGGATCATTATGGATCATTATGGATCATAATGGATCATTATGGATCATTATGGATCATTGTGGATCATTATGGATCATTATGGATCATAATGGATCATTATGGATCATAATGGATCATAATGGATCATTATGGATCATTATGGATCATTATGGATCATTATGGATCATAATGGATCATTATGGATCATTATGGATCATTATGGATCATTATGGATCATTATGGATCATAATGGATCATTACGGATCATTATGGATCATTATGGATCATTATGGATCATTATGGATCATTATGGATCATTATGGATCATAATGGATCATAATGGATCATTATGGATCATTATGGATCATTATGGATCATAATGGATCATTATGGATCATTATGGATCATTATGGATCATTATGGATCATTATGGATCATTATGGATCATTATGGATCATTATGGATCATTATGGATCATTATCGATCATAATGGATCATAATGGATCATTATGGATCATTATGGATCATTATGGATCATTGTGGATCATTATGGATCATTATGGATCATAATGGATCATTATGGATCATAATGGATCATTATGGATCATAATGGATCATTATTGATCATAATGGATCATAATGGATCATTATGGATCATTATGGATAATAATGGATCATTATGGATCATTATGGATCATTATGGATCATTATGGATCATAATGGATCATTATGGATCATTATGGATCATTATGGATCATTATCGATCATTATGGATCATTATGGATCATTATGGATCATTATGGATCATTATGGATCATTATGGATCATTATGGATCATAATGGATCATTATGGATCATAATGGATAATAATGGATCATAATGGATCATTATGGATCATTATGGATCATTATGGATCATAATGGATCATTATGGATCATTACGGATCATTATGGATCATTATGGATCATTATGGATCATTATGGATCATTATGGATCATAATGGATCATAATGGATCATTATGGATCATTATGGATCATTATGGATCATAATGGATCATTATGGATCATTATGGATCATTATGGATCATTATGGATCATAATGGATCATTATGGATCATTATGGATCATTATGGATCATAATGGATCATTATGGATCATAATGGATCATTACGGATCATTACGGATCATTATGGATCATTATGGATCATTATGGATCATTATGGATCATTATGGATCATTATGGATCATTATGGATCATAATGGATCATTACGGATCATTATGGATCATTATGGATCATTATGGATCATTATGGATCATTATGGATCATTATGGATCATTATGGATCATTATGGATCATAATGGATCATTATGGATCATAATGGATCATTATGGATCATTATGGATCATTATGGATCATTATTGATCATAATGGATCATTATGGATAATTATGGATCATTATGGATCATTATGGATCATAATGGATCATTATGGATCATTATCGATCATAATGGATCATTATGGATCATTATGGATCATAATGGATCATAATGGATCATTATGGATCATTATGGATCATAATGGATCATAATGGATCATTATGGATCATTACGGATCATTATGGATCATAATGGATCATTATGGATCATTATGGATCATTATGGATCATTATGGATCATTATGGATCATTATGGATCATTATGGATCATTATGGATCATTATGGATCATTATGGATCATAATGGATCATTATGGATCATTATGGATCATAATGGATCATTATCGATCATAATGGATCATTATGGATCATTATGGATCATTATGGATCATTATCGATCATAATGGATCATAATGGATCATTATGGATCATTATGGATCATTATGGATCATTATGGATCATTATGGATCATTATGGATCATTATGGATCATTATGGATCATTATGGATCATTATGGATCATTATGGATCATTATGGATCATTATGGATCATTATGGATCATTATGGATCATTATGGATCATTATGGATCATAATGGATCATTATGGATCATTATGGATCATTATGGATCATAATGGATCATTATGGATCATAATGGATCATTATGGATCATTATGGATCATTATGGATCATTATGGATCATAATGGATCATTATGGATCATTATGGATCATTATGGATCATTATGGATCATAATGGATCATTATGGATCATTATGGATCATAATGGATCATTATGGATCATAATGGATCATTATGGATCATTATGGATCATTATGGATCATTATCGATCATAATGGATCATAATGGATCATTATGAATCATTATGGATCATTATGGATCATTATGGATCATTATGGATCATTATGGATCATTAAGGATCATTATGGATCATTATGGATCATTATGGATCATAATGGATCATTATGGATCATTATCGATCATAATGGATCATTATGGATCATTATGGATCATTATGGATCATTATCGATCATAATGGATCATTACGGATCATTACGGATCATTATGGATCATTATGGATCATTATGGATCATTATGGATCATTATGGATCATTATGGATCATTATGGATCATTATGGATCATTATGGATCATAATGGATCATAATGGATCATTATGGATCATTATGGATCATTATGGATCATAATGGATCATTATGGATCATTATGGATCATTATGGATCATTATGGATCATAATGGATCATTATGGATCATTATGGATCATAATGGATCATTATGGATCATTATGGATCATTATCGATCATAATGGATCATAATGGATCATTATGGATCATTATGGATCATTATGGATCATTGTGGATCATTATGGATCATTATGGATCATAATGGATCATTATGGATCATAATGGATCATTATGGATCATAATGGATCATTATGGATCATAATGGATCATAATGGATCATTATGGATCATTATGGATAATAATGGATCATTATGGATCATTATGGATCATTATGGATCATTATGGATCATAATGGATCATTATGGATCATTATGGATCATTATCGATCATTATGGATCATTATGGATCATTATGGATCATTATGGATCATTATGGATCATTATGGATCATTATGGATCATAATGGACCATTATGGATCATAATGGATAATAATGGATCATAATGGATCATTATGGATCATTATGGATCATTATGGATCATAATGGATCATTATGGATCATAATGGATCATAATGGATCATTATGGATCATTATGGATCATTATGGATCATTATGGATCATAATGGATCATTATGGATCATTATGGATCATTATGGATCATTATGGATCATAATGGATCATTATGGATCATTATGGATCATTATGGATCATTATGGATCATAATGGATCATTATGGATCATTATGGATCATTATGGATCATAATGGATCATTATGGATCATAATGGATCATTACGGATCATTACGGATCATTATGGATCATTATGGATCATTATGGATCATTATGGATCATTATGGATCATAATGGATCATTACGGATCATTATGGATCATTATGGATCATTATGGATCATTATGGATCATTATGGATCATTATGGATCATTATGGATCATTATGGATCATAATGGATCATTATGGATCATAATGGATCATTATGGATCATTATGGATCATTATGGATCATTATGGATCATTATGGATCATAATGGATCATTATGGATCATTATGGATCATTATGGATCATTATGGATCATTATGGATCATAATGGATCATTATGGATCATTATCGATCATAATGGATCATTATGGATCATTATGGATCATAATGGATCATAATGGATCATTATGGATCATTATGGATCATAATGGATCATAATGGATCATTATGGATCATTACGGATCATTATGGATCATAATGGATCATTATGGATCATTATGGATCATTATGGATCATTATGGATCATTATGGATCATTATGGATCATTATGGATCATTATGGATCATTATGGATCATTATGGATCATTATGGATCATTATGGATCATAATGGATCATTATGGATCATTATGGATCATTATGGATCATTATGGATCATTATGGATCATTATGGATCATTATGGATCATTATGGATCATTATGGATCATAATGGATCATTATGGATCATTATGGATCATTATGGATCATTATGGATCATTATGGATCATAATGGATCATTATGGATCATTATGGATCATAATGGATCATTATGGATCATTATGGATCATTATGGATCATTATCGATCATAATGGATCATAATGGATCATTATGAATCATTATGGATCATTATGGATCATTATGGATCATTATGGATCATAATGGATCATTATGGATCATAATGGATCATAATGGATCATTATGGATCATTATGGATAATAATGGATCATTATGGATCATTATGGATCATTATGGATCATTATGGATCATAATGGATCATTATGGATCATTATGGATCATTATGGATCATTATCGATCATTATGGATCATTATGGATCATTATGGATCATTATGGATCATTATGGATCATTATGGATCATTATGGATCATAATGGATCATTATGGATCATAATGGATAATAATGGATCATAATGGATCATTATGGATCATTATGGATCATTATGGATCATAATGGATCATTATGGATCATTACGGATCATTATGGATCATTATGGATCATTATGGATCATTATGGATCATAATGGATCATAATGGATCATTATGGATCATTATGGATCATTATGGATCATTATGGATCATAATGGATCATTATGGATCATTATGGATCATTATGGATCATAATGGATCATTATGGATCATTATGGATCATTATGGATCATAATGGATCATTATGGATCATAATGGATCATTACGGATCATTACGGATCATTATGGATCATTATGGATCATTATGGATCATTATGGATCATTATGGATAATTATGGATCATTATGGATCATAATGGATCATTACGGATCATTATGGATCATTATGGATCATTATGGATCATTATGGATCATTATGGATCATTATGGATCATAATGGATCATTATGGATCATAATGGATCATTATGGATCATTATGGATCATTATGGATCATTATGGATCATTATGGATCATAATGGATCATTATGGATCATTATGGATCATTATGGATCATTATGGATCATTATGGATCATAATGGATCATTATGGATCATTATCGATCATAATGGATCATTATGGATCATTATGGATCATAATGGATCATAATGGATCATTATGGATCATTATGGATCATAATGGATCATAATGGATCATTATGGATCATTACGGATCATTATGGATCATAATGGATCATTATGGATCATTATGGATCATTATGGATCATTATGGATCATTATGGATCATTATGGATCATTATGGATCATTATGGATCATTATGGATCATTATGGATCATAATGGATCATTATCGATCATAATGGATCATTATGGATCATTATGGATCATTATGGATCATTATCGATCATAATGGATCATAATGGATCATTATGGATCATTATGGATCATTATGGATCATTATGGATCATTATGGATCATTATGGATCATTATGGATCATTATGGATCATTATGGATCATTATGGATCATTATGGATCATTATGGATCATTATGGATCATTATGGATCATTATGGATCATTATGGATCATAATGGATCATTATGGATCATAATGGATCATTATGGATCATTATGGATCATTATGGATCATAATGGATCATTATGGATCATAATGGATCATTATGGATCATTATGGATCATTATGGATCATTATGGATCATTATGGATCATAATGGATCATTATGGATCATTATGGATCATTATGGATCATTATGGATCATTATCGATCATAATGGATCATTATGGATCATTATGGATCATTATGGATCATAATGGATCATTATGGATCATTATCGATCATAATGGATCATTATGGATCATTATGGATCATTATGGATCATTATCGATCATAATGGATCATTACGGATCATTACGGATCATTATGGATCATTATGGATCATTATGGATCATTATGGATCATTATGGATCATTATGGATCATTATGGATCATTATGGATCATAATGGATCATTATGGATCATTATGGATCATTATGGATCATTATGGATCATAATGGATCATAATGGATCATTATGGATCATTATGGATCATTATGGATCATTATGGATCATTATGGATCATTATGGATCATTATGGATCATTATGGATCATAATGGATCATTATGGATCATTATGGATCATAATGGATCATTATGGATCATTATGGATCATTATCGATCATAATGGATCATAATGGATCATTATGGATCATTATGGATCATTATGGATCATTGTGGATCATTATGGATCATTATGGATCATAATGGATCATTATGGATCATAATGGATCATTATGGATCATAATGGATCATTATGGATCATTATGGATCATTATGGATCATTATCGATCATAATGGATCATTATGGATCATTATGGATCATTATGGATCATAATGGATCATTATGGATCATTATCGATCATAATGGATCATTATGGATCATTATGGATCATTATGGATCATTATCGATCATAATGGATCATTACGGATCATTACGGATCATTATGGATCATTATGGATCATTATGGATCATTATGGATCATTATGGATCATTATGGATCATTATGGATCATTATGGATCATTATGGATCATAATGGATCATTATGGATCATTATGGATCATTATGGATCATTATGGATCATAATGGATCATAATGGATCATTATGGATCATTATGGATCATTATGGATCATTATGGATCATTATGGATCATTATGGATCATTATGGATCATTATGGATCATAATGGATCATTATGGATCATTATGGATCATAATGGATCATTATGGATCATTATGGATCATTATCGATCATAATGGATCATAATGGATCATTATGGATCATTATGGATCATTATGGATCATTGTGGATCATTATGGATCATTATGGATCATAATGGATCATTATGGATCATAATGGATCATAATGGATCATTATGGATCATTATGGATAATAATGGATCATTATGGATCATTATGGATCATTATGGATCATTATGGATCATAATGGATCATTATGGATCATTATGGATCATTATGGATCATTATCGATCATTATGGATCATTATGGATCATTATGGATCATTATGGATCATTATGGATCATTATGGATCATTATGGATCATAATGGACCATTATGGATCATAATGGATAATAATGGATCATAATGGATCATTATGGATCATTATGGATCATTATGGATCATTATGGATCATAATGGATCATTATGGATCATAATGGATCATTATGGATCATTATGGATCATTATGGATCATTATGGATCATAATGGATCATTATGGATCATTATGGATCATTATGGATCATTATGGATCATTATGGATCATAATGGATCATTATGGATCATTATGGATCATTATGGATCATAATGGATCATTATGGATCATAATGGATCATTACGGATCATTACGGATCATTATGGATCATTATGGATCATTATGGATCATTATGGATAATTATGGATCATTATGGATCATTATGGATCATAATGGATCATTACGGATCATTATGGATCATTATGGATCATTATGGATCATTATGGATCATTATGGATCATTATGGATCATTATGGATCATTATGGATCATAATGGATCATTATGGATCATAATGGATCATTATGGATCATTATGGATCATTATGGATCATTATGGATCATTATGGATCATAATGGATCATTATGGATCATTATGGATCATTATGGATCATTATGGATCATTATGGATCATAATGGATCATTATGGATCATTATCGATCATAATGGATCATTATGGATCATTATGGATCATAATGGATCATAATGGATCATTATGGATCATTATCGATCATAATGGATCATTATGGATCATTATGGATCATTATGGATCATTATCGATCATAATGGATCATAATGGATCATTATGGATCATTATGGATCATTATGGATCATTATGGATCATTTTGGATCATTATGGATCATTAAGGATCATTATGGATCATTATGGATCATTATGGATCATTATGGATCATTATGGATCATTATGGATCATTATGGATCATTATGGATCATTATGGATCATTATGGATCATAATGGATCATGATGGATCATTATGGATCATTATGGATCATTATGGATCATTATGGATCATAATGGATCATTATGGATCATTGTGGATCATTATGGATCATTATGGATCATTATGGATCATAATGGATCATTATGGATCATTATGGATAATAATGGATCATTATGGATCATTATGGATCATTATGGATCATTATGGATCATTATGGATCATAATGGATCATTATGGATCATTATGGATCATTATTGATCATTATGGATCATTATGGATCATTATGGATCATTATGGATCATTATGGATCATTATGGATCATGATGGATCATTATGGATCATAATGGATCATAATGGATCATTATGGATCATTATGGATCATTATGGATCATTATGGATCATTATGGATCATTATGGATCATTATGGATCATTATGGATCATTATGGATCATTATGGATCATAATGGATCATTACGGATCATTATGGATCATTATGGATCATTATGGATCATTATGGATCATTATGGATCATAATGGATCATTATGGATCATTATGGATCATTATGGATCATTATGGATCATTATGGATCATTATGGATCATTATGGATCATTATGGATCATTATGGATCATTATGGATCATTATGGATCATTATGGATCATTATGGATCATTATGGATCATTATGGATCATTATGGATCATTATGGATCATTATGGATCATAATGGATCATTATGGATCATTATGGATCATTATGGATCATTATGGATCATTATGGATCATAATGGATCATTATGGATCATAATGGATCATAATGGATCATTATGGATCATTATGGATCATTATGGATCATTATGGATCATAATGGATCATTATGGATCATTATGGATCATTATGGATCATTATGGATCATTATGGATCATAATGGATCATTACGGATCATTATGGATCATTATGGATCATTATGGATCATTATGGATCATTATGGATCATTATGGATCATAATGGATCATAATGGATCATTATGGATCATTATGGATCATTATGGATCATAATGGATCATTATGGATCATTATGGATCATTATGGATCATTATGGATCATTATGGATCATTATGGATCATTATGGATCATTATGGATCATTATGGATCATTATCGATCATAATGGATCATAATGGATCATTATGGATCATTATGGATCATTATGGATCATTGTGGATCATTATGGATCATTATGGATCATAATGGATCATTATGGATCATAATGGATCATTATGGATCATAATGGATCATTATGGATCATAATGGATCATAATGGATCATTATGGATCATTATGGATAATAATGGATCATTATGGATCATTATGGATCATTATGGATCATTATGGATCATAATGGATCATTATGGATCATTATGGATCATTATGGATCATTATCGATCATTATGGATCATTATGGATCATTATGGATCATTATGGATCATTATGGATCATTATGGATCATTATGGATCATAATGGATCATTATGGATCATAATGGATAATAATGGATCATAATGGATCATTATGGATCATTATGGATCATTATGGATCATAATGGATCATTATGGATCATTACGGATCATTATGGATCATTATGGATCATTATGGATCATTATGGATCATTATGGATCATAATGGATCATAATGGATCATTATGGATCATTATGGATCATTATGGATCATAATGGATCATTATGGATCATTATGGATCATTATGGATCATTATGGATCATAATGGATCATTATGGATCATTATGGATCATTATGGATCATAATGGATCATTATGGATCATAATGGATCATTACGGATCATTACGGATCATTATGGATCATTATGGATCATTATGGATCATTATGGATCATTATGGATCATTATGGATCATTATGGATCATAATGGATCATTACGGATCATTATGGATCATTATGGATCATTATGGATCATTATGGATCATTATGGATCATTATGGATCATTATGGATCATAATGGATCATTATGGATCATAATGGATCATTATGGATCATTATGGATCATTATGGATCATTATTGATCATAATGGATCATTATGGATAATTATGGATCATTATGGATCATTATGGATCATAATGGATCATTATGGATCATTATCGATCATAATGGATCATTATGGATCATTATGGATCATAATGGATCATAATGGATCATTATGGATCATTATGGATCATAATGGATCATAATGGATCATTATGGATCATTACGGATCATTATGGATCATAATGGATCATTATGGATCATTATGGATCATTATGGATCATTATGGATCATTATGGATCATTATGGATCATTATGGATCATTATGGATCATTATGGATCATTATGGATCATAATGGATCATTATGGATCATTATGGATCATAATGGATCATTATCGATCATAATGGATCATTATGGATCATTATGGATCATTATGGATCATTATCGATCATAATGGATCATAATGGATCATTATGGATCATTATGGATCATTATGGATCATTATGGATCATTATGGATCATTATGGATCATTATGGATCATTATGGATCATTATGGATCATTATGGATCATTATGGATCATTATGGATCATTATGGATCATTATGGATCATTATGGATCATAATGGATCATTATGGATCATAATGGATCATTATGGATCATTATGGATCATTATGGATCATAATGGATCATTATGGATCATAATGGATCATTATGGATCATTATGGATCATTATGGATCATTATGGATCATAATGGATCATTATGGATCATTATGGATCATTATGGATCATTATGGATCATAATGGATCATTATGGATCATTATGGATCATAATGGATCATTATGGATCATAATGGATCATTATGGATCATTATGGATCATTATGGATCATTATCGATCATAATGGATCATAATGGATCATTATGAATCATTATGGATCATTATGGATCATTATGGATCATTATGGATCATTATGGATCATTAAGGATCATTATGGATCATTATGGATCATTATGGATCATAATGGATCATTATGGATCATTATCGATCATAATGGATCATTATGGATCATTATGGATCATTATGGATCATTATCGATCATAATGGATCATTACGGATCATTACGGATCATTATGGATCATTATGGATCATTATGGATCATTATGGATCATTATGGATCATTATGGATCATTATGGATCATTATGGATCATTATGGATCATTATGGATCATAATGGATCATAATGGATCATTATGGATCATTATGGATCATTATGGATCATAATGGATCATTATGGATCATTATGGATCATTATGGATCATTATGGATCATAATGGATCATTATGGATCATTATGGATCATAATGGATCATTATGGATCATTATGGATCATTATCGATCATAATGGATCATAATGGATCATTATGGATCATTATGGATCATTATGGATCATTGTGGATCATTATGGATCATTATGGATCATAATGGATCATTATGGATCATAATGGATCATTATGGATCATAATGGATCATTATGGATCATAATGGATCATAATGGATCATTATGGATCATTATGGATAATAATGGATCATTATGGATCATTATGGATCATTATGGATCATTATGGATCATAATGGATCATTATGGATCATTATGGATCATTATCGATCATTATGGATCATTATGGATCATTATGGATCATTATGGATCATTATGGATCATTATGGATCATAATGGACCATTATGGATCATAATGGATAATTATGGATCATTATGGATCATTATGGATCATAATGGATCATTATGGATCATTATGGATCATTATGGATCATTATGGATCATAATGGATCATTATGGATCATTATGGATCATTATGGATCATTATGGATCATAATGGATCATTATGGATCATTATGGATCATTATGGATCATAATGGATCATTATGGATCATAATGGATCATTACGGATCATTACGGATCATTATGGATCATTATGGATCATTATGGATCATTATGGATCATTATGGATCATAATGGATCATTACGGATCATTATGGATCATTATGGATCATTATGGATCATTATGGATCATTATGGATCATTATGGATCATTATGGATCATTATGGATCATAATGGATCATTATGGATCATAATGGATCATTATGGATCATTATGGATCATTATGGATCATTATGGATCATTATGGATCATAATGGATCATTATGGATCATTATGGATCATTATGGATCATTATGGATCATTATGGATCATAATGGATCATTATGGATCATTATCGATCATAATGGATCATTATGGATCATTATGGATCATAATGGATCATAATGGATCATTATGGATCATTATGGATCATAATGGATCATAATGGATCATTATGGATCATTACGGATCATTATGGATCATAATGGATCATTATGGATCATTATGGATCATTATGGATCATTATGGATCATTATGGATCATTATGGATCATTATGGATCATTATGGATCATTATGGATCATTATGGATCATTATGGATCATTATGGATCATAATGGATCATTATGGATCATTATGGATCATTATGGATCATTATGGATCATTATGGATCATTATGGATCATTATGGATCATTATGGATCATTATGGATCATAATGGATCATTATGGATCATTATGGATCATTATGGATCATTATGGATCATAATGGATCATAATGGATCATTATGGATCATAATGGATCATTATGGATCATAATGGATCATTATGGATCATTATGGATCATTATGGATCATTATCGATCATAATGGATCATAATGGATCATTATGAATCATTATGGATCATTATGGATCATTATGGATCATTATGGATCATAATGGATCATTATGGATCATAATGGATCATAATGGATCATTATGGATCATTATGGATAATAATGGATCATTATGGATCATTATGGATCATTATGGATCATTATGGATCATAATGGATCATTATGGATCATTATGGATCATTATGGATCATTATCGATCATTATGGATCATTATGGATCATTATGGATCATTATGGATCATTATGGATCATTATGGATCATTATGGATCATAATGGATCATTATGGATCATAATGGATAATAATGGATCATAATGGATCATTATGGATCATTATGGATCATTATGGATCATAATGGATCATTATGGATCATTACGGATCATTATGGATCATTATGGATCATTATGGATCATTATGGATCATAATGGATCATAATGGATCATTATGGATCATTATGGATCATTATGGATCATTATGGATCATAATGGATCATTATGGATCATTATGGATCATTATGGATCATAATGGATCATTATGGATCATTATGGATCATTATGGATCATAATGGATCATTATGGATCATAATGGATCATTACGGATCATTACGGATCATTATGGATCATTATGGATCATTATGGATCATTATGGATCATTATGGATCATTATGGATCATTATGGATCATAATGGATCATTACGGATCATTATGGATCATTATGGATCATTATGGATCATTATGGATCATTATGGATCATTATGGATCATTATGGATCATAATGGATCATAATGGATCATTATGGATCATTATGGATCATTATGGATCATTATGGATCATTATGGATCATAATGGATCATTATGGATCATTATCGATCATAATGGATCATTATGGATCATTATGGATCATAATGGATCATAATGGATCATTATGGATCATTATGGATCATAATGGATCATAATGGATCATTATGGATCATTACGGATCATTATGGATCATAATGGATCATTATGGATCATTATGGATCATTATGGATCATTATGGATCATTATGGATCATTATGGATCATTATGGATCATTATGGATCATTATGGATCATTATGGATCATAATGGATCATTATCGATCATAATGGATCATTATGGATCATTATGGATCATTATGGATCATTATCGATCATAATGGATCATAATGGATCATTATGGATCATTATGGATCATTATGGATCATTATGGATCATTATGGATCATTATGGATCATTAAGGATCATTATGGATCATTATGGATCATTATGGATCATTATGGATCATTATGGATCATTATGGATCATTATGGATCATTATGGATCATTATGGATCATAATGGATCATTATGGATCATAATGGATCATTATGGATCATTATGGATCATTATGGATCATAATGGATCATTATGGATCATAATGGATCATTATGGATCATTATGGATCATTATGGATCATTATGGATCATTATGGATCATAATGGATCATTATGGATCATTATGGATCATTATGGATCATTATGGATCATTATCGATCATAATGGATCATTATGGATCATTATGGATCATTATGGATCATAATGGATCATTATGGATCATTATCGATCATAATGGATCATTATGGATCATTATGGATCATTATGGATCATTATCGATCATAATGGATCATTACGGATCATTACGGATCATTATGGATCATTATGGATCATTATGGATCATTATGGATCATTATGGATCATTATGGATCATTATGGATCATTATGGATCATAATGGATCATTATGGATCATTATGGATCATTATGGATCATTATGGATCATAATGGATCATAATGGATCATTATGGATCATTATGGATCATTATGGATCATTATGGATCATTATGGATCATTATGGATCATTATGGATCATTATGGATCATAATGGATCATTATGGATCATTATGGATCATAATGGATCATTATGGATCATTATGGATCATTATCGATCATAATGGATCATAATGGATCATTATGGATCATTATGGATCATTATGGATCATTGTGGATCATTATGGATCATTATGGATCATAATGGATCATTATGGATCATAATGGATCATTATGGATCATAATGGATCATTATGGATCATAATGGATCATAATGGATCATTATGGATCATTATGGATAATAATGGATCATTATGGATCATTATGGATCATTATGGATCATTATGGATCATAATGGATCATTATGGATCATTATGGATCATTATGGATCATTATCGATCATTATGGATCATTATGGATCATTATGGATCATTATGGATCATTATGGATCATTATGGATCATAATGGACCATTATGGATCATAATGGATAATAATGGATCATAATGGATCATTATGGATCATTATGGATCATTATGGATCATTATGGATCATAATGGATCATTATGGATCATAATGGATCATTATGGATCATTATGGATCATTATGGATCATTATGGATCATAATGGATCATTATGGATCATTATGGATCATTATGGATCATTATGGATCATTATGGATCATAATGGATCATTATGGATCATTATGGATCATTATGGATCATTATGGATCATAATGGATCATTATGGATCATTATGGATCATTATGGATCATAATGGATCATTATGGATCATAATGGATCATTACGGATCATTACGGATCATTATGGATCATTATGGATCATTATGGATCATTATGGATCATTATGGATCATTATGGATCATTATGGATCATAATGGATCATTATGGATCATTATGGATCATTATGGATCATTATGGATCATTATGGATCATTATGGATCATTATGGATCATTATGGATCATTATGGATCATAATGGATCATTATGGATCATAATGGATCATTATGGATCATTATGGATCATTATGGATCATTATGGATCATTATGGATCATAATGGATCATTATGGATCATTATGGATCATTATGGATCATTATGGATCATTATGGATCATAATGGATCATTATGGATCATTATCGATCATAATGGATCATTATGGATCATTATGGATCATAATGGATCATAATGGATCATTATGGATCATTATCGATCATAATGGATCATTATGGATCATTATGGATCATTATGGATCATTATCGATCATAATGGATCATAATGGATCATTATGGATCATTATGGATCATTATGGATCATTTTGGATCATTTTGGATCATTATGGATCATTATGGATCATTATGGATCATTATGGATCATTATGGATCATTATGGATCATTATGGATCATTATGGATCATTATGGATCATTATGGATCATAATGGATCATTATGGATCATAATGGATCATTATGGATCATTATGGATCATTATGGATCATAATGGATCATTATGGATCATAATGGATCATTATGGATCATTATGGATCATTATGGATCATTATGGATCATTATGGATCATTATGGATCATTATGGATCATAATGGATCATTATGGATCATTATGGATCATTATGGATCATAATGGATCATTATGGATCATTATCGATCATAATGGATCATTATGGATCATTATGGATCATTATGGATCATTATGGATCATTATGGATCATTGTGGATCATTGTGGATCATTATGGATCATTATGGATCATTATGGATCATTATGGATCATAATGGATCATAATGGATCATAATGGATCATTATGGATCATTATGGATCATTATGGATCATAATGGATCATAATGGATCATTATGGATAATAATGGATCATTATGGATCATTATGGATCATTATGGATCATTATGGATCATTATGGATCATTATGGATCATAATGGATCATTATGGATCATTATGGATCATTATGGATCATTATGGATCATTATGGATCATTATGGATCATTATGGATCATTATGGATCATTATGGATCATTATGGATCATAATGGATCATTATGGATCATTATGGATCATTATGGATCATTATGGATCATTATGGATCATTATGGATCATTATGGATCATTATGGATCATAATGGATCATTATGGATCATTATGGATCATTGTGGATCATTATGGATCATTATGGATCATAATGGATCATTATGGATCATAATGGATCATAATGGATCATTATGGATCATTATGGATCATTATGGATCATTATGGATCATAATGGATCATTATGGATCATTATGGATCATTATGGATCATTATGGATCATTATGGATCATAATGGATCATTACGGATCATTATGGATCATTATGGATCATTATGGATCATTATGGATCATTATGGATCATTATGGATCATAATGGATCATAATGGATCATTATGGATCATTATGGATCATTATGGATCATAATGGATCATTATGGATCATTATGGATCATTATGGATCATTATGGATCATTATGGATCATTATGGATCATTATGGATCATTATGGATCATTATGGATCATTATCGATCATAATGGATCATAATGGATCATTATGGATCATTATGGATCATTATGGATCATTGTGGATCATTATGGATCATTATGGATCATAATGGATCATTATGGATCATAATGGATCATTATGGATCATAATGGATCATTATGGATCATAATGGATCATAATGGATCATTATGGATCATTATGGATAATAATGGATCATTATGGATCATTATGGATCATTATGGATCATTATGGATCATAATGGATCATTATGGATCATTATGGATCATTATGGATCATTATCGATCATTATGGATCATTATGGATCATTATGGATCATTATGGATCATTATGGATCATTATGGATCATTATGGATCATAATGGATCATTATGGATCATAATGGATAATAATGGATCATAATGGATCATTATGGATCATTATGGATCATTATGGATCATAATGGATCATTATGGATCATTACGGATCATTATGGATCATTATGGATCATTATGGATCATTATGGATCATTATGGATCATAATGGATCATAATGGATCATTATGGATCATTATGGATCATTATGGATCATAATGGATCATTATGGATCATTATGGATCATTATGGATCATTATGGATCATAATGGATCATTATGGATCATTATGGATCATTATGGATCATAATGGATCATTATGGATCATAATGGATCATTACGGATCATTACGGATCATTATGGATCATTATGGATCATTATGGATCATTATGGATCATTATGGATCATTATGGATCATTATGGATCATAATGGATCATTACGGATCATTATGGATCATTATGGATCATTATGGATCATTATGGATCATTATGGATCATTATGGATCATTATGGATCATTATGGATCATAATGGATCATTATGGATCATAATGGATCATTATGGATCATTATGGATCATTATGGATCATTATTGATCATAATGGATCATTATGGATAATTATGGATCATTATGGATCATTATGGATCATAATGGATCATTATGGATCATTATCGATCATAATGGATCATTATGGATCATTATGGATCATAATGGATCATAATGGATCATTATGGATCATTATGGATCATAATGGATCATAATGGATCATTATGGATCATTACGGATCATTATGGATCATAATGGATCATTATGGATCATTATGGATCATTATGGATCATTATGGATCATTATGGATCATTATGGATCATTATGGATCATTATGGATCATTATGGATCATTATGGATCATAATGGATCATTATGGATCATTATGGATCATAATGGATCATTATCGATCATAATGGATCATTATGGATCATTATGGATCATTATGGATCATTATCGATCATAATGGATCATAATGGATCATTATGGATCATTATGGATCATTATGGATCATTATGGATCATTATGGATCATTATGGATCATTAAGGATCATTATGGATCATTATGGATCATTATGGATCATTATGGATCATTATGGATCATTATGGATCATTATGGATCATTATGGATCATAATGGATCATTATGGATCATAATGGATCATTATGGATCATTATGGATCATTATGGATCATAATGGATCATTATGGATCATAATGGATCATTATGGATCATTATGGATCATTATGGATCATTATGGATCATAATGGATCATTATGGATCATTATGGATCATTATGGATCATTATGGATCATAATGGATCATTATGGATCATTATGGATCATAATGGATCATTATGGATCATAATGGATCATTATGGATCATTATGGATCATTATGGATCATTATCGATCATAATGGATCATAATGGATCATTATGGATCATTATGGATCATTATGGATCATTATGGATCATTATGGATCATTATGGATCATTAAGGATCATTATGGATCATTATGGATCATTATGGATCATAATGGATCATTATGGATCATTATCGATCATAATGGATCATTATGGATCATTATGGATCATTATGGATCATTATCGATCATAATGGATCATTACGGATCATTACGGATCATTATGGATCATTATGGATCATTATGGATCATTATGGATCATTATGGATCATTATGGATCATTATGGATCATTATGGATCATTATGGATCATTATGGATCATAATGGATCATAATGGATCATTATGGATCATTATGGATCATTATGGATCATAATGGATCATTATGGATCATTATGGATCATTATGGATCATTATGGATCATAATGGATCATTATGGATCATTATGGATCATAATGGATCATTATGGATCATTATGGATCATTATCGATCATAATGGATCATAATGGATCATTATGGATCATTATGGATCATTATGGATCATTGTGGATCATTATGGATCATTATGGATCATAATGGATCATTATGGATCATAATGGATCATTATGGATCATAATGGATCATTATGGATCATAATGGATCATAATGGATCATTATGGATCATTATGGATAATAATGGATCATTATGGATCATTATGGATCATTATGGATCATTATGGATCATAATGGATCATTATGGATCATTATGGATCATTATCGATCATTATGGATCATTATGGATCATTATGGATCATTATGGATCATTATGGATCATTATGGATCATTATGGATCATTATGGATCATAATGGATCATTATGGATCATTATGGATCATAATGGATCATTATGGATCATAATGGATCATTATGGATCATTATGGATCATTATGGATCATTATCGATCATAATGGATCATAATGGATCATTATGGATCATTATGGATCATTATGGATCATTATGGATCATTATGGATCATTATGGATCATTAAGGATCATTATGGATCATTATGGATCATTATGGATCATAATGGATCATTATGGATCATTATCGATCATAATGGATCATTATGGATCATTATGGATCATTATGGATCATTATCGATCATAATGGATCATTACGGATCATTACGGATCATTATGGATCATTATGGATCATTATGGATCATTATGGATCATTATGGATCATTATGGATCATTATGGATCATTATGGATCATTATGGATCATTATGGATCATAATGGATCATAATGGATCATTATGGATCATTATGGATCATTATGGATCATAATGGATCATTATGGATCATTATGGATCATTATGGATCATTATGGATCATAATGGATCATTATGGATCATTATGGATCATAATGGATCATTATGGATCATTATGGATCATTATCGATCATAATGGATCATAATGGATCATTATGGATCATTATGGATCATTATGGATCATTGTGGATCATTATGGATCATTATGGATCATAATGGATCATTATGGATCATAATGGATCATTATGGATCATAATGGATCATTATGGATCATAATGGATCATAATGGATCATTATGGATCATTATGGATAATAATGGATCATTATGGATCATTATGGATCATTATGGATCATTATGGATCATAATGGATCATTATGGATCATTATGGATCATTATCGATCATTATGGATCATTATGGATCATTATGGATCATTATGGATCATTATGGATCATTATGGATCATTATGGATCATAATGGACCATTATGGATCATAATGGATAATAATGGATCATAATGGATCATTATGGATCATTATGGATCATTATGGATCATAATGGATCATTATGGATCATAATGGATCATAATGGATCATTATGGATCATTATGGATCATTATGGATCATTATGGATCATAATGGATCATTATGGATCATTATGGATCATTATGGATCATTATGGATCATAATGGATCATTATGGATCATTATGGATCATTATGGATCATTATGGATCATAATGGATCATTATGGATCATTATGGATCATTATGGATCATAATGGATCATTATGGATCATAATGGATCATTACGGATCATTACGGATCATTATGGATCATTATGGATCATTATGGATCATTATGGATCATAATGGATCATTATGGATCATAATGGATCATTATGGATCATTATGGATCATTATGGATCATTATGGATCATTATGGATCATAATGGATCATTATGGATCATTATGGATCATTATGGATCATTATGGATCATTATGGATCATAATGGATCATTATGGATCATTATCGATCATAATGGATCATTATGGATCATTATGGATCATAATGGATCATAATGGATCATTATGGATCATTATGGATCATAATGGATCATAATGGATCATTATGGATCATTATGGATCATTATGGATCATAATGGATCATTATGGATCATTATGGATCATTATGGATCATTATGGATCATTATGGATCATTATGGATCATTATGGATCATTATGGATCATTATGGATCATTATGGATCATTATGGATCATTATGGATCATTATGGATCATTATGGATCATTATGGATCATTATGGATCATTATGGATCATTATGGATCATTATGGATCATTATGGATCATTATCGATCATAATGGATCATAATGGATCATTATGGATCATTATGGATCATTATGGATCATTGTGGATCATTATGGATCATTATGGATCATAATGGATCATTATGGATCATAATGGATCATTATGGATCATAATGGATCATTATGGATCATAATGGATCATAATGGATCATTATGGATCATTATGGATAATAATGGATCATTATGGATCATTATGGATCATTATGGATCATTATGGATCATAATGGATCATTATGGATCATTATGGATCATTATGGATCATTATCGATCATTATGGATCATTATGGATCATTATGGATCATTATGGATCATTATGGATCATTATGGATCATTATGGATCATAATGGATCATTATGGATCATAATGGATAATAATGGATCATAATGGATCATTATGGATCATTATGGATCATTATGGATCATAATGGATCATTATGGATCATTACGGATCATTATGGATCATTATGGATCATTATGGATCATTATGGATCATAATGGATCATAATGGATCATTATGGATCATTATGGATCATTATGGATCATTATGGATCATAATGGATCATTATGGATCATTATGGATCATTATGGATCATAATGGATCATTATGGATCATTATGGATCATTATGGATCATAATGGATCATTATGGATCATAATGGATCATTACGGATCATTACGGATCATTATGGATCATTATGGATCATTATGGATCATTATGGATCATTATGGATCATTATGGATCATTATGGATCATAATGGATCATTATGGATCATTATGGATCATTATGGATCATTATGGATCATTATGGATCATTATGGATCATTATGGATCATAATGGATCATTATGGATCATAATGGATCATTATGGATCATTATGGATCATTATGGATCATTATGGATCATTATGGATCATAATGGATCATTATGGATCATTATGGATCATTATGGATCATTATGGATCATTATGGATCATAATGGATCATTATGGATCATTATCGATCATAATGGATCATTATGGATCATTATGGATCATAATGGATCATAATGGATCATTATGGATCATTATGGATCATAATGGATCATAATGGATCATTATGGATCATTATGGATCATTATGGATCATAATGGATCATTATGGATCATTATGGATCATTATGGATCATTATGGATCATTATGGATCATTATGGATCATTATGGATCATTATGGATCATTATGGATCATTATGGATCATAATGGATCATTATGGATCATAATGGATCATAATGGATCATTATCGATCATAATGGATCATTATGGATCATTATGGATCATTATGGATCATTATCGATCATAATGGATCATAATGGATCATTATGGATCATTATGGATCATTATGGATCATTATGGATCATTATGGATCATTATGGATCATTATGGATCATTATGGATCATTATGGATCATTATGGATCATTATGGATCATTATGGATCATTATGGATCATTATGGATCATTATGGATCATTATGGATCATAATGGATCATTATGGATCATAATGGATCATTATGGATCATTATGGATCATTATGGATCATAATGGATCATTATGGATCATAATGGATCATTATGGATCATTATGGATCATTATGGATCATTATGGATCATTATGGATCATAATGGATCATTATGGATCATTATGGATCATTATGGATCATTATGGATCATTATCGATCATAATGGATCATTATGGATCATTATGGATCATTATGGATCATAATGGATCATTATGGATCATTATCGATCATAATGGATCATTATGGATCATTATGGATCATTATGGATCATTATCGATCATAATGGATCATTACGGATCATTACGGATCATTATGGATCATTATGGATCATTATGGATCATTATGGATCATTATGGATCATTATGGATCATTATGGATCATTATGGATCATTATGGATCATAATGGATCATTATGGATCATTATGGATCATTATGGATCATTATGGATCATAATGGATCATAATGGATCATTATGGATCATTATGGATCATTATGGATCATTATGGATCATTATGGATCATTATGGATCATTATGGATCATTATGGATCATAATGGATCATTATGGATCATTATGGATCATAATGGATCATTATGGATCATTATGGATCATTATCGATCATAATGGATCATAATGGATCATTATGGATCATTATGGATCATTATGGATCATTGTGGATCATTATGGATCATTATGGATCATAATGGATCATTATGGATCATAATGGATCATTATGGATCATAATGGATCATTATGGATCATAATGGATCATAATGGATCATTATGGATCATTATGGATAATAATGGATCATTATGGATCATTATGGATCATTATGGATCATTATGGATCATAATGGATCATTATGGATCATTATGGATCATTATGGATCATTATCGATCATTATGGATCATTATGGATCATTATGGATCATTATGGATCATTATGGATCATTATGGATCATTATGGATCATAATGGACCATTATGGATCATAATGGATAATAATGGATCATAATGGATCATTATGGATCATTATGGATCATTATGGATCATTATGGATCATAATGGATCATTATGGATCATAATGGATCATTATGGATCATTATGGATCATTATGGATCATTATGGATCATAATGGATCATTATGGATCATTATGGATCATTATGGATCATTATGGATCATTATGGATCATAATGGATCATTATGGATCATTATGGATCATTATGGATCATTATGGATCATAATGGATCATTATGGATCATTATGGATCATTATGGATCATAATGGATCATTATGGATCATAATGGATCATTACGGATCATTACGGATCATTATGGATCATTATGGATCATTATGGATCATTATGGATCATTATGGATCATTATGGATCATTATGGATCATAATGGATCATTACGGATCATTATGGATCATTATGGATCATTATGGATCATTATGGATCATTATGGATCATTATGGATCATTATGGATCATTATGGATCATAATGGATCATTATGGATCATAATGGATCATTATGGATCATTATGGATCATTATGGATCATTATGGATCATTATGGATCATAATGGATCATTATGGATCATTATGGATCATTATGGATCATTATGGATCATTATGGATCATAATGGATCATTATGGATCATTATCGATCATAATGGATCATTATGGATCATTATGGATCATAATGGATCATAATGGATCATTATGGATCATTATCGATCATAATGGATCATTATGGATCATTATGGATCATTATGGATCATTATCGATCATAATGGATCATAATGGATCATTATGGATCATTATGGATCATTATGGATCATTATGGATCATTTTGGATCATTATGGATCATTAAGGATCATTATGGATCATTATGGATCATTATGGATCATTATGGATCATTATGGATCATTATGGATCATTATGGATCATTATGGATCATTATGGATCATTATGGATCATAATGGATCATTATGGATCATAATGGATCATTATGGATCATTATGGATCATTATGGATCATAATGGATCATTATGGATCATAATGGATCATTATGGATCATTATGGATCATTATGGATCATTATGGATCATTATGGATCATTATGGATCATTATGGATCATAATGGATCATTATGGATCATTATGGATCATTATGGATCATAATGGATCATTATGGATCATTATCGATCATAATGGATCATTATGGATCATTATGGATCATTATGGATCATTATGGATCATTATGGATCATTATGGATCATTGTGGATCATTGTGGATCATTATGGATCATTATGGATCATTATGGATCATTATGGATCATAATGGATCATAATGGATCATAATGGATCATTATGGATCATTATGGATCATTATGGATCATAATGGATCATTATGGATCATTATGGATAATAATGGATCATTATGGATCATTATGGATCATTATGGATCATTATGGATCATTATGGATCATTATGGATCATAATGGATCATTATGGATCATTATGGATCATTATGGATCATTATGGATCATTATGGATCATTATGGATCATTATGGATCATTATGGATCATTATGGATCATTATGGATCATAATGGATCATTATGGATCATAATGGATCATAATGGATCATTATGGATCATTATGGATCATTATGGATCATTATGGATCATTATGGATCATTATGGATCATTATGGATCATTATGGATCATTATGGATCATTATGGATCATTATGGATCATTATGGATCATAATGGATCATTACGGATCATTATGGATCATTATGGATCATTATGGATCATTATGGATCATAATGGATCATTATGGATCATAATGGATCATAATGGATCATTATGGATCATTATGGATCATTATGGATCATAATGGATCATTATGGATCATTATGGATCATTATGGATCATTATGGATCATTATGGATCATTATGGATCATTATGGATCATAATGGATCATTATGGATCATTATGGATCATTATGGATCATTATGGATCATTATGGATCATTATGGATCATTATGGATCATTATGGATCATTATGGATCATTATGGATCATTATGGATCATTATGGATCATTATGGATCATTATGGATCATAATGGATCATTATGGATCATTATGGATCATTGTGGATCATTATGGATCATTATGGATCATTATGGATCATAATGGATCATTATGGATCATAATGGATCATAATGGATCATTATGGATCATTATGGATCATTATGGATCATTATGGATCATTATGGATCATTATGGATCATTATGGATCATTATGGATCATTATGGATCATAATGGATCATTACGGATCATTATGGATCATTATGGATCATTATGGATCATTATGGATCATTATGGATCATTATGGATCATAATGGATCATAATGGATCATTATGGATCATTATGGATCATTATGGATCATAATGGATCATTATGGATCATTATGGATCATTATGGATCATTATGGATCATTATGGATCATTATGGATCATTATGGATCATTATGGATCATTATGGATCATTATGGATCATTATCGATCATAATGGATCATAATGGATCATTATGGATCATTATGGATCATTATGGATCATTGTGGATCATTATGGATCATTATGGATCATAATGGATCATTATGGATCATAATGGATCATTATGGATCATAATGGATCATTATGGATCATAATGGATCATAATGGATCATTATGGATCATTATGGATAATAATGGATCATTATGGATCATTATGGATCATTATGGATCATTATGGATCATAATGGATCATTATGGATCATTATGGATCATTATGGATCATTATGGATCATTATGGATCATTATGGATCATTATGGATCATTATGGATCATTATGGATCATTATGGATCATTATGGATCATAATGGATCATTATGGATCATAATGGATAATAATGGATCATAATGGATCATTATGGATCATTATGGATCATTATGGATCATAATGGATCATTATGGATCATTATGGATCATTATGGATCATTATGGATCATTATGGATCATTATGGATCATTATGGATCATAATGGATCATAATGGATCATTATGGATCATTATGGATCATTATGGATCATTATGGATCATAATGGATCATTATGGATCATTATGGATCATTATGGATCATTATGGATCATAATGGATCATTATGGATCATTATGGATCATTATGGATCATTATGGATCATAATGGATCATTACGGATCATTACGGATCATTATGGATCATTATGGATCATTATGGATCATTATGGATCATTATGGATCATTATGGATCATTATGGATCATTATGGATCATAATGGATCATTACGGATCATTATGGATCATTATGGATCATTATGGATCATTATGGATCATTATGGATCATTATGGATCATTATGGATCATAATGGATCATTATGGATCATAATGGATCATTATGGATCATTATGGATCATTATGGATCATTATGGATCATTATGGATCATAATGGATCATTATGGATCATTATGGATCATTATGGATCATTATGGATCATAATGGATCATTATGGATCATTATCGATCATAATGGATCATTATGGATCATTATGGATCATAATGGATCATAATGGATCATTATGGATCATTATGGATCATAATGGATCATAATGGATCATTATGGATCATTACGGATCATTATGGATCATAATGGATCATTATGGATCATTATGGATCATTATGGATCATTATGGATCATTATGGATCATTATGGATCATTATGGATCATTATGGATCATTATGGATCATTATGGATCATAATGGATCATAATGGATCATTATGGATCATTATGGATCATTATGGATCATTATGGATCATTATGGATCATTATGGATCATTATGGATCATAATGGATCATAATGGATCATTATGGATCATTATGGATCATTATGGATCATAATGGATCATTATGGATCATTATGGATCATTATGGATCATTATGGATCATTATGGATCATTATGGATCATTATGGATCATTATGGATCATTATGGATCATTATGGATCATTATCGATCATAATGGATCATAATGGATCATTATGGATCATTATGGATCATTATGGATCATTGTGGATCATTATGGATCATTATGGATCATAATGGATCATTATGGATCATAATGGATCATTATGGATCATAATGGATCATTATGGATCATAATGGATCATAATGGATCATTATGGATCATTATGGATAATAATGGATCATTATGGATCATTATGGATCATTATGGATCATTATGGATCATAATGGATCATTATGGATCATAATGGATCATTCTGGATCATTATCGATCATTATGGATCATTATGGATCATTATGGATCATTATGGATCATTATGGATCATTATGGATCATTATGGATCATAATGGATCATTATGGATCATAATGGATAATAATGGATCATAATGGATCATTATGGATCATTATGGATCATTATGGATCATAATGGATCATTATGGATCATTACGGATCATTATGGATCATTATGGATCATTATGGATCATTATGGATCATTATGGATCATAATGGATCATAATGGATCATTATGGATCATTATGGATCATTATGGATCATTATGGATCATAATGGATCGTTATGGATCATTATGGATCATTATGGATCATTATGGATCATAATGGATCATTATGGATCATTATGGATCATTATGGATCATTATGGATCATAATGGATCATTACGGATCATTACGGATCATTATGGATCATTATGGATCATTATGGATCATTATGGATCATTATGGATCATTATGGATCATTATGGATCATTATGGATCATAATGGATCATTACGGATCATTATGGATCATTATGGATCATTATGGATCATTATGGATCATTATGGATCATTATGGATCATTATGGATCATAATGGATCATTATGGATCATAATGGATCATTATGGATCATTATGGATCATTATGGATCATTATGGATCATTATGGATCATAATGGATCATTATGGATCATTATGGATCATTATGGATCATTATGGATCATAATGGATCATTATGGATCATTATCGATCATAATGGATCATTATGGATCATTATGGATCATAATGGATCATAATGGATCATTATGGATCATTATGGATCATAATGGATCATAATGGATCATTATGGATCATTACGGATCATTATGGATCATAATGGATCATTATGGATCATTATGGATCATTATGGATCATTATGGATCATTATGGATCATTATGGATCATTATGGATCATTATGGATCATTATGGATCATTATGGATCATAATGGATCATTATGGATCATTATGGATCATAATGGATCATTATCGATCATAATGGATCATTATGGATCATTATGGATCATTATGGATCATTATCGATCATAATGGATCATAATGGATCATTATGGATCATTATGGATCATTATGGATCATTATGGATCATTATGGATCATTATGGATCATTAAGGATAATTATGGATCATTATGGATCATTATGGATCATTATGGATCATTATGGATCATTATGGATCATAATGGATCATTATGGATCATTATGGATCATTATGGATCATTATGGATCTCAGAATCGAACATCTCGTGCCATCTGGTCAGCTCCACCTCCTCCGTGTACAAGTCAGCACCCCCCTACACAGCATAGGCGCCTCAGGGCCAACAGTTCACAACATAGTTCATGACCGCAGCTTGTGCCGCCTGGTCAGCGCCTCCTCTGTGTACAAGTCAGCATCCCCCTACACAGCACAGAGCCGCATCCGGGCCAGCCGTTGGCGTTGGGAATCATGATCACAGGAGGCCTCATAATGGCCTCATTACCCCAAAGACCAGAACCCCTGGTTTAGAGCGATAATTTCTCACCCTGTTCCCCAAAAAACCCAAACCCTGGTTTAGGGCGATGGTTTTTCACCTCTTCCCCCAATGAACCAGAAGCCTTGGATTACAGCGATGACATCTTGCCTCGCTACCCAGTCACCCCTGGTTTACAGCCATGATTTCTCACCCTGTTCCCAATGAACCCCAAACCCTGGTTTAGGGTGATGATTTCTCACCTCTTCCCCCCAAAAAACCCTACATCAGAGTTCCCGGCAATTATCTCCGCCTTTGAACCCCAAAACCCCCCAAGTGCTTCATATCTCGATCATGAACCCTCCATCAACCCTCAAGCCAGCACCTGCTGTACGTAGTTGATTTTCTCCAAGTCACGGGGACTGTCCACGGTCAACGTGACGTCGCTGACGCCATCCAGGGCGGCGCGTATCGCCTGACAAGAGGGATGGGAGAGAGACAATTGATTAGTTAATTAATAAAGAAATAGCGCAGATCCTGCCGAAATTGACAGGTGTCGGGGGGGGGGAATTCATCAAGACATCCAGGGCCGCACGCTTTGCCTGACAAAAGGGACGCGTGAAGAGATAATAGATAAATAAACAAAGGACGCAGATCCAGCCAGAATTGACAGGTGTCGGGGGTGGGGGGGATTCATCAAGACATTTAGGGCGATCGCTAGTGCATGACACAAGGGACGGGTGGCCAGCCTTGCTGCTTCGGTCACAAGTTGCTGGCCGGTCTAGGTTTGGTCCTAATTGGGCCTATAGCGGCCACTGGGCGGCCTGCCGAACTTGGTTTTTTGCCAAAAAAAGAAACACTGAGCAATTCATGGCAAAGCCCCCACCTGCTCAGCGATGCTCTTAAGGGCCTGTTTAGGGTTAAGGGTTTAGGGTAAAGGTTTCGTGGCAAAGCCCCCGCCTGCTCAGCGCTGCTCGTACGGGCCTGTTTAGGGTTAAGGGTTTAGAGTAAAGGTTTCATGGCAAAGCCCCCACCTGCTCAGAGCTGCTCTTAAGGGCCTGTTTAAGGTTAAGGGTTTAGGGTTTCATGGCAAAGCCCCCACCTTCTCAGCGCTGCTCTTAAGGGCCTGTTTAGGGTTTAGGGTTAAGAGTTTAGGGTTTCAAGGTGAAGCCCCCACCTGCTCAGCGCTGCTCTTGAAGGCCTGTTGCTCCTTGTTCACAAGAATGCTGAACCTGCAGGGTCAAACAGACAGAGTGAGCCACGGTCGACTCGAGGGTTCAGGGGGGTAGGGTTCAAGGTTCAGGCGTTAGGCTTCAGGGTTGTTTTAACCTGAAAGGATCAAGCGGGCAGGGCGAGCCACGGTCGACTTGAGGGCTCAGGGGGGTAGGGCTCGGGGTCCAGGGTTCAGGGTTATTTTAACCAGCAGGGATCAGGCAGACAAGGCGAGACACCGTCGACTCAAGGGCTTAGGGTCAAGGGTGAAGGTTTTGGGGTTGCTTCAACTGGTGAATGGTTTGTTGCTTCAACCCGCAGACCAAGCAGACAGGGCAAGCAACCGTCGACGTAAGGGTTCAGGCTTCAGGGTGTAGGGTGTAGGGTGAAGGGTGAAGGGTGTAGGCTTCAGGGTGAAGGGTGAAGGGTGTAGGGTGAAGGGTGAAGGGTGAAGGGATGCTAAAACCTGCATGGGTCAAGCAGACAGGGCGAGCAACGGACAGCTTCAAGACTTTAAGGTTCAAGTTGTTAGGCTTCATGGTTTGTGGGTTTGGGGTTAATTTAACCTGCAGGGATCAAGCAGACAGGGCGAGCCACGGTCAGCTTCAAGATACAGGGTTCGGGGCAAAAAGGGCTCTGCGCTCTTCAGTCCATTCCTGCCATGAGGACACCATTATAAAAAGGAAATTTATTCACGCCAGAGTGAAGGCAAACCTAATTTGCAGTAGTGTGTACCAAATGTGAAGTTGCGTGTACCAAATTTGCAATAGTACAAATGTGTGTTAGCCTGTTAGGTTCAGGGTTAACTCACACCCTGGACTTGCAGGGTTTAGGGTTTGGGGTCAGCGTTAAGAGTTTAGGCTGCATGGTTTGGGATAAGCGTTCAGGTTTCGGGGTTCAGTGTTCAGGGTTAAGGGTTAAGGGTTTCCTGCCTTAATGTTCAGGATCATACATGCATGACCAAGCACAGTCACCAGAGAGTCGCATCGGCCACACTGCTGATCATTCACAGTGCTTCAGCTACACTTCTGCTACATCATGGCTCCTTCAGCTACAAGGCAGCTACATCATGGCATGCAAAAAGGGGGGGAGGGCGGTGCAGCAAGGTGCCTGCTGCCTGGGACTAGGTCCCCCCCACCCCCTTGCAGCTGGGGCGGCCGTTAGGGGGGGGGAGGGGCGGCCGGGTGTGTGTGCGTGGGGTTGGGGGGGGGGCGTGGGAGGAGGGGGGCAGCTGTGGGGGAAAGGGGCACCTGGTCGTTAACCATCAGGGCAACGACAGTGCGGTCAAACAGTACAGCATGGATACCGGTACAGTACAAAATGGACGGACTGGTAAGCAAGTGGACGGTACGGTGTTTCCACAGGGTACAGAGTTGTGAAACGGTGCGGTACGGAGCGGTAAATGGTACGGGATATGGGCCCAAACGGACGTGCCTGGACAATTTGTGTTCTGGTGCGCACTGAAATGAACGCTGGTCGGAAGATGTGCCCGATGCAAGAAGGAAGGGTGTTTGTGTGCTTCCATTCAGTGAGGAATGGAAACAGGGGCAGGGGGCGAGGGTTCCCACTTCCCAATCGACGACTGAGGCATGGAGTTAGAGGGGGGGCCCCATTGAGAGAGGGATGGATGAGGGTATACAGGTATCACAGATTACAGGGGGTCACTGGGGGGCTCCGATTTAATAAGTGATGGAGTAATAAAAGCCTCCCATAGGCAAGAGCCAGAGGGCAGGGAATGTTCATCCCATGTTGGTCCCATGCTGGTCCCATGCTGATCCCATGTTGGTCCCATGCTGGTCCCATGCTGATCCCATGCTGGTCCCATGCTGATCCCATGCTGATCCCATGCTGGTCCCATGCAGATCCCATGCTGGTCCCATGCTGGCCCCATGTTGATCCCATGCAGATCCCATGTTAGTCCCATGCTGACCCCATGCTGATCCCTTGTTGACCTATGCTGATCCCATGCTGATCCCATGCTGGTCCCATGCAGATCCCATGCTGGTCCCATGCTGGCCCCATGTTGATCCCATGCAGATCCCATGTTAGTCCCATGCTGACCCCATGCTGATCCCTTGTTGACCTATGCTGATCCCATGCTGATCCCATGCTGGTCCCATGCAGATCCCATGCTGGTCCCATGCTGGCCCCATGTTGATCCCATGCAGATCCCATGTTAGTCCCATGCTGACCCCATGCTGATCCCTTGTTGACCTATGCTGATCCCATGCTGATCCCATGCTGGTCCCATGCAGATCCCATGCTGGTCCCATGCTGGCCCCATGTTGATCCCATGCAGATCCCATGTTAGTCCCATGCTGACCCCATGCTGATCCCTTGTTGACCTATGCTGATCCCATGCTGATCCCATGCTGGTCCCATGCAGATCCCATGCTGGTCCCATGCTGGCCCCATGTTGATCCCATGCAGATCCCATGTTAGTCCCATGCTGACCCCATGCTGATCCCTTGTTGACCTATGCTGATCCCATGCTGATCCCATGCTGGTCCCATGCAGATCCCATGCTGGTCCCATGCTGGCCCCATGTTGATCCCATGCTGGTCCCATGCAGATCCCATGCTGACCCCATGCTGATCCCTTGTTGACCTATGCTGATCCCATGCTGATCCCATGCTGGTCACAGTCTGACCCCATGCTGACCCCATGGTGATCCCATGCTGACCCCATGTTGGCCTATGCTGATCCCATGCTGGTCATAGGCTGATGTGTTTGCGAGAGGCAGACGTCCTAAGCCAGCTAGGTGCCACCTACACACGTCCAGCATGCACTTCGGCAGCTAGCCAGGCCAAAGAGTTGCTTTAAGCGCACTTTAGCAACAATTCAGCTACAACTGCATGTGCGGCCGATCAGCAATCCCAGTTGCAAGGGCCACCTGGAAAGGCCGTCATGGCTTGGTCCATGTAAGCCTAAAAGTGCCCCCCCCGCCTCTCCTCCGAAGGTGGCAAAGATCAAAGGCATGCACTGGATATTGGTACTGGTGCTGGTAGGCTCTGTTGGGTACATTCATTTCATTCTACTTAATGCGTTCATGGCACTCTCAAGAAAAGTATCTGGCATGCAGCCGGCATTCAATCCGCATGCTGCTGGATAACTAGAGAAACCCTCTGACAAGCGACACTGAAGCACGAGGCCCAGCAACCATTGCCGACCCGGAACGAATCATACCTTCGTATGCCCGTGGTCGCTGCCTTAATCTTCTCCCATCTTCTCCTCGCCACGTTCGCTATGGCGTGCGCTAGGCCTCGTTTCATGGTGGACTTGCGCAGAACCTCTGGCCAGCCGCTGTTAGATGTCATGGAAGGAGCCGCTGTCCCCGCAGGTTGGCCTGGCAGCGACACTGAGCCCGTGGCTTGTCCCGCTGCGTACGCTCGGCGAATGTGGATGTCAATGACGGAATGGAGCTCGAATGAAAGGTGCCTTCAGGAAGTAAATGCGTCGAAGCATTATTTTGTGTGGAGCAGTAGGACTACCGCCTGACGAGAATGGACTGTGGGCGAACGAGCTGTGGGTATGCTAAATTGCTAATCAACTTAGGAAGGAGGGCAATAAAGAGCGCGAGTGTCGTAGCCGATGTATCGCGGCATGCCGGTTGCGGTATGAGCCCCGCGCCACTTGCAAGGGATGATGGGATGTGAGGTAGGTTAAGTGTAAATGGCTGGGAGATTCTTCGTAGCTGGATTCAGGTCGGTCGTGACATGAAGTCCGTGAAAATTCTCATCGAGCCGCACTGTGAGCTTTGAAAATTATCTGCTTGTCGACGTGATGACGCCCCCCACGTGCGTGCCCTCACGTATCGGCCACATCTACAGGTCTACCTGGCAGCAGTTACGGGTACTGATTCACGGTTACGTCATGCACGTTTTAGGGGGGAAATCGTACCTCAAGCGCTACGTCGCGGCCCCTGTCCCATTTCGTTTTCGTTTGCGAATCCAGGTTTATGTAGCATACTCGATAACCGGCTGATGGCAGGTGTCGAATTGGTAATGTGAGTCGTAATTGATGACGTTTTCTATAGCGTACGACCGGGCGTGCGGGGTTCGGCAGGGTGCAAATAGTGCAAACCCGGTTTACGTTGCTGATATGCTAAGACTGTATAAACCACAAGATGCTACGTTTGCGTTCGAGGGCACACTTGGGAACAAGCCTCCCATCCCCGTGAACTCTTCATATCTGAGTGACTGTATGATATTCCTGATGATGTTCCATGTATAATCATCCATGCACATTAAAAATGTATTTTCATGTCTAGATCTGCAATTTGGATGGTGAGACGCGTCAGACAAGCTCAACAAATCGTCAGATAAATAGCCAGGAACAAGACGGCAAAAGTCCCCTGAGAAGATTTGGGTGCCGCATTTTCTGTTTTATCTTCCAACAAGAAAATCCGCCACCGGAACATATTTTGACGAGCACCCCATTGGAATTCAGGATTGGTGACTTCGGTGAAGAGAAATATGTTATTTTAAACTGTATGCAGCGTCCTCGTTTTCTCGGTCCTAATGCCTTCCACCGACCCCTCGAGAGACCGAGTAGCAGTCTCTTCTATTTTAGCTTGGCTTTCCTTGAGTGGGATGCTCTTCCTTCAGTTTTTCCAGCAACATAAATACCTCCCATGATTGCAGTTTTTGCCCTCTCTCTCTCCTCTGAGATTGAACCAGCTGAACATTTTTCACTGTCTAATCCGTTTTGCTAGATCTCCAGATCTAGCATTGGGGATCGCGGCGGTCGCACCCCAAATTATAATCAAAACCGAACCCTCCAAACATTGGTGGCATACAAGCCAGGGGCTGCTGGACAACCAAGGTTCTCTTCAAAAGAACTGGACATGCGTGTGACACATTAACCATGATCAACATCGATATCCAAGGCGTACCCAACACACGACACACCACCCAATTAAGGCAAGGGAGCACCATCCAGCTTCACCTGTGCCGTAATACGCCGAATCGTGCTACCTTGGCCAGAGACTCTCCGACCTTAGCTAATCAATCCAGCTGACTTGTGCAGTACTTTTGTTCCTTTCCCCCTCTCCTCCTTTTAGTTCCTTCTTTACTCCCTTCTGAACAGTTGGGCGCCCACGCCGCGGAGCTTTGAACGGGCCCAGAGGTGTAACGTTATTGACTTGTGTAGTGTCGTGCTACCTAAAATCAAGGGGCACTCTGTCACGCTATGGTCCTTACAATCTGCCCTACCAAATTAAGCACATCAAAAGTCGACAAAGCTGTGCAACATCACGTGCGCCAAAAATTGACCGCCAAACGTGAAGTTTTCACTGTCCAGCGGAGCATCACATTTGATGCATGGGACAGGTGCCCGCAAACCGGTACGGGCACAAAAGAAACTAGGACAGGACGATGTTTTATCCCTAGAAAGCGGAGGGAGGGCCAGGTGCAGGCCTTCAGTGCGTGTCGCGCCGGTATCTGGGGTGTCACTGTCGTTTGGCCATGGACCCCACTTTACTGAACCCGGCGACATCCACAGCTTTGCGCCACATGCCCATGACCTTCTTCTGCTTGAGCTCAGTGGAGGCCTGCATGGTTCATTGAAGGCACACGGGTTAGGCAGTGGAGCATCAGCAAGCATGGCCATACATCCACATGTTAGCAAGGCTCTACATCCACATGCCCCTAGCAATCGAGCCTAGTCATTCCCTACCAGCCCCGCGCAGCCAAGTGTTCAGCAGGGCCCAGCGGGTATGCACCGTTCTAAACTGACCTGTTCTCAGCAAAAACAAATTGCTAACCACTGCACCTACAGCTAAAATTGAGTTCAGTCATTCCCCACCAGCCCCACGCAGCCAAGCGGGTATGCACACTTCTATACTTGAAAGACATGCTCGCTAGACGCTGCCCCCCCTATCATTCATTCATCGCAAGCACCGTATAGAAGTACCGTATACCGTATTGAATAATAATACAAACAAATCGCTAACCGGCGCCCTACACCTACAATTTCCATCTGCTGGCTGTCCTTGGCGTCCGACATCCTGATGCCGCTTTTGGCGTTCTGCCACGAGTTGTTGTCGCCGTCACCCTTGATGCGGCTCTGCTTGATGCACCTGGGCAGTCAGGGGGCAGGGTTGGGTGTAGGGTTTAAAGTTCAGTTTTTGTTTCAAGGTTATTACAAAGTCGACGCGACCACCCACAGCCTTTTCCGAAAGGGCCAGGCGGAACGAACCAGGGAGGGGGGAACCAGCACCCAAAACCCGAACAGACAGGGTTACCGATGTCACGCCTCTGGGCCTTGCTAAAACATGAACTCGGCCACATCGGCAAACAAAAAGCCTGCTAGGAAACTCAAGAGAGAAGGCAAGAGAGAAAAGAAAGGAAAGGCGTATCCACCCTCCAAACAACAACAAGAGCAACAAAGAGGACATGTTCAAGGGGTGAGAGGTGGATCGGAGCTTTAGCAACCTGCTCGGGATGAGCCTGCGCACCACAGAGGTTCAGTCCCCTGCTAGGGTCTCCAGGCTGGAGAGAGAGCTCTTTACTATTGCAATTATCGCAATTATTGCAATTATTGCAATTATTGCAATTATCAAGCAAAGCGGGTCCTAGTTTGCTATTTCCATTTTTTTATATTTTGTCCTTAATCAGATTCTCAAGCATTATAAAATTCGACATCATATCTCCTTACACGAGATATTACTCACCAACAACACTGCTGCATATATGTATTTGAGGCTTAGAGGCTTAGAGGCTTAGAGGGTGTACCATAATTACCCTATCACCTTACCTTACGATTTTTTTACCATTCCATTCCTATGATTTTTGCTCTGCACGTCAGGCTTACTCTGACAGCGTACTGTTGAACAACAGCGTTGTCTGGATGCGCTCCAGGATGCCCCCGATGGACAAGATGTAAACTGCCGCCAACAGCACCGAGCCCGTCAGGCAGTCAAGATACCAGAAGCCTGAGTTGACCAGGGCGCCCCCGGCAGACAGGCCGCTGCAGAACTGTGTCAGCGCGCCGTGAAGGGCCAGGATCGCACACAGGTGGACGTAGAGGGTCAGGAACACCACGGAGGTGGTGTTTACTATGGCAGGCAGCAGCTGGGAGATGGTCTGTAGGGGGAAGGGAGGCGAGAGGGACAGCGTAAGGAGTGTGGAAGAGGTGTGGAGGGAGTGTGAAAGGAGTGTGGAAGGAGTAGCCTTGGATGTAAGACAGCGCGGGGGGTACCCTCTCCTCGCTCCTCCCCAAAGGGGGGGCAGGGGGGGCGAGGGGCCCACGATAAAAGGCAGATCAGGTAGAGGGCGCAGATCTGATATTAATTATCCGGTAGCACCCGGAGAGCCAGATCTTTTATTGACACGTAGGTTCCTGGGGCGCACGAAGCGTACATTTTAAACCCTAAACCCTTGACACTTGAGTTCCTGGTGGTACACGAAGCATACATTCTGACTGGGGCTGTGGAGGTTGGCGATTGGATGTGACCACTACAGGAACGCACCACCACATACAGGAAGAAAATCACACCACACAAACAACCAGTATATTCATGGATCCCTCCACCCCAAACAACGTTCATGATGAGGAAAGGCAAGGCAAATCTACGGAAGTGATTATTGAATGATTCTTTAGTCATTCTTTAGCAAATGTACGGTGGTGATTATGAGGCAAGGCAAGGCAAATGTACGGTACCGGAACTCACAATCACATGCAGGAGGAAAATCACAACCACACCAATAATTAGTATATTCATGGATCCCTCAACCCCAAAGAATGTTAAGAATGAGGCAAGGCAAGGCAAGTGTACGGTACCGGAACTCACAATCACATACAGGAGGAAAATCACAACCACGCCGATGGTGAGCATCCCCGACCTCAAGCGTGACCACATGATGCCGTGGTTGCCGTCCTTGAGCTTTGTCCGCAACTGCGCTTTCAGTCAGTGACAGCAAGGGGTTCACACTTCAGTTCACACAAGTGTGTTTCCTGTCCACCCTTCCCAACTGCGTTTTAGTCGGTGACTACGAGGGGTTCACACTCGAGTCCACACAAGTGTGTATCCTGTCCACCCCTCCCAGCTGCGTTTTCAGTCGGTGACAGCGAGGGGTTCACACTTGAGTACACACAAGTGTGTCCCCTGTCCTGCTTAATTTCACGGTGTCATGATACTTCCAGACCACACTGAAAACAAATGTGTATTTCACGTGGGCACCACGTTGAAGATCAGGGTGGGCTGTAGGTGGGCTGTAGGTGGGCTCAAGGTGGGATGTAGGTAAGTCCTAATCAGTCCTGCCTAGTTAGTCCTGCTGAGGGCGAGGGCCCCACCTGCAGTAAGATGCCGACGGCGAACCACAGCAAGAGAGTGAGCAGCACGTACTTTGAAGTGGCCTGTTGGGAGGGACAAGGAGGCAGCAGTTAGCCACAGCAATGAGTAACAGTGCGACCAACATGTACATGAAAGTGGCTTGTAGAGGGGGTCAATTAGGCAGAGATGAGTAACAGTGTGAGCAACAAATACTTAAAAGTGGCCTGTTGGGAGGGACGAGGAAGCACTTAGCAGCAGCAACATTTTTTTCCGCCCGTGCCAGACCACTTTTAGGGGGGCCGCCGGGCGGCCAACACTGCGCTGATGGGAGGGGCAATGGGGCAGCAATGAGCAGCAACATGAGCTATTTTCAGAATCACGAGCACAGAGCAGAATCATGATTCATGAGCAGAGCAGTTGCAGTGCTGATGCTATGCGTGTGCCAGACCAGTTTCGTGGGCCGTCGGGCGGCCAAACTGGGCTGATGGGAGGGGCAAGGGGGTAGCAATGAGCAGCAACATGAGCACAGAGCAGAATCATGATTCATGAGCAGAATCATGATTCATGACAGAGCAGTTGCAGTGCCGATGTTATGCGTGCGCCAGACCACTATTGGGGGCCGTCGGGCGGCCAACACTGGGCTAATGGGAGGGGCGATGGGGCAGCAATGAGCAGCAGCAATGCGAACTGAGCAGAATCTGAATGATCCTGCTCATATGATTCATGCGCAATAAGCAGTTGCAGCGCTGATTTTTGCGCGTTCCAGACCACCATCAGGGGCTGCCGGGCGGCCAACACTGGGCTGATGGGGGCCCAGCTTCGACCAGCCTTCCCCTGGCGAACCTCGCAGCAGGGTTTAGGGCTTAAAGCCCACAAGGGGATTCTGTTGAAGGGTTTAGGGCTTCAGCCCACCAGGGTATGTGTTTAAGGGCTCAGGGCTTAAACCCATGAGGGGATTTAGGCGAAGGGTGCAGCGGTCACAGCCTACCTGTGTGAGCCATGTCGCGGCGACGAAGGCGAGGATGAGGTGGGGCGTGCAGTTGAACACAATCCCCTGCGAAGCATCCAACAGCAGCGGTGGTCAGGCAGCCACTATCAAATAACACGTTCAGGAGCAGGTGCACTGGTGCAGTGCAGCCAGTAAGCACAGCTGAGGCTAGATGCTGGTCCAGTTGAACAGCAGGCCCTGTGGAGCATCCAACAGAGCGTCTGGGGCGCCGAACCCTAAAGAGCCCTCACCTGCAGGATGTTGAACTTGTGGCCCATCAGAAGTTTAGGGTTTAGGGTTGAACCTCTTAAACCCTGAAGAGCCCTCACCTGCAGGATGTCGAACTTGTGGCCCTTTGCAAGGCCCTCATCATCCCGGACGTACTTCAGCGTCATCCTGAGGAAAGATAGGGGGAATCAGGGGTTAGGGTTGAGCTGCATCCTGGGGGCGGATAGGGTACACCAGGCGTTAGGGTTCAGGGGGTGAAGCTGTAACCTGGGGGCAGATAGGGAGAATCGGGGTTTAAGCTTTAGGGGTGAGCTGCATCCTGGGAGCGGATAGGGTACACCAGGCGTTAGGGTTTAGGGGGTGAAGCTGTAACCTGGGGGCAGATAGGGAGAATCGGGGTTAAGGGTTTAGCTACATCCTGGGTAAGAGAGCATGCATATGACCGCTGCTCACGCTCACTGGGGAACAGCGACAGGCAGTGCCACCCTGCAGTCAGAAACACTTGAACTATACTGTGCCAACTCAGCTGTCGCCATATTAGGTTACAGACAGTCAGTGATTTGAATACAATCACTGCTTGTGCTCACCGGTTCCACGTGTGCCAGCTGCACCTGACCTCGGGATCACTTGTGTACAATCTTTTAGCCTAAAACCTAAATTAAACCTTTTAACTGCTCACCTGCTCCATGTGTGCCAGCTGCACCTGACCTCGGGATTGCTTCAGGGTTCAGGATTAAGCCTAAACCCTAACAGACACCTCACAACTGCCCACCTGTTCCACGTGTGCCAGCTGCACCCGACCTCTGGGTCGCTCTCGCCCTTCAGCCACAGCCGCCACAGAGTCCAATTGGTCTTGACAAACTTCATGTTAAAGCTGCGAAAATCCAGGGAGGTGGATGTAAAACTTCATGTTTAAGCTGCCGAATCAGAAAGTAGATGTCAAACGATGAAAGGTTCTGGAGGCCAGGGTTCTCGACTATCTGGCTCAGCTCTATCAGGAGCTGGACAGGGTCAGAGGCTGTCAGTAGAGTCAGGCAGTTTGAAGCAGTCAGTCAGCCAGGCTGTCAGTAGAGTCAGGCAGTTTGAAGCAGTCAGTCAGCCAGGCTGTCAGTAGAGTCAGGCAGTTTGAAGCAGTCAGTCAGCCAGGCTGTCAGTAGAGTCAGGCAGTTTAAGCAGTCAGTCAGCCAGGCTGTCAGTAGAGTCAGGCAGTTTGAAGCAGTCAGTCAGCCAGGCTGTCAGTAGAGTCAGGCAGTTTGAAGCAGTCAGTCAGCCAGGCTGTCAGTCAGGCTGTTTGAAGCAGTCAGTCAGACTGTCAGTCAGTCAGGCAGTTTGAAGCAGTCAGTCAGCCAGGCTGTCAGTCAGGCAGTTTGAAGCAGTCAGTCAGCCAGGCTGTCAGTCAGGCAGTTTGAAGCAGTCAGTCAGCCAGGCTGTCAGTCAGGCTGTTTGAAGCAGTCAGTCAGACTGTCAGTCAGTCAGGCAGTTTGAAGCAGTCAGTCAGACTGTCAGTCAGTCAGGCAGTTTGAAGCAGTCAGTCAGCCAGGCTGTCAGTCAGGCTGTTTGAAGCAGTCAGTCAGCCAGGCTGTCAGTCAGGCTGTTTGAAGCAGTCAGTCAGCCAGGCTGTCAGTCAGGCAGTTTGAAGCAGTCAGTCAGCCAGGCTGTCAGTCAGGCAGTTTGAAGCAGTCAGTCAGCCAGGCTGTCAGTCAGGCAGTTTGAAGCAGTCCGTCAGCCAGGCTGTCAGTCAGGCTGTTTGAAGCAGTCAGTCAGCCAGGCTGTCAGTCAGGCTGTTTGAAGCAGTCAGTCAGCCAGGCTGTCAGTCAGGTACTTTGAAGCAGTCAGTCAGCCAGGCTGTCAGTCAGGCAGTTTGAAGCAGTCAGTCAGCCAGGCTGTCAGTCAGGCTGTTTGAAGCAGTCAGTCAGCCAGGCTGTCAGTAGAGTCAGGCAGTTTGAAGCAGTCAGTCAGCCAGGCTGTCAGTCAGGCTGTTTGAAGCAGTCAGTCAGCCAGGCTGTCAGTCAGGTAGTTTGAAGCAGTCAGTCAGCCAGGCTGTCAGTCAGGCAGTTTGAAGCAGTCAGTCAGCCAGGCTGTCAGTCAGGCTGTGTGAAGCAGTCAGCCAGCCAGGCTGTCAGTCAGGTAGTTTGAAGCAGTCAGTCAGCCAGGCTGTCAGTCAGGCTGTGTGAAGCAGTCAGCCAGCCAGGCTGTCAGTCAGGCTGTGTGAAGCAGTCAGTCAGACTGTCAGTCAGTCAGGCAGTTTGAAGCAGTCCGTCAGCCAGGCTGTCAGTCAGGCAGTTTGAAGCAGTCAGTCAGCCAGGCTGTTTGAAGCAGTCAGTCAGCCAGGCTGTCAGTCAGGCAGTTTGAAGCAGTCAGTCAGCCAGGCTGTCAGTCAGGCTGTTTGAAGCAGTCAGTCAGACTGTCAGTCAGCCTGGCTGTTTGAAGCAGTCAGTCAAACTGTCAGTCAGACAGCAGTCAGTCAAACTGTCAGTCAGGCTGTCAGTCAGTCAGGCTGTTTGAAGCAGTCAGTCAAACTGTCAGTCAGGCTGTCAGTCAGTCAGGCTGTTTGAAGCAGTCAGTCAGCCAGGCTGTCAGTCAGGCTGTCAGTCAGTCAGGCTGTTTGAAGCAGTCAGTCAGCCAGGCTGTCAGTCAGTCAAACTGTCAGTCAGGCTGTCAGCAGGGCCAGGCTTTTTGAAGCAGGCCCACCTGGAGGTTTCAGGGTTCATAAAGTACCCCCTCCGCCCACCTGTAGGGTTTAGGGTTTAGATAACATCCCCCCTTCCCACTCCTGCCCACCAGAAGGGATTGAACCAGAAGGGCGCCGCCAACAGTGACGCCGCCACCAGCCAGATCCCCCACATCAGGCCGCCGTAGCCCTGGTTGTCCCCGAAGTTGACCGCCACCACCACCGCCAGGAGCGCGATCTCGAACCCCAGGTACAGGTGGCTGCGGCCGTAGCTAGCGTACAGCTGCACAAAGGTCGACGGACGGTAATCAAAGCCGCGGCCTGCGGTGCATCCATCGTGAGACGTGAGGCATGGGTTTGGGTTAGGAAGTGGGCACAATGGAGGCGGCTATGAGGGAGGGAGAACCCACTTGCGTGCATCCGTCGTGAAGCGTGAAACGTGAGGCATGGGTTAGGTAACATGGCAATGACAAGCTTGGACACACTTGCTGCAACACCTTGTCTCGCTTGTACCGTAAAATGGGATAGGGGCCGTCAACCCCTGTTAAGAACTAAGATATCAAATTCGTTGGGCAGGCAAAAATAACACTACTCCGCGCACGCGCAGCTGAATAATATTGATGTTTGGTGCCGGAAAAACTACTCCGCGCATCCCCCTAAATAGTTGTTGATTATTATTCTGTCCCGCACCACTCCGTGCACCTCTAAAAATAAGTAATTAAACACACCGTCAAACCGGTTTTACGGTATACAGATTTGTGAGGCTGTTCATGTCGTCATTCCTGCGTCAAACCAAAGGGCGCTGTCTAAATCGGTAAACCCCGAGTACTGGAACACTTAACTTCAATAACAAGTCGACCAAAAGGGTGTATTGACTAAAATAGGGTTAAGGGTTTGAAACCCTAAACCCTAAGCCCTAAAATAGGCAAACGTTGCGAGGCACTAGTGCGAAACACATCACCGCAATGACAAGTAAAAAAAATGACCAAAAGGGCACTGACCGAATCGGCAAAGGTCAACAACCGCTCCAGCCCTCACCGCTGGCCAGGTAGCTGGCACCCCCGTAGGTCACATCTGCGGTGAACGAGAAGGCCGTGGTCTGCATGCGAAAGATACTGAAGGTGACCACCCCGGCCACCAGCTGGTGCAAGAAGACCAGGGAGGCGTTGACCACGCCCGTCTCCACGATGAGCGCGCTGACGTAGGGCAGACTGCTGACCAGGCCTGTGGTGTGAAATATGAGTTAGAGGGCTTTGGATTGCTAAGGTTTTGGAGGTGTGACCTGCTACTCACCAGGCCTGCGGTGTAGAATACGAGCTGGGTATGAGGGTTTGGAAATTATGTCGGGCTGCTGACCAGGCCCCTAGGAAAAACGATATGGAATTGACGGCACGGCAGGCTGCTGACCAGGCCCTTAGGAAAAACGATATGGAATTGACGGCACGGCAGGCTGCTGATCAGGCTTACTGTGTAAAATATGAGTTTGATGTGAGGGTTTGGGGGCAGGGCGGGCGGCTGACCAGGCCTGCAGTGTAAATATTATTTTGAAGTGAGGGTTTTGGAGGCAGGGCGGGCAGTTGACCAGGCCTGAAGAAAAAATGACCTGGAATGGGCGGCATGGCAAGCTGCTGACTAGGATTACAAAAACTATCTGGATTGGACGGCCCGGCGGGCTGCTGACTAGACCCATCTAAATTATGAGCTGGGCTTGACAGTAGGTCAGGCTGCTGACTAGACCCATCTAAATTATGAGCTGGGCTTGACAGTAGGTCAGGCTGCTGACTAGACCCATCTAAATTATGAGCTGGGCTTGACAGTAGGTCAGGCTGCTGACTAAACCCATCTAAATTACGAGCTGGGATTGACAGTAGGTTAGGCTGCTGACTAGACCCATCTAAATTACGAGCTGGGATTGTCAGTAGGTCAGGTTGTTGACTAGACCCATCTAAATTACGAGCTGGGCTTGACAGTAGGTCAGGCTGCTGACTAGACCCATCTAAATTATGAGCTGGGCTTGACAGTAGGTCAGGCTGCTGACTAGACCCATCTAAATTATGAGCTGGTCTTGACAGTAGGTCAGGCTGCTGACTAGACCCATCTAAATTATGAGCTGGGATTGACAGTAGGTCAGGCTGCTGACTATACCCATCTAAATTACGAGCTGGGCTTGACAGTAGGTTAGGCTGCTGACCAAGCCTGCGGTGTAAAATATGAGTTTGACATGAATACAGTGCCAAGGGGCCACTTAAGGGATGCGCTGATGCTGACCTGGTTTAGGGTTTAGGGTTACGGATTCAGTGCCGAAGCTTACCCGGAGCGTGCGTTTGGCGTGAGGATAATCGGAGCATGTCGGCTTAAAGCGTGCAAAGACAAGGGATGCGCATCGTTAAACCGATTCGGACAGATTTAAGGGTTAAGGGTTGAGCGCCGATGCTGACCCGGGGCGTGCGTTTGGCATGAGGACGTCAGAGCATGCCAGCTGAAGTGTGCAAAAACAACAAACCGATTCAGGCAGAAAGGAATGTCTGCTCCACAGGGTCGTCAAGGTGAAGGGAACACTGCGGCATGGGCCGAAACTATAAAGGCAGACAGTCCGGAATGTATGCCTGGCAGGGACGTCAAGGTAAAGGGAACACGCCCGGCATGGGCCAAGGCGGAATGTCTGCACCGTTACCATTGCATGCATATGCACGTCACCTAACCAATATGGATGTTGAGGGGCCACTAGGTGGATGCTGAGGTGGATGCCGAGGTGGACGCACCACTTCTTCTGCACTATGGGGTTCATTCCCACGCTACTGTCGTGGTTGTGTGCTAGTTGCTTGCCAAGGGGGGTCACTGGTTTTCGCTTTCTGTCCTAGTGTATCAAGTGCCGGTACCGGTTTACGGGCACATGTCCCATGCATCAAGTGTGATGCTCTGTTGGACTGTAAATACTTCACTTCACCAATGCGGGTTCAGGGTGTGCGTTTGTTGTGAGGCTGAATGGGCACTGTCAGCTAAAAAAGGTCAATCGTATTGCTCGGCAGAATCTCATAGATGTAACGTAACGTAGTTACAGATCAAGGTGCCCATAGACACAAAGGGTGTGCATCATGTTACTTCCCGATGCTGACCTGGTCTAGGGTTCAGGGGTTCTAGCACCGACGCTGATCAATGGCTCAAGGGGGGTTTACGGTGTAGGGTTTAGGGTTCATTGTTTAGGGTTTGAGGTTTAAGGTTCACAGTTTAGAGTTGGAAGGTTTAGGGTCTCAGCAGTCAGCACCAGCACTGTACAAGGGCTGAATGGACACTGTCAGCTCAAGTGCATATAGGCAGACAGGGAGGAGCTACGCCCCACAGGGGTGTGAAGAATTCCAGTCACTGAACAAGTGGACATAACAGCATGGTCCGAAACGGCGTCCCCACAGTCACCATTGCCAGCCTAAACAAAATACTGCGCATGCCAGCTTACCGATCTGAATGAGCAGCTGCAGGTTGGTCTGCGCGAGGCCATAGCCAGCGAGGGCCACCGTGGCCATGGCCAGGGCCTGTGGACAGGGGGTGGGGTAGGGTTACATTGCTTAGGCAAGTTATACGGCATAAAAGACATGGCCAGGGCCAGGGCCAGGGCCAGGGCCAGTGCACAGGAGGGGTGAGGGGTTACATTTATTTGGCGAGCTATACGGCATATAAGACATGGGATGGCTAGGGCCTGTGCACAAGGGCGGGGGTAGGATTAAGGTGACAAGTCATCGGGCATATAAGAAATTCCAGGGCTAGGGCCATGGCCTAAACATAGGGGTCGTTAGGCATGGCTGAAGAGACACATGGTCTAGTGGTATAAGACTAGGGTCTGTGCACAGGGTGTATGTGAGGGGCTCCGCTTATTGGGCAAGTATTCAAAGGTGTCTTAGGCATGGATAGGGCCAGGCAGTGCTTATTTTAGCGCGCCTCAGGTACAATTCAGCTACATCACGGTCCACAGCTACGAGGGGCTGGCGCAGCAAGCGCTGCTGCTCTGACCACCGGCCATAAGCCGGTCAAGGTTTGGTCCCAATCGGCCCAGAGGTGGTCGCCCGGCGGCCCCCTTAAGGTGGTCTGGCGCGCAGTAAAATAATCACTGGGGCCAGGGCTTGTGCACAGGGGGGGCACACAGTGTACCGGTATTAGGCATTTTGGCTTGTGCACACGGTATACCGGCATTAGGCATTTCGGTTCCAAGGTACTTGTGTGCAAGGCGTTGCAATTTGTACTTAAAAAAAGCATTTTAGCTTTTATGAACTTAAGGCGTTATTAGGAGTATGAGGCAAAGCTAGGCACTCCACGGGCATCTACGGGTACTCTTTTCACTGAAGTTGAGATACTCATCACACAAGGTCACTCTCTATCACCCACCACATCACTCTTCACACTTGCGGGGATACCTACCACACAACATCACTCACTCATGCTCCCCCATGTCACTCCTCTTACCTGAGTGTAGATGCCCAGCATCATACACCTCGCCGTCACAAAGTATCCGAGACCCGAGTGGTAGAAGTGTAGCAGGCGGATGAGGTCCATGCGGGAGGCCAGACGGGCCATGTCGCGAGTCAGCAGCACCTGAGCACGTATGCAAGGAGGCCGGGAAATGTAGCTGACATGTAGCTGTACTGATGCTGAGCTAGGAAGAACCTGACGTGTAGCTGAGCTGATGCTGATCCAGGAGGTAGCTGACATGTAGCTGAACTGATGCTGATCCAGGAGGTAGCTGACATGTAGCTGAACTAATGCTCAGCCAGAAGGAAGTTGGCGTGCAGCTGAACAAATGCTGAGCCAGGACGGAACAAAAATAAAGGCCGTGCACGGGCCTGGAGGTAGCTGACATGTAGCTGAAGTGAGGCAGGGAGACAAAATATCACGTGCTGCCGCTACCTACCTCGCCGTTGCCTCGCGAGATCTTGGACTCAAAGACCAGGATGGAGTTGAAGCCCATGTCCCTGAAAATGGGGTTCAGGGTTGGGGCTCAGGTCAACAGGCTAGGAGGGGTAGCCAGTATTGAGTACCCAGGTGGAATGTCAATTGGAGCAACAGCGCCAGGATCTTTTATGTATGTCAGAGTTTTATTTTTGGTGTATTCCAGTTTTTTTCTTAAACACCAGGGTCTTTTATGTGTGTCAGGGTTTTGTTTTTTTTGCGTATTCCAGTTTGTTTTCATGGACACCAGGGTCTTTCACGTATATACGAAGGTGCGCTCTATTTTGTGGTGTATTCCAGGTGCTACGTGGCCTCTATCCCTACCAGTTAGACCTTCCGTTTCACAATAACTTTTCCTCCACACCTACCCTTCACACCTACCTTTACCTTCCACACCTACCCTTCACACCTACCTTTCCCTTCCACAACCACCCTTCACACCTGCCATTCCCTTCCACACCTACCCTTCACACCTGCCTTTCCTTTCCACGCCTACCCTCCACACCTGCCTTTCCCTTCCACGCCTACCCTCCACACCTGTCTTTCCCTTCCACACCCACCCTTCACACCTGCCTTTCCCTTCCACACCCACCCTTCACACCTGCCTTTCCCTTCCACACCCACCCTTCACACCTGCCTTTCGCACCGCCTTCACTTTTTCAACTTCGTGTTTGCCCTTGTCGGTAAATACCACAATTGTTACAAAAACGGTTTCACCCTTATATGGTTCGTCAACTCTTATGAGCACTGCACATAAAACGTTGATTGTAACTCTCTTGAATGAGCTGGAAAAAAGTAGAGTAGCGATACGGTACCCCCGATGTATCCCCGTACCTGCCCTTTCCACAGCTGACTGCCTCTGAGTACTTGATCTTGGCTCCACGAATCGTGTGGTTGAGTCCACCCATGACGTCCTCGCTCACATGCAGGCCGCGCGTGGCCTTGGCCATGCCCCCCTGAGAGAGTGTGAGACAGTGTCAGAGAGTGTGAGGGATTATGAGAGAGTGTGAGACGTCCTCGCTCACATGCAGGCCACGTGTGGCCTTGGCCATGCCCCCCTGAGAGATGTGAGCGAGTGTGGGAGAGTGTTGGAAAGAGAGGGAGAGCCATAAACAGATGGCGTGTGAGAATAAACACAAGAAACGTAAGACATCAGCTGTAGAATAAACACAAGAAACGTAAGACATCAGATGTCAGGCCGCGCGCGGCCTTGGCCATGCCCCCCTAAGAGAGAGAGAGCCATACACGCATGGCATTTGAGAACAAGTGCGAGAGCAGGGAACGTACAGCATCAGGTGTGTATGAAAGTATGAACGAAATCATAGCCTGCACATGCAAGGAAACTACCGATGCAAGAATAGACAAGAGCACTAGGGCACGCAAACAAAAAAGAAAACAAAAGCGTTGCTTGCAGCGAGGGGAATACAACTTGCTGTTTAAGAGCTGAGTGGCACTACCCGGATGGGCTGCAGAAACACGCAAGGCGGTGAAAAGGTGCAAGCAGAGCAGAGCAGAGCAGAGCAGAGCAGAGCAGAGCAGAGCAGAGCAGAGCAGAGCAGAGCAGAGCAGAGCAGAGCAGAGCAGAGCAGAGCAGAGCAGAGCAAAACCCCAAACGCTTTACCAATACCCTTTAGCCAAAACCTTCAAGCAGAGCAGAGCAGAGCAGAGTAGAGCAGAGCAGAGCAGAGCAGAGCGAAACCCCAAACACTTTACCTATACCCTTTCCCTAAACCCTTTAGCCAAACCCTTCAAGCAGAGCAGAGCAGAGCAGAGCAGAGCAGAGCAGAGCAAAACCCCAAACGCTTTACCAATACCCTTTAGCCAAACCCTTCAAGCAGAGCAGAGCAGAGCAGAGCAGAGCAGAGCAGAGCAGAGCAGAGCAGAGCAGAGCAGAGCAGAGCAGAGCAGAGCAGAGCAGAGCAGAGCAGAGCAGAGCAGAGCAGAGTAGATCAGATCAGATCAGATCAGATCAGATCAGAGCAGAGCAGAGCAAAGCAAAACCCCAAACGCTTTACCAATACCCTTTAGCCAAAACCTTCAAGCAGAGCAGAGCAGAGCAGAGTAGAGCAGAGCAGAGCAGAGCGAAACCCCAAACACTTTTCCTATACCCTTTCCCTAAACCCTTTAGCCAAACCCTTCAAGCAGAGAGCAGAGCAGAGCAGAGCAGAGCAGAGCAGAGCAGAGCAGAGCAGAGCAGAGCAGAGCAAAACCCCAAACGCTTTACCAATACCCTTTAGCCAAACCCTTCAAGCAGAGCAGAGCAGAGCAGAGCAGAGTAGATCAGATCAGATCAGATCAGATCAGATCAGATCAGATCAGATCAGAGCAGAGCAGAGCGAAACCCCAAACGCTTCACCTATACCCTTTCCCTAAACCCTTTAGCCAAAACCTTCACCTTAACCCTTCACCTAATCCCTTAAGACATATATGGACAGTGACCGTCAAGCGGAGAACTGTGGGGTGCATCATGGCCCACGGCTTCCGTTTCAGCTTCGTCATGATGTGAGCCTTACTAAACCCTAATCCCTAACCCTGAACCAGGCACCCAAACCTCGTCATGATGGGAGCCTTACTAAACCCTAAACCCTTGACCAGGTACTCCCCCTCGTCACCATGTGCTGCTTGCTGAGCCTCAACCGTAAACCCTTAACCATGCACCCAAACCTCGTCATGATGTGAATTTAGCTAAACCTTGAACCCTATCCCAGAGACCCCCCTCATCATCATGTGCTGCTTGCTAAACCCTATTTGCCTTAACCCCCTCACCCTAACCCAGGCACCCACCCTCGTCATGATGTGTTGCTTGCTGAACCCTACTGCCTTAACCCCTTCCCCCTTATAACCCAGGCACCCACCCTCGTCATGATGTGCAGCTTGTCGTGTACGTCGGGATGACCGTAGTGTAGCCGCACATTGCCCTTGGCCATGTCACGCTGGGGGAGGCAGGGTTCAGGGGTTCATATGTCAGGTCGGTTCAGGGCAAGATCTAGATCTAGATCCAGGGGTTCAGATGTCGGGTTGGTTCAGGGTTTATAGTGCCAGGTTGGTTCAGGGCAAGGTGGCACACTGTAACGATACAGCAGGTTGAGCCGGAGTGTGCTAATGAGGTATAATAGGGCTTGGCCAAAGCTGGATTGGTTTCAGCTTCAGGGTTCAGGATCAGCAGGCTTTTGCCCTGAACCCTTACAACCAAAATGTCCCTGAACCCTTACAAGTTACAACCCTTCACATCGTAAAGACCCTGAACCCTAAGAACCCTTAAGGCTTAAAGCATCCCGAACCCTAAGTTCCCTTTCAACCTACAATATCCTTTATCCTGTCAACCCTTCAAACCTCAACGCCCCCAAACCCTCTAAACCCTTGTCACCTGGATGACGGTGGCAAAGGCATATTCGGTAGCCGCAGCGAAGTTGCCGAGTGCGCCGGCCTTGTGGCTAAAGATCCACTCCTTGAAGCCACAGATGGCGGTGTGAGGCTGCAAAGGATGTGTCGCAGGAGGAGGGCTTAGGTTAGACATATCTATGCAGGTTATAAAGATTTAGGTTGGTTGGACAGATCTAGGAAGGTTGGACAGACCTAGGTAGGTTAGGACAGATGGCTGTGTGAGGCTAAGAAGGATGTATCGCAAGAGGAGGGTTTAGGGTTTAGGGTTATCGCAAGAGGAGGAGGAAGGTTAGACATGGGTTAGGGTTTAGGGTTGTCACAAGAGGAGGGGGTAGGTTAGACCAGGTTAGATGCTGGTTTATTGTTGAGGGTTTAGTAACCCTAAACTAGGTTTGACCAGGCTAGATCACGGTTTAGGGTTTACTTAGCCTAAACTAGGTTTGACCAGGCTAGATACTTGTTTAAGGTTAAGGGTTTAGTAACCCTAAAACTAGGTTAGACCAGGCTAGATGCCAGTCTGATGCTCATTATGATGATGGCATGCGGCTGATAGGGAGGGGTGTCACAAGGGGAGGGGGGGGGGGGGGGGGGAGGGGGGCAGGATAGACAGATCTCAACCCCACTTCTATGCTCGTTGGCTGCTGAGGATCAGTATTGCAGATGGCGGTGCGTGGCTGATAGGGAGGAGTGTCGCAAGGGGAGAGGGGGCAGGAGAAACGTATCTCAAACCCCCTTCTAATCTTGTTGGCTGCAAGGGGTAAGTAACAATTGCAGATGGCGGTGTGTGGCTGTTAGGGAGGAGTGTCGCAAGGGGAGAGGGGGGTTGAATCAGGCTTCATGCTCAAGATGCAGATGACGGTGTGTGGCTGTTATGTCCCATGCGTCAAATGTGATGTAAACTATGGATTGTTAAGAGTTCACAAGTAAGGAAACAGCTTCCACACATCCATCTAATAGCCGTTTAGGGTTTAAGGTTCAGGGTTCGGGGTTCATAATTCAGGTTTGGCAGCTTCCACAAGTTCATGTAACAGCCGCTTAGGACAAATGGTTTAGGTTTTAAGGGTTACAGGCTTCATGCATCCATCCAATATCCGTTTAGGGTTCACGATTTAGGGTTCAGGGTTAAAAGCTTCCAAACTTTTACACGCATCCAATAGCCGTTAAAGGTTTAAGGTTCAGGGTTCAGGGTTGAAAGCTTCCACACTTCTACACGCATCCAATAGCCGTTTAGGGTTCACGATTTAGGGTTCAGGGTTGAAAGCTTCCACACTTCTACATGCATCCAATAGCCGTTAAAGGTTTAAGGTTCAGGGTTCAGGGTTGAAAGCTTCCACACTTCCATCTTACAGGTGTGTTGGGTTCCTGATTAAGGGTTTAGGGGCTACAGCCTTCATTCATCCATCCCATAGCCGTTTTTGCAGGTCCCTTGATGCCCCAAAGGACCCTTGGTCCCCCACTCTCAAATCACCTTCGAGTTGCGGCTTTCCTGGAGCTTTCCGAGTGCGTCATGAGTTGAAATCCCCTGGGTAGAAAAGACAGGCAGGGGGGGGAGGAGGGTTCTCAGGGGAAATGTGTGGGCCATGTCGCGTGTTGACATTCCCTGGGCAAAAGACAGGCAGGGGGGGAGGAGGGTACTCAGGGGAAATGTGTGGGCCATGTCGCGTGTTGACATTCCCTGGGCAAAAGACAGGCAGGGGGGGGAGGAGGGTACTCAGGGGAAATGTGTGGGCCATGTCGTGTGTTGACATTCCCTGGGCAAAAGAAAGACAGGGGGGGGAGGAGGGTACTCAGGGGAAATGTGTGGGCCGTGTCGCGTGTTGACATTCCCTGGGCAAAAGACAGGCAGGGGGGGGAGGAGGGTACTCAGGGGAAATGTGTGGGCCATGTCGTGTGTTGACATTCCCTGGGCAAAAGACAGGCAGGGGGGGGAGGAGGGTACTCAGGGGAAATGTGTGGGCCATGTCGTGTGTTGACATTCCCTGGGCAAAAGACAGGCAGGGGGGGGAGGAGGGTACTCAGGGGAAATGTGTGGGCCATGTCGTGTGTTGAAATCCCCTGGGCAGAAAAGATAGGCAGGGGGGGGGAGGAGGGTACTCAGGGGAAATGTGTGGGCCATGTCGTGTGTTGACATTCCCTGGGCAAAAGACAGGCAGGGGGGGGAGGAGGGTACTCAGGGGAAATGTGTGGGCCATGTCGTGTGTTGACATTCCCTGGGCAAAAGACAGGCAGGGGGGGGAGGAGGGTACTCAGAAGAAATGTGTGGGCCATGTCGTGTGTTGACATTCCCTGGGCAAAAGACAGGCAGGGGGGGGAGGAGGGTACTCAGGGGAAATGTGTGGGCCATGTCGCGTGTTGACATTCCCTGGGCAAAAGACAGGCAGGGGGGGAGGAGGGTACTCAGGGGAAATGTGTGGGCCATGTCGCGTGTTGACATTCCCTGGGCAAAAGACAGGCAGGGGGGGAGGAGGGTACTCAGGGGAAATGTGTGGGCCATGTCGTGTGTCGACATTCCCTGGGCAAAAGACAGGCAGGGGGGGAGGAGGGTACTCAGGGGAAATGTGTGGGCCATGTCGTGTGTTGACATTCCCTGGGCAAAAGACAGGCAGGGGGGGAGGAGGGTACTCAGGGGAAATGTGTGGGCCATGTCGCGTGTTGACATTCCCTGGGCAAAAGACAGGCAGGGGGGGAGGAGGGTACTCAGGGGAAATGTGTGGGCCATGTCGCGTGTTGACATTCCCTGGGCAAAAGACAGGCAGGGGGGGGAGGAGGGTACTCAGGGGAAATGTGTGGGCCATGTCGCGTGTTGACATTCCCTGGGCAAAAGACAGGCAGGGGGGGAGGAGGGTACTCAGGGGAAATGTGTGGGCCATGTCGTGTGTTGACATTCCCTGGGCAAAAGACAGGCAGGGGGGGAGGAGGGTACTCAGGGGAAACGTGTGGGCCATGTCGTGTGTTGACATTCCCTGGGCAAAAGACAGGCAGGGGGGGGAGGAGGGTACTCAGGGGAAATGTGTGGGCCATGTCGCGTGTTGACATTCTCTGGGCAAAAGACAGGCAGGGGGGGGAGGAGGGTACTCAGGGGAAATGTGTGGGCCATGTCGTGTGTTGACATTCCCTGGGCAAAAGAAAGACAGGGGGGGAGGAGGGTACTCAGGGGAAACGTGTGGGCCATGTCGTGCGTTGATGTGCACTTTTGTGGCAATTGGCTCGCTACTGCGCTACACATGGTCGTCATAATCTACTCATGTTAATAAATCAATAGATTAAATAAATCAGTAGATTATGGATGGGGGATGGCAAACCTCTGGCATTCCCGGGTGCCGGTTAGCCGCACACAGAGAAATTAAGCTACTCAATGCTGCTGCCAAACAGGTACCTCCCTTAATCCAAACAGGTACCTCCCTTAATCCAAACAGGTACCTCCCTTAATCCAAACAGGTGCCTCCCTTAATCCAAACAGATACCTCCCTTAATCCAAACAGGTACCTCCCTTAATCCAAACAGGTACCTCCCTTAATCCAAACAGGTACCTCCCTTAATCCAAACAGGTGCCTCCCTTAATCCAAACAGGTGCCTCCCTTAATCCAAACAGGTACCTCCCTTAATCCAAACAGGTACCTCCCTTAATTCAAACAGGTGCCTCCCTTAATCCAAACAGGTACCTCCCTTAATCCAAGCAAGTACCTCCCTTAATCCAAACAGGTGCCTCCCTTAATCCAAACAGGTACCTCCCTTAACCCAAACAGGTACCTCCCTTAATCCAAACAGGTACCTCCCTTAATCCAAACAGGTGCCTCCCTTAATCCAAACAGGTGCCTCCCTTAATCCAAACAGGTACCTCCCTTAATCCAAACAGGTACCTCCCTTAATCCAAACAGGTACCTCCCTTAATCCAAACAGGTACCTCCCTTAATCCAAACAGGTGCCTCCCTTAATCATGCCTTAACCCATGCCACATGGCGTATATCTTTAATTGGGTTTGATACGAGCTGCACTACAACTAGGATAGACAAGGCTATGAGGTAGGCTGCTTAATGGTGGGTGCCTTCCTTAATTGATACGGGCTGTACTACGACTAGGATACCGGATACAAGAGGTCATAGTGGCAGTACAGCTCGTGTTGTACAGGGTCAGGGTATTCAGCCATGCTGTTCAAGACGTGACCGAACTGCTCGAATTGCTGACAGCTCATGATTGCCACAGGTTTAAAGTGAAGGGTTCCACACTTCCCATGTCCTGACAGCTCACGATTGCCACAGGTTTAAAGTGAAGGGTTCCACACTTCCCATGTCCTGACAGCTCACGATTGCCACAGGTTTAAAGTGAAGGGTTCCACACTTCCCATGTCCTGACAGCTCACGATTGCCACAGGTTTAAAGTGAAGGGTTCCACACTTCCCATGTCCTGACAGCTCACGATTGCCACAGGTTTAAAGTGAAGGGTTCCACACTTCCCATGTCCTGACAGCTCACGATTGCCACAGGTTTACAGTGAAGGGTTCCACACTTCCCATGTCCTGACAGCTCACCTCTGCCACAATTTAGGGTTCCACACTTCCCATGTCCTGACAGCTCACCTCTGCCGAAGTTTAGGGTTCCATACTTCCCATGTCCTGACAGCTCACCTCTGCCACAGTTTAGGGTTCCACACATCCCATGTCCTGACAGCTCACCTCTGCCACAGTTTAGGGTTCCACACTTCCCATGTCCTGACAGCTCACCTCTGCCACAGTTTAGGGTTCCATACTTCCCATGTCCTGACAGCTCACCTCTGCCACAGTTTAGGGTTCCACACTTCCCATGTCCTGACAGCTCACCTATGCCACAGTTTAGGGTTCCACACTTCCCATGTCCTGACAGCTCACCTTCACCTCTGGTTTAGGGTGAAGGGTTTCACACTTCCCATGTCCTGTCAGCTCACCTCTGCCACAGTTTAGGGTTCCACACTTCTCTTGTCCTGACAGCTCACCTTCGCCTCTGGTTTAGGGTGAATGGTTCCACACTTCCCATGTCTTGACAGCTCACCTCTGCCACAGTTTAGGGTTCCACACTTCCCATGTCCTGACAGCTCACCTCTGCCACAGTTTAGGGTTCCACACTTCCCATGTTCTGACAGCTCACCTCTGCCACAGTTTAGGGTTCCACACTTCTCTTGTCCTGACAGCTCACCTTCGCCTCTGGTTTAGGGTGAAGGGTTCCACGCTTCCCATGGCCTGACAGCTCACCTCTGCCACCGGTGCCATAGATTTGGACTTCTCCTCCTCCGCTTCCTCCGGGGGCCCAGCTCCCCCCGTGAATTGCACCAAGCGAGTCAGGAAACTCGTTTGCGGGTCACTGCCTCGGCCGAGCAGCGGTGCAGGGGGAGGATGGGGGGCAGGGAGCGGGACCCCGTCCGGACCAAGCGCCTGCGCAGGAAGGGCAGGGGGGGGGCGGGCTGTGTGGCAGATGACCGGCAAACAAATCATGCTGCGGCTGGGTTTTTACGAAGAAAACGCAAACACCTAAATATGTTACCGAAGGGGGCCAGACTGTGCGCATCGGGAGAAACATGCGGGGGGAACTAGGGTTGGCCAGGCAAAGCCATCCCCCCCGAATCATAACACTTTCATCTGCACCTTCCCCCTGTGTCATGTTCTGCTCAATGCAACTTAAAATGTTCCCCTGAAACTCTTATACGACTTTTCCAAGGTGATTAAATGCAGCGCTGAGTCCGTTCGTTTTGGGATGGACTGAATGAAACAATACTTGAAAATTAAGTAATAATAAATATGCTATTCCTCTGCCCCAATCGACCCCTTGTCAGCAACATCCTCTTCCATCTCCACCAACCGCCAGGGCAGGATCCTGGTCTGAGGGTTCAGGATGTATGTTTCACTTGGAGTGTTCCAGGGTTCCACCCTTCCCATCTCCACCAGTTTCCAGAGCAGAATACTTGCCGTACGGTTTAGGGTTTAGGGTTTAATGTGGAGTGATCCAAGGTTTTACTCCAGGAGGAGGCATTTGAGCTGCATGATGATCAAGAAGCCCCCATCCTATCGCCACTGGCCGCCAGAGCAGGATCCTGGTCTGAGGGTTCAGGGTTTATGCTTCCTGTGGAGCATTCCAGGGTCCCGCCCCCGCATCCACACCAATTGCAAGAGCATACACCTTGCGTTAGGGTTCAGAGTCCGGGGTTTACGGTTATGTTGCATGTGGAGCGTTCCAGGGTTCCACCCTCCTCTCTCCACTAACTGCCAGAGCATGAATCTTATCTCAAGGTTTAGAGTTCGCTTTGAGGGGTGGAGATCTTTATACGGGGTCAGGGTTCCCTGTCCTCCTGTTCAAGCGTGACCGGGGTACCCTATATTCTGACAGTTCACCGGTGCCACGGATTAAGGGTTTACGCTTCCACACTTCCCATGCTGACAGCTCACCGTTGCCGCGGATCCGGACACCTGATGGCTCTGTCCCTTCTCTCCCCTGAGTCCTGTCAAGCCTTGCCACAGGCTAGGACCATTCGCCCGGTCCGGGCCGAGTTCCTGCACAGGAGGGGCAGGGGGGGGGGGGTCGAGCTTTGTGTCAGCTGCCCAGCAAAAACTGATTCCCTTCCCACTGGCCAGCAGAATAAATTTTCGCCCACTGTCCAGCAGAATGGATTTCCGCCCACTGGTCAGCATAACAGATTTCCGCTTAAGAAACGACACTAGGGTTGGTGCCACAACGTAAATGTGTGGTACACCCTAAACCCCTAAACTCACCCTCCCCAAGCCTTTCAGCAAGGGGCCATGCAGAGGTAACCGGGAGATTACCAGCAAGGAGAAGTTGGGATAGCACTAGGCAGGTCAAACCCTCACGTCATACCCTTGACGTCATCCCCCCCCCCCCCAATCCTAACGCTCTGAAGGCAAATAAGGGTTCAGGCTCTTTAATTACGGTAAACATTAACTGTAAATTAATTTAAGTAGATGAAAAAAATTATAAGTAGATGACATAGTCTGATCTTCATTGAAAAATGAAGAGGAATAGTGATAAACACACTATCTATTTGTTTATTTTTTAAATATATTTTATTAAACTTAAAAAAACTGTAAATATATAATAAATAAATAAATTAACATAAATGAACTTGACATTGCACTACTTTTTTCTTTTAATAAAAGACCTTGCATCGATTGATTTTGCATGGAGTGATCCAGGATTTCACAATCCCACCCCTCCTGTCCACAATCTCAAAGCCACAGCAGGTTACACGTCTCAGGGTTCAGGATTCGTGTGCATCAGTCCAGTGTTTCACACTCCCACCCCACCCATGCACACACCCACCTCTCACATCCACACTGCTGTCCCACCCATCCACACTCTTACCCCCAGCAGGTTCTTGTCTCAGGGTTCAGGATTCATATGCATAAGTTCGGGGTTTCACACTCTCACCCCACCCATCCACACTCCCACCTCTTACATCCACACTTTCACCCCACCCGTCCACACTCTCACCGCCAGCAGGTTCCTGGTCTTGAGGGCCTCTGCCAGGCAGCCGTCTTGATTCATATCGATGGTCTGTAGCGCCTCCCCGAACGCAAAGATGGCCGCGTGGTTCTGGTTCTCGGGCTTGCCCTCGCCGATCACCATGCCGCGTCGCGTAAGGTTGTTTATGGGCAGGCGGACACGGTACAGCTCCTGAGGAGCACTGGACGCGGCTGGCAGGGGGTCCTGCGAGCCACAGGCTTTCTGTGCGCCGCCAGAGGGGACCTAAAAGTGGGTGGGTGTTTGGGGGGGGATAGTATGGATCCAGATAATGTGTGGGTGTTTGGGGGGGGATGGTATGGATCCAGATAATGTGTGGGTGTTTGAGGGGGGGATGGTATGGATCCAGATAATGTGTGGGTGTTTGGGGGGGGATGGTATGGATCCAGATAATGTGTGGGTGGGCTTGGGGGGGGATGGTATGGATCCAGATAATGTGTGGGTGTTTGGGGGGGGATGGTATGGATCCAGATAATGTGTGGGTGTTTGGGGGGGGGATGGTATGGATCCAGATAATGTGTGGGTGTTTGGGGGGGGGATGGTATGGATCCAGATAATGTGTGGGTGGGCTTGGGGGTAAGGTGTGGATCCAGATAATGTGTGGGTGGGCTTGGGGGTAAGGTGTGGATCCAGATAATGTGTGGGTGGGCTTGGGGGTAAGGTGTGGATCCAGATAATGTGTGGGTGGGCTTGGGGGTAAGGTGTGGATCCAGATAATGTGTGGGTTGGCTTGGGGGTAAGGTGTGCATTTTGAGAATGTGTGGGTGGGTGCAGGGGTATGGTGTGGATCCAGGTGAAAAGGCGGCCCCGATATAGCTCTAGAGGGCCAGCAGGGGAACCGCTGGAAAGGGGTCTTGAGAGCCAGAAGTCCCCGGCGAGCATCCGGAGCGACCCTGCTAGCCGGAGGGGTCCTGCCGGCGGCGACGTGGACGAGGCGTAGGTGGGGGGAAGGTATGGGCTCATTCGGTGGGTGGGTTTGGGTGAGTGAGGGGGTTGGATTGGGTTTATATTGTGGGTGGGTGGGTGGGGGTGTGGAGAGGTGGGTTTGGGTGAGGGGGGTGGTATGGGTTTATATGGTATGTGGGTGGGAGGGTGGGAGGGTGGGGGGGTGGGTTTGGGTGAGGGGTACGGTATGGAGCCAGATAGTACGTCGGCAAAGTGCGGCATTGTCACCTAATTGAGGGTTTAGGGTTTAAGTTTGTGCATGACTATGCCCCACCACCAGTCAAGGAGTGGACTATATTTAGGGTAAGGGATTTAGGGTGGACTCAGCGGACTGTTTAAGGGTTTAGGGTGTAGGATTGAGTACCACCTTCCATACTCTTCCCGTAAGACAACTGGGGGAATAGGAACAGAGGTGGGGCATGGTAATGCACAAACCTGGAGGGTTTGGGGGGCAAAAAGTGAAAATGCCCGATCGGAACCCTTCACCCTCATAAGGGCATAACGGAGCTTAGCTCATGTCAGACCTTTAGTCGGACTTTGTTCTCCCTGCCTTCTGCTGAGCTTCCTCTCTCACTTACACTGGGAAAAAGCCCAGTGGGGGAAATCCAGTGGGGGAAATCCAGAGGAGAAAATCCAGAGGGATGGAGTTCATTCCTTTCTCGTACCGAACGTGGAGACGGTGGAAAGCTGCGGAAATTTTAAGACCACTGTGGAAAATGGAAATAAACAGCACAGAGAGGCTGTGCTGGCTGCCTGCCTGCAGGGCAGCGCAGCGCAGCGCAGAGAGGCAGTGCTGCCTGCCTTCCTGCCTGCAGGGCAGCGCAGCGCAGCGCAGCGCAGAGAGGCAGTGCTGCCTGCAGAGATATGCGCACCTTTGGGCCTCGGATCAGAATCGAGGAGCCGCCCTTCCAGTCGCCGACCGAGTCGTCAATGAAGGCGACCCGCAGGGACGTGTGCCTGGGGAGCATGCAGGGGGTCGTGGTGGTGGGAAGGGAGGGAGGCGGGGGTTAGCAGTGTGCTGGTGGGGGAGGGGTTGGAAGGAGGAGGAGAGACCGGCATTGGCAGAACGGCAGGGGCATGGTTGTGTTTCGTTTTAAAAAGGATGCCGTGTTTTTCATATACCGTAAATAAATAAATAAATACGGTAAACAAAACATTTATTATGCTGTATGTTTCTGGCACCAGCCTTCATTAAAAGTTCTCATGCTCAGGGCCTGAAAAATGTCGCACAAGTCTCAAAATACGCGGTCCGCAGTGTCACCGAGTAACCCATGGGCTATGGCTAGTAGGCCAGTCCATCTCATTGTCACTTGACTGGGATCACTTGACCGGGATCACTTGAAATCTATGAAGATGTGCAATCCATCGCACAAGACGTCACTAAATGCTCACAAGACTATTCCCTGCAGATTCAACCAAGGATTTTAATCAAGGACAGTCTAGGATCTTCCTACTTTCAAGGATTCTTTCGAGGATTCTTTCTAGGATTCTTTCTAGGATTCTTTCTAGGATTCTTTCTAGGATTCTTTCAAGAATTTCTAGGATTTTAACCCGCAACTCACCTGGCCAGCAGCAACTCGATGCCGTAGGCACACCAGCGCTTGTTCACGTTGCTTGGGTCGGAGCGGTGCTTGCCGTACATCTGTCATACAGTGACGGTTTGGGGAGTGAGAAAGAGTGGGAACGAGTGTGGGGCGAGAGGGAGGCTGTGCGTCAGAAGTGGAGCGGTGCTTTTGTCTTGCATGTGTGATGCAGTGATGGTTTTAGGAGTGAGAAAGAGTGATAACATGCAGCAGAGAGGCTTTGCATAAGATGCAGACCAGTGCTTCAGTGACGGTTCACACACGAGTGAGAAAGTGTGATAAGAATGTGGGAGAGAGGCTGTCCGTCAGGATAGGACCGGTGTGTGCCATGCATATGTGATTCAGTGATGGTTTAAGGAGTGGGCAAGTTTGGCAAGTATGCAGGAGAAAGATAGAGAGGTTGTGCATCAAAAACGGAGCCATAGTTGATGTGCATACGTGCTTCAGCGATGATTTTGTGAGGAGAAGAAAACGAGAGAGAGAGAGAGAGAGAGAAAGAACCTGGTGGTATAGAGAAGAAGGTGGTATGGTACAAACTTTAAGATAGTGCCGCCCCGCTTCAGTGTAGCTGCCATGTAGGGCATGAAGTAGCATGTGGCTGACATGTAGCGGAGTCACACAAAAAAATGACACAATGCCCCACTCACACACCTGTGCTGTCACCAAGTACACGACTTTGGCTTCAGACAGTGACTGCATCCATTTGGCGTATACCCCTTCCGGCATTGCGTCCGGGCGTGGGTGCTCCACCTCGGCGACCACGCGCAGCGCGCGCTCAGCGCACAGCATGCCTCGGGTAGTACGGGCCAGGACCTAAACCACAGGAATGCAGGGGAGAGTTGAGGGTTTAAAGCTCTAACAACCCTGAACCCTAAACCACCCGCAGCGCACGCTCCGCACACAGCGTATCCCGGGCAGTATGGGCCAGGACCCACAGGTGACACTGGAGGGAAGCGGTGGAGAGAAGGTCAGGGTTATGCGTTCAGGGTTAAGGGTTAAGAGCAGGGACTAGGGTTCCGAACAGGGTTTAGTGCAAGTTTTAAGGGCAGGGTCTAGGGATAAGAACAGGGTTTGGTGCAAGTTTTAGAGCAGGGCCTACAGGTGACACCAGGGGGATGTGGTGGAGAGGAGTTGATGGTAAAAAGTTTCTCGGTTGCCGGGTTTTAGAGCAGGGAGAGGCACCCCATGCAGCACAGTGAAAGGTGTTCATCCAGGGTGCAATATCATTTCTTACCTGGGCACGGTACGATGCCCACAATTGGATCAGGGTTTAGTATTGTTTCTATTTTTACCTGAGCCCCGGGCAATTGTTTCTTACCTGCGCTCGGTAAGATGCCCATAGCTGCAGCTCCACAGCCCAGGGGGACAGGCCGCCCCCCTCAAGAAAGTCCCGCTCCGTTACCGCTTTCCAGCCCCACTTGCGCAGAGTCACCAGTGAGGCAGCTTGGGCAGCAGCCTGCAGGAGGGGGTACAGGGTTTAGGGCTTGGGGTTTTTATTGGCAGTAGCAAACAGTCATCAGGGGGTTCAGGGCAGCAGTCTGCAGGAGGGTCCAGGGTTTATGGTCCAGGGCAGCAGTCTGCAGGAGGGTCCAGGGTTTATGGTCCAGGGCAGCAGTCTGCAGGCATGAGGAGGAGAGGGGCGGGGTTATGGCTGTGGGGCGCAGCCAGGAGTCAGTTAACTGTTTAGGGTTCAGGGTGAAGGGAAGCTGCCAGCAGGCATTATAATGTCCAGGGTTTAGGTAATAAAGGCAGCAGTCTACAAGCATGAGGGGGGGGGTCGGGGTTTAGGGCCAAGGGCCACAGCCAGCAGTCAGAAGACTGTCCAGGGTTACGGGCTAAGGGCAGCAGCCTACAGGCATGAGGGGGGGGGGGGGTCGGGATTCAGGGCTAAGGAACACAGCCAGCAGTCAGTAGACTGTTCAGGGTTACGGGATAAGGGCATCAGGTTGCAGGCATGAAGGGGGGGGGTCGGGATTCAGGGCTAAGGGACACAGCCAGCAGTCAGTAGACTGTTCAGGGTTACGGGCTTAGGGCATCAGGTTGCAGGCATGAAGGGGGGGGGTCGGGATTCAGGGCTAAGGGACACAGCCAGCAGTCAGTAGACTGTTCAGGGTTACGGGCTAAGGGCATCAGGTTGCAGGCATGAAGGGGGGGGGTCGGGATTCAGGGCTAAGGGACACAGCCAGCAGTCAGTAGACTGTTCAGGGTTACGGGCTTAGGGCATCAGGTTGCAGGCATGAGGGGGGGGGGGGTCGGGGTTTAGGGCCAAGGGCCACAGCCAGCAGTCAGTAGACTGTCCAGGGTACGGGCTAAGGGCAGCTGCCTGCAGGCAGGCAGGGGGTCGCAAAAGCACTCCGGATATCACACTGACAGAGCTTTGCATCCAAGCTCCTTATTTCGACCCCAGCCAAGGGTACAGCACGGATGACAACATACTCCAGCTTTGCTGAGCCAGGTGCACCCAGCTCGGTTTTATTATTTTGACCCCAGGCCTCGGTAACATGGAGGACGCAGCTTGAGCCTAGGCAGCTCTGCTTCCTCTGCAGTTCCCTGCAGCTTCCTTGCAGCTTCCGTACAGCTTCCTTGCAGCTTCCTTGAGCCTAGATAGCTATGTTTCCTCTGCAGCTCTGCTGCCTTGACTATCACACCTCCAACAGGGCGCAGCTTTCTTTGCTTGTTTGTTCTTTTTGCTTTTATGCCTCTTTCTGTCACCCAGCCACCCATATTCACCCGGGACACCCAGATATTTCCCCCTCCTTTATTTCCTTCTTTCATGCATTGAGTATTTTTTGTATCTTCCCCAGCCACCCCTTTGTACCCGCGACAGCATAGCGTTCGCCCTCCTTTCTTTCATTTATTCTTTCTTTTACCTTCCCCAGCTACCCCATTCTCATTGGCGGCGGCGAGACCCTACCTTGTCCCGGCAACCCTCTTGCCATGCTTCATCCAAGACAATTTTCTTCCTTTCATCCCCCCCTTCTTTTCCCCCTCTTTATACCGTTTTATTTCGTTCCCCAGCCAGCCTTTCTCATTGGCGGAGGCGAGACCCCACCTTGTCCCTATGACCCTGTTGCCATGCTTCTTCCGTGACATTCGGAGGCTTGACCTGCAAGTGTGAAGTGTGTATTAGGCCTGGCCTGCAAGTGTTAAGTGTGAAGTAGGCCTGGCCTGCAAGTGTGAGGTGTGAAGTGTGGAGTAGGCCTGGCCTGCAAGTGTGAACTAGGCACGGCCTGAGAGCCTTCATGACAGAGGCAAGCAAACCAAATTGCAGATCACTAGGTCGCCTCTCGATTCAGTTCCTAGTAAATGGCAATCGGGTCATAAAAGCGGCAATCAAGCCATATTGGATGCCACGTCATGCTGCAGCCGCCCTGAGCACGCCTCTTCATCGGCTGGTTGTGACTGACAAGTGTCAGCTACAATGAATGAGCTACACTAATCTGCTACATCAGCGAGCAACATCTATGAGCTACACCAGTCAGCTACTCCAATCAGCAACTCCAATCAGCTACATCAGTCAGCTACTCCAGTCAGATATACCAGACAGCTACATCAATCAGCTACTCCAATCAGCCACATCAGTCAGCTACTCCAATCAGCTATATCCGTCAGCTACAACAGACAGCTACATTAGTCAACTACTCCAATCAGCTTCATAAATCAGTTTCACCAATCAGCTACATCAGCTAGCTGGACAGCTACACGAGTCAGCTACAGTGGGGGAGACTGCCGCAGTTGCACGAATATAATATACAAAAACGCAAGGCAAGACAGGTTGGCAAACAAAGCAATCATGCAGCTTCCTGAGCCCTTAACCCTAAACCCTTAACCCCTAAGCCTTGACCCTAAACCCTTAAGCCTTGACCCTAAACCCTTAACCCTAAACCAATGCATCAAAGCGTATTTATTGTCCATCCCCCATTACCAATCTAACAGGGTTAAAGGTCAAGGGTCAAGGGTTAAGGGTTAAGGGTTGAGGGTTACGGCGCGGATGAGGCCACGGCCCCAAACTGCGCTGTTTCCTAAACCCCGACGCCCTAGCCGGGCACAGCGTTTTTCGATCTCCCATCACCCACCTCCTTCGTCGCGGCTGGAGGAGGAGCGGGGCCTGCGGAGAGCCTCAGCACCCTTTCCCTGCAGTCCACACAAGTTCACACAGTGTGTCGGAGGAGTGGGCAGGCCCTGGACCATTATTGCTTAACATGGGATCACCTCCAATCAGTGTGACCTTGAGTCCACCTCCGGCAGGCGTCCTCACGGCCACTGAAGGCCCGATTGGGACCAAACCTGGACCGGACTATGACTGATGGCCAAAGCAGCATGGCTGGCCACAAATGGGGCCTGTGGCCAGAGGCTGGAGCGTAGCCCGATTGGCGCCAAACCTGGACCGGCCTACGGCTAGTGGCCAAAGCAGCATGGCTAGCCACACACGGGACCGTCGGCCAGAGGCTGGAGCATAGCTGACACGTGGCTGAGTCACATAAAAAAAAGGAAACACTGCCACAAATCCCTCCCATACATGCACCAGCAACCTTCTCCAGATCTCAGATCCTTAGAACTTCAGATCCTCGGATTATAGATCCTAGTGCGGCCGTCAGGCCTGAATCTGTTCCCAACGCCACGGCACATGCATGTCCTCCGGATCTCCTCTACATCCTTCACCCTAGATCCTTCACCCTACATCCTTCACCCTACATCCTTGACTATAGATCCTTCACCCTAGATCCTTCACCCTAGATCCTTCACCCTAGATCCTTCACCCTACATCCTTCACCCTACATCCTTCACCCTAGATCCTTCACCCTAGATCCTTGACTATATATCCTTCACCCTAGATCCTTCACCCTAGATCCTTCATCCTACATCCTTCACCCTACATCCTTCACCCTAGATCCTTCATCCTAGATCCTCCACCCTAGATCCTTCATCCTAGATCCTTCAACCTACATCCTTCACCCTAGATCCTTCAGCCAAGATCCTTCACCCTAGATCCTTCACCCTATATCCTTCATCCTCGATCCTTCACCCGAGATCCTTCACCCTACATCCTTCACCATAGATCCTTCACCCTACATCCTTCACCCTAGATCCTTCATCCCAGATCCTTCACCCTAGATCCTTCACCCTAGATCCTTCACCCTAGATCCTCCACCCTAGATCCTTCACCCTAGATCCTTCATCCTAGATCCTTCACCCTAGATCCTTCATCCTACATCCTTCATCCTAGATCCTTTACCCAAGATCCTTCACCCTAGATCCTCCACCCTAGATCCTTCACCCTAGATCCTTCATCCTACATCCTTCACCCTACATCCTTGACCCTAGATCCTTAACCCTAGATCCTTGACTGTAGATCCTTCACCCTACATCTTTCACCCTACATCCTTCACCCTACATCCTTCACCCTACATCCGTCACCCTAGATCCTTCATCCTAGATCCTTCACCCTAGATCCTTCATCCTAGATCCTTCCCCCAAGATCCTTCACCCTAGATTCTCCACCCTAGATCCTTCACCCTAGATCCTTCATCCTAGATCCTTCACCCTAGATCCTTCGTCATATATCCTTCTCCCTAGATCCTTCATGATAGATCCTAGATTCCTCACCCTATATCCAAAAACCTAGATCCTTATCCCCAGATCCTTAAACCTATATCCTTAACCCTATATTATAAACCCTTTCTCACCTGAATTAATCACTAAGGTTACGCACACAACCATAGCCTTAATCAAAAGAGCCCAGCAGAGCGAACTGGGGGGGAGGCCAGCAACACAAACCTTTACCCCCCCCTGTATAAAGGTTTCAGGTATCTAAAGTGTTAACCCTAAACCCTCAACATACCTGAAGTTGTCCCAGTCCTTGGCATGCATGTTCTTGACAAAGGACAGCAGCGAGGGCCCATTGTCCGTCTTGGTTCCGGGCCTGTCCGCGGGGTCAAGCAGGACGGGCAAGTCCTTGCCAGCCTGGACCGCGTCATTGCCTGCCATCCCCAGCATCCGGGCGGTCTCGGAGCCGTCCAGGCTGAACATCACGGGCTCCTCGTACAGCGGGGTCAGGATGGTCAGGCTGCGTGTCTCGAGGAGCGCTGGGGCTGGTGCCAGGCTGCGGAATGTGGCAGGGGAAGGGGTCGGACTGACGAGTGTTTAAGGGAGAGGGCGTGGGGGAGGGACAAAGTAAATGGGTTTATACCTGTCCATACCTGCCCATTACCAGCCTGTTTATACCTGTCCATACCTGCCCATTACCAACATGTTCATACCTGTCCATTACCAACATGTTCATACCTGTCCATACCTGCCCACAACCAACCTGTTCATACCTGTCCATGCCTGCTCATTATCAACATGATCACACCTGTCCACACTTGTCCATTATGAACGAGTTCATACCTTCCCATATCTTGTTATTACCAACCTGTGTATACCTGCCCATTACCTACTTGTTCATACATGTCCATACCTGACCATTACCTTCCTGTTCATACCTGTCCATACCTGCCCACAACCAACATGTTCATACCTGTCTATACCTGCCCATTACCAACCTGTTTACACCTGCTCATTACCAACCTGTTCATACATGTCCATACCTGCCCATTACCTACCTGTTCATACCTGTCCATACCTGCCCACAACCAACATGTTAATACCTGTCAATAACTGCTCATTACCAACATGTTCACACCTGTCCACACTTGTCCATTATGAACCAGTTCATACCTTCCCATATCTTGTTATTACCAACCTGTTCATACCTGCCCATTACCAACTTGTTCATACCTGTCCATACCTGCCCATTACCTACCTGTTCAGCTTTAGACTGGTCAAGTAAATAGAAAGAAAGAAAGCTACGCCCCGTGGGGCGTGAGGGTTGAGGAAACAGCGCAGCCTGGGCCGAAGCCACATCCGCGCCGTTACCGTGTCAAGTAAATACCCATCATTCCTGTCCATGACCTACCTGTCCAGCTTCAGGCTGCTCAAGAACAATGGTTCATACTTGTCCGGTTAACACCTGCCCAGCTTTAGGCTGTCCACAGATATTCGTCCACACCTGTCCATACCCGCCCATTATTTACCTGTCCAACTTCAGGCTGTTCAAGAAGATGCCCATCATGCGGCGCGCCTCTTGGCTGCGTGGGCAGGCGTCTGTTGCGCGTGTGGTTAGCATGGAGTGAAGGACCTGGTAGGGAGAATACGAGGGAGGGGCAGAATAGGGAGGGGTGTGAGAGGGAGGGGTATGAGAGGGAGGGGTATGAGAGGGAGGGGTATGAGAGGGAGGGGTATGAGAGGGAGTGGTATGAGAGGGAGGGGTATGAGAGGGAGGGGTATGAGAGGGAGGGGTATGAGAGGGAGGGGTATGAGAGGGAGTGGTATGAGAGGGAGGGGTATGAGAGGGAGTGGTATGAGAGGGAGGGGTATGAGAGGGAGGGGTGTGAGAGGGAGGGGTATGAGAGGGAGGGGCAAAGGGTTGGCATCAGCTGCAAGATCGGTAAGCGTAGAGGAAAAGACCTGAGAGGAGCCAAGGAGGTAGTGCAGGGTAGGACAGGGACATGAGGGGCAGGAATAAAATAGCTAGGGAATAAGAGGCATGGACGAATGGCAGTCCTCCATGCCTGTCAGCATGGAGTGAATGGGGGGATTATAGTGCAGGGCAGGTAAGGGGCATGTGTCCGGGGCAGGGCAGGGGCTTGAGAGGCAAAAAAACGATGGAGGGGCTGAGGACTGAGATAGAGCACGAGAGGTAGGGGCACAGGGCAGGGGTCGAGGTATGAGTACATGGGCTAGGGGCAGGGGTAAGATTAAAAGAAGGCAGGGGCACAGGGCAGGGGTAGGGGTGGGTTTAGGGGTAGGACAGAAAGGGGTAGGGGAGGGGGAGGGATACAAGGGCACAGGGCATGGGTAGGGGAGGCAGCGACAGGGACAGGCAGGGGCAGGGGAGGGGGAGGTGTACAAGGGCACAGGGCAGGGGTATGAGAGGCAGCCACAGGGACAGGCATGGGCAGGGGAGGGGGAGATGTACAAGGGCACAGGGCAGGGGTATGAGAGGCAGCGACATGGACAGGCAGGGGCAGCGGAGGGGGAGGGGTACAAGGGCACAGGGCAGGGGTATGAGAGGCAGCCACAGGGACAGGCATGGGCAGGGGAGGGGGAGATGTACAAGGGCACAGGGCAGGGGTATGAGAGGCAGCGACAGGGACAGGCAGGGGCAGCGGAGGGGGAGGGGTACATGGGCACAGGGCACGGGTATGAGAGGCAGCCACAGGGACAGACAGGGGTAGGGGAGGGGGAGGAGCACAAGGGAACAGGGCAGGTGTATGAGAGGCAGCCACAGGGACAGGCAGGGGTAGGGGAGGGGGAGGAGCACAAGGGGACAGGGCAGAGGTATGAGAGGTAGGGACAGGGGAAGGCAGGGGTAGGGGTAGGAGAGACAGGGACGGGGACAGGGCAGGGGTAGGGGAGGCAGGGCAGGGGTATAACGGCACAGGGCAGGGGTAGGGGTACAAGGGCACAGGGCAGGGGTAGGGGTAGGAGAGACAGGGACGGGGACAGGGCAGGGGTAGGGGAGGCAGGGCAGGGGTATAACGGCACAGGGCAGGGGTAGGGGTACAAGGGCACAGGGCAGGGGTAGGGGTAGGAGAGACAGGGACGGGGACAGGGCAGGGGTAGGGGAGGCAGGGCAGGGGTATAACGGCACAGGGCAGGGGTAGGGGTACAAGGGCACAGGGCAGGGGTAGGAGAGGCAGGGGTAGGGACTGGCAGGGGTAGGAGAGGCAGGGACAGGGGCTGACATGGGCATGGGACTTACCTTCACTAGATGAACCGGCAAAGCATTGCCTGAGGTAGGGAGGAGGCGCGCCAGGCACGTTGTGATGCTGAACTCTGTGTAAGGGAAATTGCCGACGGCGGTTCAACTCAGAATTTGTTTCTGTAACTCGTTGTCTGGAGTGTCAGTGCAATGTCCGGCATGCCTAGTTTTAGGTTTTGGGCTTTAACCCTAAACCCTTTATTTGACACCGCCGTCTGGAGTGTCCATGCAATGTCCGGCATGGCTCCTCTTCATGTCTTTGTTTGCGTCTTCGGGTGCAAAACATGATGTGCAGCATGCTGTGCGGCATGCTGTACGGCATGCGTGCAACATGATGTACGGCATGATGTGTAACATGATGTACGACATGATGTGTAGCATGATGTATGACATAATGTACAACATTATGTACAGTTTGAGGTATGAAATTATGTACTGCATGAGGTACAGCCTGGCAGTGGCATGATGTACTGCATGATATACTGCATGCTGCACAGCATACAGTGCGTGGGGTACAAAGCGATGTACAAAGTGATATACGGCATGAGGTACAGCATGGTGATGTAAGTAACAGCAAAACCCGACGTACCGGGGCTGCCGATTTTAGCCTTTAAGGCAGTCAGCACTTCGAGGGCCTGCAGATGTAGGTGAGCAGATGTAGGTGAGCAGAATTAGCGAGGATAATGGGGAAACAATACTGGGAAAGAGATAATGGGATATAAATAATGAGAAACAAATAATGAGAAACAAATAATGATAACCATATAATGGTAATGAGAAACAAAAACAGGCTGCAGGCCAGGGGCATATAGGAGGGTTGGGTAAGCACTGCGACATCGGCCGATTAGGCCATGCCTGTACCTCTGTTCATCAGCGGATATCAGTCTGCAGGAGACCGGCAGACTGAAGTCATCATATACAATCATATATCACACACACATAAACGCACACATTTTGTGTTCCACATATCCATTTCTCCACACATTCAGTCCTCCACACATCCTGACTTCATCCAAGAGCACTACCACGCATGCAGGGTACAGCAGCATGCCGTACAATTTCGGCAACATGCAGTACAAGTACAGCAGCATGCATCCATTGCTCATGCTTGTCTTTGAAATCCAAGCCTTGGTGGCATTCGCTGCCACGCATGGTATGCGCTTGGGGTTATCCACATGTTCAAAGCGGCATGCAGTACAACTTTGGCAGCATGCAGTACAAGTACAGTATTGCTCATACTATTCTTTGAAATCCACACCTTGGTGGCATCAGCCGTGTCCAATTACAGCAGCATGCAGCACAAGTTCGGCAACATGCAGTACACGTACTGTATTGCTCATACTCTTCTTTATTATCCATACCTTGGTGGCATCGGCCACGTCCATCAGCCATGTTCAAGTACAGCAGCTTGCAGTACAAGTTCGGCAACATGCAGTACACGTACAGTTGTGTTCATACTATTCTTAGAAATCCACAACTTGGTGGCATCAGCCATGTCCATCAGCCATGTTCAAGTACAGCAGCTTGCAGTACAAGTTCGGCAACATGCAGTACAAGTACAGTTGTGTTCATACTATTCTTAGAAATCCACACCTTGGTGGCATCGGCCATGTCCATCAGCCATGTCCAAGTTCAGCAGCATGCAGTACAAGTTCAGCAACATGCAGTACAAGTACAGTTGTGTTCATAACATTCTTCGAAATCCACAACTTGGTGGCATCGGCCATGTCCATCAGCCATGTCCAAGTACATCAGCATGCAGTACAAGTGAGGCAACATGCAGTAATTTCCATACTCTTCTTTGAAATCCACACCTTGGTGGCATCGGCCATGTCCATTGCTGACTCCTTCGGGTTGTTCGGGGAATTCACGGCTTCACACTCGACCTCCACACTCTGAAGTCAGACAAATGCGTGCACTTAGACCATCAAAATAGTGTGACATGATGAATCTTAGCAAAATCTCCATGTCCCTTGATGATATGCTTGCCACCTCTGTGTTATAGTTCGGTAATCTACCTAGTGCCAGGGCCGATCGGGGAGGGGTGCCATAATCCACGCCTCGGGGCATATTAATTACTTATTTATTGATACCGGTAATAATTAATACATCCCAGCACCCGAGGGGAGGCAGCACATTCAAATAAATCATGAATCCTCTGCATTATCCTAGGAGAGACAGCACATTCCAATACATGATTAAAGCATCCCAGAACCCAAGGGAAGGGAGAACATGGAAATAAAGTTATGCATCCCAGTGCCCAAGGGGTGGCAGCACACTGAAACAAAGCATTAACGCATCCCGTTACGGTACCCGAGGGTAGGCAGGAGAAACTTGCAACGGGCTGGTCACCTGGATCCTCGTCTTGATGGGGAATGAACCCGAGGGGAGGGGAATGAACATGCAAGTAAATAATTAATGCAAACCAGTACCCGAGGGGAGGCAGCACATTCAAATAAAGCATTAACGCATCCCAGCATTCGAGGGGAGGCAGGAGTATGCTAGCAATGTGCCCACCTCCTTTAAGCTTTACGAATCGCTCACCTCGATCCTCGTCTTGATAATGAACCAGAGTGGCGGGGAATGAACAAGCAAATCAAACATTCATGCATCCCAGCACCCGTGGGGAGGCCGGAGCACGTGCAAGCAACATGCCCACCTTCCTGAACTTTTATCAAAATCCAATTGGAATTTCTTGTACGAAGTGCTCACCTCGATCACCGTCTTGAGGGCGCCTGCAAAATCCTTGTCCACCTTCTCGACAGCTGCCTTCCCGCTGCAGATCTTCTCCAGGATCTGCACCATCTTTATGGCGGCGGGCAGCGACTTGTCCCCCCTGTTTTGGACACGGGGGCAGGTTGGGAAAGGGTTGGGGGGGGGGGGGGGGGGGGGGGGGGTGAGGGTTTAGGGGGGCAGGTCAACACATCACATCTTCTCGAGGGCAACCAGCGCGTTCAGTTCCGCCAGGAGCCAGGAAAGGCAAACTCTGAACTCTGATGTGCACACGGGGGTAGGGTTGGGGTTAGGGTTAAAAGGGAGGCTAGAAAAAAACCCGACCCTGATGTGCTCATGGGAATCAGGCAAGGGATTAGGGTTCAGGGTTTGATGTGGTTTTCAGATGTCCGTTACTCAACCTGTAACACTAAACCCTCACCTGGTCTTCAGGTGTTCGTTACTGAAGGGGCTTGCCACGAGGCTCAGCTCTTGGAAGCGCGTCGCCTGCTCCCCATCGAGAAAGCCGAGGTCCACGGCCAGGAGCAGGAAGAGGTTCGCAAGCTGCTTCAGAACCACGGCCTGGTTCCCAGTGACGTCACCAGAGTCCACAATGCGCTTCACCTGGGAGAACGTTTTGGGTTCAGGGTTCAGATTTGGGGGTTCAGGGTTCAGGGTACTGTCCCGGACGAGCTTTACCTGATACAGGGTCCAGGGGTCAGTCCCCGATGTGCTGTATATGAAACAGGTATAGGGTCGCCTTCCCGGCGTGGAAGAAGGCTGGCATGGCAGTTTAGGGTTCACAGTTTAAAATTCCTTAAACCTGAAACCGTGATATAAGCAGCCACTGCAGTACCGCGCTTACCTGCCCAGCGTGGAAGAAGGCTGGCAGGACGGTCTTGCTGATCTGTTGCCGCCCCTGAGGCCACTTGTCCCATCCGTCACCCTCGCGGGGCAGCTGCCCGAAATTGCAGTGTCGGACCTCGGCGTCACTCAGGTGGTCGGCCTCACGCATGTCAGCCACCTGTCCAGGTTCAGGGTTTGAGGTTAAAAGGGGGCTTCCGGTGGTCGGCGAGGGGGCTCAAGTTGGTCGGCCTCACGCATGTCAGCCACCTGACCATGTGACCGCATTGAAGGTTTCAGGGCTTCAGGTTGGGGGGGTCGGTTTGGGGTTATGATACGGGTTATGGTTTACGGTTGTAGTTTGGAGGCAAAGCATGCCAGCCACCCGCCAACCTTGGTAGCACATCCCGGCTAATCCTGTGCTGTAGCATGCAACATTGGTCGTACAACCCGGCTAAAGCTGTGCCACATCGTGCTGTCATGCCTAAAAGTTCTTGAGGCCCAGGTGGCAACTCACCAAGGCGTTCCATGCGTGGGAGAAAGCCAGTATCTGTGATGCAATCACGGGGTTCGCCGCCCCTCCATTCACAGCCCGAGAGACATTACCCCCGATCATAGCCGCTACAGGAATACAGGAGGAGATGGTTAGAGGGCTTCGGGGTGCAGGGTCTAGGAAATGGTTACAGGGCTCCAGGTTTCAGGGCTAAGGAAATGGTAAGAGGGCTTCAGGGTTTGGGGGAGAGGAGATGGTCGGAGGGGGGGGGGGGGGGGCATGTGGCAGACAGAGGTAGGGGGGTAGGGGGTAGGGTAGGGGGGGGGGCAGGTGGAAGGAGGGGGGGAGTCAGGCGGTGACAGCTGTGTCTGAGTTTGCAGGTTCAGCTTGGGGTTTGAGTTTAGGGTTTGGATATTAGAGCTTAGGGTTTGGTTTTAGGTTGTAGGGGTGAACGTCACTCATTGACCTTGCATGTGTAATGACAAAGACAGTTTGCATGGGGTCCTGCATGGGGGGGTCATGGTAGCAGCTTCCTCCTTGGACTCTCTAATATGGGGATATGAAGAACATGCAGAAATTGAGGTTTACGGTTTAGGGGTGAACATTGTTCCTCTTTCGGCTACAAGTCCACCCTAGGACCAGCCGCCCTGCGGCCGCGAATGGCCCGATTGGGACCCAACCTGGACCGACCCGTGAGCGATGGCCAAAACAGCATGGCTGGCCACAAACAGGGCCTCTGGCTGGAGCCTGGAGTGGAGCTGACATGTAGCTGACATGTAGCTGAGACACGGGAAAATAAACCCTGGGGTGAATGTCACTCGTGACCTGGCGTGCAAAGGACCTGGTAATGATCCAGGGAGCGCCCCATGCCGCACTGTTGCCTAAACCTTCAACCCTAAACCCTCAACCTTAAACCTTCAAGCCTCAAGCCTCAAGCCTCAACCCTGCGGGGTGTAAGGGTTCTTTCTTTCTACCGGGGAGTGGTCGGGGCCCCCCGGAGGAGCTGGATCTTTGTCGGGTTTTAAATTGAATGCACTGAATAGATAAATGGGCCAATCCAGGACGTAGGAATGCCCCGGTAAATGGCCGGGGGCCCCCGGGGGCAGTGCTTGATCCTTGTGTCGGGGCGGGATTTGATTTAAAATGCACCTGGGTAGATAACCATAATTACTGTACCGGCATTAATATTAAAAACGAGCATTCCTAAATTAATACAAACGTTGACAATTACTTATGTTTTAAAATGCAATCGTAAATACCGTCATAATACATTCTCGCACCTTCGGCAGCCCCTTTGACAGCCACCGGAGTGTCCAGGCCGCGTTCCTCGCGGTACCTCTCCACATTTTTCACGCGGGCGTAAGAGGACACACACCTGTAACACGGGGAGACAAGGCCGGCCAACATGTCCGCTCATCGATTGGGGCATCATTTATGGCATCAATTATCTTATCACCTCGTCAACCCTCGCTTGGGAGTGCCATGGGAGGCACAGGTCTCCATCATAGTTTGCGCCCAAGACGAGCAAAATGCACGTAATGACTCGTGTAAAAGGCACTTAACAAATCGAGTAAAAGGCACGTAACAAATCGAGTAAACGGCTCGTAATGCATGGCTCTGTCGGTGTGTTTTGCCCAACACTGAATTCGCCCACCACCTCCTGGGAGGAGTGGTAGTTGCACAGTGACACAGCTCGCTTCTCGTTTGCGACCCACCCGAATAAAATGCACATAAATACATAATGCATCGCTTTACCGGTATGTACAGCCCGGAACTCACTCCGACCATCTTATCATCTGAGCACGATGGACGGCACAGCTTTCCACTAGCTTGCACCTCACTTAAACAAAATGCGCATAACAGGTCGTATTTTTATTAAAAGTTATTTCTGCGTTTATTTAAAAAACTCAATACTCTTTAGCATTTTTTGTTGCAAAACGAGTTTGGTGATTTATTTTACAGAGCAACAGGCTCGCAATGCATCGCTCTCTCAGCTAGTCTGCGCCCCATCCGAATGAAGTGCTCGTATTGCATCGCTCTGCCGGTATGTTCGGCCCAAAACTGAATTCGACCCCCACCTCTAAGGGAAATTGGTAATTGCACAGTGGCACCACTCTCTTCTCGCTTGCGCCCCACCCGAATGAAATGCACGTATTGCATCGCTCTGCCGGTAGGTACAGCCCATTGCTCACTCCTTCTCGTTTGCGCCCCACCAGAATAAAATGCACGCATACTCACTTGAGACCTCCACCTCTTCGGGGCCTTGTGGAACTCGGACACCATCTCTTCCCACTGGACAGTAAAAATATTGAAAACAAATACCGCAGTCCAAAAACTTCACCAAAGACTGCGCTGCCCAATTCACTCACTTGGACCACCACCTCTTCGGGGCCTTGTGGAACTCGGACACCATCTCTTCCCACTGGGGCAGCTTGACGCAGTTGAGGTGGAGAATGCCCATCGACAAGCAGGACAGAGACAGGTAGCCCTGGAAGGGGTGGGGAGAGGCAGGGGTTTAGAGGTATTGGGCTAAGGGTAAATGGTCAAGGGTGAAGGGTTTGTGGAGAGCAGGCAGGACAGAGACAGATAGCCCTGTAAGAGGGTGGGAAGAGGCAGGGGTATCAGGCTTTGGGCAAATGGTTTCGGGGTATTGGGCTTGGGGTAGATGGTTGAGGGTTGAGGCTTTGTGGAGCAGGCAGGAAAGAGACAGGTAGCCCTGTAAGGGGGGGGAGGGGGGAAGAGGCAGGGGTTTAGGGGTATCGGGCTTAGGGTAGATGGTTGAGGGTTGAGGGTTTGCGGAGCAGGAAAGAGACAGGCAGCCCTGGAAGGGATTGCAAGAGGCAGGATTCAGGACCCTAGGTTTGTGGAGCAGGCAGGAAAGAGACAGGCAGCCATGTAAAGGGTTTGGAAGAACTTCCTATCCAATCCAGCTGCCCCATCTGACCACCAGGCTGCCCAACCTTCCCATTTGCCCGAACACATTGCAGCTAACATGGTACATGATTATGTTTGCCCCACTGGATCCCCATAACCCTTACCCCTAATCCCTGATCCCCAAAACCCTTATCCCTCTTACATGGTACATTATCATGTTCGCCCCACTGACTCCCCAAAACCCTTATCCCTCTTACATGGTACATTATCATGTTCGCCCCACTGACTCCCTAAAACCCTTATCCCTCTTACATGGTACATTATCATGTTCGCCCCACTGACTCCCCAAAACCCTTATCCCTCTTACATGGTACATTATCATGTTCGCCCCACTGACTCCCCAAAACCCTTATCCCTCTTACATGGTACATTATCATGTTCGCCCCACTGACTCCCCAAAACCCTTATCCCTCTTACATGGAAGATTATCATGTTCGCCCCACTGACTCCCCAAAACCCTTATCCCTCTTACATGGTACATTATCATGTTCGCCCCACTGACTCCCCAAAACCCTTATCCCTCTTACATGGTACATTATCATGTTCGCCCCACTGACTCCCCTAATCCCTGATCCCTCTTACATGGAACATGATCATGCCATCGACCATCACAAGGTAGGCGAAAGGCACCACCGTCACGATCACCAGCAGCCAGTTCATGTTGAAGCAGTTGGCCCCGAAGTGTGGAATGTCGCAGTTGTTGAACTTCAGGATCCTGCGGATCTGTCAGATCCAGATCCAGATGGGGGAGGGCGGGACACATTGGGTCAGTTCATGTTGAAGCAGTTGGCCCTGAAGAGGGGAATGTCACAGTTGCTGAGCTTGAGGATCCTGTGGATCTGTCAGATCCAGATCCAGATCCGGATGAGGTGAGGGGGGGCATATTTGGTCAGTTCATGTTGAAGCAGTTCAAAATCCTATGGCTCTGCCAGAAAGAAAGATATATATGACAGTCGTGGATGTGGCTTTGGCCCAGGCTGCGCTGTTCTTTAACTCTCACGTCCCCCAAAAGGCGGACGAATCTGTCCACGCTGTCGGAGCGGTGAGGCAACGTATGCTTGCATTGATCAGGAGGACCTATGCCAAATATAGTACTTGGCGGGTATGGCTGGCGCCACGCTGGCGTTCCGCCGCCATTCTGGACACAAATGCAAATTGGCGAGGGTGTATCTAGTTTTGTTGATGTCCAAAAAGCCATCTCTATTATTGAGCTACCATGCCATTTCTGCGTTCCTGACACAAGTGGGACTGGGACCTAATTGGCAAACAAATAACTTCACTGAATAAATTATAACTTACTATTTCCTTAAATAGGTCTATACTCCCTATTTTTTCCTCCATAACTACCGGTAACTAAGTAGCAACCAATAAATTCAAATAACCAACTTGAGCCAACTGACACACAAAATACTCTTGGTGCGTTTAAGGAGGGATCGGACGTCTACATCCTCTGTTTGGTACCATAACTATCTACTTTCGGGATAAGGGATTAGGTTAAGGGTCTAGGGTTAAGGTTGAGAGCTGAGGGTTTAGGGTATAGGGTCAAGGGTTTAGGGTTAAGGGTTAAAAGACGGTTATAATTTTTCCCCATAACCGTCTCTTCATAATCATTCCTTCCATCTTATTCTCTCACCTCTTCGGCAAGCGGCCTGGCTACCAGGAAGAACTCGAACAGCCACTTAGACCCGTAGATAAACGTCCAGGCGCCGATCTGCAAGCAGCAAAAAAAGGGCGTCATGGGGCACCGCAAAAAAACATAAATACAAAACGTGCTCAGATCATGGGATGTGGTCATGGTCATGGGATGGGAACGGGGCGTAGGTGGCACCAGAACAAACAAAAATAAAACATGGGCCTGTAGATGAACAACCAGACCAGGATCTGTGCACAGCAAAAAAAGAATAAAAAAGCGTAATATAATAAAACAGGCTCTGTGAGATGTGATGTGGTACTGGGATGGGAACGGGGCATAGGTGGCACCGAAGGTAAACCACCAGGCGCAAATCTGCATACTGAAAAGGGTTACAACTTGATGGGAGGGCGATGGTTTAGAATGGGGATGGAGGATGGGGGATAGGGGATGGGCACGGGGTTGTGGTGGGATGGGGACGGGGGATGGGGACGGGGTGCGATAGGAATGGGAATAGGATAGGGAAGAGAACAGGAACGGGATGGGAATGGTAATAAGATGGGAACGGGAATGGGAGCAGAGCAGAGAGAGGAGCAGTGTAGAAGCTGCACATACCAAACTGGACAGTCTGCTGAACATGCATGCTCCAACGGTGCGCGGGTTTCAACCGTTCCAAAAAGCCCACTTCTACTGCAAGAAGCATACAAATCCATGCATCGCAAAGCCTTCTCTAACATTGGCCAAACTGCCCCTCCCTGTCCAGACTAGCTGCCCTGGTGACTGCCAGGCTGCCCAGCCTGCCCCTACCTGTCCAGACTAGCTGCCTTGGTGACTGCCAGGCTGCCCAACCTGCCCCTCCCTGTCCAGACTAGCTGCCTTGGTGACTGCCAGGCTGCCCAGCCTGCCCCTACCTGTCCAGCGCAGCTGCCCAGCTGACTGCCAGGCTGCCCAACCTGCCCCTACCTGTCCAGCTCAGCTGCCCAGCTGACTGCCAGTCTGCCCAACCTGTCCCTACCTGTCCAGCTCAGCTGCCCAGCTGACTGCCAGTCTGCCCAACCTGTCCCTACCTGTCCAGCTCAGCTGCCCAGCTGACTGCCAGTCTGCCCAACCCGTCCCTACCTGCCCAGCTCATCTGCCCAGCTGACTGCCAGTCTGCCCATCCTGCCCCTACCTGTCCAGCTCAGCTGCCCAGCTGACTGCCAGTCTGCCCAACCCGTCCCTACCTGCCCAGCTCAACTGCCCAGCTGACTGCCAGTCTGCCCAAACCGTCCCTACCTGCCCAGCTCAGCTGCCCAGCTGACTGCCAGTCTGCCCAACCTGTCCCTACCTGTCCAGCTCATCTGCCCAGCTGACTGCCAGTCTGCCCAACCCGTCCCTACCTGCCCAGCTCAGCTGCCCAGCTGACTGCCAGTCTGCCCAACCTGCCCCTACCTGTCCAGCTCAGCTGCCCAGCTGACTGCCAGTCTGCCCAACCTGTCCCTACCTGCCCAGCTCAGCTGCCCAGCTGACTGCCAGGCTGCCCAACCTGTCCCTACCTGCCCAGCTCAGCTGCCCAGCTGACTGCCAGGCTGCCCAACCTGTCCCTACCTGTCCAGCTCAGCTGCCCAGCTGACTGCCAGGCTGCCCAACCTGTCCCTACCTGCCCAGCTCAGCTGCCCAGCTGACTGCCAGTCTGCCCAACCTGTCCCTACCTGCCCAGCTCAGCTGCCCAGCTGACTGCCAGGCTGCCCAACCTGTCCCTACCTGCCCAGCTCAGCTGCCCAGCTGACTGCCAGTCTGCCCAACCTGTCCCTACCTGTCCAGCTCAGCTGCCCAGCTGACTGCCAGTCTGCCCAACCTGTCCCTACCTGCCCAGCTCAGCTGCCCAGCTGACTGCCAGTCTGCCCAACCTGTCCCTACCTGTCCAGCTCAGCTGCCCAGCTGACTGCCAGTCTGCCCAACCTGTCCCTACCTGTCCAGCTCAGCTGCCCAGCTGACTGCCAGTCTGCCCAACCCGTCCCTACCTGTCCAGCTCATCTGCCCAGCTGACTGCCAGTCTGCCCAACCTGTCCCTACCTGTCCAGCTCAGCTGCCCAGCTGACTGCCAGTCTGCCCAACCCGTCCCTACCTGTCCAGCTCATCTGCCCAGCTGACTGCCAGTCTTCCCAACCTGCCCCTACCTGTCCAGCTCAGCTGCCCAGTTGGTATCCCCCCGCTCATTCTTCCTGGCCCTTTTGGCCTAACCTGGTTAATCCAGCTGCCCCAGGTGACTGCCAAGCTGCCTGCCATCCAGCAGTTAGCGGTGGGGCGGGCAGACGAGGCGCGGAAGAAGGCAGGCAGGTGAAGCAGGTGGGACAGGCTGATGCAGTACCTGATGACAGTGTGTGTGTGGGGGGGTGGGGGGTGGGGGGCAATTGTTCTTATTATTATATATACAATATATTTATGACAGGCTGATGCAGTACCTGATGACAGTGTGTGTGTGTGTGTGCGTGGGGGTGGGGGGCAATTGTTCTTATTATTATATATCAAATATATTTTTTATTTTATAACCGGTATTACTGTATTATATATATAACATGTTTATGACAGGGATGATGCAGTACCTGACTACCTGATGACAGTGTGTGTGTGTGAGGGGGGACAATTTTTATTACGATGTAACATGTTTATGACGTAAAAACACAAACCCGCTGTATGCTCACCCTGGCCTGGTTGTGGCAAGCAAGTGCACAAACACGCAGAGCACGTAGGTGATGGCCACGCCCAGCCACGCGTTGATCCAGTTTCTGTAAGAGTACTGCGGGAGGCGGAATGGGAGTGAAGGGGTTTACAGAGTTGAGGCTTTTACCATGCCGCACTGCCTCTGTACCTCTCATATGGCCCCGCGGGGCAAGGCTCTTTAAATTGTTTTGGGGATGGTGGCACATGACATAACGTGAACCGTCAGCCCAACAAGCTGTCGCGGTGAATAGCTGCACCCTAAGGAACGGGTGACCGAAGCAAAAAGAACGCAAGACATTGGCCACCCGAGCAACATTGAGTATGAACCCTTTCCTTACCCACCTGTAGACCGAACATCAAGGTCACGAGGAAGAGCAAGATCCACCACTCCACACATCAATGGAATCAGAATCCATTGCTTCCATTTTTCTACCAAATACCCCTCCCCCTCCCTTCCTTGCCCACCTGTAGACCGAACATCAAGGTCACGAGGAAGAGCAGAATCCACCACTCCACAAAGCCAAACAGCCCCTGGTACATCTGCACCTTCAGAAAGTCAGGGCGACCCAACCGCAGAGACTTGGACCTGGAGGGTTCAGGGTTCAGGGTGCAGGGTTCAGACGACATAGACGAGGATCTGGAGGGTTCAGGGTTCAGGGTATAGACCACAGAGACGTGGACCTGGGGGATAGGTTTAGGACTGAGGGTATAGACCGCAGAGACGTGGACCTGGGGAGTAGGTTTAGGACTGAGGGTTTAGACCGCAGAGACGTGGACCTGGGGGGTAGGTTTAGGACTGAGGGTATAGACCGCAGAGACGTGGACCTGGGGGGTAGGTTTAGGACTGAGGGTTTAGACCGCAGAGACGTGGACCTGGGGGGTAGGTTTAGGACTGAGGGTTTAGACCGCAGAGACGTGGACCTGGGGGGTAGGTTTAGGACTGAGGGTTTAGACCGCAGAGACGTGGACCTGGGGGGTAGGTTTAGGACTGAGGGTTTAGACCGCAGAGACGTGGACCTGGGGGGTAGGTTTAGGACTGAGGGTTTAGACCGCAGAGACGTGGACCTGGGGGGTAGGTTTAGGACTGAGGGTTTAGACCGCAGAGACTAACCTGGACCTTTAAAACCATAGTCTACTTACACTCTTAAACCCTTAACATTGACCCTAACAAGAAAGTCTACTTACCTGGACCTCTAAGACCAAAGTCTGCATAGCTTTTTAACCCGTGGCCCTACAAACAAGGTCTGATGGCACCTCAAACACATGTCAACTAGCAATCTAAGCCCTGGACCCTATAATTAAAAAATGCTTGCACTATAAACAAAATCAACCTAAGAAACATGGTATACTTACACTCGAAGACCACAGTGAATTTCCACTATAAACCCTAAAACCAAAGTATACTCATCCCTCTTTACCCTTAACCCTAAAACCAAAGTATACTCTTCCCTCTTAACCCTTAACCCTAAAACCAAAGTATACTCTTCCCTCTTTACCCTTAACCCTAAAACCAAAGTATACTCATCCCTCTTTACCCTTAACCCTAAAACCAAAGTATACTCTTCCCTCTTTACCCTTAACCCTAAAACCAAAGTATACTCTTCCCTCTTTACCCTTAACCCTAAAACCAAAGTATACTCTTCCCTCTTTACCCTTAACCCTAAAACCAAAGTATACTCTTCCCTCTTTACCCTTAACCCTAAAACCAAAGTATACTCTTCCCTCTTTACCCTTAACCCTAAAACCAAAGTATACTCTTCCCTCTTTACCCTTAACCCTAAAACCAAAGTATACTCTTCCCTCTTTACCCTTAACCCTAAAACCAAAGTATACTCTTCCCTCTTTACCCTTAACCCTAAAACCAAAGTATATTTACACTCTTCGCCCTAAACCCTAAAAACCATAAATCTGTTTGCAGACTTACACAAAGTCAACTAACAATCTCAACCCTAAACATTAAATCCAAGACCTCCTACCACTCTGAATCATCAACCCAAAGTAGACTTCCACTCTAAGACCAAAGTCCACATACACTCTTAACCCTAAATCATTAAACCATAGCATATTTACACTCTTAATCCGTGACCCTAAAAATCAAAACCTACTTTCACTCAAGGACCAAAGTCTACTTACACTCTAAACCCTTAAGCTCTAAGCCCTGAAGCTCCAAACCCTTAAGTCTACTACACTCTTAACCCTTAACACCTAAACCCTTCAGCTCTAAACCCTACAGTCTACATACACTCTAAACCCTAAACCCTAGAATCCTAACCCTAGAATCCTTCAGCTCTAAACCCTTAAGTCTACTTACACTGGTTTCCGGGGGTCGCCTGCCTTGCCACTCTCGAGGTCCTGGGCGCTTGCTTTATACTGCCAGAAAGGGAGGACCACCGGCACCTCGACGCCGTCAGCGGCTACCGTTTGGGCGGCTGCCAATGCCTCCTTCAAAGCAGTCCTGCCAGGGGGCAGCAACATGGATTCTACTTCAGGGGCCTGGCGCACGGGTCTCTTGATAACTTTTGCTTTGCTTCCGCTGAGCGGTTCTGCCGAGCAGAAGGATGTGAGGAGGGTGAAGGGGTCAGGGCATGTTATAAGCGATTGGGGGCAAGGTTTGGGGTTCAGAGCATGTCCAGGTGGTGATGAGGGTTCAGGGTGTAAGGTTGAAGGCATGTCGAAGGTGGTCAGGAGAGACACCACCCGATCCTTGCACCTGCAGGCTGCTGGAGGCACGCCTGGGTTAGGGTTTAGGGTCTCACCTGCAGGCTGCTGGAGGCACGCCTGGGTTAGGGTTTAGGGTCTCACCCGCAGGCTGCTGGAGGCACGCCTGGGTTAGGGTTTAGGGTCTCACCCGCAGGCTGCTGGAGGCACGCCTGGGTTAGGGTTTAGGGTCTCACCCGCAGGCTGCTGGAGGCACGCCTGGGTTAGGGTTTAGGGTCTCACCCGCAGGCTGCTGGGGGCACGCCGTAGTCCGCCATGTGGTTGCGTTGCATGACACTCCTGGCGGGGCGGCTGATCACCCAGGTGGCCGTCCGCTCCAGGGCGTTCAGGAAGGCGTGCGTGATGATGGCGCTGGAAATGGCTCTCCAGTCCATGGGGGACAGCGACTGGGAGGGGAGGGGGGGATTGGGGGGAATGTATTTGAGAGTGGGAAGGAACAAGAGGGGACAGAAAGGCAAAGGGGAAGGCATGAACTCAGGGCAAGAAGGCAACAAGAAGGCAACAAGAAGGCAACAGGGAAGGAATTAAGTCAGGTGGGGAGAATATCTGATGAGGGGAATGAAATAAGAAGGGGGCGTGAATCCAGAAGGGAAATTAAGTCAGTTGGGGACAGATTAAGAGGGGAAAACTCAGAAGGGGAAAAAACGAAAAGAAACCGAAATAAATACCTCTGAAGGAGGGAAGAAATCATGAGGAGTAAGACGGGGGGCGAATTGAGAAGGGAAATGAACTCAGAAGGGGACAGAAAAAGAGGGGAGAAGTCAGAAGGAAAAAAACCCAACAGCAAATGTACTGAGGGAGGGAAGAAATCATCAGGAGTTATAATGCTCCACTGGAGGGGGCGTGCAGATCGATGGAACAGGTCAGCCCGGGGCTAGAGTCCATGGTTGACCACCCTCTGCCAAAAGGGTGGCTGGCTGGCTCAGGGGTACCGTACATCAAACAGAATATCACTAAGAATAAACAAGTAAGCTACGGAGGACAACATGTTCAGCGTTCACACAAAAAGTTGCAGCGTTCACACAAATGAAGGTCGTACAAATAAAGGTCATACAAATAAAGGCGGAGTTGCAATGTCCCGATGAGAGAGCCTCGGGGATTCCACGCTCCTCCGGTGAATCAAGTATTCACCCATCTTCCAATGTCCGTCAGTGATTACTGTTTCAAGGACTGGGGCCATGGATTCTTCGGCACTGAAATCCTCGAAACGAGCACCGCAGGCGCGGAAAAATCCCAATTCTTAGTGTTCCCCGCTCGTTTTTCGGAACACTTTTTTTTCCAGTACCGAGCGACTGCGTTGGACTCCAAAAGACGAATAAATGTTTAATACATGTTGCGATATGAGTCTTACCCAGTAACGACTGAAAGAATCACAGATACCAGTACTGGGTTAAGGGTTTAAAACTTAGGGTTTGGGATTTAGGGCATAGGGTTACAAAACTGAGCATGCGCCCTCACATGGGGCATGTAGAGATGCATGGGGGATACCGGTTGGCTAGCCTGGTCCGAGGCCGTGATTTGCTTTCTCTCTTACGAATCTGCGCACCTTGGCTGCCGCAACATGTATCCACTGCACTTGATGCTTAATTGCGCTCATTTAATCTGTCCCATGCAAGGCATTTCCTCGGGCGTTCATTCGCTGCCTATGTCCATATTCCAATTTTGTTTATTTATTTAGTTCATTATTACCAGGCATTTATTTATTTAATTCATTATTACCAGGCCTTCATTTATTTAATTCATTATTACCACCCTTTTTTATTTAATTCATTATTACCAGGCCTTTATTCATTTAGTTCATTATTACCAGGCCTTTATTTATTTAGTTCATTATTACCAGGCATTTATTTATTTAGTTCATTATTACCAGGCCTTTATTTATTTAGTTCATTATTGCCAGGCCTTTATTTATTTAGTTCATTATTACCAGGCCTTTATTTATTTAATTCATTATCACCAGGCCTTTATTTATTTAGTTCACTATTGCCAGGCCTTTATTTATTTAGTTCATTATTACCAGGCCTTTATTTATTTAGTTCATTATTACCAGGCCTTTATTTATTTAATTCATTATTACCAGGCCTTTATTTATTTAATTCATTATTACCAGGCCTTTATTTATTTAGTTCATTATTGCCAGGCCTTTATTTATTTAGTTCATTATTACCAGGCCTTTATTTATTTAATTCATTATTACCAGGCCTTTATTTAGCCAGTCCTTTCATCACACCTGGGCCATGAAGATGTGGAAGGCCGTGAGGTTCAGCAGGAACACCCGGTGATACGCGCGGTACACGGCCAGCCTGCCGACACGGGATTCATTCATGAATGTTGTTGTGAAAATGATGACAGGGTGAGCGCGGGACAGGGCAAGCCTGCCAACACATTGGATTGATTGGTTACCATAAGCAACACGAAATAAAACAGGGAATGTTGTTGTGAAGATGATAACACGGTGTGCACACGGTACACAGCAAGCCTGGAGACATGGGATGGGTGTTTCAAGACAAGGCACATTACCAGGGTTGAGGGTTAAGGGTGTGGCGATGGGGGTTGCGAGCCACGGCAAGCCGGTACATGGCAACCCTGCTAACATGGGAGTAAGCAACACAATACAAAACAGTAAATGTTTTTGCGAAGATGAAGGCATGGTACTCTTGGTAGACTGCAAGCCTGCCGATATGGGATGGGTGTTAAGAGTTAAGGCAGGGTTCAGGGTCTAGGGTCTTAACCCTGCCGACATGGGATGGGTGTTGGGAGTTAAGCCAGGGTTCAGGGTCTAGGGTCTTAACCCTGCCGACATGGGATGGGTGTTAAGAGTTAAGGCAGGGTTCAGGGTCTAGGGTCTTAACCCTGCCGACATGGGATGGGTGTTGGGAGTTAAGCCAGGGTTCAGGGTCTAGGGTCTTAACCCTGCCGACATGGGATGGGTGTTGGGAGTTAAGCCAGGGTTCAGGGTCTAGGGTCTTAACCCTGCCGACATGGGATGGGTGTTGGGAGTTAAGGCAGGGTTCAGGGTCTAGGGTCTTAACCCTGCCGACATGGGATGGGTGTTGGGAGTTAAGGCAGGGTTCAGGGTCTAGGGTCTCAACCCTGCCGACATGGGATGGGTGTTGGGAGTTAAGGCAGGGTTCAGGGTCTAGGGTCTCAACCCTGCCGACATGGGATGGGTGTTGGGAGTTAAGCCAGGGTTCAGGGTCTAGGGTCTTAACCCTGCCGACATGGGATGGGTGTTGGGAGTTAAGGCAGGGTTCAGGGTCTAGGGTCTTAACCCTGCCGACATGGGATGGGTGTTGGGAGTTAAGGCAGGGTTCAGGGTCTAGGGTCTCAACCCTGCCGACATGGGATGGGTGTTGGGAGCTAAGGCAGGGTTCAGGGTCTAGGGTCTCAACCCTGCCGACATGGGATGGTTGTTGGGAGCTAAGGCAGGGTTCAGGGTCTAGGGTCTCAACCCTGCCGACATGGGATGGGTGTTGGGAGTTAAGGCAGGGTTCAGGGTCTAGGGTCTTAACCCTGCCGACATGGGATGGGTGTTGGGAGTTAAGGCAGGGTTCAGGGTCTAGGGTCTTAACCCTGCCGACATGGGATGGGTGTTAAGAGTTAAGGCAGGGTTCAGGGTCTAGGGTCTTAACCCTGCCGACATGGGATGGGTGTTGGGAGTTGAGCCAGGGTTCAGGGTCTAGGGTCTTAACCCTGCCGACATGGGATGGGTGTTAAGAGTTAAGGCAGGGTTCAGGGTCTAGGGTCTTAACCCTGCCGACATGGGATGGGTGTTGGGAGTTAAGCCAGGGTTCAGGGTCTAGGGTCTTAACCCTGCCGACATGGGATGGGTGTTGGGAGTTAAGGCAGGGTTCAGGGTCTAGGGTCTTAACCCTGCCGACATGGGATGGGTGTTGGGAGTTAAGGCAGGGTTCAGGGTCTAGGGTCTCAACCCTGCCGACATGGGATGGGTGTTGGGAGCTAAGGCAGGGTTCAGGGTCTAGGGTCTCAACCCTGCCGACATGGGATGGTTGTTGGGAGCTAAGGCAGGGTTCAGGGTCTAGGGTCTCAACCCTGCCGACATGGGATGGGTGTTGGGAGTTAAGGCAGGGTTCAGGGTCTAGGGTCTTAACCCTGCCGACATGGGATGGGTGTTGGGAGTTAAGGCAGGGTTCAGGGTCTAGGGTCTTAACCCTGCCGACATGGGATGGGTGTTGGGAGCTAAGGCAGGGTTCAGGGTCTGGGGTCTTAACCCTGCCGACATGGGATGGGTGTTGGGAGTTAAGGCAGGGTTCAGGGTCTAGGGTCTTAACCCTGCCGACATGGGATGGGTGTTGGGAGTTAAGGCAGGGTTCAGGGTCTAGGGTCTTAACCCTGCCGACATGGGATGGGTGTTGGGAGTTAAGGCAGGGTTCAGGGTCTAAAGCCTGAAGCCTGTGGACATGAGATGAGTCTTGTAAGCCAAGACAGGGCTCAGGGTTCAGGGTTCAGGGTTTGAGACCTCAAACCTTAACCCTAAACCCTTAAGGGTGTAAACACATCGAACCCTAAACCCTAAACCCTGACGGCATCCGGCGGTGGTCCCAGCAACAGGGACCTTCGCACCTGACCCACCTAGCCATAGGCTGTGGCGTCGCTGGTTTAAAGATGAAGCACCCAACATTTGAACATTTAAATGCGAGGTGCCAGGCCCACAAGCCGCAAGGCCTGCAAGCCTGAAAGTGTAGCTGAAGTAATCACTGCCCCTAACTTATCACTGGCCTCAGTCTCCCACCTAAGGTGTAGCTGAAGCACCGCAAACTACACTGGCCTCAGTCTCCCACCGCGCTCTTTGTAACTGAAGTGTAGCTGACGCACATTGACAAAATCATCGGTACCAGCTTCTCACCAGGTCCTGTGCTCTTTATGAGTTTTCCGAGCCACTTGCACGCTCCAGAAGATGCTCAAACGACCCTGGCCTCAGAGTCCCTAACCACATTCTTTGTAGCTGAAGTGTAGCTGACGCACCCTGACAAAACAAAAAACGAGCACCAGCTTCTAACGATGTCCTGTGTAGCTGAAGGGTAGCTGACACCCTGACAAAACAAAATCAGCACCAGCTCCTCACCAGGTCCTGTGCTCTATGTAGGTCTTTCGAGCCACTTGCACGCTCCAGAAGACGGTCGCTCTCTCAGCTACAAACCAGGCGGCGCCCGGCAAGTCCTCGGCTGCTTTGTAGAAGCGATCACGCAGGGGATCGTCAGAAGAGCGAAAGCGGCCGCCGTCGGCGTCCTCGGCCGTCAGTCTGCAGCGGACGGGGTCTAGGAACCTTCCTCCCAGGGGGGCCAGGCTGAGAGGACTGCCGATCCACACCTGGGAAGGTGTGTAAATAATGAGGGTTTTGGGGACAGGGTATATGACCCTGTTTCGGGTTTAGGGTTGAGGGTATAAACATGATGTGGGTCTTTAGATTTTAGGGTTTAGGGTTTAGGTTATAATCATGATGTGGGTCTTTAGATTATAGGGTCAAGGGTTGAATCCGGATATGGCTGAACGGGCCCTAGCCTAGGACAGGACAAGGTCGGGGTCCATTGACACCAGCAGGCGCAGGAAGAAGGAGACGAATCTCCCCCCTAGTGGAGTGTGGGGTTGAAGGGGACATCGCAGATCGGCAGGTAGGGAGAAAAAACTAAGCCCCCCCTTGTTGAGTGTGCAGGTTGAAGGGGACATCGCAGCTCGGGGCTGAAGCCACAACCGCAACATCGCCACGCTACATCGAGAAATTACACACGGCAGGCGGCCCCGCAGACAGCAACGGTCAGATTGGGACCAAGCAGCATGGCAGGCCTCATCTGGGACCTGGGGCCAGAGGCTGTGGAGTGTAGATGACGCGTAGCTGAGTCGCTGGGGGAAAAGGGCAGGCCGCAACGCACCGCAAGCGCACTGAAGGCAGCGTTGGCACTGGCATCCTTGTAACCCTTGCCCCCTTTCTGCTCCACGCCTAACAGCGCCAGGGTGGAATACACCTGAAGGTGCGGCAGGTGGGAGGGGGGAGGGGGACAGGGGGGTCAGGAGGGAGGCGAGAGAGTATCAGGTTTGGCATTAGGTGTTGAGATTTGAGCTTGAATGAGGCGAGTCTACAGGGGTTCAGAAACGATCGTGAATGAGGAGAGGAGAGAGAGGACGAGTCATTGTTGTTGCTAGCACTGACATTTGGGGAGTCGCTCACTCGATTGTGCCCAAGGTGGCTTGATACCACAATGCATGGCTCGTCTTCAGCGCCCTCCTAAGCGCCCTCCTAAGTGCACTCTTAAGCGCCCTCCTAAGCCCCCTCCTAAGCGCCCACCTAAGCCCCTCCTAAGCGCCCTCCTAAGCCCCCTCCTAAGCGCCCTCCTAAGCCCCCTCCTAAGCGCCCTCCTAAGCCCCCTCCTAAGCGCCCTCCTAAGCCCCCTCCTAAGCGCCCTCCTAAGCGCCCTCCTAAGCCCCCTCCTAAGCCCCCTCCTAAGCCCCCTCCTAAGCGCCCTCCTAAGTGCACTCATAAGCGCACTCATAAGCGACCTCCTAAGCGCCCTCCTAAGCCCCCTCCTACGCGCCCTCCTAAGCCCCTTCCTAGGTGCACTCATAAGCGCCCTCCTAAGCGCCCTCCCTAGCACCCTCCTAAGCGCCCTCCTAAGCCCCCTCCTAAGCGCCCTCCTAAGCCCCCTCCGAAGGGCCCTCCTAAGCGCCCTCCTAAGTGCACTCATAAGCCCCCTCCTAAGCCCCCTCCTAAGCGCCCTCCTAAGCCCCCTCCTAAGCGCCCTCCTAAGCGCCCACCTAAGCGCCCTCCCTAGCACCCTCCTAAGCGCCCTCCTAAACCCCCTCCTAAGCGCCCTCCTAAGCCCACTCCTAAGCGCCCTCCTAAGTGCACTCCTAAGCGCCCTCCTAAGCGCCCTCCTAAGGGCCCTCCCTAGCACCCTCCTAAGCGCCCTCCTAAGCGCCCTCCTAAGCCCCCTCCTAAGCCCCCTCCTAAGCACCCTCCTAAGCGCCCTCCTAAGCCCCCTCCTAAGTGCACTCATAAGCGCCCTCCTAAGCGCCCTCCTAAGCGCCCTCCTAAGCCCCCTCCTAAGCGCCCTCCTAAGCCCCCTCCTAGGTGCACTCATAAGCGCCCTCCTAAGCGCCCTCCCTAGCACCCTCCTAAGCGCCCTCCTAAGCCCCCTCCTAAGCGCCCTCCTAAGCGCCCTCCCTAGCACCCTCCTAAGCGCCCTCCTAAGCCCCCTCCTAAGCCCCCTCCTAAGCCCACTCCTAAGCGCACTCCTAAGCGCACTCCTAAGCGCCCTCCTAAGCGCCCTCCCTAGCACCCTCCTAAGCCCCCTCCTAAGCACCCTCCTAAGCGCCCTCCTAAGCCCCCTCCTAAGTGCACTCATAAGCGCCCTCCTAAGCGCCCTCCTAAGCGCCCTCCTAAGCCCCCTCCTAAGCGCCCTCCTAAGCCCCCTCCTAGGTGCACTCATAAGCGCCCTCCTAAGCGCCCTCCCTAGCACCCTCCTAAGCGCCCTCCTAAGCCCCCTCCTAAGCGCCCTCCTAAGCGCCCTCCCTAGCACCCTCCTAAGCGCCCTCCTAAGCCCCCTCCTAAGCCCCCTCCTAAGCCCACTCCTAAGCGCCCTCCTAAGCGCCCTCCTAAGCCCCCTCCTAAGCCCCCTCCTAAGCGCCCTCCTAAGCGCCCTCCCAAGCGCCCTCCTAAGCGCCCTCCTGAGCGCCCTCCCAAGCACCCTCCTAAGCGCCCTCCTAAGCGCCCTCCTAAGCGCCCTCCTAAGCGCCCGAGGTTCAGAGAAGTTGTGTAAAGAGGCTCCACTGAAAGAATGGGGAGAGTAGGGAAAGGAGGTCTGGTGGTTGTCGCTAGCCCTTAGTATGGGGAGTTTGTCAGTTGAGCGTAGCGAAGGTGGCTCAATTCCGCAATACATGGCTCCACGATTCGGCAATGCATGGCTCGTCTTAAGCCCCCTCCTAAGCGCCCTACTAAGAAGTTCAGAACGTTCGTGTAAAGAGGCTCAAAAAAAAGAATGAGGAGAGTGGAGAAAGGAGGCATCGTGGTTAGCACTTTGTGTGGGGAGTTGCACACTTGGTTGTACCCAAGGTGGCTTCATTCGGCAGGATATGGCTCATCTTGAGCCCCTTCAGCGATGTTCGTAGATGTTTCTTGGGGACTCACGGGCAAAAAATAGTTTTTATTATTAAAATATTTACTTGTAGTGTGCAGAGGCCCAAAAGAAAGAGCAAAAGCTACAGGCCCTTTGGGGGGCGTGAGCCGTGAGGGTTTAGGAAACAACGCGGCATGAGCCAAGGCCACATCCATGCCTTTACCGTGTCCACGCCTATGACACCCATGCCTCCTAAGGCCCCTTGAGCGAGGTCTAGAGCCGCAGTGGAAGGAGCCACCATGCCTCATAATATCCTATTTGCACAATGAGGGTTGAGGCTTAAGAGTCGAGGGTTGAGGCCACATGCCTCACAATATTATTATCGCGTAATGAGGGTTTGGGGTTAAGGCCACATGCCTCACAATCTCCTTATTGCACAATTAGGGTTACGGGTTAAGAGGTAAGGGTTCAGGGTTTAGGCCCCATGCCTCACAATCTCCTTATTGCACAATGAGGGTTGAGGGTTTAGAGGTAAGGGTTTAGGGTTTAGGCCCCATGCCTCACAATCCCCTTACTGCACAATGAGGGTTGAGGGTTCAGAAGTAAGGGTTTAGGGTTTAGGCCCCATGCCCCACAATCTCCTTATTGCACAATGAGGGTTGAGGGTTTAGAGGTAAGGGTGTAGGGTTTAGGCCCCACGACTCACAATCTCCTTATTACACAAGCTCTCATTGACGTCGTCGTAGCCCAGGCGGTAGCAGGCCTCCTCCATGTGCAGCTCGTCCATCTGAACAGGGGGTTTAGGGTTAATAATGCAGGGTTCAGTGTCTTGGGTTTGGGGTTTAGGGTCAAGCAGCGGTAGCAGGCCTCCTCCATGTGCAGCTCGTCCATCTGAACAGGGGGTTTAGGGTTAATAATGCAGGGTTCAGTGTCTTGGGTTTGAGGTTTAGGGTCAAGCAGCGGTAGCAGGCCTCCTCCATGTGCAGGTCATCCATCTGAGCCAAGGGTTCAGGGTTAAGCTGCTTATATATTAACAAGTTAATAACGCAAATATGTAAATAAACCAAATATGTAACTCAACCAAAATAACTTAACAAACAAAAACAGTAAATTGCCTTAGTTGGGCCCTTCATGAACACTCCAGCTATGGCCTGCCACAAGGAAAGCCAAACCTGTACTTGCTGGATGGGTTAAGGGTTTAGGGTGAAACCCTGCTTGGGTTAGGGTTCAACCCTAAACCCTGCCTTGGAGGAAATCCAAATCTGTCTTTGCTGGATAGGTTCAGGGTTTAGGATGAAATGCTGCTTAGTATTAGGGTTAAACCCTAAACCCTAACGAGGAGAAAGCCAAACCTGTCTTTGCTGGATGGGTTAAGGGTTTAGGATGAAATGCTGCATAGTATTAGGGTTAAACCCTAAACCCTAACGAGGAGAAAGCCAAACCTGTACTTGCTGGATGGGTTAAGGGTTTAGGGCGAAACCCTGCTTGGGTTAGGGTTCAACCCTAAACCCTGCCTAGGAGGCAATCCAAATCTGTCCTTGCTGGATGGGTTCAGGGTTAGGATGAAATGCTGCTTTGTATTAGGGTTAACCCTAAACCCTAACGAGGAGAAAGCCAAATCTGTCCTTGCTGGATGGGTTCAGGGTTTAGGATGAAATGCTGCCTAGTATTAGGGTTAAACCCTAAACCCTAACGAGGAGAAAGCCAATATTCGTCCTCCCTGGATGGCCAACAGGGATAGAAGCATTGCCGTCCCTGTACACGACCGCATGGCGTCACCATCCATCAAAATAGAGCACTACCGTGGCCCTGCACTGAGAGGTGCAGCAAGCCAAGGGGCCTGTCACTTAGGGAGTCCCCCGACAACCGCAGTTGACCCTTGGTATGGGGTCTTTCCCCGCAAAAAGTTTTACTGGCGTCCAGGACTTCAGCTTTTTAATACAAAAGGAAAGTTTGTTTTTCCCTGCCGGACTTTTCGGGTGGAAAGACTCCGTCCCGGCCGAAAACCCTTGTTTCGGGGGACTCGTCCGGCCCCCTCAGTGACAGGCCCCTAAGCAAGCCCTCTTTTGCTCGAGCCAGCAAACATTTTGCGCCCCCCAGCCCAGGTGTGGTCTCCGGGTAGCCACCTCAGGTAGGCAAGGCAGTCTCTTAGGTGCACACGCAAGCAAACAGAATCTCGACCTGCCGCACTTGTTTTTTATGACTTATTCTTATCTTTTATATACAAAAATGACTAATAGAGACAGCCCAGGGCCAGCAGCAGGAACGTAATCTGGCTTAAAGAGGCCTAGACCCTAAACCCTCAGCGACAGCGCACCTCTTGGACCAGCAGCAGGAACATAACCTGACCTAGACAGGCCCAACCCTACACTTCAAACCCTCAACAACAGCGCACCTCTTGGACCAGCAGCAGGAACAAAACCTGACCTAGACAGGCCTAACCCTACACTTCAAACCCTCAACAACAGCGCACCTCTTGGACCAGCAGCAGGAACATAACCTGACCTAGACAGGCCTAACCCTACACTTCAAACCCTCAACAACAGCGCACCTCTTGGACCAGCAGCAGGAACAAAACCTGACCTAGACAGGCCCAACCCTACACTTCAAACCCTCAACAACAGCGCACCTCTTGGACCAGCAGCAGGAACATAACCTGACCTAGACAGGCCTAACCCTCAACCCTAAACCCTCAGCAACAGCGCACCTCTTGGACCAGCAGCAGGAACAGGGGTGTGATGATATGGTTGCACCAGAAGCCTCCGTCCCCGTGGCTCGCCAGCTCCACAACAACAGGCACAGCGGCTGGGTGGAACGACCCGCTCCCCTGCATGGCTAATGCCTTTGCCTCGTTCAATTTTACGAAGATCTCGATGCTTTCTAGTTTCTGCAGACAAGCAGGAATTCGGTGAAAATGAAAGGGCAGAGAGAATTTAAATCCAGGTTGTATGTCAGTTTTCGATGAGGAGGAATGGGACTGATAGTCCCACAAGAGGGGGGGTAAGAAATGGACAGTCCCAGTCACGTGCAGGTGAGAGGGGGGTCTATAGGATAGATAGTCCCATAGGGGGGGAGGGGGGTTAAGAGATGGACAGTCCCAGTCACGTGCAGGTGAGAGGGGGTCTATAGGATAGATAGTCCCATAGGGGGGGGGGGGTAAGAGATGGACAGTCCCAGTCACGTGCAGGTGAGAGGGGGGTCTATAGGATAGATAGTCCCATAGGGTGGCGGGGGGGGTAAGAGATGGACAGTCCCAGTCTCAAGGAGGTGAACGAGGAGGAATGAGATTGATAGTCCCACAAGAGGGGTGGTAAGAGATAGGCGGTCCTGGGAAGAGATAGGCCGTCTCAGGCAAGTCGAGGTGAGAGGGATGTTGGACTTATGCAGTCCTGTGGCTGAAACAAGGTGAGTAAGTTAACAGGGGGCCAGGGCTGAGTTCGGGGCTTAGTAATTCATTTTTTTGCTTCGACCGTTTCGAGGCGTACCTCTTTCTGCTCCAAAGGTAGGTCCCGCTTGGTAGGGAAGCAGGCCCGAGGGAGCATCCTGGCCACGACGTCGGCATCTGAATCCCGGGATGCCGCGATCAGGTCCTGAGGGTCAAGTACCAGGGTATATCTTAGTGATATTTTAGCACTCTTGAATTGAAAGGGTAGCAGGCCATAGGGAGCATCTTGGTAATGACGTTGGCTTGCTTTCTGAACCCTAAGCCCTTAACACTATACCCTTAACAGCCATTTGTATGGGTCTGGTGAGCCCTACTGACTCGCTTGGACAGCTCAATTGGGAAATGTGAAAAGGACCAGAAAGGAGTAGAAGTCCCAAAATCCAAATAAATGCACCCAGTTTTCCGCCAGTTTCCTGTCTGCATTGCACACCAGTCCCTCAACTCTTTAACCCCCTAAACTCTATGCTCAAAACCTGTGCCTAAAGCCTGTGCCTAAACCCTTTTCCTATGTCTTAACCCTATGCATTCACCCAATGACTGTTCCTGTACTGCACCCGCAAGGCCTCAAACTCTTTAACCCTAAACCCCTATGCCTAAACCCTGAACCCTGTAAATCCACACATTGTGACTATTCCTGCAATGAACCCGCCAGGCCCTTAACCTTAAAAACCCGAACCCCTATGTCTTAACCCCTAAAACATTAACCCTATGCCTGGACCCTAACCCCTATGTCTACACCCCTACATCATTAACCCTATGCCTGGACCCTAACCCCTATGTCTACACCCCTACATCATTAACCCTATGCCTGGACCCTAAGCCCCATGAAATCACCTCGTGTCTGCACTGCTCCCACCAGTCCCTTAACCCTTAGACTCTAAACCATGTGACTAAACCCTAAACCCTAATCCCTAACCCCTAAACCTTCAATACATGCGAAACCCCATGAATTCACCTTGTGGCTGTTCCTGCACTGCACCCGCCAGTCCCTTAACCCTTACACTCTAAACCTATGTCTACATCTAAACCCTAAACTCTTAAACCTGTACCTAAAGTTGTAAATCCTATGCATTCACCTTGTGGCTGTTCCTGCACTGCACCTGCCATGCCCTTAACTTTTGAACCCTAACCCTAAACCCTAAACCCTAAACCCTATGAATTCACCTTGTGGCTGTTCCTGCACTGCACCCGCCAGTCCCGGAGGCTGACGCCGACCGGGAGTGACTCCCTCCCAAGCACATCCACTCTATCTCTAGCTTCGTCCTCGTCCAGAACAGCCAGCTCCACAAAGGCGTTTGAGTGGCAGCACGTCCAGAACAGGAACCACATCGCCTCAGGCATGTGACGCACGTTGGCAGCCTCTGCGGAGGTGCACCGGAGGAGCAGTGGAGCATCGGTTTAAGCAGGGGGCATCGTTGGGGGCAGGGGGCATCGGTTGGGGGCAGTGGAGGGGCAGTGGAGCATTGTTTGGCCACCGTCCTTACGCCAACCAAGATTTGAGAAGGCCGGGTCGGGGGCTGGTGCAGCAAGGTGCCTGCCGCCCAGGCAACCGTCCCTAAGTCAGTCAAGCTTAAGTCCCCATGAGACCCGTGCCCACGTGTTCCTTTTAGTCAGCCTAAAGATGACTGGTACTGAAACACAGTATTGAACAATTAACACGGTATTTTAATTAAAGAGTCAGTACTGGAAGAAAAGGAAGCCCCTGACCTGTGGCAGTCCGGATGATTGCCGGAAAACCGCAACTGCGGCGCGCGCTTTGGGGGGATTTCGAGACTAGAAAATCCGTTCTGGAAATCACTGGAAGACCCACTTGTGCCCAACCATCCATCCATCAAGCGTATGGCTGAGTGTGCACCGGGTTAGCGAGAGACGGGACAAAAAATGACCACCCACCTGTCCAGATCAGCAAGTAGAGAGAGAGTTCGCAGAGCAGAAGGTGCGTGTTGCCTCCGGTGTAAAGCTCTCCCTGCCGCTGCAAAGCGAGCTGCAAGGTGCCTGGGCGAGGATCCAGATCCACCAAGCGGCACCTGTGGGATGTACGTCAGATCAGGGATACCCGGTACGGAAATACGGTACGGAAATACGGTTTGGTACAGATACGCGTACGGGCGAGGATCTAGATCCACCAAGCGGCACCCGTGGGGTGTACATTAGATGAGGTTAACCCGGTACGGAAATACGGTGCGGTCATACGGTTTGGTTCGGATACGCGTACGGGCGAGGATCTAGATCCACCAAGCAAGCGGCACCTGTTGGGTGTACATCAGGTCAGGGTTACCCAGTACGGAAAACAGTACGGTCAAACGGTTTGGTACGGACATGTGTACAGATACGTGTATGAGCAAGGATCTAGATCCATCAAGCGGTGCTGAATCACGGTATGGAACAATTGCTGGTCCTCAAGTTGGGCGCAGACACTCAGCCCTGGGGGTATCCCCCAAACAAGCGGAAGTTATGAGGATCAGGATTTGTCCGTGCCTGCAGAGCTCACTTTTCGGGATTTCAGTGTCAAATTATTAGCCATAAGTTAGGCATGGGTATCCTTTGGTCCCCCATTATTTGCAGCACTCACCACCCCGTCTCGTAGGCGTTGAACACAGTGCAGTGCAGCTCCAGGATGCACTGGGCAAGTGCCACATCTGGCTTGACGGGAGGGTGGAGAGCCTCCAGGTTGTTCTGCTGGCACCTGTGGCAGTCAGAGACACAGGATACGGGATATGATAATTAGGTACGGCGCGATGCGATATGATACGGGACTTCTGGCCCGACATGGGATTCAATTGAGTGGCTTTCCATTCAAAGGTGTGGATTTCCAGTCGGTGCTCCGTAGTGGACATCGATACAATACAAAGTAATTCAGGATTTTAGCCCAAAACGGCCAAAACGGCCCATGTCCTGTGTCCCTGGTCGCAGTGCACACAGGGGGACAGGGGCGGGATTCATACAGAGCTGCTTTCAAACAAGCAGATACATGATGTTGTTGAGAGCAGATAACAGCTCGTGGCCGGCATGTATCAGGCAAACTCTGGGGCACACAGAATTTTGTTACATAGTTAACGCATCCACCCACAGCCTTTTGCGAAAGGGCCAGGCAGGGCGAACCGGGGGGGGGAACCAGGGACAAAAACCAAAACAGGACCACAGGTCAATATGTCTCAGACAGTCCACTTGAGAAGTGGACAGGCTAAAACATGTGTTTTAAATTTCGATGTCGGTGATTCATAATAGATAATAGATAATAGAGTCGCGTGGAGTCGCATGCAGTCTTGGACATGCCAGCGACACATGCACACCTGCGAAGCCAGCCATCCCTGAGCAGCCCGGTCAGGTGGTCTGATGCAACAAACGCAGATGCAGGTGTCCACTGCTGTAGCTTCGGGTCAGTGGATGTCTTGTTGAACGTTTGGAAGCCAAAGAGACGAGCCACCTGCGCAGAAGAGGATAGACCAGAGGGGCGTTACAACAGATCTGGCTGCTGGCAGGTGCCATGCGGATGGCATGGAGACAGACATGGCAGCTGTGCTACCAGTGCGGTGCGGTTGAGGGATGCCCTCGCGCGCGCACACGCACATCCCGCAACCGCACCGCGCTGGTAACACAGCTGCCATGACTGACTCTGGATCCGTGCCCTAAGGGCAGAGACAGACGGGGGGAGCTATGCCATGCATGAGGCGGACGAGTTGGCAACATACATCGATCAACTGTTTTGCCACCTGGATGCAACCGTTATGATGGGTAGCTGAATTGCCAGGGTTCGACGTTTGGAGGGGCATGCATCATCTGAGCATCCTGGCTCAGATCGCTAGGAGCCGACCTACATACCTGCCACACGGTAGCGTGAATGTCGTCATTGTGCTCTGGGAGCAGGCTTATAACGGGCAGGTCGCGATGAAGAAAATCGCGTTCCCTGTCAGTTGTTCGTCGCGGCCTTCTGATGGCTGGCCCACTGCCCTTCTGCTGGTGCACGTCGTCAATTCCAACTGCCGCTGGTGCATCGTCTTGGTCGAGGCGTGGGGGGGTAGCCTGCGTCATTCGGTGGCTCGCATTGCTGGAGTCCGCTGTCACCGTCACTTCTATCTCAGGTGAGTGCAGTGCCTTTTCGCTGTTGAGCGCATTGCCCTTAGGGGGGACTGACTGGTTTGGATCGCTGGTGCCAACCGGCACTTGCATCTCAGCACACTGGATCTGTAGAAGCACGTGTGATTTCTATAAATGCATGTCAGGTGAGTGGCCAGGGGAATCGGCCGGGGACTGACATTTTACCTGAAACTTGTAAAAGAGGTAGCTGCGCGTAATATGGTGGCGGGTCTGCAGATGTTGGGGGAGCAGTCAGCGGTTGAGAGAATGAAGTGCTTCGCCCCGTAGCTAAGGGGTGACTAGGTAGACTCGCTTGATCGCGTGCACGGAAGCTATTGGAGCCGGCTACCGATTGCCGGGAGCGGGGCAGCTAACAGCCTGTTTCTGATTGACTGCGGAGAAAAAAATGTACGACGGTCTAATGGCCTGCGGAAGAGTTCCGCAGAGGTCGTTCCTGATTGGACCCTGCGGAACGAGACCGTGCAGGGTTCAGGGCGTACTGTAGTATTGCCGATTGTGAGCACATTATCCCTTCATTTCTCTCTCTTGACAACGTTTCGACCACATCTCTTCATAATAACAATATGCCTACAAAGGCTGTCGGTTGGGTGAAGATCCGGCCGTCATCTGCCAAACTTTTTGGGTCCACGAATTCCTGTGCATTATCAGGCCACTGCTGCTGCTGCTGCAACGGCTGCTGTCTCGAAGGGTCGTAGAAGGATGCCTGACGCGGCCTTTGTCCATGGTCGCCGCCACGGCCACTGCCCGATAGGTCCATGGACAGAAAAATATAGGGGTTCTAATATATAATCAATGTCAATTCGAAGGCCTAAAATGTTCCGCAGACTGTGGAAGTTCCGAGGAGGGGGGGGGGGGTCCTCGGAAAAAAGGCCGCACGTGGGTCTTCTAAAGGCCTGCGGAGCAGTTCCACAGACCCCGTTTCTGTACGGGGGAGTTCCGCAGTCAATCAGAAACAGGCTGTAAATGATGCGATGCCAACCAGCTGAAAAGGTGGTGTTTTGATGGCTACTTATCGCCATCCGGATCTCTGTCGTACTCGCCCGGGTAGGCTGGTGTACAAAATTAACATATCCCCACTCCCCAAGCATATTCCACCCAGATGGCAGCTGGATACAATGGACGCCGCTGAACAGTAGGTCACGAGTCTGAAAATAATACTGCAATACCACACATGGCTGTCCAGTGTCAAGTATTAATCGCATGGGCGAGCTGCCAGTAGTGGAACTGTGGAAGCTGTCCCAACTTCCGGATCATCATAACGTTATTAACGCCACGTGTGCGAACATGGCTGAAGATCTCACCGTATCTTGGACTGGAATATTTTCAAAGGACTCCGCCATCCCGCGATTCGAGAGAGGCACATGAATGCGAGCTTCGCAGATTTTCTCTTGGGCACATAAGGAGCACCTAACAATGGCGGGCGAGCGAATTCCATTAATCCACTTAAAAGTCTATCTATCTTTGAAAAGATAGGGGGGGGTCTCCAAAAATCCAACATTTGGAAAACTTCGTATTTTTTTTCTGGAGGTATGTTGAGGCTGGCAGTGGCAACTCTGTGTTCTTCTTGCCAACATGAGTCCATTTACATCCTAAAATGTTGCTCGAATTACCACGTGACCCCCTGGCCCCCATACTGAGGGTTTGGCTCCTTTGGAGACACCCCGAAACCAGCTGAGACAGCCTTATAAAGAGCTGTATGACACGCAACACGGTAGTGTTGGTCTGGTGAATCCACAGGTCACTTGTGGTCCTTGTGGCAACTGGCAAGGTCCTCAAATCCGCCGACCTTGCAAACCTGACGCCACCAGAGTGGGAGAGAGTGCATGGCAGCTTCCGCGATACCACGATTCGAAGCGGCAGCGAACGCTCGGGTTTGCTCCGGTTCCACCCCTAGTTAATGTCACAGTATATTACCGTATACGTGACAGAACCGTTTAGACCGCAGTTAGCGGCCTCGGGGACTCCGCAGCTTCTCTGCGGAGTCTACGGATTTGAACTGAGACCTAGAAACCCGCTTACGCCGGTTGATTTGACAGATTGTACCGTATTCTGAATTGGGCCTGCCGGGTCCCTGTATCCCGGCAGTTGCCTAGGCTAACTACTTCGTCCCTTTCTAAAGGACAGACCTCTTATGTAACAAGCTCCGGCCGGCATCCAATGCATGAGGCCTGAGGTGTTCATAACGTCAGTACCTATATCAAGTCAAGACTAGCTCCGCCTCAGCTGAACTACCTGGAGACAAGTACCTCAGTAGTGAACCGAGACCCTGCCGAAGAAGAAGTACGCAGTCAACCTCCCGGCTACCTCACCGCGTGTTGCGCGGTAAGTGCCCTTAACATAGCCCAGCTGGATCGCGCCCAGACGGCCAGAAGGCCTACGCTACCATACGTCTATTGCTATACATACAAATATCCAGCTCTACTGCTTAACTCGCTGAGCACTCGCAGCCAGTGAAGAGTCACTGAGCCTGCCCGTAGGCGTCCGTCACTGCCGTGAGGAAAGAAGTCCGCCACGGACCTGAAGCGCACATCGCGTGTCCTTTAGAAAGGGACGAAGTGGATTTAGCCTGATCAGCTTGATTCGCCAATTCCTGCTAAAGGTGCTTGTGCAGCGGAATTGGAATTTTGTTTGCATGCAAACGACCTTGGACAGCGTTTGAACTGCACTTTGCTGTGGTAATCTCCAGAGAGAGATTGCCAAGTTAAACCCTGAGAATCGCTGAGCGTGGCAGCTTAGTGTTGAGTCCAGGAGAGGCTTGAAGATCTGGCTGTGGATTTAAACACCCAGCAGATAATTACCTGTGTGACTGCAGATTGTGATCAGGTGGATCCAATCTTTCATCATTGACAGAAGTGAACTTGTGGATAGAACATCCAAGTTTGAAATCTTGTGGGTGTACCAAAGGATCCCCGCAGGGACGCAGAGCTGAGCGGACACTACGCAAGAGGCTACATCCACGCAGGGCGTGTGACATCCACGCAGGACATGAGACATCTAGAAGCAGCCCAGCCAGCAAGGTGGGAAGAACTGAAAAGGCGAAGGAGGATTCCGCCAGATTGAAATTAGTGAGCAGAAAAGCAGGAAGGCAAGGCCTATCCTGCATATTGCTGTACCTGCCATCCGATCTTGGCTCGCAAGCCCTCACCAGATTGCAGTAGGAACAAGGGGGCAGAAGCCTTAAGTTAGCAGATCCTGTAGGGGGTGTCGCCAGCACGCTTGCAGGACCGTGCGGTTCGTAAATTGCCTGTAGGAATGACAGACGTAGATCTAAATCCCGATAGGCACCAGCACCCTGACGCCCAACGGAGAAGTGGGCGTCTGAGGGGGCTGGAGCCGGGTGTAAACCCGATGGAAGCTAGTGATGAGCTGGCTGCAGAAGCCCTGTTGGTGGCGGCGAAGCTGGCAGGGCCAGTGGGACCGCCCGCAGGAGACAGCAAGGTGCCAGAACCGGGCCGCGTACCGCCCAGAGAGGCAGGGGCGCAGGCAGACGGCTCAGCACTAGTGTCGCACAAAGGGATCAGCCGAGGTGGGCGAGTGCCCCAATCAACCCTGGATATTCCAAGGCAAGGCCTGGAATATGCGCAGTGGTTGAGACAGGGAGGAAGAACCCCTGAGCTGACATTGGACCCGGCCGTTGAGGTGTCGCAGACCAGTGGCGCAAATCGGGACAGTGGTCCAGAAGGCGCACCAGAGCAGGACTTGCCCAGTGGGGCAGGGGCCGTGCAACGAGTCAAGAACGAGCCCGATCACGGTGATCAAGGGGCAGGCACCTCGGCAGCCCCAGAGGGGGCAGCAGAGTGCGGAAGAGCAAGAGACCTAGGCAGTGGGCCAGAATACGCGACGCAGAAGAGGCTAATGAGAGTGGCAAGTGCTGCGCAGTGCGTTAAAAAGGAGAACGGGACGATGCCCCGTGGTGGAAGTCAGGTGATCAGGAAACCTGCAGATCTGCAGGCGGTGGGTGGAGCACAAGCCGCCACTGCGGAATGGCCCCCAGTAAAAAGGAAGGAGGATCTGGCTCAGCCAAGAGGGTGGAACAGGCTAGGGCAGTGGGCCACTGGAGTGTGGAAAAGTGTGTGTGACGCAGAGCAGGCGGGGTTAAGCAGTCTGGCTGTGCCCCAGCAGCGCGCACCCTTGGAGGCATTGACCAGGTGTATGGAGCAGCCAGGTAATCAGGTGTCCCCCAACGGCTGGTCCATGTTTGACATCCTCAGCAGTGACAGTGAGCCAAGTCCCAGGCACCTGATCAACTGTATTACGGCAGAGAGTGCCGGCCCACCCAGGCAGGATAGCCTGGTAGCTAGCGAGCAGCTGCACCTGATCAACTGTATTACGGCAGAGAGTGCCGGCCCACCCAGGCAGGATAGCCCGGTAGCTAGCGAGCAGCTGCACCTGATCAACTGTGTGCCGATAGGGAATGCTTTTTCACCCAAACCAGTGACCGGTGGCTGCGAGCCAAGCCAACTGCAGGTGCAGGCGTCACGGCTGTGTTTGCAGAAGGAGGCAGTTCCTGTGACACCTGTAGGGATCGGTGGCTCCGAGCCAAGCCAACTGCAGGTGCAGGCGTCACGGCTGTGTTTGCAGAGAAAGGCAGTTCCTGTGACACCTGTAGGGATCGGTGGCTGTGAGCCAGACCAACTGCAGGTGCAGGCATCACGGCTGTGTTTGCAGAAGGAGGCAGTTCCTCTGAAAACTGTGGTGGCCGGTGGCTGTGAGCCAGGCCAACTGCAGGTGCAGGCGTCACGGCTGTGTTTGCAGATGGAGGCAGTTCCTGTGACACCTGTAGGGATCGGTGGCTGTGAGCCAGGTCAACTGCAGGTGCATGCGTCACGGCTGTTTTTGCCGAGGGAGGCAGCCCATGTGACACCTGTGGCGGCCGCTGGCTGTGAGCCAGGCCAACTGCAGGTGCATGCGTCACGGCTGTGTTTGCAGAGAGAGGCAGTTCATGTGACACCTGTGGTGACCGATGGCCACGAGCCGTGCCAACTGCAGGTGCAGGCGTCACGGCTGTGTTTTCAGATGGAGGACGTTCCTGTGACACCTGTGGTGGCCGGTGGCCGTGAGCCAGGCCAACTGCAGTTGCAGGCGTCACGACGGTGCGTGCAGAGGGAGGCAATTCATGTGACACCTGTAGGGATCGGTGGCTGTGAGCCAGGCCAACTGCAGGTGCAGGCGTCACGTTTGTGTTTGTCGAGGGAGGCAGCCCATGTGACACCTGTGGTGGCCGGCGGCTGCGAGCCGGACCAACTGCATCCGTGGGAGCAGAAGCTGACCCAAAGGGTGGCTGAGGAACCAGTTGGCCCAAGTGAGGTTGAGGACCACGAGCACAGGCAGGCGCCGGTGCTGGTGCAGATGCACCAGCCAGAAGAAGATGGGCCTGTCACACCACCAGTGCCAGCAGCTCCAGGAGGGGTCCAGGTGCCAATATCAGAACCAGGTGCGGCCCAGCAGGCCAGCAAACAGCTGGAGGCGGCAGAGAATCCTGAGGGGTCAGAGGAGCAGGGGATCTCCATACCCATGCTGAGGGAAAAGGTGAACTGGTACCAGCAGAAGCTCAAAGGAATGGCCAGGCAGCTGTGGATGGCCAGGCAGCCAGGGATTGCCTGGCAGATGAGAATGACCAGGCAGCTGAGGATGATGAAGCGTCGCTTGGCAAATAAACTGCAGACGCTGTTGCCACAAGACAGGGCAGCTGACAGTGACGTGGATGAAGCTAGGAGCAGCAGGTCTCCGGTGCCAGCACCCGTGAACAACAGCAGCAGCAGGAATGTGTGCCTGGTAGCATTCCCTGCTGCGGTGCCTGCAGATGTGGAGCTGGCCAGGCTCTGGGAGGATTGCGCAACAGGTGACCGTCAGCAGCAGATGGACACCCGCAATGCCATGCGTCAGGCCATGAGGTATTACCCCGGAAGAGTATGCATGTTCTGCGGGTTCGAGTGCGAGCACAGCGACAGTGCATGTGAGCACCTCATGGATGCCAACATCCAGAGGGGGCTGGAGCCGGGTGAGGACCCGGCTGAGGCCAGTGATGCAGAGATCAAGCGCGAGGGAGCTGAGATCAAGCCTGCTGTGACCAGGCAGGCCCCGCAGAGCAGCAAAGAACCACAGGAAAAGTCAGCTGTACCGGTGGGAAAGCCGTGGGCTGACCTAATATCTGAGGAAGAGCTGCCTGATCCGATACAAGAAGAGAAGGGGCGGCAGCCAGTGACAGGGCTGCGCCCAAGGCAGCCAATGCGACCACGCAGGGTGCCGGTTCAAAGAGGGGCGGGATCCACAGTTTACGGGACGCCGCTGTCCAAGTTTACGCCCAGTGTGGGCAGACCTGTGCAGACACCCAAGGAGGGATCTAGCAGCCAGATGCGAGCAGGCGGCGGCCACAAGGAAATCCTGCGCGGATTTTATCAAGGTACAGCACAGGCGCAGGATACCAGACCTAGAGAGCCAGAGCGCTCCGGGACTGGGGGAGTAGTGTGCGGCAATGAGGAGTCAGAAGGACCGATCGGTTGGGCAGGAATTTTGCAGTGGGCAACAGACCTGTGGAAGCAAGTTTGCTCCAGGACGTTCTTGCATTTCCAGGACCAGGTCACAGCCATTGAGGAGTTCAAGGCCCATCATCTGAGGGGATGGGCAACAAAGGCCATGCTGGGTATCCCCCACACAGGGCAGGACAGGGCGACGCTGTTAAGCGCCCTTGGACAGGTATCCAAGGGAAGGGCTGGACGCGAAGCAGCCCTGGCTGTTAAGGCCTTCGCAGATGAGTGGTGCAATGAGGTAACAGGAAATCAGGTGGAACCGGGATCCGAGCCAGAAGATGAGGAGGACCAGGCATGGGAAGGATTTAAAACAGCGGGGCAGCGGCCTGAGGAGCTCAGGGAAGTCCAAAGGTGGCAGCAGCAAGCAAGAACCGCGCCAACCCCAACACTCAGATCTGAGGTTTTTGAGGTCAGCAGCGAGCCAAGCCTCAGGGGGCGGCCAAGGGGCAGGGAAGAGCCCAGGGCCAGTAGCCCAGCCGCCAGCGAAAGGGCGGAGTTGACTAGCCGATCGCTGGCCAGGATGGCTGAGCAAGGCGTAGCAACGCGCAGAGCAAACAGGCAAGAGTCCTATGCACTCCTGCGCATAATCGAGGACAAAGAGAACACAGGCCAGGAAACACAGGTGGATTACATCGAGGAGTTCCTGAGGAAAAGGCAAGAGGGCGCAGCAAGAGGAACACAACAGGACGAGCCTGCAGGCAGTGTGCGCTTCAGTGGACCAAGAAGGCAGGAAACCAGAGGGGAAACACAATCTGATTCCTACGTCAGGAATTACACAGGAGGGAAACAGCCAAGCTGGCAGAGCCAGGAGCCGCCCAGGGGGCAGGCAGACGGCAGGGAACAGCCAAACTGGCAGAGCCAGGAGCCGCCCAGGGGGCCGGCAGCATACGGCAGGAGGACACAGCCAGGCGAGCCAAGCCAGAAGCCGCCCAGGGGGCAGGCAGAATCCGGCAGAGGATCACAGCCTCGGGAGTCTGGCCCAGAGGAGAGAAAAAGCAGAGATGAGGCTGATCAGCCGCCACCCGAGAGGAGCAGAGGCTCCGCGAGCAGGGCCGGCAGACAGTCGTCCGGGGGCGGACAAGCCCAGGATGGGGCTGGCCGCAGAAACAGCCAGTACCAGCGCAGTCGCAGCCCATCAGGGGGCGACAGTAGCGGATCTGGATCAGACTCCAGTTTAGACGAGTCGGGGTCAGGTGGAGCGGACAGGCGCGGGCCAAGGGCCAGGCGGGAGTCCAGCGACCAGGAAATGAAGAGGCTCGATAGGGAGCAGACAAGGATGAACATGCAGCTGCTGCAGCAGATGGTCCTGCAGCTGGCAGGGGTGGCCAAATATACCAAAATCCCAGCTATCCAAGGCAACGTGCCGGTGTTGGATATGTCACACCCGGGCGCGGTTGCAGCCAAGAAATATTGCCAAGAGTGTGGCTATTGGGGATCACACAACAGACTGGCGCTGTCGGATGAACCACCGGCGCTGGCCGTGGTGGCAGGGGAAATTGTTGGATCCTGCCAGTCACCCTCGGCCATGGCCATGCTCGTGCGATCCCTGGCCAGGTTGTGGAACAACAAGCCTGCCAGTGTGGGGCCGTTGATGGTGGCCATCAGGGCAGCGCCCCATGCAGGGGACAGGGCCACCAAGGAGGTGGAAAGGATCAGGGGGCAGTGGGCCGCTCCAGCAGAGGAGCAGTGCTGTGCGGTTTCCCTGCTTACCCTGTGGATCAGGGTGGTAAAGGAGGAGGTGGGGAAGCCGACCTCGGATGAGAGATCCGCGATCACCAACCTCAAGCTGGGAGTCAAAACAACCTTGGATCCAGAGGTCAAGCCAGAGGAGACAGTGGAGGCGTTTGCGCACAGAGTACTGTCCACAGCAGAGCTGCTGCAGATCTCGAGGGATGCAGTGGACTACTTTGGCAGAAGGCACTCGGTCTCGCACATGTTCTATGAGGGGCTGCCAGTGGCCACCAGGGTCAAGCTGAGCAAGTTCGTGATCACTGTGCCAGGGTACTTGTGCATGACCGATGAGGAGCAGATCACAGTGCTGACGCAGCAGGTGGTGCTGTGGGAGAAGTTCGCCCTGGAAATGGGGGACCTGATGGTCACAGATCACAGGCCTACGGCAGAAGAGGAGAATGAGATGGAAGAGGCAGAAGAGGAGAATGAGATGGAAGAGGAGGAAGAGGCGGATGAGGAGGAGGAGGCGCGAGAGGCTTCTTGGAGGAAGAGACTTTTTGGAGAAAGATATTCCTTGGATGAAGAGAAGCCAATGTCACCCAGCGAGCGGTCCATAAATGGGCCAAGGTGGCGCTAGGCTTCCAACAAAGAGGAGGAGTCAGCCCTTGCGGAGCTTACCGAGACCTGAGGCCGAGCCCAGAGCGGCAAGGCCGCTGAGCACGTGACGTTACCCACGCCGTAACTGGCAATGGGCGGGCAGGCGCCTACAGAGCAGAAAATGCAGACGCAGAGCGGCTTGTCCTAAGTAACCGGCAGGCAGTGGGCCGGCAGCCAGCGGACCGAAGACGGAAGATGCAGGATTGGAGTTAAAGCTATCGCAGCAACATAGTGAAAATTTGTTTCTCAAACACCGTAGCAGCAAGGCTACGGTAGTACATATGTTATGAAGATGATGAGCGAGGAGAATTAGTCAACTCGGGCGATGATAACACAGCAGGGGGCGGATCACGCTGCTACGGCGCACATTTCCTGTGGCCATTGAAGACCAGGCGGCTATGGCGCAGTGGGGCGAGAGCAGCGGTTGTTCTTAGCTTGACCTGATAACTTTGAAAATTTCTCTGTTTGCTAGCCAGTAGTGGGCTGAACAGCCTGGATTTGTAGGATTCTGCGCATTGCGCTTCAGCTGAGACTCGGTGGATTTTTTTAATTCTGATTGAAGAAGGCCTGAACCAGGCAGATTTGCTGAGACGATTTGAGCTTCTACGTACATATTTTCCAGAAGTTTAAAGATTCTGATTTCTGATGATTTCTGATGACTTCTGATGACTTCTGATGATTTCTGAACTTGGTTTCTGATGGTTTCTGATGATTGCTGAGGGTTTCTGATGGGTTCCGACCCTTTATTGCCTGCAACCAAGCATGACACTGGTGACGGTACCGGATTCTGTGTGGTCCGCCACGGGTTTCAGTGAATTTTTTCTTTGATGAATTTCCTTGTGTGGATGTCCTGCAGCACATTTCCTGCAGTGGATTTTCTTCAGGGGATTTTTTTTTACCGACTGGCTGGATTGCAGTCAGATGTTTAGGAGGCTTCAGTGTTAGGGAACTGACAAGTTCTGGGCGTACAGATTTTGCTTTGAAAACAGCCTGAACCAGGCTGATGTGTGTATATAGCCTGAACCAGGCAGATGCGGGGGACGGCCTGAACCAGGCAGATTTGCTTTGATATTTTGATCTTCTGAGGTGTACATATTGCCAGAAGTTTCTTTCTTTCAGTACCGACCCCTTTTTCCGGCTCCCAGCGCATGCCCTTTAGGCTTAACGCTGGGGAGCGGGGGGCGAGTGAAGTAGTAGGGGCGGTACCCACAAGACAGGGACACCCAGACATTACCCCTAGGCAGAGAGACTTCCTGCTAGGGCCGAACCTTACAGTAGCCAGTTAACAGCTCTTGTCTGAAGTACAAGGAGTCTGTGTGTACGGTAATGTACCGTGTTTATGAGTAGAAGGACACTTCTCTAAGGCGCCTTTACCGGAGATTCCGGAGTTTACCATATTGGCACGTTTACTGCTTTATGGTGCGACAGCTGTCACAGTATATTACCGTATACGTGACAGAACCGTTTAGACCGCAGTTAGCGGCCTCGGGGACTCCGCAGCTTCTCTGCGGAGTCTACGGATTTGAACTGAGACCTAGAAACCCGCTTACGCCGGTTGATTTGACAGATTGTACCGTATTCTGAATTGGGCCTGCCGGGTCCCTGTATCCCGGCAGTTGCCTAGGCTAACTACTTCGTCCCTTTCTAAAGGACAGACCTCTTATGTAACAAGCTCCGGCCGGCATCCAATGCATGAGGCCTGAGGTGTTCATAACGTCAGTACCTATATCAAGTCAAGACTAGCTCCGCCTCAGCTGAACTACCTGGAGACAAGTACCTCAGTAGTGAACCGAGACCCTGCCGAAGAAGAAGTACGCAGTCAACCTCCCGGCTACCTCACCGCGTGTTGCGCGGTAAGTGCCCTTAACATAGCCCAGCTGGATCGCGCCCAGACGGCCAGAAGGCCTACGCTACCATACGTCTATTGCTATACATACAAATATCCAGCTCTACTGCTTAACTCGCTGAGCACTCGCAGCCAGTGAAGAGTCACTGAGCCTGCCCGTAGGCGTCCGTCACTGCCGTGAGGAAAGAAGTCCGCCACGGACCTGAAGCGCACATCGCGAGTGAAGTAGTAGGGGCGGTACCCACAAGACAGGGACACCCAGACATTACCCCTAGGCAGAGAGACTTCCTGCTAGGGCCGAACCTTACAGTAGCCAGTTAACAGCTCTTGTCTGAAGTACAAGGAGTCTGTGTGTACGGTAATGTACCGTGTTTATGAGTAGAAGGACACTTCTCTAAGGCGCCTTTACCGGAGATTCCGGAGTTTACCATATTGGCACGTTTACTGCTTTATGGTGCGACATTAATCCTGTTGCTACCCCAGCTGAGCCAACACCTGCGAGCCCGCCAGCCTCTCCTGAGATGTGGCAAGCTAAGTACGCGGCGACGGTGGAGGAATTAGAGGGAGTAGTGGGCAAAGAGGTCCCGCTGAGGGAGAGGAAGAAGTCAGTGAGGGAGCTCATGGCCAAGATGAAGGCTGATGCCATTGCATTGCCACCGCCATCCAAGCCATCTGCCTTCTAGAAACATATGATCGCTAGCTAGAAGTAGTCGGTGGTCAATAGCCTGGCTGAGCTCAGTACCCAAATTGACTGTTGGTATGAATTGTCAATAACGTTACACGTCTGGGCCCGCTCAAAGCTCGGCCGCGTGGGCACCCAACTGTTCAGAAGGAAGAAAAGAAGAAACTAAAAGGAAGAGGGGGGGGAATGAACAAAAGGAGAGGCCGGGAAGGCAAAGACTGCTGGCATGACATGTCATCACCTAAAGAATTTAGATATACCAGATTATCGATAGAAGCGTCTTAACGAGCTGATCAAAGACCCCCCTTACACGCCCCGTAATTTTGAATTTTGACTGAGATATTTGAATTTCAAAGGGTTCCAGAGGCGGTACGTGGGTGGGTGGTAGGCTTGGGTGCTCGTTTTTATTTTTGGGGATGGGGTCCCTGGCGTTTTCTTGCCCCCCCCCCTCGGTAGTAACTAGCAATACCAGGGGGGCCCCCTGAGTAAGACATCGCGACCTGCAGGGAATCTGGTGGGCACTTGTGTGCTGAACCGCTTGCAGTTGGCAGTACACCTGCCGTACATGAAAGTGAATCATGCAACATCGAACAGCAGGTACGCTCATGCTCTTATGTTCAGCGAACCGTTCACCCATACAGTCAACCCTACTGGAAAATGTGAAACGAACACTATCACCAGGGCTGAACTTGGAGGCATTCATGCAGCCCTCGATCATGCCCATACACCTTCTGGCCCCGCCTTGACCATTGCCCCTTCCCTTACTATCTTCACTGACAGTCTTTGCAGCATGTACCTCATACAGAAAGCTGTCTTTTACCCACATGATCTCCTTGAGGACAAGCATGCACCGCTTCTCCTGGCCATCCGCCGCCTACTCCTTTCACGGGCCAACATAGGCCTACCAACGCTCATCCAGAAGGTGAAATCACATATTGGTATTATCGGCAATGAACTTGCTGACATTGGGGCCACACGAGCCTTGGACTCACCCAGCACATGTACATTTAACCTTTCCCATATCAACAACCAGTACATGGCTTCCCTCCCAGCTTGGCCTTGCCTACCCCAAGACGATACTCAAACGGATACAAACGACACCCCTTGGTTCACTTCTGACCTCACCTCCTCTATCAAGGCACACCTTCACTCTTCTTGCCCTCACGTTACGGACGGTGACACCACCATATCTTGTGCTACTTATACCCGCATAATCGAAGAAAATGCCCACTCTTTACCCTTGTATAACAATCACATGTGGCAGTCTTCTGCTTGCCACTTTTCTCTGAAGCGCTGCATCCTCCGTATGCGAGCCAACCTGCCTCTTATGGACAGCTAAACGGGCACTTCTCTTCCGTATTCCCTACAAAACAACAGTGCGCTCGTTTACCGATGGCCTTTGCCCCATATGTACACCACCTCCTACTGGCCCACCTGACGCTACTTCTGACACACAGGGACACATGTTTGGAAGATGCAGGCATCCCCGTATGCAGGCCTCTTATATCTCCCGACACAACAAGGCCCTCTCGTCGGTAACATGGGGCCGCTTGAAATCCGCTTGAATGGGAGAAAATCCTGCTTGAAACAGGGTCTTGAATCAAACCGGAGATCAAGCGGGCTATCGCTTGAATCAAGCCACTGAAACCAGCGTTTGATTCAAGCCGAAATCAAGCGGGTATCAAGCGGATTTAATCAAGCCAAAATCAAGAGAGAATCAACCGCATTGAATCAAGCCGGAATCAAGAGAGAATCCAGCGCCTTGAATCAAGCCGGAATCAAGAGAGAATCCAACGTCTTGAATCAAGCCGGAATCAAGGGGGAATCAAGCCCATCGATTGAATTAGGCGCTTTGAATCAAACCGGAGATCAAGCGGGCCATCGCTTGAATCAAGCCATACGAAACAACACTTATCATTCAAGCCGGAATCAATCACGTACAGTCATGACCACATCAGCAAATTAAATCGAAGCCGGAATCAAGCGTTATTACACAAACCAACGTGTTTGAATCAGTCGTACTACCCGTGGCCACATGCACTCAACCTATGCCACCCGCATTAAACGCTAGCGCAACCCTCGGCCTATAACCCAATACCAAGGGCCAACAACCCAACATCATTGTTCACCTCCAAAACGACAATCATTCACAACAAGAGCTCCCAAGTCACAAGACCCCAATGTTCACAAGTGTTCATAACATGGAACACTCTAGTGGCTGACAGCGGCCAACTACACAAAGGCGCTAACAGTTCTGTCCATACACACGAATTATCATGGTGGCCCATCCGTATGTTTCACCGACAGCCTGCACAATCGGGATCTCCTCCACAATCCACTCCGCATGGCTGACTCCCTGGTTCCCAGCCTTGTTTTGCATCCTGATCTTGACCTGAATAAAAAAAGATTAGGAAAGTCTTATGACCATATGAATACAGATCATTGTTAAGAACTGTTACGATATGATGTAAGAGTGTTTCTTGAATTGCTATGTAAAGAATAATCTTACCTTGAAACTGAAGAACGCTACTTGCTCCATAGCAACTGTCACATTGCTGACAGCGTGCCGGGTCTGAGCGATTATGCTGGAAGCGTTTGTCGGCTCAAGGGCCCGGGCGATGCCCGCCAGAAAGGCATGATGGTCAAAGGGGCCACCGATGGGGAGGGCCCTGGTATCAAACAAAGGGGGGCGTGAAATAAGCAAATAATCACAGCAAAAAATCAAAATGCCATTGGATGATGTGAAGTGAAGCTGTAATTTGCTGGCAGTAGGCTCAACTCAGTGAAGCATGTTAAATCAAAGTGACACACCAGTACAGATCGTTAACCAGCATCCCATCAGCCCATGCCCTGAAGGCATCCACCTCAGCCTTGCTGGCGCTCTTTCCCAAGGGTTTGCAGAAAGCCTCCCAGATGCGAATTGGTGTGCGAACATGGACGCACCTTCAAACATCATTCACCATGATCCCATGCAGGTGTCCTCCCGTCCCGCAGATACTGTAAATGACAAAACACTCAACTGTCTGTGAAGAAGAAGAGGGGATACGTGCAGATTTAACTTGGTATGTGTTTGGTTGATGGTGTTCTCGCGTGATGACCAAGGCCCATGCGACAAAGCCCTTGCATGTGCTCGCAATAGATGGCCTTACCTGGGCCCTGCTGCCTGAGAGACAGCATACTTAATGATGAACCAGAATTCGCAAGGAAATATTTGATGGCCTTTGGCTGATTTCCCTGCAGCATCAGAAGTTGGTCATTCGAGGTAGCAGGCAGCCATGTAGTAGTAGTCAGGCTCAGTCAAATTTCGCAGTGCGGGGGCAGACCATCTGACATGTTTAGCATTTCTACAAGTCGCGGACATCCTACCTTTCATCGTTAACGTGTCCTCTGTCGCATCTCCACCGTCAGTTTGAAGTGAGGTTCACGCCAGATCTGAGACAGAGGACGCATTCGCCAGGTTTGCTTCCCCGTCAGCTTCAATGCATCCATATTCCACCTAGAAATCAGTGTGAAGTCAGGCAGCGTGAGGACGAGATAACTATGACGAGTTTCCTACCGTTGCTCCCGGATCTTAAGATTTTTGGCACATCCCGCTCCTGGCAGCTTATGCATGCCTAAACCTTGCGATATTATATCCAGTTGTCGTCAGGGATCATTTGAGACTGGTGAGGTCATGAGGGGCAGGCTCTGACGGCACAATTGGCTCCATACCTCGAGCCCACACATCGGTGCGGTACACAATTTTTTCAACGAAAAAACATCGACAGCGTACAGTGAGGGGCTCACAGAGACGAGCATGTCCATTGGTACCTTGCAAGCTTATACCACTGGCCGTTCGCCTGTTTTGGTTTTGTCACAGTCAGGTGTGAGGCCGGCCTAATGGAGAATGGATACGTCTGACGATTTCGTCATACCGGTACCCACACAAATTACACTGTGTGACCGTGACCAAACGACGAATTTAGCCTTATGGGTGCGGTTGGGTGTGGGGTGCTGTCATGCCCGGGCGTGGAACCCGGTGGGTGGACCCCTTAAAAGTGAAAATGTGTTATGCACCGGTAACATACGCATTCAGTCGAAACTTTGAGCTATATATGTAATCATCGATGCAAATGAGCTCTTTGATGACGCCTTAAAAGCTCAGAAATGGCTGAACCATCCAAGGATACCGAGGAGGAGGAGGACGAGGAGGAGTATATTTGATAGCGCCCGGCACCTCTGCGGCGCCCTAATGCCTATGCCGGCCTTCGCGCGGGAATGGCCTTGAGATCAGCAAAAAACACGTTTCAAGCAGGTTATAATTCTTTGCCGGTACAATGCAGGCAGAGCAGTAGGTATCATATGCCATGAGAACAATGCATGCAGTAGATCCCCGCATGAAAGACAGAAACCCTGCATGCATGCATGACTTCCCCGCCAGCGCCCCACCCGCACGACAACACCATGCATGCACGCATAGCGTCATGCCGGCACGACAACAGTACAACACCCCGCATGCATGCAGTAGCGCCCTACCGGCACGACCGCACCATGCCGGCATGCATAGCCAACAACAAAGCGCCACGATGACATGACCCGCCCTGCCTCCTCGCAGAAGCGCACTAGCGCCCCGCTAGCACGACATCATCGTGCCTGCATGCAGTAGCTCCATATTGGCACGTCATAACCATGCATGCATGTAATGCATGCAGTAGCGCCCTGCCTGCACGACAACACCTTGCCTGCCTGCATTAGTACCCTGCCGGCATGACAGCACCATGCGTGCATGCATAGCGCACTAGTGCTCCGCCCGCACGACAACAATCTGCTTGCATGCATAGAGCACTAGCGCCCCGACGGCACGACAACAGCCTGTTTGCATGCATAGCGCACTAGCGCCCCCCGCACGATAGCGCCTTGCTTGCAGGCATAGCGCACTAGCGCTGCGCCGGCACGACTACACCCTACTTGCATGCATGGCACACTAGCGCACCGCCGCCACAACAACACCCTGCTTGCATGCATAGTGCACTGGCGTGCCGCCAGCACGACAACACCCTGCTTGCATGCATAGCGGACTAGCGCCCCTCCGATACGACAAAACCCTGTTGGCATGCATAGCGCACTAGCGCGCCGCCGGAACGACAACACCCTTTTTGCATGCATAGCGCACTGGTGGATGTATTTCCACAAAGCCTTAAGTAGCGGTACCAGCAACAACACCGCTAGTGACAGTGTTTGGACACAGCCTGAAGCAACGGTACCGGCAACAACACCGCTAGTGACAGTGTTTGGACACAGCCTGAAGCAACGGTACCGGCAACAACACCGCTAGTGCATGTGATTGCTAACAGCCTGAAGCAGCGGTACCAAAAACAAAACCGCTAGTGACAGTGATTGCACACAGCCTGAAGCAGCGGTACCGGCAACAACAACGCTAGTGACAGTGATTGCACACAGTCTGAAGCAGCGGTACCGGCAACAACAACGCTAGTGACAGTGATTGCACACAGCCTGAAGCAACGGTACCGGCAACAACACCGCTAGTGCATGTGATTGCTAACAGCCTGAAGCGGCGGTACCAAAAACAAAACCGCTAGTGACAGTGATTGCACACAGCCTGAAGCAGCGGTACCGGCAACAACAACGCTAGTGACAGTGATTGCACACAGCCTGAAGCAGCGGTACCGGCAACAACAACGCTAGTGACAGTGATTGCACACAGTCTGAAGCAGCGGTACCAGCAACAACAACGCTAGTGACAGTGATTGCACACAGCCTGAAGCAGCGGTACCGGCAACAACAACGCTAGTGACAGTGAGGGGGCAGAGTGGGAGGTTTGGGGAAAGAGAGGAGAGGGATCAAGGTGTGCCATACTGCCAGGCAAGAGGGTGGCGGCCAAGGGGGGGGGAGCATAAGGGGAGGGGAGGGGGCAGAGTGGGAGGTTTGGGGAAAGAGAGGAAAGGGATCAAGGTCGCATCACTGTCGCTTATAGTGTTTAGCGCTCCCGCTCTATTCCTGCATTTCATGTCTAGGCTTGCTGCCCACTGGCATAAGCAAGTGTGCAGCATGCTGCAAGGGTATTGGCTGTTCAGCCCGATAAACCTGAGTAAATTAAGAACCCATAGCCTGACCGCATCACCGCAGCTTTTTGTGGTCGCGCTCCCGCTCTATTCCTTCACTTCCTGTCTAGGCTTGCTGCCCACTCGCCCTAGGAAGTGTGCAGCATGCTGCAGGGGTATTAGCTGGTCAGCCCAATAAACTTCAGTAAATCAAGAACCCATAGCCAGACCGCATCACCGCAGCTTATTGCGGTCAGCACTCCCGCTCTAATCCTGCGCTTCATGTCTAGGCTTGCTGCCCACTGGCATAAGCGAGTGTGCAGCATGCTGCAGGGGTATTGGCTCTTCAGCCTGATTAACCTGAGTAAATTAAGAGCCCATTCCCCGACCGCATCACCGCAGCTTATTGCGGTCAGCGCTCCCGCTCTATTCCTTCACTTCCTGTCTAGGCTTGCTGCCCACTGGCCCTAGCAAGTGTACAACATGTTGCAGAGGTATTGGCTGTTCCTCCCGATGAACCTGAGTAAATTAAGAACCTATAGCCCGACCGCATCACCGCAACTTATTGCGGTCAGCACTCTTGCTCTATTCCTGTGCTTCATGTCTAGGCTTGCTGCCGAATGGCCCTAGCAAGTATGCAGCATGCTGCAGGGGAAATGGTTGTTTAGCCCGATAAACATCAGTAAATTAAGAAACCATAGCCCGACTGCATCACAGCAGCTTATTGCGGTCAGCGCCCCCGCTCTATTCCTTCACTTCCTGTCTAGGCTTGCTGCCCACTGGCTCAGCAAGTGTGCAGCATGTTGCAGGGGTATTGGCTGGTCAGCCCGATGAACATCAGGAAATTAAGAACCCATAGCCAGACCACATCACCGCAGCTTATTGCGGTCAGCGCTCCCGCTCTATACCGGCACTTCATGTCTAGGCTTGCTGCCTACTCGCGTTAGCAAGTAAGCAGCATGCTGCAGGGGTATTGGATGTTCAGCCCGATAAGCCTGAGTAAATTTACAATCCACAGCCCGACTGCATCACCGCAGCTTATTATGGTCAGCGCTACCGCTCTATTCCTTACTTCCTGTGTAGGCTTGCTGCCTACTGGCCCTACCTACCGTTGTGTGCAGCATGCTGCGGGGGTATTGGCCGTTCATCCCGATGAACCTGAGGAAATTGAGAACCCATAGCCCGACCGCATCACCGCAGCTTATTGCGGTCAGCGCTCCCGCTCTATTCCTGCATTTCATGTCTAGGCTTGCTGCCGCTGGCCCTAGCTAGTTTACATGGGGCTGCAGGGGTATTGGCAGTTCAGCCCGATGTACCTTAGTAAATTAAGAACCCAAAGCCCGGGCGTATCACCGCAGCTTGTTGGTACCGGCAGCTTGTCGGTACCGGCAGGTTCACCGCTAGTGACATTGATTGCACACAACCTGAAGTAGCGGTAACGGTTACACAGGTAATTACCCTAAGCCATAATGAAGACAAGCTCAAGCCACTGGCCACCAAGAGAGGACATCATATGAATGAACAGAAGCGTGTGCGCAGTCAGTAGGGCACAGGAAATACGGGCGCTTAGGGTGCATGCTGGTGAAGCGCAACTCCCACCAGCAGGGTACAGGAAATACGGGCGCTCGGGGTGCATGCAAGTTAAGCGCAACTCCCACCAGCAGGGCACAGGAAATACGGGCGGTTGAGGTGCATGCTGGTGAAGCGCAACACTCACCAGCAAGGCCAAGGAAATGCGAGCGGTTGGGGTGCATGCTGGTGAAGCGCAACACCCACGAGCAGGGCACAGGAAATGCGGGCAGTTGCGGTGCATGCTGGTGAAGCGCAACACCCACCAGCAGGGCACAGGAAATACGGGCGGTGGGGGTGCATGCTGGTGAAGCGCAACACCCACCAGCAGGGCACAGGAAATAGGGGCGGTTGGGGTGCATGATGGTGAAGCGCAACTCACACCAGCAGGGCATAGGAAATACAGGCGCTTGGGGTGCATGCTGGTGAAGCGCAACTCCCACCAACAGGGCACAGGAAATACGGGCGGTTGGGGTGCATGTTGGTGAAGCGCAACACCCACCAGCAGGGCACAGGAAATACGGGCAGTTGCGGTGCATGCTGGTGAAGCGCAACACCCACCAGCAGGGCACAGGAAATGCGGGCGGTTGGGGTGCATGATGGTGAAGCGCAACTCCCACCAGCAGGGCAAAGGAAATACGGGCGGTTGGGGTGCATGCTGGTGAAGCGCAACACCCACCAGCAGGGCACAGGAAATGCGGGCGGTTGCGGTGCATGCCGGTGGAGCGCACCACCCTCCAGCAGGGCGCACGAAATACGGGCGGTTGCAGTGCATGTTGGTGAAGCGCAACACCCACCAGCAGGGCACAGGAAATAATGGCGGTTGGGGTGCATGCTGGTGAAGCGAAACATCCACCAGCAGGGCACTGAAAATACGGGCGGTTGCAATGCATGCTGGTGAAGCGCAACACCCACCAGCAGGGCACAGGAAATACGGGCGGTTGCGGTACATGCCGGTGAAGCGCACCACCCACCAGCAGGGCACAGGAACTACGGGCGGTTGCAATGCATGCTGGTGAAGCGCAACTCCCACCAGCAGGGTACAGGAAATGCAGGTGGTTGCGGTGCATTCCAGTGAAGCACACCACCCACCAGCAAGGTTCAGGAAATACGAGCATCTGGGGTGCATGCTGGTGAAGCGCAACTCCCACCAGCAGGGCACAAGAACTACGGGCGGTTGGGGTGCATGCTAGTGAAGCGCACCACCCACCAGCAGGGTACAGGAAATACGAGCTGTTGTGGTGCATGCCGGTGAAGCGCAACACCCACCAGCAGGGCACAGGAAATACGGGCGGTTGCAGTGTATGCTGGTGAAACGCATCACCCTTGAGCATGGCACAAGAAATGCGCGCGGTTGCGGTGCATGCCAGTGTAGCGCAACACCCACCAGCAGGGCACCGCAAATACGGCGGGTAGGGGTGCATGCTGGTGAAGCGCAACACCCACCAGCAGGGCATAGGAAATTCAGGCCGTTGCGGTGCATGCCGGTGAAGCGTAACACCCACCAGCAGGGCACAGGAATGCAGGCGGTTCCGGTGCCTGCTGGTGAAGTGCATCACCCACCAGCAGGGCACAGGAACGCAGGCGGTTGCAGTGCATGCCGGTGAAGTGCAACACCCACCGGTAGGGCACAGGAATGCGGGCGGTTGCGGTTCATTCCGGTGAAGCGCAACACCCACCAGTAGGGCACAGGAAATACATGCCGTTGCGGTGCATGCCGATGAAGCGGTGCACCCACCGGTTAAGCGATGCACCCACCGGCTGGGCACAGGAAATACAGGCCTTTGCGGTGCATGCTGATGAAGTGGTGCACCCACCGATTAAGCGATGCACCCACCGGTAGGGCACAGGAAATATGGGCGGTTGCTGTGTACACCGTTGAAGGTTTTGGGTTGTTGTTTTGCACCATATGATGCGTTACCCTCTTGAGCCGGTTTCTCTAGAAAGAGCGTAGCACCCACTTGCATGGCACTATCCATACGGGCAAGCGCTGTGCATGCGCATGAGGTGATCGGGCACTACACCTAGCGCCCCGCCCGATCGGGCACTACACCAGCGCCCCGCCCGATGCGCATGCGGGTAGGGCACTACACCTATCGGAGGGGCACGGTAATACGGGCGGGCGCTGTGCACAGTAAATAATACGGGCGGGCACATCAGATGGGTGGGGCACTCCACCAATCCGCAGGACGGCGAGGCATTTAGACGGCGTTGCCCATCGGGCGGGGCGCTGTGCATGCGCATGAGGTGATCGGGTGCTACGGATTCAAGTACCGGGAGGGCACTGTGCAAACAGGCCGGCGATAGGAATACCATGAAGTGCTAGTGTACGTGCGGGGCGCTGCTCATGCTCGAGGGGAATGCGCATGCAAGAAGGGCGTTGTGCATGCGGGCGGGGTACTGCGCTTGGGCGATGTGCATACGGTATGGGCAAGGCACAACTAACACATGCCAGACATGCAAGCTGAAAAACGAGTCCCACAGTGCTGACTCCACCTGACACTGAGGGCTCTACTGCTGTATCCTTCTGCTGCTGCCTCCTCTCTCTTGACGCAGCTGCTGACGTTCGCATAGGGCGGCCAAAATTATGAGCTACCGGACAACCCTTGCTTCTGCACACATGCTGGTAAGCTTCCGCTGCTGCAGCTTAGTGACCTTGTGTAGGCTACTTAGAGGCCTTGGGGAGCTTATCATAAAACTTCCAACGTACCGGCAGTCACTCAGTAGTCAGACCGGTTGTCACAGTGAGCTACTGAGCTCTCAAGCACCCCGCGCGCTCCACAACCTCCGTCAATGAGAGCTAGCCTTCCCAGTAATTTGAAGCCTAATCACTATAGAACAAATTTCGATCGTATTTAAAGCCTGCGAAGCGTAAGAAAGTCACGGCTGAAAGTTGTTATAAGTCGGTTGCCTACGGTACACGTAAGGCGACCTGCGATCTGCGCCTGTGTCAATCGCCGTCGACATTCACTACACATACCTCAGTAAAATTGGTAACTTGCAGTCTTTCCAGTCGATAGATGTAAATTCGACTTGTCAGTGGCCACGACTGTTTGCCGTTTGAAACGAGGTGCGTTCAAGCCTCTGTCTTCCAGTGGCTTGAAATAGGGGGCAAATCAAGCGCTCAAATCAAGCGTCTCCATGTTACCGACGCTGCCTCATCCAACGTTCCCTCCACAGAGGCACAAAGAGTGGAATGTTCACAATTATGGATGCCACACCCGCTACATCCCTCCCACCAGGAGTCTATGACACCCGTATCCCGCAATGGATGCTTCCCGCTGTCCCCCCTGCCACACTCTGCCGCCTTCGTCCTGATCTCCTCTTAATTGAAGGCCTTACCATTGCCGATCTCCACAGTTATCCTCCCGCCCGGCTTGACGACCCTGCCTTCCTTCTTGACCTCCAACACCGTTGTACCATCCATGTTATTGAGCTCGGGTTTACCTCCAATCTACAATTCTGCCTGTCCCACAAATCCACACAACATGCACAGTTGGTACAATTGCTTCGCTCCGCAGGATGGAACCTCACTACACCTGTTATAGACCCTCTCCACATTCCTGCCCCCCACCCTCTTACATATCTGATACCCCCCCCTGCTAAAGACATCCTCTACCCCTATGTTCACCTCGTCATCATTGGTTGCTCTGGCATTTTCTATAAAGATATCATGCACCTCTTTCCAGTCCTTGGTATCACACCCTTCAACGTCCCCCCACTGCTCAAACAACTAGCAGTTCACACTGTCCAATCTGCCTATTCCATTCATCGACTTCGCCGTTACCTTGAAAACAGTCCACCCGACTGCCGTCCAGCATCTCCCCCTGTTCTCACTGACCCGCCATAGCCCCTTTCTCCCTTTAAGGGTATACAGACCGGGGCTTGGGCGTCTCGTCAACCTGTACTTCCCAAAATCCACGCCGCATCGGCGTTCTCTTTTCTTTTCTTTTCTTTTCATGAATGCTCTCAATTGGAAGACCGGGCCGCTTCCTCAGTGTCACCCTGCCCCGCCGGGTGTAAGGTCTCGCAGCGATCGCGTGCATCACCCAAGAGGACAGACCGAGGCGCGGGCTGCTAAATGCTGGCTCGTCGGCGCGGGGCTCGGTCCGGAGGACTATTTGACGGTAATCCTCTGTGATTCCACCCTCAAGTAACATTGTTTCAGCACGGGCGTCAGCCTGGTTCCACACTCCCATCATGGCATGGTCGATCTTGCGGAGCATGCATGAATTTCTCTAGCTATCCCCTGGGTGCATTTTGAGCGTTGCACACCCCCAACATGCATGTCCGTGCATGGGTGTACATGGGGCATCGTGCACAAGCATGCATCACACACCCTCAACATGCATGTTAGTGCATGAGCGTGCATGGAGCACTTTGTACCAGCATGCATGGAGCATTGTGCATGAGCCTGCATGGAGCAGTCAACAGTGTATACCAACATGCATGGAGCATCCTGCATGAACGTGCATTGGACAGTCGTCTTTGGGCGGGCATGCGGAATTTTGCATGGGCGTGCAGACAGCAATGTGCATGGCTCAAAATAATACCAGGCTTAGCTAATTATGGTATAGTTTACTGGTACCGGTACAGCAAAACGACAAAGCTGATTTAGTGTGAGTGCAAACAAAAAATCATCTCCCCATTTAATGCCGTCGCAGCTCAAGGCCGTGCGGCTAATTAAAGAGGCGCACGTCATAATTTACGATGACCTGGGAACCCAGGTGGGCATTTTTTGTCGTGCGTGTGGTCGTGGCCCAAATCCCGCACCGTTTACTGTACCGTTTACTGCACCGTTTGGCAATACCATACCGTTTGGAATTGGAAATACCACACCTTCTATGTTCTTACCATTCCCTCCATTTCGTCCGTACCGTACCCATACCCGCACCGTACCGTTCGAGTGCACCGTATTTTTACACCGGGTACCCTGTGTACGGTGAAGCTACAGTTCAGCTAAAGTTCAGCTTAAGTTCAGCTACCTCATTGGCCTCCGGCCAGAGGCCCCACACGCGGCCAGCCATGCTCGGGATCTCTCTCTCTTGGCCTTCAAGGGTTGTTGCATGGTGCCCCAATCTATGATGGCCTTGGCACCCAGGCGAGGCACGCCTCAGAGGCTGGGCATGTTTATTTATGGGCTCAGCACCCGGGCAAGGCACGACACAGAGGCTGAGCATGTTATGAAGAAAGAAAGCTACGCCCCATGGGGGGCGTGAGAGTTAAGGAAACAGCGCAGCCTGGGCCGACGCCGCATCCGCGCTGTTACTGGGCATGTTTCTTTATGGGATCAGCACCCAGGCAAGGCACAACACAGGGGCTGGACGTGCTAATGTACTTAGCTGGGGCTCAGGGTTGAGGGTTTCAGGGTTAGGGTTAAAGGTGCATGAAGGGCCTCGCGTGTTGTAGGTGCTATGGCTTCATACAGCCCTTGCATAGTTTAGGGTTTATTTACTTAGATGGTGTTCAGGGTTAGGGTTCAAGGTGCATGAAGGGCCTCGCGTGTTGTAGGTGCTATGGCTTCATACAGCCCTAGCATAGTTTAGGGTTTATTTACTTAGGTAGGGTTCAGGGTTAGGGTTCAAGGTGCATGAAGGGCCTCGCGTGTTGTAGGTGCTATGGCTTCATACAGCCCTTGCATAGTTTAGGGTTTATTTACTTAGATGGGGTTCAGGGTTAGGGTTCAAGGTGCATGAAGGGCCTCGCGTGTTGTAGGTTCTATGGCCATGGCCGTTGCCTAGCCGGGGATGGGCCGGTGCCTCAGGATACCCCTGCATAATCCCTACTTCCGAATATCACGACTGGGTGCTTCCCAATACCGATATCCCTACTTCCCAAATCCCAAATCCCCTAATTCCCATTAACCCTACTTCTTATCATCTCTACCTCCCAAATCCCAACATCCCCCCTTCCCTACCTCCCGATATCCCCACTTCCCCACTTCCCGATATTCCCTCCTGAATATACAGTGATAGTCACCGTGTCCAAATACCGCTGACCCCTCCCTCACTACCCAGGTTTGTGTAGCCTTACCTCGGGTATGGAACTATGGATTGATTAGTTCTTACAATGCTGACCTCGCGGCAAAATGCAGCCAAAACTCTTGATTTCTGACAGGAAACCGGCATCGGCAATTGAACAGTCAGTATTTTTTGCATGCCTCGTCGCTCAACGAGGTCAACTCTGAGGGGAGGCAAATAATTATACAATATCCCGGTGCCGATACCAGTGGGTGGGAAGCCACGGGGCCCGGATCTGCAACTTTTTTCTGCACCCTGGTTTTGGCCTGGATCAAACCCTTGTGGCTTCCCACCTCCTGCCCATATCATGTATTCGATGCTCCTCTGGAATATGTTGCACCAGACCCCCTACCTGGAGGCCGTGATGCAGCTGAGTTACGGTCAAAGAGCGCTGGAACGAACAGTGCCCGCCTGGGACTCAGGGTATCGGCCGTTTGGGCCGAAAAGACAGTGCCCGCCAGGGACACAGGGTACTGGCCGTTTGGGCCGAAAAGCCCGTATGGTATGGTAATGTATTGTATTGATACGGTCCACTACGGTGCACCGACTGGAAATCCACACTTTGACTGGAAATCCACACAATTGAATCCCGTATTGGGCCAAAAAGTCCTGGATGGTGTCGAATCACGTCGTATCTTATTATCGTACCCTGTGCCCGCCACCCCTCCGCCTCGACAGGACGCCCTCCAACTCACCTCAGGCTCGTGCGAAAAGATCTACGTCGGAAAACGGGGCGGCAGGTGCGCAGCGCACGCTTCACTTTAGGGTGCTTCAGCTACAATTCAGCCACGTCACAGCCTGTGTCCAAGAGTAACTGGTGCGGCAAGACCTTTTTCATGGGCCTTTGGCCGCTAGTTGTTCAATATTTGGAGTCAAACGTTCCCCATCGGCTGAGTGGTCGATGCAAGCCAGTGGTGGCTTTTTGGTGGTCGGCCCGGTGGTGGCCCAGAGAGCCTACCACTGCCTGGCACAGTGGGCCCACCACTGGCTGGAACGGTGGGCCCACCACTGCCTGACCCAGTGCGCCCACTACTGCCTGGCACAGTGGGCCCACCACTGGCTGGAACGGTGAGCCCACCACTGCCTGTCCCAGTGCGCCCACCACTGCCTGTCCTAGTGCGCCCACTACTGGCTGGTACAGTGGGCCCACCACTGGCTGGAACGGTGGGCCCACCACTGCCTGTCCCAGTGCGCCCACCACTGGCTGGTCCAGTAGGCCCACCACTGGCTGGTCCAGTGGGCCCACCACTTGCTGGTCGAATGTGCCCACCACTGGCTGGTCCTGTGGGCCCACCACTGGTTGATCAGTCCCCATAATGAACATGTGCACCATAGTTTATTTCAGGGTTTACGGCGAAGGGTCTTGTGCACACGGAATAAATTTGGCTGGCTGCAGTGCAGCCACCACTGTACTAAACACTTAACACTTAACACTAAACCATAAACCCTAAACTATGTTCATGGGGACACGAAGCCTTGACCGACCCACGGCAAGTGGCAAGGCAGCAGGCACCTTGCTTCACTACGCCCCCATGTCTGCAGGTCGTGCTGATGCTGAATTGTGGCTGCATTGTAGCTGAACTGTAGCTGAATTGTAGCTGCATTGTAGCTGAATTGTAGTTGAATTGTAGCTGAACTGTAGCTGGATTTCAGCTGAATTGTACCTGGATTGTAGCTTAGGCACCCTGAGCTACATGAAGCTTCTGCATCGCGCATGTCCTGCGCCTGAGCAAGGCAGAGTTTGAGGGCGCATGGGCCCACCGGACCAGTCAGTGGTGGGCCTACTGGGCCAGCCAGTGGTGAGCTCACTGGACCAGCCAATGTTGGCCCCAATGGACCAGCCAGTAGTAAAAAAACGTCCCCCTGGTTTCTATGAGGGCGCTTGACAAAGGAGCCTGCCTGCGCTGTGACTTACCTGTTACTTGGCTTGTGAGCTCCTGTTACAGTGCTTGATGAAAGTTCCCCAAGTGGATGGACACCTCTGCGCTGTTTGCTTCAATGCTCAGGCCGTCGATGAAACAGAGTCAAATAAACGAGATTTTGATTGAGGCGTGCACCAAGGTGAGACACGTCCTCGGGGCTGGGGCCCATATCTGGTGTTTGTTCACAAAACATTCAGGGCGTATTCTGAACTTACTGTAGTCACAGACGTGTTTCGTTGTTTTCGACTTTCGCTGTTGCTTAATAAGTCGCTGTTTTGGGGTTTTTTTTATTTGTTGCCCCTTAACGTGAAAAATTCCAGTCAAAAAAATTTCACAGTCGATTTCGTTGCTCTTTGAAGAACGATCAAAACAACAAAATACGAAATATTTTTATACCGGTAATTTGTTTATTTGTTTATACATTTATATTTATTTACCAGTATTACATAACTATTGCCGGTATTTATATGTATATATTCATATTAACAAAATTGTTTTTTACATGACTGTTAAAAAAAAATCGCCCCCCTCTGGCGACGCCCACCCCCGGCAGGCCATTGCGCGTCAATTCTTATATATAGTTATGTATATAAATTTATAATAGTTGTTGTGGGTTAGGCGTTTGCAGTGTCAGTGCATTCACACACAAAAGTATGAAGGGAGAAGAAGGTATTTGTTTTGTCTTGGTTGGTGGTCTCGGTGTACCGTCTTGGTGTGTGGACGAAGGCTGAGGGGCAGACACAGGCACTCTAGCAGCTCCTTGGCACTGAAGCGACATGGCCGTACATGGCCGTACATGGCCGTACATGGCCGTACCCGCTCCTTGGCACTGAAGCGACATGGCCCCCATAGGCAGTTTTTTGTGTACGAGATATTTGTCCTATGGGGATTATATCTTGAATTTATTCATCGCTTGATAATCATTCCTTCATCCTTTTCTATGGACCCCTCCCCACACATCCAAAGCCCATCACCTTCGACAAATATGTATGACAGCCTACACTTCCTTGTCCACCTCCCCCTAAATTAGATCCTGAAAATAAAACTCAAACCCTCAACCCTTAAACCTACAACCCATGCACCCTCACTCCTGTTGACAACACCGCTGCAGGCTGGCGGTCCAGGTCCGACCAACGTGGTTCGTCTCAAGGGCGGCGACCCGGCCATCTTCAGCCGGGCCTCCAGCGAAGCCGCTGCGCTGGCGGCGGCCGGCATCCCCTTCGAGCTCGTGCCCGGCATCTCCTCTGCGCTGGCCGCTCCCTTGCTGGCCGGCCTGCCCCTGACGGACGCGGCGGTGGGCGGCGCCTTCGCGGTGGTTTCAGGGCACGACGTCGAGGGTACCGACTGGCAGGCCTTTGCGCGGATACCCACACTGGTCGTCCTGATGGCGGGCAAGGCGTTGCCCAGCATTGTGGGGAAGCTGGTGTCCGCGTCGGGCTGCGGGTGGGATGGGCAGACGCCGGTTGTGGTGGTGCGCTCGGCGGGGCTGCCTGCCCAAAGGGTGTGGAGGTCGAGTCTAAGGAGCGTGGTGGAGGATACCGAGGGCGAGGATCTGTCGCCGTGTGTGGTGGTGGTTGGGAAGGTGGCTGGGCTACCCCAGGTTTGGAACCCAATTTTTTGAGTCTGGATATCCAGTCGGTGCACCGAAGTGGACCGTATCGATATAGTACAGCACAGCACGGGATTTTTTGCCAAAACGGCCCATATCCAGTGTCCCCGGTGACGCTGACTGGCGCAACAGGCGCCAGCTGTCCTCGACACTTTCACTTATTTCACCCTTCTCTCACGAGTAGCGGCGAAGCTGGTCCTTCTGGTTTTATGTATGTGATCAATGGCATCACATCCTTCAATGGATGAAATCAAGTCCGCCCCAAGCTTGACCTCTTTCACTTTGTTTAGCGCATTTTATTATGCAGTCGCCACTACCGTACTGTAGATTAAGGGTGCCTCCCAGCGCACCCCTTTGATAATATAAATGTTTGTTTAAGTTCCGCAGGGTTTTTTATTAGTTTATGAAGCTCCGCAGGGTAAATGTGCGGTGTTTAGTGCGCGCACCCGACCACCTGTGGAGGGCTACCGGGCGGCCAGCTCTGGGGCAATAGGGGCCGACCTTCGACATGCCTATGGCCGGTCAACCAAGCAGACCTAAACCCGACCAGCCTAGGTTTTTTTATTAGTTTACGATGCAACGAGTCCAGATAGCTGCAGGCCAGTGTGTAGCTGAAGCGCCATGAAAGAAGCTGTGTTAAGTACAGAGCCAGAATGGATTGCCTGGATTCGTGCGTGTCAATGACATTACACCTCTGGGCCATGCTGAAAAGGCTTGGCCGCCGGGCGCCCTGTGTCTGATTCGTATCTGTACTTCTACCTCTGGAGTTCAGCCGCATCTGTGAGTTCTGTGGCCAGGGCTCGTCGTGGCTGGGGCAACAAGCTCTGCTGTCCCAGGACATCAACATCAGGCTGGTCATACTGCTTAACCCTAAACCCTAGAGGAAATGGTGGCTGGGACAACAAACTCCGTTGTCACCCTCGACAGCAGGCTGGTCATGCTCTTGTTTGCCCCTATCGGCCCAGTAGCTGAAGCGTCTTGAAGGAGGCTACCAGCTACATGTGCAAATTCTGTGGCCGGGGGACATAGTGTTTGGGACAACAAGCTCTGTTGTCACAGGCCCCTCAGTCGGCAACATGATCGCTATGATGCTTAACCCCAACCCTAAACCCTATGGGGCATGGTGACTAGGGTATCAAGCTCTGTTGTCACATGACCCTTGGTAATAAAGGCTGGTCATTGCTCGAAGTTGCTTGCCCCAAACGGCCCAGATGGCGAAGCGTCTGACCGAAAGAAGCGACCAACTGCATCTATGAGTTCTGTGGCGAGGGGTCATAGTGGCTAGGGCAGCAAGCTCTGTTGTGATCAAACCCTCAGCAAACGGCTGGTCATGCCTGCTCTTGTTTGCCTCAATCGGCCCAGGAGCTGAAGCGCCTTGAAAGAGAAAGAAGCGATCAGCTGCATCTGCGAGGGGACATCATAGTCGGGGCAACACGTTTTGTTGCCACATGCCCCTCGGCAACAGGCTGATCAAGAGTGGGAGAGCAAGCATTATCAAGAGTGAGAGAGCAAGCAGTGTCAAGAGTTAGAGAACATGTCTCATCAACAGTGTGGAATTGAGCCTTGTGAACATACGGTAACTTGACAATGAAATCGAGGGTCAATGACCGGCGTTACACCTCTGGGCCCTCCTCCCAACTCTTTTTAGCAAGGCGCCCACGCGGCCGAGCCTTTTTGAGCAGGGCCCAGAGGTGTAACGTCATTGACCTCTGGGCCCTGCTCAACAAGGCTCGGCCGCGAGGGCACCAAACTAAAGGGTTGGGAGGAAAGACCGAAACAAACACAAGGGGTCAGAAAAAGGAGGAAAAGTGGGGAATAAAGACAAGGGACAAACAAAAGGCTGGAAAAGAAAGACAAGGGGAGTTCAAACCTCTGAAAACGTCTACACCTCAATGATATCTACCACGTTTTTCACAAAAGCCAGGGCATCCCACCAAGCCTGCCCCGGTACAATTCGAAGAAGTTTCTAGCACCGTTCGGAGACGGGAGACCTGCCCATGCCCGCTCCCTAACATAATCCTGCACGCTGGGGCATTGAAAGCGTGCATGCAACGCGTCCTCCACATGCTCGCCGTCTCCCCTAGCCCAACATCGCTGGCAGCACCGTCTGCCACGCTGCTGACCGCTGCGCCGTCCTCAAGTGTCAGCCGTGCTGATGGTGCCGAGCCTCAGCCTTAAGCTCGTGCGCACGCAAGCACACTCCCTTCGGCTTGTGCGGCCCCTGGCCTGCGGCCCTGCGCCCGCCATAGACTGAAACCAGGTGCGGTAGGCGGCCGCAGACCTGTTTTCAATGACAGGATCTCTGGGGTCCCCTCTGCCAGCTGCATCCAGCTGCGCCCGCTCGTATCCTGCATCAACTAGCGCTAGCACCTCTGTGACATGTAGCGGCTGTAGGTCAGGCTTGTCTGACGCAGTTTGGGGACGGCTAATTCCAGCTCCACTAGCTCCAGCAAGGCACCTAGCAATTCACTGCACCACCTGCGTCCCCCCGTGCCTTGCCTGACAGCGAGCTGCATGTCGGCCGCTGAGGATATATCAGATGTGTGAGTGTTTGTGTTGTTCCATTATGGCCATGGGTTTGATCTTGGCGTCTGTTGTGCTTCAATTCTGTTGTTTGTCTTCTTTAATTGGCTGGATGGGATGAGACAGTGGCATGCGGCCTCCTGGCCTGGCTGGTTTGGTTGGCGCAATTAATGTGCTACCTGAGCCGCATTGGCATGTCTGTTGAGGTGGGTGGCCTGACTGTACGTCCAAAGGAAAGCCTAGCCTAGTCCTATTTCGAAGGACTTGGGCGAGGTAGAAAACCCTGTACCCAAAGACGTCCTTTTCCTCCACACCGTTTTCTGTTGATTGACCCGTGCAGAATAACCCGCGGTGTATTAAATAATCATTGAAGGGTAAAACCGCTCGATGATTAAATTTTGAACATGCTTGCTTGTGTGAACCGGTACAGTACAAGTTCCTACCCCGGTATTCTTGTCGTCATCATGCTGTATCGGTATGCGGTCCCACCTACCCTTGAAGTTGCTACGCCTTATCTTGCTTGCATAGCGCCAGCTTTCCATTAAAGACGTGCATTAAAAAGGCTTCACGGCTTAACATAAAAGTATCGGTATTGATGCCCCTTGCGGCTAAAAAAGTTAACTCTTAGACCATGTGGTTCGAAAAACGCTAATTAATTACCTCACGCGAAGGCAAAAGATATTTACCGGGCCGTCCGAATTTGAGTAAATATTCGGGTATACTTTGTGCCAAACTCCCTTTGGCAGGCTGCTTAGCGGCCAACACTGGGTCCATCGTGACCTCCACCAGCATACAATATAACTCAGTCAGGAGGGCATGCAGCACAAGCCCCATCCGGTTTAATGTACGTGGAGCCACCTAGCATGGGCGGAAATTTACGAAAACGTGAAGACCAGCCCAAGTCAGTGAGCTAAGATGACGTAAAAAGTGTGATACAGTAATTGGTGGTGTTGAAAAACACCGGTTATTTGGTGAGAAGCATAATGAAGTGGTAAGGTATCTTATTGCTTAACCGCCGAAGCCGTAGAGAGTCCTGCCCTGGCGCTTGAGGGCGTAGACAACGTCGAGAGCAGTGACCGTCTTGCGACGGGCATGCTCAGTGTAGGTCACAACGTCACGGATGACGTTCTCGAGGAAGACCTTGAGGACTCCGCGAGTCTCTTCGTATATGAGGCCGCTGATACGCTTCACGCCTCCACGGCGAGCCAGGCGGCGAATTGCAGGCTTGGTGATGCCTTGGATGTTGTCACGAAGGACCTTGCGGTGGCGCTTAGCGCCTCCCTTGCCGAGTCCCTTGCCTCCCTTGCCGCGTCCAGACATTCTTCTTGATTGAGGTTGATACAGAAAGGGATAGTTCTTGGTATAAGTGGGTTTCTGGGGGTCTGGGCTAAATAGGTTCAAAGTTCGACACGACAGCTGCGGTCTGTCGATCCGGCTGGTCGCTCATGGACAAGATCAGCAGATCAGGGCTGCGACCCGTGATGCGGACCCGTATAAAGCAAGGAGAGTCAACAGGGCGGATAAGTTGAATATATTTTCAGCAAATTCTCAGAAATGGCCCGTACCAAGCAGACTGCCCGCAAGTCCACCGGAGGCAAGGCCCCCAGGAAGCAGCTGGCCACCAAAGCAGCTCGCAAGAGCGCCCCTGCCACCGGAGGCGTGAAGAAGCCCCATCGCTACCGCCCTGGCACTGTCGCCCTGCGCGAGATCCGAAAGTACCAGAAGTCAACCGAGCTGCTCATCCGCAAGCTGCCCTTCCAGCGCCTGGTCCGTGAGATTGCCCAGGATTTCAAGACTGACCTGCGTTTCCAGTCCTCGGCCGTCCTGGCACTCCAGGAGGCAGCTGAGGCCTACTTGGTTGGCCTGTTCGAGGACACCAACCTGGCTGCCATCCATGCCAAGCGCGTCACCATCATGCCCAAGGACATCCAGCTCGCCAGGCGCATTCGCGGCGAGAGGGCTTAAGCTTTAGTTGCTTCCCACCTCCTCCTCTTGTTCCCAGTCAACCAAACCGGTGTTTTTCAACACCACCCATTGATACGGTACATGAAACTGTTGCTGCATCCTAGACATGAAAGCTACTAGCAATTTAGCAACAAAATGTGTGCTCCTGACCTGCCCTTAACCAACCTGAATTTATATCAGTCAGACGTTACAACAAGGCTGTGATGCTCTTCCAGGGAAGTAACATTGAGGCGAGTGAGGATTCGACATGTTGGATCGTTCGGCTTGGCTTAAGCCACGTGATCATTAAGGTCAGTTGCGGTGCCCTGGGGTCCAAACAAACCTGTTGCAACTTTATTTGAATGGATTCAAGGAGTACATGACAAGCAAGGCTTGCCATGCAATGTGGGATGTACTAACTTGTAGCATGGCTGCACTATGGTCCTGGCTGTGCATGGTAGCTGGAATTGAGCTTAGACATTCCTTACCAGCCCCACGCGGCCGAGCGTTCAGCAGGGCCCAACGGGTATGCCACCGTTCTAAACTCCACAGAGCACAAGAAGCTGAAAGGGATTGTGGAACATACGAGGCATAAGGCATTTGCATTTCACTAGCTGACCTGGAGGTGCTAGGACCTTGGATTCGATCATGCCAAATTCTTAAGTTTGTGCTCAAACCGGCCAGCCCAGGTCTGCTGCCTGCGTGTATGGCCCAGATAGGACAGGGTTGAAGCATGCCAAGAATTAAAGTTTTGGGACAGCATTCAGCATGAAAGCAGCAGCATACAGGCTAGTGAGGATCCTTTGGCTGCCGCTCTGCAGTGTGTACGCAGCATGGCCGCCAGGGTGCGTATGCGGCACCACCTGCCTACACGCATCCAGCTAGCGGCTGTCTATGCAGCGCCTACGGTGAACGACAGCGATGTGGTGTGGGCCACCGGTCACCTTCAACCACATCACTGCCAAAGGGGCAGAATGCAATCCAGCCTAATTCAGCACATGCACCAGGTGGCGGAGCTTCCTGTATCCGCTGCTAGCTGGGAGGTCATGCAGAAGCTGGACGCAGAATGCAGCACAGCCTACTTCAACACGTCCTCTGATTCTACGACGCAGGGGTGGCACCGGCAGCACAGCAAGACAGCCCACTCATGGTGGCAGCCATGGTTGCTGACCTGCAGCTTGCGGGCGTACGTTGTGCAGTGGGCTGATGGGGCACTGGAGAAGTTGGAGCGGGGAGCCTGGAGCAAATGTCTCCAAACTGTGTCAGGCATTCCTTGATTCCTTTCCTTCACCTACAGCAGGTCCCTGTCCCAGAGGTGCTACAGCTAGTGGACGCAGCCTGCAAGCAGGCACACCTGGAGGCGACTGGCAGAGGAGACCTCAAGGGCTCAGGGACCACATCACCGAGCACAGGTCTGCGGCCGCCTACCGCCTGGCTCCAGTTTATGGCGGGCGCCGAACTGGCGCATGTTGGGAGCCGCATCAGCAACATGGCGTGTGCTCGTGAGCGCACCAACTTACGGTTGCGGCTTGGTGCGGTTAACACGGCTGACACCAGAGGATGGCGCAGCGGCCAAGAGCGTGAGACACATTGCTGCCAGCGGTGTTGAGCAAAGGGATATGGTGAGCCTGTGGAGGACGTGTTACATGCTTGCTTCTACTGCCCTAGCATCAGGACCTGCTTAGGGAGGAGTTGGGCAGGCGCTACGGGCTTTCATCAGTTGTACCGGAGCATGCATGTGAAGTTTGTGCATGGATGGAAGCAGGAGGTGGGAGGCCCTGGCTTTTGTGGAGGACGTGGTAGACATTATTGAGGGCTAGTTTCTAGGGTAGCTGAAAATTTAGTTTATTTTACTCTCTTTGGGGGGGGGAATCACAGGGAGATGGGTATTTTCCTTTTTGTTCCTCTCTTGCTTTTGTAGAAGATGTGGTTGCCATCGTTGAAGGCTAGTTTTCTAGAGGGGCTGAGATTTTACTTTTCCTGTGTTGAGTGTGTTCCCTTATAGCGAATCGAATCCTCTTGACTTGACTGGAACCTGTGTCACGACGTATGACTGCACCGTGCGTTTGACTGCGCCAACTGCTTTTCGGTTGGAAGTTATGTGTGAACCTGAACAAGTGTGTTTGCCGTCTTAGGGGATCCCGAACTGGGTCCTTTACTTTTTCTTTCTTAAACAAGTACTAATAAACTCCTACAAGCAGTGGATCGTACAAAGTGGATCGTACAAAGTGGATCGTACAAAGTGGATGGTACAAGCAGTGGATCGTGCAAATGCAGCGTTGGAAAGCATATCAGAGACATGCAGTCTGAAGGAATATGATGACGCATGTATTAAAGGACAGGTGTTGCAAGACGAACGTAACGAAGCTATCAATGATGCACTCATAGCGTCACCTGCAAAGGTGGACAGGACTTTCATTGACAAGTTGACGTTAAAGGAATGGGAAATGCCATTTGATAACCCTGTCTTTCAGTACCTAAGCAAGGAGAGGTCCAAGTACGCGAACACTGGGACTCCGTCTAAGCAAGCCACTAGGCTAGCGGAACAGAGTTTCGGAACTGCCATTGAGGGTGGTTCTCACTCAGGGTCTGCTACGTCAGTAGATGCGCCCCTGCGAGCACCTGAAATATCTCATGTTGCAAATCTATCGGGGGGGTGGGCTCCCGTTGCAGGGGGGTGGGCTCCCGTTGCGCATGCCTCAATGCCTTTCGCGGTGCACGAGCCTATGGCTCAGCATGCACCAGTGTCCGTGCCTGTTGCTGCTGTCGCCCCTGCTCCTCCTCCCACTGCTGCACCTGTCCAGGGTGCACATGGAAGGATAGAGCCTGACGGCGCAAAACACACCGTGTCAAGGCCTCCGCCTCCGCCTCCGCGTTCCCCAGCGTCGCTGACAATGGGTGTAACGCCTCCGCCACCGCCCCAAGTCCCGTCAAGGTCGGCTGGACCCATGCACAACAACGCACATGTCTACCCACTGGCTGGACGGTACGAGGACACTGTGCTTCGCATGCAAGGCCTGGCGTCTGTATCAGAAGAACTGGAAGGTGATGGGTCTGGGGGAAGCACTGGTGAGGACATTACCGCCGGAGACCCCCAAGCACAAGGTAATCGTTCCATGGGACCTGCTGCATCACAGTTATTCCATACTGCAGTGGGCACAGAGCACTCGAACTGGAACGCTACCCCTGTTCAAGGTATGGAGGGTTCTGTGCAGGAGAGCTTCAAGGTGAGAGCAGCCCGTGATAGGGAGGCTCTTGCCCATAGACTACTCCAGGAACAAGATCGCCGGCAGCAAGGTGAGGAGGCAGCACGAAACGTTGCGATGATCACTGAGCCGCTGCCAAGGAGGGCAGCTACCAGAGGTGCGGCCGCTGTAGCGTTCCAGGAACGTAGGCAGCAAGAGCCGTTCCAAGAGGATCAGAGTAGGTTCAGGCCTGCTCAACATGTACCTCAGGATCCCGGATGGAATGGGTTTCATGCTGCATCCTCAGGAGGAGGAGTGCATACCTCGTTTCAACACACGGTGAGAGAGTCTGGCCAAGGTCAGAGGCAATCTCAGTATCAGGGTCAAGGCCAGGGTATGAACCAGAACATGCGCTATGGACAGCAGGATCGGGGTGAGTTCCACGGTGGTGGAACTAGTACTGGCGATAGCCAGAGGCCAGGAGGAAGCAATCAACCGCCTGGTGGTGGAACACCTCCAGGTAGGGGTCAGCCTCCAGCCCACCGCTGGGTGTCAAGACATGGTGTCCTTCACGGATCAGCAGCTACTGGCAGGGGTCCTCCTGTAGGAGGAGATCTTGGTGGGGGTCCTGATTCCGAGACTGCTACGCCGGGTCAAGTAAATTGGCTCACAGATGTCCGGTTGGACGGGAAGACGTTGATTGACTCCTCCAAAGTTGTTGAATTCTCAGCGACTGAGAGCATCATCTCCCACCGAATTTGGGAACGGTCACTCAGGTTGTTCTGGGGGAATAACGTGCACAGGTTGCACGATGCTGTGTCTGCCCAGGTGAGTATCATCATGAGCACAATTCTGCCAGCAGGGGTCGCTTTTCTCAAGAAGCACTTTGCTGAGCTGGAATATCTGTGCCCCAGTGCAATGCCGCCCATGGTGAGAGCCATAGAGGGAAGGGACGGCAGTACCAGAAATGACTTCCTGCAGGATGGCACTCAGACCATCATGGGGAATATGAGGAGGAACAAGATGATCCTGATGGGGGTTGAGGAAGCCGGAGTAAGGGAGTATGAGCCTTATCCATTACAGGATGAGCCTTACAGCTTCATTGAAGCTCTGTTAATGGTGGCCAAGCGCTACCTCAATGTTGCAACATCAGCCGAAATGGCCATCTGGACCCAGGGCTGCATCATGGGTAAGCAGAACCAGCTTGATAGGACAGTGCTGGTCAGTGAGAACCCAAGGCAGTTTGGCATCAGATGTCTCTCGGTTTACTCAGCGTTCCAGGGATCTAACAAGATTGCCTACAATGGGACCATTGAGAGGACGTCCATCATTGACGTGATCATGCGAGGGGTCCCAGTATACCTCCAGGAGGTGTGTGAGAGGGAGCTTCAGGCTTTGGGTGTTGAAGATGACAACTTCAGCGTCCAGGCTAGTGTGATCATCGAGGCCATGCAGAATGCCTATGAGTACCGTGTCAGAACACAGGTCAGGAAGGGTGTCAGGTATGAGGACATGGCCGCAGAAGGAAGCAAAGATGCTGGTAGAAGGGGTCAGAATGCGACACCCCGGAGCCACGCCACTGAGGTGAGGGCAAGTGCAGAGGGTTACCCTAGCACAATGCACCCGCAACGTGGCCCGGCCGCAGGATCAGCCAGGCCCTACCAGGCCGGCAGAGGAGGGGGCGAGTACAGCAATGTGCAGCGACCCACAGGATCGGGTTACCCATCCAGCAAACCACTGGCAGTTAAGAATTGTCAGATCTGCCACGGTGATCACTACTTGGACAAGTGTGACCAGTTGACTGCCTTCCTCGCTTCCGCGGCCAGAGGTAGGGCAATGGAAGCTGCAGAGAGGGGGACCAAGACTGCAGCAGCCAAAGTTGCGGTGGACGGTGTCCCAATGCCGACTGCTGCAGTGACAAGAGCCAAGGCTGATCCAGGTGAATTGCAAAGAGCTGTGCCTTATGTGTCTCTGGGGCCTGATTACAAGCCAGAGGCAGAGGCGCAGTTCAATCTGGACAACCACTATGCTGCATGTGCAGTAGAAGAGGAGCAGAGTGGTGTCAAGTTCCAACAACAGGAACGAGGTGAGGACTATGAGCACAAAGATGATGCTGCCTACAGAGGTCCAGGTCTCTCAGCCAATGCCACAGAGTACCAAGGTGCCAGCCGTGAGGAAGTACACGGTGCACAGCTGGACATGTACCCTGATAGATGGAATGAACCGGGTGACCCTGACAAGTCTCCTGAGCATGAGGCCCAAGGATGCTTCATGTCAAATTACCACTGACTGGGAGTCCCCGGTATCCACCAGCTGTAAGCTATGGCTGCAGTACTGAGGAATTTGTGGGATGAGTTTGCTAAAAAAAAAGGGGTTCCCAGATGGGTTTTAAAGGGAATCCCGGGTCCCGGCCGCGTTAACGTAACTGCCTTGCCCATGCTGACTGACCATTGCAAGCAGCTTTTCCCATTGTGTGCCCCGACCCAAGGTGCCTGGGTCAGCGTGACGGGCATGCCAGCCTGACCAAGACAGACCAGAGTAACGTAACCTCCGGTAAAAGTTCTCTACTTGTTTTGATGGAAGCCTTGTAATCACCTCAAGGTATGTGGGTTCGGTCCTCGCTGTCCTGAGGGACGCTTCGCCTTGGACTCGGTCCAATCCTGAATGGACAAAATGGTTCATTGCAATTTAATTTTGTGATTCCGACATGAGCTTGATGAATGCATCTATCAGATCGTGCATCAACTGATTGCTGTGTTGTACACATCTGCCAGTACAAATCATGCAGTACATTGCTGTACATGCCTGCCAGGACTTGCATGTTGTACGTGGCCACTATTGATATTCATACCGTATGGTACACATGTTACACATGCAGTACAACAGCTGTACCTCGTGCATGGTGTTCATGCAACACACATCTGCTGTTTAAGCTAGCCAGTACATTTCTGTAGTGCATATCTGTTGTATATGTCTGATGTACATTTCTGCAGTACACATCTGCCAGTACACACATGCAACACGTAGCTGCCAGCTGGCCTTCGCCTACAAGGCGCCTTCATTGGATTTTTTTCTTTCTTTCTAGCTTTCTATCCCAGAATTTAGACAGCCCCTTCTCAACCTTCGACCCCTGGTTTTGCCTCAGGTTGGGGGGGAAGATGGGCTGTCATGAGTTCAGCCGCATAGTGGCTTAATTTGTGTTGAACTGCTGCATATGACAGGCGGTTCCCGCTGAAACTGGCGGAAATGCCATGGATGGCCTCAAGGACTTCGTCACTCTGAGCCACCATCACAGCCATCATGCGGCAGCAAGAGAGCCGCCGCCAATCATCCAATCAGGAGAAGTCAAGCGGCTGCGGCAGGATGCAAGATGGGCTCCGTCAAGCCGCGTCTTTAATTAGGCGTAAGGCAAATGGCGGCGCCTCCGGCTCCAACGACGGCAGAGGTGAAAACCCGGCCGGCCGAAGGAGCCTGACTGAAGGGCCAATGCAACAGCCTCAGGGCATGCATGGGGCCCGGAGGTCCGGTGGTGACGAGGCCCTTCCTCAAATGAAGGAGCCCAAGCCACCGCTCAGCGATGCGGAGCCGATGGAGCCAGATGAACGGGCCTGTGCACCAGCCTAACGGCACGCATCCGGCCCCGACATCCGGTAGTGATAAGGCCCCTCCTCAAATGAGGGAGCACAAGCCACCACTGAACGATGATGAGTGCAAGGAGCGCAAGCGGCTGAAGAAGCAGCGGAAAGCGAATCGCCGGGCAGCCGGCCACGAGGACTTCAACCAGGATCTGGTCAGCCACGTGTGGAAGGGCCCAAGGGCCAAAGCTGCCGCTGCTGGAGCCGCGAATGCTTCAGCTGCCTACGGTGGCAACAGCTTCTAAAAGCGGCCAGCGCCACCATCAGCGCTGCCGCTGGAGCTGCCGCTAGCGTCGTCACTGATGTACATGAATACCATGACTTCAAAAAGGTGTTTGTGCTGGCGCCGCTCGTAAGGGCGACGCTGGAGGGACATCTACTAGTCGTCATCTGCCTGGTAACATAGCCTAGAGAACAGCATTTCTGCTTGTCTTCTCTTGCCTTGGCTGCGTGCATGTCCCTATCATCCCTTTACCTGATGGGGCTATGTACCCGAACAGTTGGCCTAACTGACTCAACCCGTCACGACGGCCAAGCCTTTGTCCGGCATCCCTTGATTTAAATATCGTGATTGCATGCCTTGTACTGCCATTGTGCACAATTCCAGATGTTGCAGCATTTCTTACAGCGCAAGTAGTGGGATTTCAGTTTCAGCTTGATATCACTTTTGCTGCATTTGTGCAATCAGCAGATCCTGAAACTGTAGATCCTAAAACACGCAGATCGACTGCTTGCAGCTCGTCACCTGCAGATATACAACCTGTAGATCTAGGGTTACAGATCTTGAAGTAGTCAAACTGCAACTCTTAAAAAGAATCTCTTCACAGCAGATGTACAGTCTGCAGATCTAGAAATGCAGATCTTAAAACATGCAGAGCTAATGCTGCAGACTTTAAAATTGCATGTTATAAACTGCAACTCTAAAAATTGTAGTCACTTAAATGCAGATCTTGATAATCCAGATCAACATGTTCATGTCATGAATTCCAAAACCTGACCTGCTAATTTTGGATCAGATCCTGACCTGCAGATCTTGAGTCAGAGTTTGAACTGCAGATCTGTGAATCAGATTTTAAATGGGAAACTATGTTAATGTGTTTCAAGTTTACTTCATGAAGAAAACCTGAGCCGCATGCATCTGCTACCTTCACAGCAGTACATGTCACCTATTAAAAAAAAATCGATCACCTTAATCAGCATTCAGAAGTGGCCTGGCCTTTTTAAAAACCAGGCCATGGTTGTGCTTTGCCTTGTTTAGCTTTCCCTTGCTTGCACAGGCCAGATAACTGGTAGCGTCACAGCCCCCAAACCAGCGTCTGCTTTTGTGTAACATTTAAATTCAGCCGTCAAATCTGCTATATGATTCTCGTTGCTTCTGTTTGATCGCATGGGTTCGCTGCCTGACAATACATGCTTTGCTCCTTCTGCCAGCAGGTGTCCAGTTTGGCTTATCATCCCTGAGCAGCATCTGGTTGAAGCAAGTTGCATGGGTTGCACTCATGGTATGCTGTGCAGAATATGCGTTATCTCCATGTGACTTCCGTTCACCAGCTGGAACTCGCTAACTCGCACCGTTTGAGCATTTGCAGTTTGTTGACCTCGCTGAGAATTAAATATGAACATTTGTCATGCAAAAGTATTCTCTGACCGTTATTTAATTCTGTACAACATGGTTCAGCGCTTAACATCTACTGAATCTGTGAGATTCTTGTTTCATTCTTGGGTTCAGCAGCCTGAATGAGAAATTCTGTCTCTCTTGATAATGTTGGTACCAACAGCATAGCACGCCACCTGGGGTTTATCAGGGTCATTCCGTGCCCACCCGCCTCCCTGGTGTTTCTATCATGCATTGCTAGGAAATTTTATTTCCGGACGATTCATGCTTTGCTGTCATTTACTGGTTTGGTTCACATCTGTGCTACCATAGCTAGTTTCTTTCTCATCTTCAGCTTCGTTGCTTTGTGCTCTGAGCTGGGGGGGGGAAGGAAGATCATCCTAGCAATCGGCGCTGGCTTCGCGCCACTGATTGCTAAAGCCACCGTGATCTTTTATATTCAGCTCAGGCCCTCGCTGCCGAACCTAGGGCCATGAGGTCTGTCAAGGCTTGCATACCAATTGTTGCATGAGCTACTGTCATACCGCGCAGAATGCTCAAGTATGCATCTGAGTCTCCTGATCATGAAACGCTTATGTGACTGTGCAGAACATGGGACATTTATGTGCCATGGATAGCACTCGGGTACCGAGACACAAGCATGCCAGCACCTTGATGAGTCCCTACCAGCTGCTGTTTTCCTGTGAACCAGTCATCCCTCCCGCTATCATGGAAAGGTTGAATGGGGATCAGGCAGTGGATTACTTGGATGTGGATGCTGCTGCTGAACTTGTACTGTTCCGTTCTGATTTGCTAGCCAAGAACTGCGTGATGGTCGGCCAGAATCTTCTGGTGGCTCAACAGCGAGATACCCTGCGTTACGCAAGGCTCCGTAGTGGTGGTTACCTTCCATCAATAGCTAAGTATACTGAGGGGCAGTTTGTGTATGTGCGGGATGAGAATAGGCTGCACTCCACTGCAAGACCTTACGTGCTTCGAGTGTTTGATATACGACCAAGTGGAGTCATTGTCCTGGTTGGTCGCAATGGGGTGACTGTGGCTGAGATCGATATTAAATGCTCACCATGTCACCTGCCATAGAGGGACTCTTACCCCCATTAAAAAGATGGCAAAAGCCAGCACCAGATTTCCCTTGCCAGAGATGTCTGTTGCCTGATAATGCTAAGAAAATGATTCTGTGTGGTAGCTGTGGTCGAGGCACTCACAAGTACTGTTTGGTACCACGGCTTACTACTGTCCCTGCTGTTACTGGATTTGTGAGCAATGCAGGACTGCTGGAGCTGACGCTACTGGTGCTGCACGACGTGATGTTGCGGCGGAACTGGAGGAACCAGTGGCCGCCGTGACAGGTTACCAGCTGCGGCCTGCTAAGCAAAAGAAGGCAGGAAGGGTGATGGGAGCCGCCAATGGCGGTGGCCCTGTTGAGGGTGGAAGAAGAAGGACACGCTGAAGACGGGGAAGAGGAAGCGGATTGTCTTGCCGGGACCGCCTCAGGCGGTGCCGGAAGCAATGCGGTTGAGCTTGCCGGGACCGCCTCGGGCGGTGCTGGAAGCGGTGAGGTGGTCCGGATTGCTATGCCTGGAGTTTGGCGAGAGCGCGATGAGGCTGCGGTCTACTTGGGCAACAGGATGCCGGGAGGATGGTCGTATCAACTCTACCCTCCTTCACCTCTCACCATTGAAGACAGCGACTGCAACACCCTGCTGGACTGCCTTGACCTATCCCTGTCCCCCAGCATTCTTTTGCTGTTCAAGGATAATGGGCAAGCCACCGGGCTTCTGCAGAACAGTCAGCTTTACCCTTACCCTCGATCCCTCCACGTTCTCACCAACTCTGGCATCGGTGTCAACGTCCCTGCAGACTACTGTGCTGACCCACTGCAACCCTCCACCTACGAGTTTCTGCTACGACAGCATGGGCTGCATGTCCTTATCACAAACCCTCCTTCTGAATACGCTGACATCTCCTGCGCTCTCGCGGTCAAGTACGCGCGCCACGTGGCCTGCTGCTTAGTCTCCCAAGATTTCCTTACGTGTCATCCAGCAAGGCTTGAGTGGCTGTCCCAACTACGGAGAAAAAGGCGGCTAGTCATTTTGCAGTCTGTCAGTTTCACAGCAGGTCTTGGAGCTAACCGGTCCATTCACGGCTGTTGCAGTAATAAAGTGTGGATCCTCGTGTTTGCAACAGCGGCTATCCGAGCTCGGATGATCCCACCAATGCACACGTTCATCCGTTAATACATTACCATACTGCTTTCTAGTGACAGAATATAATTGAATTTCCTTCGTTTGCTTTGACAATTGACTGTGTATTTGAGCGGAATTTTCACTGGATCTGGGGGGGGTCTGGGAAATAGGAATTGATTTTAGGAATTGACTTTACTGGTGCTGAAAATTGTGAGCCAAAGTTGGAACTGAATGACTGTGAACATTTGTCTTACGTTATAAACTATTATATATTTGCTCAAAACTGATATTTAGGATGATACTTGATTTCAAACAAAACAAAACAAATTTAGTGCAGTTTTCAATATCTGGGGGGGGAAAGGTTGTTGTGCATATTACGCACTTTTAGGGTTTAGGAGGTGTCTACCGTGAGGTGGCATTCTCATATGTCTGGCGCGAGCCTATAGGCATCCTCGATCAGGTGTTAGTTAGGTGATCGGGAAGTTTGAGATGGTGTGGATTGGGAAACCAATTGCACTAGAGCAGGGCTGATGTAGTCTTCTGGACTTGGGGTCGATTGGGCCCTGGGGGAAGGTGAACAGTACCGATGGTGACGAGAACTGGGCTCTTCAGCTTGAAGAGGGTCCCTTAAAGCGACTGTGGCGAGTTACGGTAATGCGTAAAAGTCACAGCTAACGTACGCATTATATCGGAGGTTATTTTTCCTACCGGTACTTGTGCCCCATGGACTCTGGGCAGGGCCCAGGGGTGGGAAGTCTGATAACAATACGCAGTTCTTAAAACACTGTCGTACTTGTCCATTACTGCCTCCAGTGTTTTTCGATCTGGGGGGGGAATGTCTTGTGTTCTTTTCGCTTGGTGCACCCATTCCTTAGGATGCACCTCTGTGCCGCGACAGCTGTCACGACGTATGACTGCACCGTGCGTTTGACTGCGCCAACTGCTTTTCGGTTGGAAGTTATGTGTGAACCTGAACAAGTGTGTTTGCCGTCTTAGGGGATCCCGAACTGGGTCCTTTACTTTTTCTTTCTTACTTGATCTCACGGCCTTCAATAGACTCTTAACGTTTCCAGCTATTGTTCCTGATTATCGATCTGCAAGTTAATCGTCAATCCAAGTCTTACTAAGGGGAAACTGGCAGAGCAGCTAGGCCAACAGCGACCCTATAAGCATCAACAAGTCTCCTGATACGAAGCTGGCAGAGCATTTAGGCCAACAGTCGACTATCTGCAGCAATTAGAGTTATTCCTGCCTCTTAACAAGGCATATCTCCAGCCTTACAGCTGGATATTACCACCAACCCACCATCACATTTCCAATCTACAGCCTTTCCTTTGGCTCCAAGTCGATCATCTGATTTATCAGAGATATCTTCAGTCACCAGAAGTCGCCAAGCAAGCGACTCACCACAACAGATCAGCGGCCACAATCGCCCAAGATCGTCCCAAGAAGTCTAGAAGTACCTCAGGAGTCGAGGCTTTACGAGATCTTGTCAACAGTATCGAAGAAGTCCAGGTGAAGTAGCAAGAGCTATCACCTGTTATCGAGCTGATTTCACTGAGTTACAGCAGTGGATCGAGAAGCTCTTACTATAAGCTCTGTAAGAGTTTATTAGTACTAATAAACTCCTACTGCGACACCTGATCTTATCTAATTGTCTAAGCACCACCAGCAAAATTGCAATGGCAAGCGAGATGGCAAGATAAAGAATGGTGGTGTTAAAAAACACCGGTTTAGTTCGATGAGACCCTCAGAAAAGGACTTTGAGCTGGGTTGAGTCTTTGAGCTGCTTACGCCGAGGTGAACTTGGTGACAGCCTTGGTGCCCTCAGAGACAGCATGCTTGGACAGCTCTCCAGGCAGGACCAGGCGGACAGCGGTCTGGATCTCACGGGAGGTCATTGTGGGCTTCTTGGTGTAGCGGGCCAGGCGAGCAGCCTCGGTGGCGATCTTGTCGTACATGTCGTTCATGAGGGAGTTGAGGATGCTCATAGCCTTCGAAGAGACGCCGGTGTCGGGGTGAACCTGCTTCAGCACTTTGTACAGGTAAATCTTGTAGGACTCCACTGCCTTTCCGGATTTCTTCTTCTTCTTGCCATCGACGCTCTTGACAGCGACCTTCTTCGCGACCTTCTTCTCAGCCGGCTTCTTTTCAGCGGGTGCCTTGGGTGCCATTCTGTTCACTTAAGGGATACGGAACGATTGAGTGGTGTTTGAGCGGGACGAGATGTTGTGTTGTGAAGCAGTCGCAAGAGGGTTATGTAGAGTTCAAATGTTCCGACGACCGGATCAGCAGGCCCGACAGCTGGCCTGTTGATCCGGCCTTCGACCCGTCCATTTAAACTGTAGGAGGCTGGTAGAATCTCAGAGCCTCTTAAATTGTTCCCTTCACCCTCACCTCACCCAATTTGACGGCATGGCAGGCAAGACAGTATCCGCTGGTGGTGGTCGCGGCAAGGCTGCAGGAGGCAAGAAGGCCGTGTCGCGCAGCGCCAAGGCCGGTCTGCAGTTCCCCGTGGGTCGTGTCGCTCGCTACCTGAAGAAGGGCAAATACGCCGAGCGCATTGGAGCCGGCGCCCCGGTCTACCTGGCCGCTGTGCTCGAGTACATCGCTGCTGAGGTGCTGGAGCTGGCTGGCAACGCTGCCCGTGACAACAAGAAGAACCGCATCGTCCCCCGACACATCCAGCTGGCGATCCGCAACGATGAGGAGCTGAGCAAGCTGCTGGGCACCGTCACCATCGCATCCGGTGGTGTCCTGCCCAACATTCACTCCGTCCTGCTGCCCAAGAAGAGCAAGAAGGATGGAGAGTCTGCCGAGGTTTAATTTTCACAACCCTGTCCTTAGGAATGACAACAAAACCGGTGTTTTTCAACACCATCACATCATTTTAATTTGCTACCGGTATTCATACTGCGTGTCAGCCCAAAACCAGTCCTCCTGGTAGTTTAGTCTCTGCATAGCAAAAACTTGGACACCAGAGTTAAAACTGATGTCATATGCCATAAGTCCTTCACGCCTTGGTCGTGTGGGCGCCTAAGAGTCTATACTCAATACAGGCCCAATGCAGATCTCATGCATGCCCAATGCAGATCCCATGGAAGCTCCATGCAGATCAGATGCATGTTCAATGCAGGTTTCATGACAGGGATATGCAAGCTCCATGCAGATCTCACACCGATACTATGTCGGCTCCAAGGACGCCCCACCCAGAAACCTTATAATCCAAGAGGCATTCCCTAACCTGCCCCCACCTGAACCCCTGGTCCTGCACGCAAGTCAATAACGTTACACCTTTGGGCCCGCTCAAAGCTCGGCCGCGTGGGCGCCCAACTGTGCAGAAGGGAGTAAAGAAGGAACTAAAAGGAAAAGAGGGGGAAAGGAACAAAAGGAGAGGCCGGGAAGGCACCGAAGACCAAGTCCAACACCTGAGTTCCACTAGAGACTAACCCTCAACAAAACCTGTAAGAAAGAGGCGCACGCAAGTGTTTATTCAAGTGCGCGCCTGATCAATATGTTTACTGGGCATTGGCGAGCCAAGATTGGTCATATAGGAATGAAACCTTGATCTTGCTCCCACCTGGCCCCCCTCTGTCTCATTGACAAACATTCAAGTGTGCACTAGTTCAGTACCTCTGGCAGGCCGCTGGAGGTGTTAAGCGGCCATCCCTGAGCTGCTGGGAACAGAACCTTGCACGGCCTATTACAAAAAGCCCAAGCAACAAACAGCGCTTGCTACACCAGGCCACTCCAATCGCAGGCTTTGATGCAGCTGAATTGTGGATGAAACAATCTGACAAACAAAGTGTGCCCCTCCAGGTCTTGGGAGGTGGGCTCGGTGCTCGTGCATGGCAGGTACTTCTTGGGAGCAAGGCTGGGTACAAACGTGTGGTGGATGGCATGACCTGCTGGTCAGTGAAATGAGGGACCTCTCCATATACTGGGTGCAGGTGCCTATTTCTTAGCCGGCTAGGTACCAAACTACCGGTACGGTGTTGAGGTAAGGCATTTACAAAACGAATGAAACTCCCGTACCGGGTGTCACCTAACAATTAAACCATACTTGATTGATGTCCCGCGTGTGAGGCCTCAAATCCTCAATACCGGTACTTAGAGACATGCCAATTTTTTGCTGGACTATGGAGGTATTTAACGACAGGTGTTTGATGTCTCAAGCGGGAGGCCTCAATATTCCATGAGGAAGTGCAATCGTCTATGACACAGTCACAGAACAGTTAGGGAATGACATGAACTGCATGCGCTTGCTTAAATAGATGCGCGGCTACCATGTAGTGAGTGGTGGTTGGAGGTACACTTCATATGAGGGGGTGGATTCCCTTCCATTACTTTTTAGTGCGTGCCCGCAGACCACATTTCGGGGATCGCAGTGCAGCCACAATTATGCCGATGGGGACCCATCAAGCCCAACATCTGATTTGTGGCCCAAGCTTTAGTATATGCTGTACCAGCAGTGCCCAACGGCTTTAGCCTGTGCAGGAGCGACATGGCGGTCGTGGCACCGTAAATTAACATTGGCTTGCATGCCTTTGTAAGAACAATCGTCCACAATGTGGAATCGGGTGCGGTGGAGAAGATGGAGCTGCATATCTGGGGGGCATACCCAGACTGGGAGGGGCCTGCCGCATGGTCATCGCTGCGGAACTGTGCAGAGGCTTACAGGGCGGCAGGACAGCGGAGAAACAGAGCCAAGCAGGAACGCTGATCGCTTCAGGTGGTTTGGAGGTCAGGGCGCGGGGAGCATGGGGAGATGGGGGTGGAGGAGTGGGAAAGTGTAGGAACAGGGCCAAGGGACTGACTGTGTCAGGTGGGTATGGAGGGCAGGGGGCATGGAGAGAGGGGAGTGAAGGAGCGGGGCAGTGTAGGAACAGGGCCGGGAGGGAACTGACTGTGTCAGGTGGGCAGGGAGCAGGGGGGAGAGGGGAGTGAAGGAGCAGGGATTGGGCGGCCCCAAGGAGGGGCGATGGAAGGGGGGAACGGGGCAGAAAAGTCGGAGTTGATGGTTGCTTAAACGGTACACCATTTTCGGTTGGGGAATAGGAACATGATGTCTGGCAGGAGCGTAATGACCAACAACTGGCATGCATAAGCAGAATTTTCAATGGCATGTTCAATAACGACTGTGTTGCCCATTC